>ML663562.1:15077170-15564230 GCA_007570785.1 Antilocapra americana | reverse complement strand
AAAAAAAAAAAAAAGGGTATAAAAAAGTTTTAAAAATTTAAAAGATGTTCCTAGTACAGTTATAACTAAGGCTTTCTCTGGTGCTGATGCGTACTGGGAGGGGTCAGTTTATTTTTCAGACAATTCCTTGGGTCCGGCTTGTACTTCTCATGGTCTATAGACTCCAAACCTGTTGCCTCTGCTAGCTTAAGCGTCTTCTGTTTGCTGGTCTTTTATGTGTCTATTCAGCGCTCTGGAGTTTGCCCTGCTCCTGCTGAGTGCGCTTCCCCCGCCCCTTCTGCTCGGCTCTCTGTCGTCCGCCCGGCGCAGTTGGGGAGTGCGGCTTCTCCCCTCCCCCAGCC
Source organism: Antilocapra americana (assembly GCA_007570785.1). NCBI lineage: Eukaryota > Metazoa > Chordata > Mammalia > Artiodactyla > Antilocapridae > Antilocapra > Antilocapra americana. The sequence goes on along the minus strand of ML663562.1, from coordinate 15,563,889 downwards.
CAACCGCTCGGCTTTCCCAACGTGCAGCTAAGCACGTCTTCTTAGGTGTGCAGAGCTCCGATCCGTCCAGAATCCCCAGTAGTCTTGGTTAGCACCTAGCTCTGTGCGCAATTTGGCCGAGGAAGCCTCGCCGGGGCTGGGCTATGCCCGCTGGTCTCGGGCAGGGGTTGGGTCTGTCCGCAGCCCGAAGACGCCCAGCTCCGCCCAGCCGGCCGTCTCCCTGCCAACTCCGCCTCACCCTTTGGTCTCGCTGAAGCTGGGTTATGCCCGCTGCACTCGGGCGGGGGCTGGGCCGGTCCGCAGCCCACAGGTGCCCAGATCTCCTCGGCCGGCTGCCTCCCTGCCGACTCTGCATGCCCTTTGTTCTGTGCCACCCGGCCGGCCGCCTCTCTGCCGACTCCGCACACCCTTTGTTCTGTGCCACCCGGCCGGCCGCCTCTCTGCCGACTCTGCACACCCTTCGTTCTGTGCCACCCGGCCAGCCGCCTCTCTGCGGACTCCGCATGCCCTTTGTTCTGTGCCACCCGGCCGGCCGCCTCTCTGCCGACTCCACACCTCTCCTTGTTCTGTGTGGGCCTGGCAGGGGGGCTCTTCCTGGGGAAGGCTACTTCTCAGTCTGTCTCCGGTTAGCCCCCTGGGTTGGGTCGCTCAGGCTGCTCCGTTCCCTGAGCCCGCGGCTCGCCCCTCCCTGAGCAGTCCGCTTTGGCTAGTGGGGGGTGGGGCGTCCGCCGCCGCCGCTTCCCTGTGCCTTCCAGCCAGAGACGTAGCTTGCAGGGCTTAATTATTAATCTGCTTTTACTCCCAGCTATCTTGCTCTCCAAGATTCACCACAAATCCGCCCGAGAGAATGCTCCCTGGTATTCGGAAACCTTTCTCCTCTTTTTTTTTTTTTCCTCTTTATTCCAGACTCCCCTTCCGGGACGGATCCCCGCCCCCAACTCTGTCTCTCCCTTTACTTTTTTCTCTCTCTTTTTTCTTTTGTCCTACCTCCTCTCGTCAGCAATGGGCCGTCCCTTCAGATGCCCGATGTCCTCTGCCAGCATTTAGATCCTGTTTTATGGAGTTTGCGCTGTCTTTAAAAGTTCTTTTGGTGTATTTATTGGGGAGAGAGTGGTTTCCCCGTCCTATTCCTCCGCCATCTTAGTTCCCCTCTAGGATGCTTTTAATAGTAAATTCCCTGGAACATTATGGAGATGCCATATGAAAAAAAATGTTAAGGTTTTATTATATATCATTTACTCTTAAATTTAATTACTTAAACAGGTATAATTTTAAGTGCATTTAACTTTACTCATTTACTCTACAATTTCATGAATTTTTTCATGTATATATATATATATATATCTTGTCCCTTTTAATTTATATTTCATAACTGACCTGGACTATAAATTGCTGAATTTGTAAAATAAGTAGGTTTTTTTGTTGTTATTGTTACTGTTGTTGTTTTCTTTTTTTTTGTCTAAGAACTCTAGCTTCTTTTGGAAGAGAATGCTTTATTAACACATATAAATTGGATTTCTTAGCATATATAGTCTCTTGTACTTTCAAATTGATTCAAATTTCAGTAGGTCATTTACAAGATTTCTATTCCTCCAAGATAGTATGAAAAAGATTGGTTAGGAAAAACACCATATTGCCAATAGCATTCTGAAATTGGATGTATTTTTAAGCCACTTTGTATTGGGCCTGCTGAGTGAAATTCATTAGAGTTAGTGTTGCCAGGGTTTTAGCTTTTGATTCTATTGGGTCACTTCAGATTGCTCTAAAGATGTAAGCTCTCTACTAACTCTAGAACCTTACTTTTTAAAAGATATGTTGTTTGTGTGGGATGCTGGGTTACAAAAAGGGCTGGTGCTCAGGGCTGGTGCACTGGGATGACCCAGGGAATGGAATCGGGAGGGAGTGGGGAGGGGGGTTCTGGAAGGGGAACACATGTATACCCATGGTGGATTCATGTCAATATATGGCAAAACCAACACGATAATGTAAATAAATAAATAAATAAATAAATAAGATTTTAAAAAATAAATAAAAAGGGAATTTTAGGATTTGTGCAAATCTATAGGAATTGAAAATGGAGCATCATTCCAAATGTTGAGGATATTGTGCTTTTTGTTGTAAGACTTTCTGTAACTGTGTGGTACCCATTTTGGATAATAAATTGGCTGAATCAGAAACATTTAAGATTTCTTCTATAGGTAAACATGTTTGAGAGAATATATATTTAAAACCAAATTAGGAAGCACCAAAGACAACATGAAATGTTTTTATTTTCTATTAAACAAAAATAGAAAATATTCTACAGCCCAGCTTGTTAAAATGTTGTATATATATTACCATGTAGGGAGTCTAAACTGTTATCAATAAATTTATGTTTTGCTTCTAACTCATGAATTTAGAATTTTATAAATTAATTCTCATAATTATTGATCAAATTTATTTAAGATTTTGATTTGCTATGAGTTGATGTTTCATGTTAAAAACAATTGTGCTAAATTCTAATGAACTATATGCCACTTTTATAAAATACGTCATTGATACTGGTTCACCTTACTGTCTCGTTAGATTGTCTCCATAGAAAGGCCTACTTAGGAAATAGTGAAGGAAGAGATGATCATATTTTAATATATCATATATAAAGTCAATTTTGTGTTTAAAATGCCTTTATAGCAATATTTAAAATTTCCTTTGTAACATATCTCGAATGATTCATTGCTTTTATTTTGTGTTGACAATAAAATAAAAACATTCTCTTTTAAAATGTTAATAAGGCAACTGAAAACTAGGAGTTTATAATTGTGCTTGATTTAAAAAAAAATAGTCCTGATAATATCAATTAAAACACATGCAGGGGATCCTTAATCCATGAACTAGACTTTTCATGTGCATCAACTCAATGTGTATCTTTAGAACAATGCCTCCAAGCTTTTGCTGGCCATCATGGAAAGCAGACATGACAGCGAGAATGCAGAAAGGATTCTTTTCAACATGAGACCCAGAGAGCTGGTAAGAAAACTTTTGAAAATCATGTCAATAATGTGTAACCTAAAAGGGACAGTGTATAGTATACATGTCAGGGGAAAAGTCTTCTGGCTTTCCCTGATCTACCAAGACATGATGGCACATCACGACCTCCATTACTGATACCTCGGAAGGCTTATGAAAGCAAAGACCTGTGTGATTTGGCTCCTTACGACTTCATTGGTTTATCCACTCTAAATACTTTTCTTAACCAGCTTGTTACACTTGACTGAACTATCTGCAAATTATTTTTGCCCCCTCCAAAAGTTTGCTTTATATATTAGGATATATGTGAGGAAGATAAATAAAAATGTTTGTACCCCTCAAAAATTATATTTATACCTCTTTCTGAAAATAAAAGCAAAATAAATATCTTTTGCAGTTGTCCTTAGTGAAACATGACACAGTGTTCAGCCTGGAGAAAATTGCATGGAAACCTGATGGGAAATCCCCAGAGATCATTAGTGTTGTCTTCCTATTGGAGAGGTTATATTTTCCTCCCCACTGTGACTTGGGAATTATGAAGAAATATCAGCATGCTTTAATAGCATTGAGTTTCAAAAGCACTGAGAACATTCTCGAACTGTATAGCCAGCCTGCTAATAACTAAGTCCTAGTTGTTTGAGTACCTCTGTTGGTGCTATGGGCAACTCTATGAAGACACTTAATGTGTAAGCAGGATGAGTTCATTGATGTGAAAGAGCATTTGCTAAATATTAGAACAAATTGTAGGCCCAGGAGGTTCAGCAAAGGGACAGGGAAGCAATGTGTAATGTTAACAGGAAACATGGAAGGTTGGGAGAAGAGCAGAGAGGCAGGAAGGCTAGGGAAACATGATGTATGAAGGACCTTTTTTGCTCTCTTTAATAGTAAGGAATAGAATGGTAGAATGCAGATAAAGAGAAAGATAAGGTGCAATATGACTTAACATATTTAATGACAGCACAGTATCTGCGAGGCAGTGGGCTAGGAAGAACAAGACACTTCCTCATTCTCATAGTTAAATGCGGGTGGTGAGTTATGTTTTCCTTCAGCGGCAACTCTGCACAATGGTCCTTTGAAATATCCTTCCTTTATCTACAACACTGTTGTCCCATCATCCACTTCCTCCTTGTGGCCCACCCTCAACCTCCTGCCTGAATTAATGCCCCTGCCCTGTGCTTACTGAGTGCTTCACACTTATTCCTGCTGCAGGCAGGACTGTTATGCTGGCCTCTTGCTGACTCTTACCACTGGCTGGTAAGCTCCCTGTGGCCATAAACTCTTGTCATATCCACCATTGGGTCCTCAGGCAGAGGATGGTGTCTGTCTAGCACCATGTCTTCCAGTTATTAGTGGACCCTTGATAAATAATGGATGCTTATCAGGGTTCCAAAGTCTCCTAATTCATGGGAACTTTGGCACTGTCAGCTTTCAAAAATCAAAGCCAAATTTCCCAAGAAAACAGAGAATTTTGTAGGAAAATAATTCCATAATCATTTAAATGAAGAAGGTTTCCAATGCCATTTTCATTTAGAATTTTTGTATATTTTTCAAGTCTTAGGAGCCATTCCAGTTTTTAATTATACCCCATAAATGAGGCAAATGCCTGTTGTTTGTGGCATTTCAAGTCTTGATGTTCCTCCTGGATTTTTGATAGGTGGATGTGATGAAGAATGCCTATAACCAAGGACTGGAATGCGATCATGGGGATGATGAGGGCGGAGATGATGATGTTTCCCCAAAGGATGTTGGACACAATATCTATATCCTGGCCCATCAGGTATCACAATTTTTTAATCTTTGTATTGTTTTGCTGATCTTATCAATCTCATCTTATGTCATAGCTTGCTGTCAATACTTTCAAGATCTGGTCCTTCCATTTATTCAGCACTTGTGTCCCTTGCTCTGAGCCAAGAGAAGAAAAAGCTCCCAGAATGCCTGGTGGTGCCCCAAGGCTGTGGTCAGAGCTGGTCCACAAGAAAACAATACTTGGTACCAAAAACTGGGCCAGCAAAAAGGAGACAATCTCATGTCAGAGCCTGAGGAATAGGTATCCATGGCAACAGATGGAAGTCTGGAAACAGAGAGGACAGAGGCTCCTAAGACAGAGTGTAAAGGAAGGGATGCATTCAGGTCGAAACAGACTTCTGGCCTCTTTGGATTGTAGGCGGGCGTATTTCCTGCAGAGCATGTAAAGTGACAGCCTCTAACTGTTTTTTACCGGACTTCTAAAAAATGAGGCTGAATTCACATTCTTTCAAAGGAAAACCATTTCTATTTTGTGTTGGTACGAAAGTGGGTGCTTGGTTAGTGTTATATGATACATTTAATTCTTTTAATCTGAAGATCCACTTCAAACTTGCATCTTCTAATGTAGAGTTGTTTTAGAAGTTAAAAATTGAGATGTACATATGTCCATTTGATTTTATCTATATCAATTCAGTTTAATCATTCAGTTGTGTCTGACTGTTTGTAACCCCATGGACCGCAGCATGCCAGGCTTCCCTGTCCATCACCAACTCCCGGAGCATGCTCAAACTTGTGTCCATCAAGTTGGTGATGCTGACCAACAGTCTCATCCTCTGTCATCCCCTTCTCCTCCTGCCTTCAACCTTTCCCAGCATCAGGGTCTTTTCCAAGGAGTCATTTCTTCACATCATATAGCGATTATCTATATAGCTCTCACTTTTTTACAGAATAAAGTCTAAACTTCTGGACTGTCTTGCTAGTCATTTCCCCCAACTGACAATCTCTACCTTTTCCTGCTTCCCTGTATATCTTATCAGATAATTGAACAAACATTGGTAGATATAAGTAAGACTGAATAGATTAACTTTCTATTTTTTAAAATTTTTCCAGTTTTATTGAGATGTAATAGACATACAGCACTGTGTAAGTTTAAGGTATTAAAAGTTTTCTCTTTAGACAGTTCTTACCCATCTCTGTCCTCATACATCACTGCCTAATGTATGTAACCTTAAGTATAATTTTTACAGAAAAATCAGAAAGGAGTCAAATTCTAAAAGATATTACTACAAGAAGCTGCTAATTTTGTAGTATAGTTGTACCATTGAGAAGATTTATAGGTCTCTCACATTATGTTCTTAGCCACGTCCAACTTTTTGTAACCATGTGGACTGTAGTCCATCAGGGTTCTCTCTAGGTGGGATTTTTCAGGCAAGAATACTCTAGTGGGTTGCTGTTCCCTTCTCCAGGAGATCTTTCTGACCCAGGAATCAAACCTGCATCACATCTTCTGCATTGCTGGTGAATTCTTTACCTGCTGAGCCATCAGGGAACCTTCTCACAGTATAGCAAAATTCATATATAGAACAGCAAAGGTCAGGGCAAATGGGTTATAGCTAGGAAGATGAAAGAATTTTAAGTATTAAGGAACTGAAAGCTAAGATGAAGAGAAACACTGAAGAAAGTAGAACACAGAGATTTGAGATGCGGAAAAGCTACAGTTTTAGAGAGAAAGAAATTGGGTGATGGCAATTGAGTCAAGCCTGAGAAGGACTGTCCAGAGATTGAATGAGAGTAGAGGGGGAAAAAAATCACAGACTGAGAATGAAAATCATGTTGGCTTCTACAACAAAGATAGAAATACAGTGACACAGCACGTGTACATGAGCAAGAAGTTATTTCAGAAGCGGTAGCATTGTGGAAGGAAAACGACTAAAAAAGAGAAGAGCAGAGTGAGCAGTAATAAGTTCTAGAAGGAAGTCAGGGAGTGCGGCCACCCATCATGTTCTGACTGAAAGCTAGTCTCGCTCTGCCTGGAAAGGTTATTCCGCTGCCCGAGCAAGCAGCTACACAAGCAAGGTCTAACCATGTGCCTTTCAAGTTGGAAGTGAACAACCCGACCAGCCAAGTCAGTCCTGAGACAAATAGGAGAGGAGATGTTTGAGCCTGATTACCTTGAACCCATGGAGAAGACATTTAAAAATATAATCTCATGCTACCAGTTATGAGTAACAATAAAAATATTGTCAGGAAAGACCCATGTTAGGCCAGTTCAGTTTTAAGCAGATTAAATATAAGAGTAGAGATTAGGGTTTTTTTGGCCATGCCACATGACATGTAGGATGTGGAATCTCAGTTCCCTAACCCAGGAATCAAACCTGTGTCCCCTGCACTGGAGCTCATAGTTCTAACCACTGGACTGCCAGGGAAGTCCCAAGAATACAGATTTTTAAGACAAGTTAAGGTGAATGTTGAAAAGAGTGGAGAATAAGAATAAAGAATACAAAAGCTACTCTTAGACTGAAAGATAATGATTTAAATTATGAAAGAGGTTAAAAATGAAGACAGCATAATGTCAGTGATTTTGATGGATTTGAGCTTATGAAAGTGCTTAGAGAGAAACAGATTCAACGATGATGGTGGAGTTGTCTTAGGAGTAGGAATTCACAACTACCTGTTAAAAAAAAAAAGTAACGAAGAGCTAAAAACTACTTACTGAAACGAAAGAGGTAATGGATGTGAAAATGGCCCGAATGGATATCTAGAGGTTTCTGAACCTCCCCCAAACCAAAATGTTAGAAAAGCAGTAGTATGCAGAGCTGCGATGGTACAATATATAGGCACATAAATAAAGGCAGACTTCAGGAAGAGGGAGAATGTCAGACTGAGTAAGGGAAGGAGATCTGGAATCCTTAAGGCCATGTGATTAAATTGTAAGAGTGTAAACGTGAAACGGGAGTCCACCGGAGCCTAGGACAGGAGTGCCAGGTGTATGGAAGGGTGTGTGTGACCAATGGGCTAGTTAGCAACGGTCTGCTCACTTTCTTACAATGACACAGGACGTTGCCCCCTTGCCACTTTATGCATGTATGCTCTATGGGGTGGCTCCTCCCATTAGTTTTAATGAAAAGTTCAATTTTCACTCAGAAGAGAGCCAACCCATGCTCTTCTGATCTTTCCTAAAGTGATTTCCTTGGCTTTCTCTGGGCCAGGATATTGTACTGTTTCTTAGGAGGCAGAGATGGTTGCTGAGTTCCTTATGAATCTGTTGTCCAAACAGCATCCACACTGAGGCACAAATGCCAAAGACAGTGGTTGTAAGCCTTGCTTCAGAAATAGCCATGTAGCTGTGCTCCAAGAGTTTTCTGGAGCACACAGTCCGGGTTTGGCTGTGTCCATGGTGAATATGGATTTGTTTGGCTCTGTCGTGCTGGTGACCATGCAGATTGGTTTCTGCCTTTGCACAGTTCAGTAATTCCAAAACTGAGCTTCAGCTTCCTCCATGTTTTACTATAATCATCTTTTGCACAGACAGTCTATTTTGGTGCCCTCAGACTTTCAATTTTTGTTGTTATTCTTTTCATGGTAGTTGGGTAGTTCTGCTTTTTCTACCATGACACCCTTTTTGGCCCTTCCTGTGGTTGGTGTTACGAGAAACAAATAATGCTTCTTGTAAGTGTCTTGTCTGATCTACATAGAACTATCAGTACCTGAAAAGGGGAAATTCTTAAGTTCTAATATCATAGTGTCATGCAGAGTAATTTCCTTAAAATTCAGCTATGTGTCCTTTTATATTTTCTGTCCTCCACATGCTCTTCTTATGCATCTCTGCCTCCTCTCTCTGCTCTAGCTTTGGTCTTTTATATTCTACTTTCTTCCTATTCCTTCTCTTTATTCCTGTCTTTCTATAAAACAGCCATTGGGTGAAATCTAGAGCGATGTTCAGTACTGTAGATAACTCTAACATATATGAAGTCCTAGTGCTCCTTCAGGGCTTCTCCTGGTAGCTCAGATGGTTAAGAGTCCGCCTGCAATGCAGGAGACCTGATTCTATTCCTGGGTTGGGAAGGTCCCCTGGTGAAGGGAATGGCAACCCACTCTGGTATTCTTGCCTAGAGAAAAATCCCATGGACAGAGGAGCCTGGAGGGCTACAGTCCATGGGGTCACAGAGTCAGACATGACTGAGTGTCTAACACACACATTGTTTCTTTGATTCCATGTGGCAGTTCTGTTTTTATGAGACTTTATTTTATGTTAATTTTATTTTCTTCCCCAGTTTTATTAAAATATAATTGACACATAATAGTGTATAAGTTTAAGGTGTGAAGTATGTTAATTTGATACATTAGTTGATACCCAGTTTAGTCACATGATTGCGATTTTTCTTTTGTGTTGAGAACGTTTAAGATCAACTCTTTTGGCAACTTTCAAATTTATGATACAATATCACTAACTCTAATGACTGGGCTATACATTAGATCCTCAGAATTTGTTAATTTTTCAACTGGGAGTTTGACTTCCATACCTCCCTTTTTCCCCTACCTCCCAAACCCTGGTAAACACCACTCTATCTCTGCTTCTCTGAGTTTTTCATTGTTAGATTCCACAAATAAGTGATATTATGCAGCATTTGTCCTTTTCTGTCTTACGTATTTCATTGAACATAGTGCTCTCAGGGTTCATCCAGGTTGTTGCAAACAGAAAGATCTCCTTCTTCCTCATGGTTGAGTAAGATTCCATTGCATTTCTATATTGGATCTTCTTTATCTGTGTATCTATATTGGATCTTCTTTATCCATTCATTGGTTGAAAGACAACTACATTGCTTCCATATATTGGCTATTGTGAATAATGCTGCAGTGAACATGTGAAATCATTTATTTCTAGTACCTACTAGAATTGAGAAGCATATGAAGAAATGTGAAATGTTATGTTCCTTGCAGGATGCGGAGAAGTATTAGGTAGCTTGCCTGTGGAAAGCAAAAATAACTCCTGGCTCTTAAGGCAAGAAAGAATGGATCACTTTAATTGAATATATGAAATTATTTTTAAATATAGGCTTTAAATTTTTTCATCATTATTTCCCCATGTCATTACATAGTTTTTGAAAACACAGTTTTAATGTTTGCATAATTGTTCACCATTTGATTGCACCATAATTTATTTAATCACTTCTTATTGTTAGATATTTAGGCTTCTAATATTTTTTATATTATAAATTATGCTATAATTAACATCTTCATACATTAATGTTTGTCTACTGCACTGCTTATTTCCCTAGGATAAATTCCAAGAAGTTTAATTACTAGGTTTCATGGTAGTAACTATTTTATTGTTCTTGGTGCACATTGTAAAATTGTTTTTCACCATGTGATGCTAATCATCTTACTGAATCCTAAAATTACTGCCATTTCAATAAGGATTCACCAAGTTGAATAGTGTCAGGAACACAGTGACCACTCAACACATGTTTGTTGAATAAATTAATGAGGTAGATGAAAAGGAATTTCATTTTAATCCACATCTTTTGTATTCCTAATAAAATGAATTGTCTTTTAATATGTTATTTGGTCATTTCTATTTATTCTCTGAATTGCTTCAAAATATGTGTGTCCATTCTTCAGTTGGGTTTCATTTTTTTCTTTGTGAATTTTATTTAAGGTCAACAAATCTTAGTCATAGTAGTTACATCTACGTCATCCTGGTTCATTTGCTTTCTAATGTTTTAATGATAATTTTTTCCACTACCTTGAGACTCACCTAGATTTTCTTCTGGTATCTAGGAAATTCAGCTTTTGCTCTTAATTGTTTAATTTTTCCATGTCATAATGCAAGAATAATATAAAAGTAAGTTCTTGTGCTAATTTATCTGTAAAGACATAGTCCAAAGTTTAGTAGTAACAGCAGTCCGGGAGGGCAGGGTTTCCCATAATTATGTGACTGTGATGTATGTAGGACATTACAGACCAGGGCCAAAACCCAAACCACCTTTAGAGCCAAGCAAAAATGGATGATGCGGGGACAGGTGAGGCTGGGACTATCTGGTGAGCTGGTAAGCTGTTACTTACCTCTGTTGACTTTCCAGTTGGGATTGCAGGCACTAAATTTCCTCTTCCTCCACTATTTCAAAATGTCTGAATTTTTAAATTAAAAAAATTGTGAAATCCAATTTTTAAAAATTGACAACTCATTCAGAATTTTTAAAAACACAAAGCACACCAACCAAAATTTACCAGCAGGCAGAATGCAAATTATGAACCATAGTTTGCCACTTGTGGATTTATTCAGTCGCTAAGTTGTTTCTAACTCTTCGACCCCATGGATTGTAGCCTGCCAGGCTCCTCTGTCCATGGGATTTTCCATGTAAGAATACTGGAGTGGGTTGCCACTTCCTTCTCCAGGAAATCTTCCTGGCCCAAGGATCAAACCCACATCTCCTACATTAGCAGGTGGATTCTTTACCACTGAGCCACCAAGGAAGCCCACTTGTGGACTAAGGGATCTGAATTTCTCATTCACTTTTTATTCAGTAGTATAGACTTTTTGAGTGCTTTACCTGATGTCTGGCACTGTACTAGATCCTAGGAATAGAGCAGTGAGGGAAACCAGTAAGAAGTCAGCTCTCAGGGGACTAGATTCTGACTGGGAGCAGTGAGGAGTAGACAAACCAGAGAGACCAGATAGTCATACAAGCTAGCAGTGAATGAGAAGAGGGTGGGATGAAAGACACTCAGGAGGTCTATTGTAGATTGACTGATCAGGAGAGTTTTCTCTAGGGAGGTGAAATTGAAGCTAGATCTAGGTGAAAAAAGCAGAAGTCAGCAGTATATAATAGGGCAGTGTGGGGGAGCATCCTAGAGATGTCTGGAAAGTGGCAATAAGCTTGGCATGTTTCCAGGAGTAAAGACCTGTGTAGCTGGACCCTCAACCAGCTCCCAGTGCTTAAACACTATACTGATCACATGCACTGCACCTGAGGCTCATTTGTTATAAGATTATCATTCAGGAATATTTATTGATTGAGCACTTCTTTTTTTTTTTTTGGTTTTGCTGGATCTTTGTTGCTGTGTAGACTTTGCTTCAGTGGCAGTGAGCAGGGCTACTCTTGGTTGCAGTGCATGGACTTCTCATTGTGGTGGCTTCTCTTGCTGCAGAGCACAGGCTCTAGGTTGTACGGGCTTCAGTAGGTGTGGCACATGGGCTTAGTCGCCCTGCAGCATGTGGGATCTTCATGGACCAGAGATCAAACCTGTGTCCCCTGCGTTGGCAGGCAGATTCTTAACTATTGGACCACCACGGGCATCCCTTGGCTTGCTTTTGCCCTCCTACTGAACATCTCTTATATCAGACATCAGTTTAGTTGCTAAGATAGAACATGAATAAAGTTGCCATCAAAAAGCTCACAGTTAAGTGTGTGTTGGAGGGGGAGAGCTAAGTTGCTTCAGTTGTCTCTGACTCTGTGTGACCTTATGACTTTCAGCGCACCAAGCTCCTCTGTCCATGGGGATTCTCCAGGCAAAAATACTGGAGTGGGTTGCCATGCCCTCCTCCAGGGGATCTTCCCAACCCAGGGATTGAACCTGTGTCTCTTACATCTACCTGCATCTGCAGGCAGGTTCTTTACCACTAGCGCCACTTGGGAAGCCCTGGAATAGAGAGAGGGAGACAGATAAATTATGATACTCTAACATACTTTTGTTAAAATAGATATATGTACAAGACACGCTTCTCGTAAGTCAGGAGAGAATTCATGGAAGTGACACTTGAAGTGAATCTTGACAAATAGGGGAACTGGGGAGAACATTCCAGGCAGAGGCAACAACTTCTGCAAAAACACACCATAGACATTTTAGAGAAAGGAACTCCTTTTGGGAATATTGGTAAGGATTTTGTATGGTATCTACTTATGTCTTTATTTGAAATGAATTACAATAATTTGAATTGAGTCAACATCTTTCATAACTGTAATGACCCTGATTGTAAGCATTTAACAAATGTTGCATGACTGAGTGAATGAATGAATAGGGCATGATATACTCTAAAACTTTAATATTTTTAATGTATTATAATTAAAAAACAAAGATATTTTACTGTTTTCAATCAAAATTAATGGTATTTTCCCCCACTGGAGTATAAATCCTGTTCCTATGCTAAGTATTGTACCTAGCTAGAATAGATATTCAATAAGAGTTTGGGAGAATAATGTTTTGCAAAACTTCATGCATACTGATAGTATTTTTATATAATATGGGTACTCTAAGATGTATAGAATCCTACAGAATTGACATTAGCATTCTCACAGTCAGGGATATTACTCAACTGCTGTGGACTTTCTTTTTAATTTTGTACTTTATTCTTTACTGGTCATGTCGGCAAACTCTACATAGACAGGACCCTATAATATCTTCCCTCATATCAGGAACTTTTCTTACTTTCATTCAGGATACCATCTTTCCTCTGAACTAGCAAAATATCTCTTCTTGTTTTTAAAATTCATTTAGTATTACCTTAGTTCCTCTAAAGCTCAAATTGAAACCTAGTTACCCCATTTCCAATCAGCAGTGGTCTTTGTTTTGAGTTCTGTTATGTCCACCCCCCGAAACTGCTTGCATTCTTTCTCACTAGCTTATGCTGTGTATAATTCTAGAATTGTTCATTTCATGTATGTAGGTCTTGGCTACATAATTAGTAGTAGATTTGCAAAATCTGGGCACCCATGAAGCCTCATTTAAAAACTTTTTTTTTTTTTCATGAAGAAAACTATCTCAGGGAAAATTGCTTAGGTATTTAAACCCTTAAATAGGCTCCTGCATATCTTTCAACAAGCACCAAAGAATCTTTGGATTACTGCCATTCATATGACCTCTCAGAGTCATGGTTAGGGGGAGCAGTAAAAAAAAAAAAATGTAGTCCAGGAAGCAGATTGTAATTGGACTTCTAATTGTTAGTTTGGTGTGAGGATCATCAGGTCAAGTTCAGTGGAAGCAATTATTTCTCTGCTTAACATTTCATGTTTAGTAGACTTATATTTATTTCTGAGTGACATTATTAGAGCATCAACCTGAATTCTAGGAATGTAGAAGGCCTTTGTTGTGTCTTCAGCCCCTCTTTAAATTATTATTATTATTATTATGTACCTATTTTTTGTCTGTGGTGTTTTCATTGGGCTTCCTTAGTGGCTCAGACAGTAAAGTGTCTGCCTGCAATGCAGGAGACCTGGGTTTGACCCTGGGACAGGAAGATCTCCTGGAGAAGGGAATGGCAACCCACTCCAGTATCCTTGCCTAGAGAATTAGGTGGACAGAGGAGTCTGATGGGCTGCAGTCCATAGGGTGGCAAGTTTTTCTCTAGGTGTAGCAAGCAGGGGCCACTCTTTAAGTGTGATGTGGCTTCTCTTATTTTGGAGCACGGGCTCAGTATTTGTGGCTCTCGGGCTCTCGAGCACAGGCTCAAATGTTGTGACAGTGGGGCATAGTTGCTCCGCAGCACATGGGATCCTCCTGGATCAGGAATCAAACCTGCATCTCCTGCACTGGCAGGTGGGTTCCTTCCCTCTGAGCCACCAGGGAAGCCCTCTTTGGCTCCTCTTTAGGTCCACTCTGATTTCAACTCTATTCTTGAATTCAAAGTCTATTAGTTTAGCTAGAGATAACAGGCAGGGCTGTTTCTATATATTTTTTCTCCATGCAGGGAAATACTACACCTCCTAGCATATTTTAACCTTTGAGTTATTACCTTGTCCTCAGGCAAAGCCAGTATCTCTTTTTTTTTCCTTCAGGGGTGAGAGGATGGTAGAAACTGCCATCCTGTTTCAAGGACTAGGGTGCTTACTGTCATGCTGATGGAATTTGTTATTAAGGCTGTGTTATTGCCCATTAATCTGTTTTTTTCCTTTAAAATTCTGTTATCACAGCTTGAGCTATATTCATTTTAAGAGATATACATATACATAACTAAGTAGCTAAATTTTAATTTATACCAAAGTCATATGAAATGTATATATTGCTTAGATTACTTAAAATGTTTTCCCTAGAGACCTAGGCTGCTTCACCTCTCTGCCACTTCTATTTTCTTATGCTAATATGTAGTCATCAGCGTTGCTTTATTTTATTCATAGAAACAGAAGGATGGGCCTGTAAGTGGATACATGACTTCCATCCTTAATATCTTTGAGGATTTTAACTAACTTAACAATTACTTCATCTTTATTATTGCTTGTAGTGCAGAGAGTAGAAAACAGGACTGAGTTTTCAACCCACAGTCATATGTTGGCTAAAATATGGTACAAACTGCTTAACTCATATTCACCCTGAACTCTGTGTTCTCTCCATTAGCTGATTGTGTCACTCAACTTCTCTGACCTCAACTTTCTCTGGGAGGCAGAGGGGTGAGGGGAGAATGAGTATCCATGAGCTATGTTTGCAAAGCAAACTTCCAGAGATTTATTGGACACTAACTAGAGAGTAGTTGGACTGTAATGACTCCTTTATTGAGTTAGGTTATGTTTTAAGTAATGTAACAAAGTAACTAACTGGACAGCAAGGAGATCAAATCAGTCAATCCTAAAGGAAATCAACCCTGAATATTCATTGGAAGGACTGATGCTGAAGCTGAAGCTCCGATACTTTGGGCACCTGATGTGAAGGGCCGACTCATTAGAAAAGACCCTGATGCTGGGAAAGACTGAAGGCAGGAGGAGAAGGAGGAGACAGAGGATGAGATGGTTGCATGGCATCATCAACTCAATGGACATGAGTTTGAGCAAACTCTGAGAGATGGTGAAGGGACAGGGAAACCAGGCGTGCTACAGTCCATGAAGTTGCAGAGTTGGACATGACTTAGCATCTGAACAAGAACGACAAAACTAACCAGCTACTAGATATTTATGTATTCATTTTTACCTTACCTACTTATGAAAGGAATTTGAAGTTAAATAAGAAATGCACTTGTGTAATTAGACTGTTAGAATACAAGATCAAAAGGCTTGAGAAGGAAAAGAATTGAAATATGCTAAGTATCTTACCCAATATCCTTCTTGTTTATCAGTGGTAGCACTGAGCTTCTTGATAATAACCAAGAATGAAAAATAATGGGCAATACAAGTCATATCTATACTATTCATTTATGACCAACTTATTACTGGTATTTAATTCTAAAAAAAACATATACGAGGGCAGAAGACAGCGTGATAAACAATGTTTTCTAAACTGTTCTGCAGAACACACCAGAAAAAGAACATAGGGATAAATAATGATTTATATTTTTGAGTTATAATCAAGAGTTGAATATAAATAAATGTGAAGTGTGTATGACAGTCATTCTGAAAACAAGTATGCAAGATCACTTCATAGAGAGACTTTCATATTGTAGAAACTTTCTAATATGTGAATTTAGTTGAAAAAAACTTTTTTAAAAATCAAGAGATTATTTTATCAAATAACAGAAAATACATTTATCCTAATTTCCCAGTTATGTGAAAAACCTGTTGTTAGTCTTGGCAAATAGCTATGTAGAAATATAAGCAATTAAAGGAATTTACCTGAAAACTGAACATAATTGCAAGTTTTCTTGTCTCAAAGAAATAGGAAAACCAGGATCAGCTATTTTCCGACTGCAGGAAAGATATTTTTCTGTATTGCTATCATATGGCAATTTGACATAAGAAAATACATTGTTGTTGTCCAGTTGCTGTCATGTCTGACACTTTGCAACTTCGTGGACCATAGTCCTCAAGGCTCCTCTGTCCTCCACTTTATCCCTGCATTTGCTCAGATTCATGCCTCTTGAGTTGGTGATGCTGTATCTAACCATCTGGTGCTCTGCTACCCCCCTTTCCTTTTGCCTTCAATCTTTTCCAGCATCAGGGAAAAATATTACTAATATTATTTTGGTCATTAATTTTTCTATGTTTCTTGGCAACCAAGACACAGAAAGAAATATTTAAGTTACATGATAATATATAATGTAAAATAACACCCCGCCCAAACCCAGCCCCCCCAAAACAACAAACCCATACTGATGATTAGTGAAGTCCAACACTTCATTGTACCTGAGGCATATAGGAACTGATTGAGGGAACCTTCACTAGTAGTATTAATTACTGGTCATATGATAGAAGTTTAGATTAATACAACTTTGCAATTTTAAAAGGCCTGCCAGATTCTAAATTTTAGAAAGTACTTAGCTGTATCCTGTTGCCATACAGCAAAGTAATAGAAGGCAATTGTAGTTTCAGAAACAACTTTAACATGATGCAAAGACTGACAATTGTCTCCACAAATATTCTTGCATACACATCCAGCACCTGGACAGAGCCTGGTGCATCAGAAGTGCTCCATCAACTTTAAGGCTCATCAGATTTATTTTCATGACTTTAAATTCATTCTCAGTTCATTCTTAAGTCAGTGTAAATTTATTGATCACATACCATCACCTGGTTATGTTCTCAGCAAACAGATGCAAATTCCATGCTCAGTGAGCCTGATCCCTGAGGTCACATCACCAGTTCCTTTTGGGGCAGCTATTGTAGAGACATCAACTGTACCACAGATGGAGAAATCTGAGGGCATGACAGTGAGATATAGTCTCTACTCTCATGGAATTTCCCCTTTATTACTGGGAGACATAAAGACAATCAAGGGCTTTCCTGGTGGCAGCAAAGAATACACCTGCCAAGGCAGGAGATGTGGGTTCAATCCCTGGGTTGGGAAGATCCTCCAGAGAAGGAAATGGCAATCCACAACAGTATTCCTGCCTGGGAGATCCCACAGACAGAGGATCCTGGCAGGCTGCAGTCCATGGCATCACAAAAGAGTCAGACACAACTGAGTGACCAAACAACAACCACAGAGACAGTCACAGCCTCGCAACCCCGTGGACAGTGTGTCCCTGGGATGCTCTGGGATCTCAGGTTGGAATGTGTGCACAGGAAAGTGAGTGTGTGGCTGAGACAGAGAGAGAGAGAGAGAGTGAGAGGAACAGACTCTGACTTTCCCCCTACTCAATCATTTGCTCAGCATTCAAGCAGGCAAATCAGCTTCTCTAAAAAAAAAAAAAAAAAACCCTAGCCCATTGACCCGTAGCTCTGCTCCCTTTTTTAGCAAAACGATCAAAAGTTGTATACAATTGCTATCTCTGTTTCCTCTTTCTATTTTCTCTGAAGTCCCTCCCTGCCAGGCTTTCCTCCTGACCATGCCACCAGGACAGCTCCTAACGAGATCACCAGTGACTGCCACCTGAATAATTGAATGGCTTGTCCTCAGTCTCCATCGTATTTCTCCTGTCACTAACATTTCACACAGTGGGATGCTCTCTTCTTGAAATACTTAGCTTTCTAGCTGCACAGTTTTCTACTCTTTCTGCCTTCTTCCCAGCACTGGTTCCTGTTCCTCTCCCGTTTCTATCAGAAGGAGAGTTCCGGGACCCATTCCACGGCTCTGGTCTTCTCAGCGGACACTCAGATGATCTCATTCTGTCACATGACTTTAAACACCAGATGTACCATAATCAGCTCCCAGTTTATATCTTTAACCTGAGCCTCTCCTCTGAACACCAGATTTGTACATCCAACTGCTTAAGATCTTCATTTGAATATCTTTTTAGGCATCTTGTTCATGTGTACTCGGTCACTCAGTTGTCTCCAGCTCTTAGCCACCCCATGGACTGTAGTCCAGCCTCCTCTGTCCATGTAATTTTCCACCAAGAATACTGGAGTGGGTTGCCATTTCCTTTTCCAGGGGATCTTCCTGACCCAGATATCAAAACCTCTTTTTTTTACATCACCTGCTTTGACAGGTGGGTTCTTTACCACTGTGCCACCCAGGAAGTCTGCATTTGAATGTCGTTTTAGGCATCTCACATTTTATGTATTTGTAATGAAACTCTTGATTCTGCCACAGTGTTTTGAACTTAGATACAGACCCAGACCCTAAAAACATGAGTTTTATTTTATTCATGAATGTGTTGCCCAGTGCACGGGACTGTTTGGATACAGTAAATACTTTGAGTGAGTGATTAAATGAGTGACTGTTACAGTTAGCAAGTGCCATAGATGACTAGAAAAGGAAGAGGTTAGCACTGATGTTACTGTAGAGGGCTTTGTGGAGGGGCTAACATTTTATTTTACTTTAAAAAATATTTATTTATTTAGCTGTATCAGGTCTTAGTTGCTGCATGTGGGATCTTCAGTTGTGTCATGGAAACTCTTAGATGTGGCATGTGGGATCTAGTTACCTGACCAGAGATTGAACCCAAGGCCCCTCCATTGAGAGCTTCGAGTCTTAGCCAGTGGACCACCAGGGATTCCTAAGAGGGCTCACATATTAGATAAACTGATAAGATTTGTTTTGTTCAGTCACTAAGTTATGTCCGACTCTTTGAGACTCAATAGACTGCAGCACGCCAGTCTTCCCTGTCCTTCACCATCTCCCGGAGTTGGTCAGACTCATGTCCATTGAGTTGATAATGCCATCCAACCATCTCATCTTCTGTTTCCCCCTTCTCCTCCTGCCTTCAATCCTTTCCAGCATCAGGATCTTTTCCATCGAATTGGCTCTTCACATCAGATGGCCAAAGTACTGGAACTTCAGCTTCAGCATCAGTCCTTTCAGTGAATATTCAGGGTTAATTTCCTTTAGGATTGACTGGTTCAATCTTGTTTTCCGAGGGACTTTCAAGAGTGTTCTCCTAATCAATCGCCAGCCCAGGATCGATGCTCGGGACTGGTGCAGCGAGATTTCCCGGGGGGGAGAGAGGAGGGAGGGGGGACCCGGAGGGGAAGCATATGTAAACCCATGGTGATATCATGACAATGTATGGCAAAAACAATAATAAAAAAAAATAAAATAAAATAAAGCTACTTTTCCTTTACCAAAAAAAAAAAAAAAAAGAGTGTTCTCCAGAACCACAGTTCAAAAGCAGTAATTCTTCAGTGCTCAGCCTCCTTAATGGTCCAGCTCTCACATCCATACATGACTACTGGAAAAACCATAACTTTGACTGTCTGGACCTTTATAGGCAAAGCAATATCTCTGCGTTATAATACTCTGTCCAGATCTGTCATAGCTTTTCTTCCAAGAAGCAAGTGTCTTCTAATTTCACGGCTGCAGTCACTATCCCCAGTGATTTTGGAGGCCAAGAAAATAAAGTCTGTCACTGTTTCCGTTTCATCCCCATCTGTTTGCCAAGTGATGGGACAGGATGCCATGATCTTAGTGTTTTGAATGTTGAGTTTTAAGCCAGCTTTTCACCCTTGTCTTCCACCTTCATCAAGAGGCTCTGATAAGATTTAGATAAGCAGAGAAAAGAGAGGAAGGCATTTCCGTCACAGGGAAGAAATGAGCAGAAGAACTGGAAGTAGTCATCATGATATGTATATGGAAGTGAGGAGCCCTTGAATATCAGGAGGTAGAGCAGCACTGTACAGATGTAGAGGTAGCGGTGGAGGGACATACCTTACAAAATTCTGGAGGGTTTTAAGGGTCCAAAAATAATTCAGTTGAAATATTTATTGAAATATAGGGTAAGTTTCTACGAAAATCGTCCTTAGGATCCTTAGTTCTTATTTATATTGCCGTAAAATTAATGAGACGTTAAGGATTTTGTTGACTGTTAATTGCACTAACACAGAGACAAATGGCGCAGAACTCAGCTTTAAAGATATCCACCAACTCAAAAGCATTATTACGAGTCTCCAAAAGATGTTTTAATGACTGTACTTTTATTCCATGTGCTAATTTATACCCTGACAATATTAAGCAAGTATTTAAAGGCAGATCAATTAGATTCAAACCCATGAAAAAATATAATCAGTAAACACGTAAGCCAATATAAAAACACTAATGTCATAGCACAAGGGGTATCCTGGATGTATGTGTTGGTGTGTGTGTGCTTTCATATATCTGCCTATGTTTATTGGTTAACTTGTTTTTCCAGCTCAAACATAAATGAAGAAAGGTTAACATATAGCTGACACTTTATTCCAAGGACACACTGTAGAAGTATGAGATGGGATAGGTTGTCAGGACAGAAGGATCTACTTACTTTACTCTTTTAATCAATAGATCCAGTGGTAGAATATTAAGGTGGTATATGAGAATAGTTCTTTTCTGATTTAGTAGCCGAGAGACTTCTGTAGGTGTGTTGAATCTTACTAGTAACGTGACGAGCTGGCCCAGTCTTTGTGTTTTGTGGCTGTTGGTACATTTGAAGTTTTAGAATTACTTACAGAGGCATAGAAAAGTGAAAGACTACAGTGACAAAATAACACTCGAAGATAAACTGCTGAACTAAAATGTCAAGTTTCAGAAAGGAAAGTAGTTACCCTCAGCCAGACCAAAAAAGTCCCCCTTCTACATCACAACCAAGTAGTTGTTTGAAATTATAAGAAGGGGAAAGTTCTGGAAAGTCCCATGTTGAGATTTATGTAATCAATGAAGTAATACCAACTCTAGAGGTATAAAACTGTTTGGTTCGAAAGATACCTTTTCAGCTGGTAAAGAATCCTCCTGCAATGTGGGAGACATGGGTTCCATCCCTGGGTTGGGAAGATCCCCTGGAGAAGGGAACGACTACCCATTCCAGTATTCTGGCCTGGAGAATTCCATGAACTGTATCGTCTATGGGGTCTCAAAGAGTCAGACATGACTGAGCGACTCTCACTTAACTATGTATCTATCTCTTACTCCCTCTCTTTCATTTTGCCTGCTCTATGAGACCTGCAAAGTATTTGCAACTTTTTTGGTTTTGTTTTTTTTACTTTTATAGGTAACTTTGGACATAGGGCCACCTGGTAAATAGTTTAGGCTAGTTTTCAGTTATACAGTTTCTGCTGGAAACATTAACTTACCAGTCTAGTGCCAAACTAGTGTGTGTTAAACTGAGACTTCATTGATGAAAACAGATGTTCAGCCAGATTTGACCCACAAACAAGAGTCTGCCAAACTCTTCTTAAAGAATCTGTAGAATCTTCACAGTCTGAAATTTCTCACATTTGAAAAACCTCTATGAGTCAGAAATGATAGGTCATTTATTTTTCATTTTTGTATTTATAAAATTTAATTCACTCTGTTTATGAGTGCAACACACAGGCACACACATACCGCAGAGAGACATACACTTAGAGTCTGCCTGGATAAAAGTGAAGTCACTCTGCACTGCTGAGATCCTGATTTCAGCCTTCTATGAACAGAGGAAGCCTGATGCTAACTAACCCATTGCCTGGGCAGGGTATGCTGAATCATTAGACTGAGAGTATGCAGGAATCAAGTGTGAAACAGGGGTGTGGGTGAACCAAGTAGAACAGAAGCAAAAGAGGGAAGCAGGGGGGCACAATACTGGGAATGACACAGACCTAGGGGTAGAGGTGAGAGGGCAAACTAAAGAAACTGCTAGCTGGGGGAAAGGCAATATTTCCATCTCCAAACTGGGGAAATGTTGTGGATGGTACTGATGAACTTATCTGTGGGGTAGGAATAGAGACAGAGACAGAGAAAATGGTCTTGTGGACACGCAGAGGGGAAGGGCAGGGTGGGACAAACTGAGAGAGCGGCATTGACATTTTTAAAACAGATAGCTAGTGGGAAGTTGCTGTATAGTAAAGGGAGATTAAGCTCAGTGTTCAGTGATGATCTAGAGGTGCAGGATGGGACTGGGTGGGAGGGAGGTCTAAGAGGGAGGGGGTATACACATACATATAGCAGCTTAGTTTTGTTGTACAAAAGAAACTAACACAAAACTGTGAAGCCATTATATTCTAATTAAATTTAAAAAGTTGAGGTCAAAGCAGCGGATTTCACACTGTAGTATGCACCAACTCCTGGACCCTGTCTCCAGAGACTTTGATTGATTAAGTCTGGGGTGGAGCCCGCCACTGCCTCTTACCATCCATCCTGGGTATTTTTATTCAAGTTGTCCGCAGGCTAGACGTTCGCCCTCGCCAGCTTCCTTCCCTAATTGTCCCAGAGCCTGATCACCTGACCCAGATCCAGCCTCTTCTAATCTGTTTCCTGTCCCTCTCCTTTTGACATTTCTACCTTCGTGCTATCAAACTAATCTCATCATCACCTAATTTTCTTTTACATGAAATTAAAATAATTAATCTAGGTGATTTACCCACAGAAAGAATCTTTTTTTAAAAAAATAATTTACGTCAAAACAAACAAAAGCCATAACTTTCTCTTACTGGGCATGGGTTCTTAGATCCCCCATGGCTGTGTGAGAATCCTAAGACTCACACTGCTTTGCTTGTAAAATTTGTAAGGACCAAACAAGAAGAGAAGGCCAGACAGCTGGGACACAACACAGGAGAGGGCCAGGGATGAGGCTAGGAACATTGGCAGGATCAATCCAGGACACTTGCAGAGCTTCCTAAGGGGGTTGACCTTTATCCCTGGAGAAATGAGAAGGCATTACCATCATCTAAATGCAAACTCCACTCCGTTTCTGGGAATGGCGTGAGGAGAGCAGGATGATGCGAGATAACTGCCAGGTGTAGAGTTGGTGACTGGGTAACGATGGCATTTCACAACATGGGAGGTAGAGACGACTAGGGGGTGAGATGGGAGAAAGAAGCTTGGTTCTGGACCTCTCGTATTTGAGGAATTTGTGAGACATTGGGTCACAGGTATATAACCTGCAGTTTATTATATGTACCTGATTCTCAGGAAAGAGACCTGGGCTTGGAACACGGATGGACACAGATAGTGTATAAAGATGCTATTTGAATTGGTGCGCATAGATGAGATTTCTCAGGAGGAAGAGGTGGAATGAAAGGAAGAAGAAATCAGGAATGTAACGCTTTATTTTTTAATGTATTAATTAATTTGGCTGTGGCGGGTCTTAGTTGTGGCACACAGGATCTTCTTTTGCAGTGTGCAAGCTCTCTAGTTATGGTGTGTGCAGGCTCAGTAGTTACAGCACACAGGCTAGTTGCCTCAAGGCATGGGGGATCTTCGTTCCTGGACCAGGGATCAAACCTGCATCTCTGCACTGGAAGGTGGATTCTTAACCACTGGACCATGAGGGAAGCCCCAAGAATGGAACACTTCTCAGGAAAGGAGGAGAAACAGAAACATGTAGGTTGAGAATGAGAGGTTTGAGCAAATGGGGCATGAAAGCAAAATAAGAGAGAGACTCACAAAGGAGCAGGGGACCAGGGGCCCCAGCGAACTCAATGTGCAAGTGTTAATTGATCAGTCGTGTCTGACTCTTTTCGATCCCATAGACTGTTGCCCGCCAGGCTTCTCTGTCCATGAAATTCTCCAGGCAAGAATACTGGATTGGGTAGGCATTCCCTTCTCCAGGAGATCTTTCCAACTAAGGGATCTAACCCAGGTCTCCTGCACTGCAGGCAGAGTCTTTACCATCTGAACCATCAGGCAATACCTAAGGTGCAGCCCTGAATCCCGACAGGGCTTGGCACTTAGATCACCAACAGCCTTTCTCAGGGCAATCCATACTGAGTGGTGGGGACCCCCAGCAGTGAGCAGAGAGGGCTGTAAGGTTAATACTAAAAAGTGGATTCACTCTGGGTGCATATTAGAGAAGCAGTGATTCAGAGCTGCTTAGCCAGTGTATCCTATTCTGATCCCCGTCTTAAGCATAATGAAAGTGAAATATCAGTTCTTAATCTTTGAGGGGAGGGAGGATGAGATAAACACCAGTGGCATGACAACTCAAATTTTCTCATTGTCGCCGAGCAGCTTTTATACCCTCAGCACCCAGCAGTTGCTCTTCAGATGAAGTGGATGTGTATGTGTGTGTGTTTTGTTTAACACGTCCATCCCAGATTTCCAAAGCCTCCTCACATAGGTTTGTCTCTGCTCTTAGCACAGTGGCATTCTCCAGAAGCACTGCCAGGAAAGGGCTAAGAGGAAATACAGATTCCTGTTTGCAAAAGCAGATCTTTAGCTGCCAGACAAGGCATTTATTTCAAGCAGTACCCACCCTGAGTGGTGCTCTGCGGCTCCCAGATGGTAAGCCACGTGATGGGACCACAGTGACAGTGCTAATTCAGTGTCAGCGAGCCCGGGAGCTGCAGCAAGGCCTTCATGCTCAGATCGCTGAGGCAGGAGTAGGAAGGAGAAGTGCATCAGCCTTCTTGAGGCTCATCAGAGTTGGGGAGGGCTCAAATTTAGACAGTTGCTGGATTCTGATCCTAGATGGACACTGCAAGAGGGCCCACAAATGAACTCCAAAAGGAATAAACAAACATTAGTCTACATCATTTTAACAGAAAACACATCCTTTGGGCGGGTTTTCCTTGACATCATCCATCACCCCCGTTTGATTGACTGTATCCCTGATTCTAGAAGTGACTTGAATTTAACTTGTTCTTTTTTTAAAAAACATTTTTTTGTCGTGAAAGGCTATGCTTCATTTAATAGGTCTTTGTTGGTTATCCATTTTAAATGTAGCAGTGTGTACATGATCTTCCTAAAGTTCCTAACTATCCCAACCCCCCAACAACCATAAGTTCATTTTCTGTGAGTCTCTTTCTATTTTGTAAGTAAGTTCATTTATATTATTTCTTTTTGGATTCCACATAAAAGGGATGTCATATTTCTCCTCCTGTCTGACTTACTTCACTCAGTATGATGCTCTAGGTCCATCCATATTGCTGCGAATGGTATT
The DNA here is from genome assembly GCA_007570785.1 of Antilocapra americana. Classification (NCBI taxonomy): domain Eukaryota; kingdom Metazoa; phylum Chordata; class Mammalia; order Artiodactyla; family Antilocapridae; genus Antilocapra; species Antilocapra americana. The sequence goes on along the minus strand of ML663562.1, from coordinate 15,538,508 downwards.
ATTTAATTCTTTCTAATGGCTGAGTAATATTCCATTGTATATATGTACTACATCTTCTTTATCTATTCCTCTGTCAGTGGACATTTAGATTGCTTCCACGTCTTGGCTGTTGTAAACAGTGCTGCAGTGAACACTGGAATGCGTGTATCCTGGTCATGTTTTTCTCTGGATGTATGCCCAGGAGTGGGATTGCAGGGTTATATTGAGAGCAGGAGAAGGGGGCGACAGAGGATGAGATGGTTGCGTAACATCATCACCTCAGTGGACATGAGTTTGAGCAAACTCCAGGAGATAGTGAAGGACAGGGAAGCCTGGTGTGCTGCAGTCCATGGGGTGGAAAAGAGTTGGACATACCTGAGCGACTGAACAACAACATCATGGTAGCTCTACTTTTAGCTTTTTAGGGAACCTCCATCCTGTTGTCTGTAGTGGCTGTACCAGTGTACGTTCTCACCAACAGTGCAGGAGGGATCCCTTCTTTTCACACCCTCTCCATCATTTATTGTTCATGCATTTTTTGATGCTAGCCATTCTGACCAATGTGAGGTGATGTCTCATTGTAGTTTTGATTTGCATTTATGTACTAACTAGCGATACTAAACATCTTTTCATGTGCCCATTGCCCATCTATATGTCCTCTTTGGAGAAATGTCTGTTCAGGTCTTCTGCCCATTTTTTGAGTGAGTTGTTTGTTTTGATGCTGTTGAGTGTCATGAGCTGTTTGTAAATTTTGGAGACTAATCCCTTATTGGTCACATCATTTGCAGATATTTTTCCTGGTCTGTAGATTGTCTTTTCATTTTGTTGTTTCCTTTGCTATGCTAAGACTTTTAAGTTGATCCAATTTGTATACTTTTGCTTTTATTTCCATCATTCTGGGAGATGGATGGAAAGTTGACCAATTCCACACGTTCAGCATTGATGCAGAGGGAGGGAGAAGTCTTCTGAAGCAATAAACACTCAGCATATCCAGGAAAGATGAGTGCTGAGGCTGCAGGTGGTGACAGGCAGCCAGGCGCTATCCTGCTTCTCCTGGGGGCTCAGACGATTTCTTTTCTTGTGCGTCACAGTCTGCATTGCAGTTGGTGGCACAGAGAAGCAGCCGCCTTAAAGTCATCACTAGCCTCTACCCAGAGCTACACTGAGCCCCCTTTCTCAGTGATGGCACGGTTCTCTAGCCAGTTCCCAAGCTGGCGTTCATCTCCACCCTCCCCGCCCCCCAACCCAGACAGCACGGCTCACCATTTCCTCTCTCCGACATCTCTCAGACCTGCCCAGGCTTCCTCCTCTTCTTGCCCATTTCCTCCTTCTGCCTGGGCAGCTGTAACAGCCTCCTTCCTTTGCCTCCAGCGAAGTCCCTTTTTAATCTACTTTCCACCGGGAGGTCAGAGGGATTGTTCTAAAATACTCACTCCTTGTGTCTGTCTCCTCACCAAACTTTTCAGTCATTTTCAATAGAACAGAGCAGGCACTTACAAACAGGCTTGGGAGACCTTTAATGATCACGTGCCTGATTACTTTTTTTTTTTAAAAAAAATTGATTCATAGTTATCAAGTATTGAGTTCTGTATCTCATGAAATCATTACCACTCTGAGATAAATAGGAATAAAGTACTGTTACTGGAGGGCTTACCACCGGTTAAGTGGTAAAGAATCTGCCTGCAAGAGATACAGGAGACGTGGGTTCAATCCCTGGATCAGGAAGATACCCTAGAGAAGGAAATGGCAACTTACTCCAGTATTCTTACCTGGGGAATCCCATGAACAGAGGAGCCTGGCAGGCTACAGTCCATGGGTTGCAAGGAGTCGAACATGACTGAAGCAACTTAACGTACATGGCACGCTGTTAGAGAAGACACCGAGGTGAATGGAAGCAGGGAAGACAGTGTTGTGTTAGTCACTCCGTTATGTCCAACTCCTTGGGACCCCATGAACTGCAGCCCACTGGGCTCCTCTGTCCATGGAATTCTCCAAACAAGAATACTGGAGTGGGTTGCTATTTCTTCCTCCAGGGGATCTTCCCAACCCAGGGATCAAACTCATGTCTCTTCCATCTCCTGCATTGGCAGGTGGGTTCTTTACCTGCTAGGGCCACCTGGGAAGCCTAGCAGCTTCTCTAACAGCAATGCCCCGAACCCTTAAGAATGCAAGGCAGATTATGTCACCTTTCTGCTCACAACCTTCTGATAATTCTAGTTCTAAACAAACATCAAATCATTGGCTTCAAATGCTCCCCAATATGACCTGACCCCTGCACCCCCTCTACCTGCCTCTGTAGCCACCCCCCTCCTCCCCTACTGAAGTGACCCTTGTCTTAAGGCTGTGTTTTGAAACCAGCCAACATACTCCTGCTTTCTGTCATTGAATTTATTGTTTCTTTTGTTATTAACTTTATGTTACAGTGTTCTATTTCATTTGAAATTGCAACCTCCAGCCCCTCCCAGTGTTCATTACTCCCATCCTCTGCTTCTTTTTCTCTTAGCACTCTCCCCTTTTGATTGACCATATATTTGTCTATATATGTTTCTCTCATGAACAGAGAGTCAATAAGGAAGGAATTTTGTCTGTTGTGTTCACTATTACGCATGTTCCCTATGCTTAGAGAATTACTGGACACACATCACAGTTTCATGAAGCATTTTAGAATGAACACAGAAGGCATATGCCAGTCATAGTATTTAGCTCATGATTGTTTACATTATGAAGAGAATTTTGTTGTTGTCCTGGATTGGGATAAGTGGCATTATTGCTGTGTTAAAATTGCGTACACTGTACTTTATTGGAGAAGGCAATGGCAATATACTCCAGTACTCTTGCCTGGAAAATCCCATGGACGGAGGAGCCTGGTAGGCTACAGTCCATGGGGTCACGAAGAGTCGGACACAACTTGGACACGACTGAGAGACTTCACTTTCAATTTTCACTTTCATGCATTGGAGAAGGAAATGGTAACCCACTCCAGTGTTCTTGCCTGGAGAATCCCAGGGACAGAGGAGCCTGGTGGGCTGGTGTCTATGGGGCCATACAGAGTTGGTCATGACTGAAGCGACTTAGCAGCAGCAGCAGCATGACCTTATCATGTAATACCAAAGAAGCACAAATTTCAGAATATAGCATTGCCAGTAGTATCTATATATTTGTGTTTGATGCCTATATCCTTAGATATTGACCAGTTAGCCATGTATTTTTTAAGAAGGGAGAACAAATCTTTCTAATTGAGTTTGTCTCTGAGTTTTCTTTCCTCCTTTTCTCTTTTCATTGCATGCCCTCTCTTTGTCTCTTCATTTGCAGCCTGGGTAATTTAACTTCTGAATGACTGTATAACTTTTAAAAGGTGTTGGGTGTCACAGAATGAACAAGCAACAAAATCTGTCTGTTTGAAATTCTTTGTTTCTTTTCAGTTTAATTCAACTTACCTGAATCCTAACTTAGAGTTGAAATTCACCTTGCCACCTCATTTCCTCCTTTATTAGATTTTCCTTTGAATGCAGAAGTTCACTTGAGCAATAATTCTCTCACTTTTGAGAACCACTCTGTCTAACAAAGGCTGACCTTTTTTTGGTTAAAGCAGCTGTTGATTAGACAGTTAAACAGAGAGAGGCACTACCACTGGTAAATTTCTCAGTCTGATGTAACTCATAAATAGAAAGCTGCAGAAACCTGAGGTTGAAATGCTTTCAAGCAATTGATCTTAAAATTACTGAAAATTATCTCATGGTGCTTCTTCTCAATTCCCCACATTCCTCCCTCCGGTTTTGCATCTGACTCATTTGTGCACTTCAGATTAGATTCCTGAGCACCGTGGCAGTGGCAGGATTGTTGTGGAACTCATCATTAGGATTCCAAGCCTTTAATTAGGCCACTTTGAAGTGGCTTTGTCAAGACTATGAGCAAGAGAAAAGCAACTGACTCATTCTTAGACAAGGTTTCTCATAAAGGAGAGTAGAACAGTAATACTGTGCTCTTCACTAAGCCTGGTTGGTTGAGGAATGTCAGGAGCATTGTTAGAAGCATAGGTTCTCCAGTAATTTTCTTTGATAGGGTATTGTAGGTATTATTTCACAGCCAGGTAAATTAGACATAAAAAGGTCAAGTAATTGTACATGTTCCTGGGAAAAGTCAGGGGCATAAACAGAGGTAATCCCTCAATGTGGATGATAAGCCCCCTCCCTCCAACAATTATTCTGAGAGCAAGTGTTCTCTAAGTTTCTCCAGACAACCGTAAGACCCATTTTAATATGGTCCAAGACTTCAGAACGATGACTGTCTTCATCTCTTAATGGTCTCCTGGAGGGGAAAAAAAAAAGAATCACTAGAAGCTGAAAGAATCAGAATACTTTTGAACAGATAAACAATACTTTAACTCATCAATTCTTTATTTTGTAAGTAAACAATTGCTTTCCTTCATAAAAACGAATTAAACCATCTTTCACATTTACAAATTATGATTCAATATTTTCTAAAAATCAGTCTCTTTTGGAAAATTAAACACATTTACCATTAAAAATCAAATAAACACAAACTCTTTATGCCTGCCATCCACCTACCCATCCATCCATCCATCTATCCAATTAATATTTATTAAGGAGTCTTTGTATGCTGGACTCTATTGATACATGGGGCACAATCATGAACAAAACAAAATTCCTGTCCTCCCAGGACTTTCCTCTAGGTGAGGAAGATAACTGACATCAGATAAATGATAATTCACAGTCATGTTTCATTATTTTAATTACTGTGGAGAAAGATCCTTCTGTTCTGCTAGTGTGTCCCAAATACATTTGAAAAATCATCAGGGAGGGGACATGATTGTAAATTTCCAGCTAGTTTATTTCTAGATGCTTGAAGAAGCTACTAAAGTATTATTATCCTCTTATCTCTCGGTCTGAAGAAACGCATTACTTTCTTTATGGGAATAGTGGTGGTGGTGGTGGTGAAGTCACTAAGTTGTGCCCAACTCTTGAGATCCCATGGACTGTAGCCCGCCAGGCTCCTCTGTCCATGGGATTCTCCAAGCAAGAATACTGGAGTGGATTTGATATTTCTTTCTTCAGGGGACCTTTCTGACCCAGGGATAGAGTTCCAGTCTCTTGCACTGCAGGCAGGTTCTTTACCAACTGAGCTACCAAGGAAGCCCTATGGGAATAGTTCAGTTCAGTTCAGTTCAGTCACTCAGTTGTGTCCAACTCTTTGCAACCCCATGAACCGCAGCACTCCAGGCCTCCCTGTCCATCACCAACTCCCAGAGTCCACCCAAAGCCATGTCCATGGTGTCAGCAGTGCCATACAACCATCTCATACTCTGTTGTCCCCTTCTCCTCCTGCCCTCAATCTTTCCCAGCATCAAGGTCTTTTCAAATGAGTCAGCTCTCCGCATCAGGTGGCCAAAGTATTGGAGTTTCAGCTTCAACATCAGTCCTTCCAATGAACACCCAGGTCTGATCTCCTTTAGGATGGACTGGTTGGATCTCCTTGTACTCCAAGAGACTCTCAAGAGTCTTCTCCAACACCACAGTTCAAAGGCATAAATTCTTCTGTGCTCAGCTTTCTTTATAGTCCAACTCTCACATTCATACATGACCACTGGAAAGCCATAGCCTTGACTAGATGGACCTTTGTTGGCAAAGTAATGTCTCTGCTTTTTAATATGCTGTCTAGGTTGGTCATAACTTTCCTTCCAAGGAGCAAGCGTCTTTTAATTTCATGGTTGCAGTCACCATCTGCAGTGATTTTGGAGCCCAGAAAAATAAAGTCAGCCACTGTTTCCCCATCTATTTCCCATGAAGTGACAGGACCAGATGCCATGATCTTAGTTTTCTGAATGTTGAACTTTAAGCCAACTTTTTCACTCTCTTCTTTCACTTTCATCAAGAGGCTTTTTAGTTCCTCTTCACCTTCTGCCATAAGGGTGGTGTCATCTGCATATCTGAGGTTATTGACATTTCTCCCAGCAATCTTGGTTCCAGCTTGTGCTGCTTTCAGCCCAGCATTTCTCATGATGTACTCTGTATACAAGTTAAATAAGCAGGGTGACAATATACAGCCTTGATGTACTCCGTTTCCTATTTGGAACCAGTCTGTTTTTCCATGTCCAGTTCTAATTGTTGCTTCCTGACCTGCATACAGGTTTCTCAAGAGGCAGATCAGGTGGTTTGGTAGTCTATCTCTAAGAATTTTCCACAGTTTCTTGTGATCCACAAAGTCAAAGGCTTTGGCATAGTCAATAATGGGAATAGTAAGACCAGGAAATTTCAAAGGCTTGTGTTTATTTAAATCAAAAAGAAATAGAGTCTGAAGGAATGTCCGTCTTTCATCAGTTCTACAGAGTGAGAGAAAAACTCCTAGTATATATCATTTGGGTGTTTACTGGTGATTACTTGCTAATGTTAGTCTGTATTTTGAACAACTCCACTAAACAAGTAGAATTAATTTTTTTGCGTACTTCTAGCCATGAAAATATTTTATTTGTTTGTAGAACATTGCCAACAACCATTAATATAGAATATTTTTGTGAAATGCTGATTTCAGAGACTATAATCTACTCACATACAATTTATTTTCATGTACAGTAGTTTTAGCCATTCAGAAAATATTGATGTACATTCTTACATTAATGTCAGAAGCAGTTCAGCATTACATTGTACTTTTTAAAATTTTCTGTGAAAAATGTAAAATGACAGGTATTTTCCTTCAAAATTATAAAATTTTAATAAAATACTAACATATATAACCTCTACAGTATTAAATATGAGAAAGTGGGACCTGTTTTAATTGAAGAAATAAAATTAAAAAATAAATATGACAAGCAATTTTTAGGGAAAAATCTTGCCTTTAGAAGGTAATTTTGTTCATCTGTTCATGAAAATACTGTACAATGTATCACTGTGGTGGGTATAATTCAATCTACAGCCATATTCTCCATTCAGACTCCTCATGTGGGCATCTGCTCTGGCTCCAAATTCTAGCCTTGTCTCCTGCTACCCATCCTTTGTGACTTTGTTCATGTGGATCCCTCTCTACATAGAATAACTTCTGTGTGCCATCCTCTCCATCCCCTTCTTCATTTTCTCTATTCTTTAAAAACCTTTGTCAGATGCATTTCATGCGTGATTCCTTTCCTAGGATCACCACCCAAATGTAACTCCTTGTATTTCTGCCCCTGTGTTCCCTCTTTGAATTACATTCCTATAATCATTTTAATTCCTCCAACTACAAAGTAAGTTGTTTAAAAGAATGAAGTATCTCACTTAATCTCTGTAATCCCACACTAGTTCTGTGTTTTGCATATAGGAGAATCACAAAATCAGAGAAATACAGATGTTTGGAAAATATAGCCTTTGTATATTTTAAGCATATTAGAGTAGGTAAAACTTTGGTTTATACCCTCTTCTGCTGATTTCTCTCTATCTCAAATAAGAAGAGTGTTTGGTATAAGCGCAGTGTACCAAACCTGAGCAGATAAGGCAATTATTCTGACATCAGGCTCCAGCTCACTTTATGATCTTTGGATAGCTGTGTCAGCTTCACCAATTAATAAAAATGGAGACTATATGAAAAAGTTCACAGATGAGAGATGCCAAAGAATAATTATTGTTGAATAACATTCAAATGCAATTGCTTGATTTTTTTTCCACCTCATCCTTACATGGCTCCAAACTAAAATGAACACTAAAATCCTAATGATAAGAATGCAAATGTGAAATGGTTTAACAAGAGTTGCTGCTAAAAGTGAAAAGCCGGGGTCCATCATCTTTATTTCCCAATCTTGGACTTTAAAAACTGCCCAGTGTTAGTCAAAGACCCTACTGTAGGTTTATTTATAAAGTTTGTATTTAGAGTGTGTGTACATGCATATACATATTTTAAATGCCATTCAGTGTTGCATATGTATTTAACTAAACTACAAATGTCATAATTAATAATAAGGTACATGACTTTCATTTTTTCTTTTCAACATATAGTGAAAGAATCCTAGCCCTTCTTGACAGTCTTTTGCTATGAGAGATGTCTTGATTTTTTTATAAGGCTGCTGCTGCTGCTTAGTCACTACAGTCATGTCCAACTCTGGTCAACCCTGTGGACTGCAGCCTTCCAGGCTTCTCTATCCATGGGATTCTCTAGGCAATAGTACAGGAGTGGGTTGCCATGCCCTTCTCCAGGGTATCTTCCCAACCCAGGGATCAAACCCAGATCTCCTGTACTGCAGGCAATTTCTTTACTGTGAGTCACTGGGAAGTCCTTTCATAAGGCTAACTATCCACCAAAGCTTTTGATCCCTTCCTCACTAGCATATCTCCCCATGATTGCATTGCAATTTGTTTTAAAGCTTTATTATTTTTATAGACAATGGATTATCTCAAGACTAATTTTTCCATTTGTATTAATGAGCTAGTCACTTCAGTTCAGTTGCTCAGTCGTGTCCGACTCTGTGCGACCCCATAGACGGCAGCCCACCAGGCTCCACCGTCCCTGGGATTCTCCAGGCAAGAACACTGGAGTGTGTTGCCATTTCCTCCTCCAATGCATGAACGTGAGAAGGGAAAGTGAAGTCACTCAGTAGTGTCCGACTCTTAGTGACCCCGTGGACTGCAGCATACCAGGCTCCGCCATCCATGGGATTTTCCAGGCAAGAGTACTGGAGTGGGTCGCCAGTGCCTTCTCCAAATGAACTAGTAAGAGTTGTTTATTGGTGAGATTATTTGGCCATCACTTACTAAAGCAGATATGACAACTGTAAATCCCATGTCCACATAAAACAGTTGCTACTATTTTGCCTCACAAATATTGCTGTGGATTACAAATTTTCCTGTTCTCAGAGGTTTCCCACCTATGACACTATCCCTTTTAGCATTCAGTATTTTTGCCCACGTTCAGCTTCTCATGATTACTACTATTGATTGTTGGCTGGTTTTCCAGACTATGATGTGTCGTGACATCAGATGATTTTGAGTGCTGTGGTGAGGGTCTCTGTCAAGTCAAGTCGGTTATTGTAAGATGGCTGTCCTTGATTATTTACATTAGCTCTTTTCCAGTTTTTCATTAGGATTTAAATTAGATTTCTTACTGTAATGGCTCTTGACAGACATACCATACTTGTCCAGCGAGCGTTTGCACCTTTGGTTTCCAAAGCATGCAGTACTAAATGGTGCCATTGCATCTTCGGATGCTGGGGTTGTTTTTCATTATTTGCATCGTAGGAAAAGGTACATGGCTGGTAGAGTGGACAAGATGTGGCTGGAGTGAAGAGCCCATCTCTGAGGAAACCCTGATGTCTCCAGTTGTCACTGTGGCCATTCTGTAGAATAGTTTTGATAGAATTGCATAAATAGGGGACTAAATCTTTATTTTAAAAAATTAGGTGTGTGTTCATTGGTCTCTGGGAATTTGTACTGTGCTTTTAGTAAACTATAAATTTGGACCAAGAGAGCTCTAGTCTAATTAGAGAGCTAATCGAGAGAGTCTGCTTTTTTGTATTTTGCCTATGTAATAGGAATGCTATCCTTGCTTCATAAAGGATTCAGTTCAACGGTTTTTGAGTACCCAGTTCCTTCTTCTCCAAATAGTTTACAATCAAGCAGAAGAAACAGAAGTACGTGAACAACTATGAGATAAGAAAAAAATATCAAAATATTTTATTTCTACCAATGCTGGGAATTCTGTCATCATCTGATATCTAATCATATTTCTTAGACCTTTCTCATTTATTGAGGAGAAAGCAGAGATAATTTGCTGAAACTTAGACGAGTCCCTGCTCATTTAAGTGCATAATGACTGTCACTAATTAACCCATTTCTTTATTTATTCAACAAATATTTGTTTTTGTCTATTTGATGTACCAAGTTCTGCTTTTGGCTCTGAGAATGTAGAAGTGAGTAAGCCCAAGCACTTTTCCTCAAGGTTGTCGCAGCCCATTGAAGAAAAGTAATAGTTAGTAAGAGGCAATATGGGACATTATACTCTCTAGAAATGTAAAGGGCAATATCTGAACGCAAAACAATGAAGAAGAAACTAGGTGACTTTAGTCAGGAGAGGACATCAGTTCTAAAGAATGTAAAAGGTGTCCAGGTTTTAAAACATGGCAGTTACTTCTAATTTGTTTTTATTTCGAAGAATTATATATTTCAGGGCTTCCCTGGTGGGCTCAGTGGTAAATCGCCTGCCAATGCTAGAGGCATGGGTTCAATCCCTAGTCAGAGAGGATCGCACATGCCGTAGAACAACTAAGCCCAGGAGCTGCACCTACTGAGCCTGATCGCCCTAGAGCCCGTGCTCCAGGAGACAGACCCCTGCAGTGAGAAGCGCGTGCACCGCAACTAGAGTAGCGCCGGCTTGCCACAACTAGAGAAAAGCCCATGCGGCAACAAACACCCAGCTCAGCCGCGAATATAAATAGATCAGTCTTTTCAATATACATATATATATTTCAGATTTTCCTAGAGTTATATCGATTACTTATATTATCATGAAAGAAGATAAAATAAGTGTTTGAACATGTTAAAGGAGGCGTAGGCATTTTCTTAAATTGCCTTTTTCATGTTTTTACTTAATTGACTGCGCTGGGTCCCAGTTGTGGCATGTGGGATCTTCAGTCTGCATTGAGGCATGCAGGATCTTTAGCTGCAGCATGCAAACTCTTAGTCTCGATGTGCAAGATCTGGTTCCCTGACGACGAATCAAACCTAGGCCCCCTGCATTGGAAGTGCTGGCGTCTTAACCATTAGACCATCAGGGAAGCCCCTAAAGTGCCTTTTAGGGTGCCCCTTATCTGCAATCAAACAAGACAAATGAAACAAAACCATTTCATTAAGACTGGAGAGAGAGGCCAGTTAATCTTTCTGTTAATCTGGATGAAATAAAAATTATTTGTATAGATTTGTACTATTGATTATATCCTATAAAATAGCATTAATGGTTTCTTAAAATAATTATAGCAGTGTTGATACTATAAAGTGACTATAAAGAAGTAAAAGCTTTTTATTTCTTTCACAAATGAGTTTATCTACAAAAAAGAGACTTTAAGACAGAGAAAATAAACTTATGGTTATCAAAGGGTTGGGGGTTGGGGCAGGGGTTTGGGGGAAAGACAAATGAAGAATTAGGAATTAAGAGCTACACACTACTACATGTAAAATAGATTAAAAAAATAAGAACTTACTGCATAGCACAGGTCAAAATAACTCAGTTTCTTGTAATAACGTATAATGGAAAAGACTCCAAAAGAGAATATGCATGTATATGTGTACACACAATTGAATCACTTTCCTGTGCACTTGAAAGTAACACAACATTGTAAATTAACTCTGTGCAAATTTAAAAATAGAAAGACTAGAGAAGGAAAAAAAAGTAAACCATTTTAATAAATTAATTGAAAAGAAGTCATTCATGTTAATGTCTCACCTTGGGAAGCTATCCATAATTTAAGATTTAAAGACTGACATTCAGTCTGACTGACTGATCAGTCAGATCATCTGACTGATTTTTAAAAGGTATGTACTGAGCATCTACTATATACCAGACACTGTTCTAAGCCTTGGAAATACAGCCATAAACAAAACAGATGAAAACCCATTTCCTCTGAGAGCATGTGCTTACATTCTTTGGGATGAGATAGCTAATAGATCAGTGATTAAATATGGTACGTCATAGGGTGTGCTATGGAGAAAAACGAAGCAGAAAGTGGGGTTAGATGTTTGGGGGGAGGTGAGTAAGTTGGTCTCTGAAAGCATAGTTATTGATAAGATAGTGTTTGAAAGGAGTCCTGAAGTAGGTGAGGGAGCAAGCCATGTAGGAATCCAGAGGAAGAGAATCTAAGCAAAGGGAACCACACCTGCCAAAACCCTGAGATGGGAACACACTTCTCAGGCTGAAGGAACAGCCAGGAGCCCAGTGTGGCTGGGACTGTGGGGAGGGTAGCAGAGAGGAGTCCATAGAGGGAGCAGGGCCACGTGAGGACTGGGCTCTGACTCTAGATGAGAGGACAGCCATCAGTGGATTTGGGACAGAAAAGAGGCATGATCTAGTTGAATGGACTCTGGCCTTGGATTGGGGTGATATCTAGAAGACAAAGGTGGAGCCAGGAGACAGTTATGAGGCTATTATAGAATTCCAGGTGAGACGAGGTGGAGACTGGGACCCGGGTGATGTGGAGGTGTGAGAGGCAGTAGATATAGATCAGATGATAGACACTCCTGGGACCTGGTCCTGACTGATCACTGCTCCCTGCTGTCTCTTAGTAAGCTCCACTTCAAGGATCTTACTCTGACGAGCGCTTCCTACTTTGCACCAAACTCCCAACACATTTAAAACTCATATTAGAAGCTACAATTTGTTGCTCCTGTCACTTTTTCATCGTTCCTCCTGGCTTCATTTCCTTCCTTATTCAGCTGAGATTCCATGGCCCCATATACATTCCTTGCACAGACTCCTAAATTCCATCTCTCTCTCTCTTTTTTTTTTTTTTTTTTTGCATGTTGTTAACCCAGCAAAACCACAGTCTCATTAGTGGCAACTCTCATGGTAATTCCCTTTCTCTAGCTACCACCCTATTTCTTGGGTACACTCTTCAAGATCTGCCTACACTCGGCATTTGTACTTCCTCTCCTTTCATTCTCATTTAAACTCACTATGACTAGACATTGGTGTCCACTACTGCCTGAACCGCCACTGTCAAGGTTACCACGACTTCCAAGTTGGCCCAGTGATCACTTCCTCGTCCTCATCTGATATGATGCAGATGATCATGGCCTCTGTTTTTGAAGTTCTTTCTTCCTTTGGCTGCCAGGAGACCCGATTTCACTGGCCTTGTTCCTACTTCACTGGCCCAACTTTCCCAGTCTCCTTTGCTGGTGCCTCTCATCTTTCTAACCTCTATCAGAGTTCCTTAGGTCTCCTTTCTCTGTCTGAGCGTACAGCCTGATCTCTTTAAGGGTCATGGTTTTAAATATCAGCCATATATTGATGACCCCCTACCATATAGCTCCACCCCCCAACCCCTGCCTAGAATTCCTGACAAACATTAAGAGCCTGCTCACTCTTTCCTTTTGAATGATATCTGAAGCTTTCTGTGTCCAAAACCAAAGTTCAGATACTGACCCCCTAAATTATTAGTAAAGGGCATTTCTAGACTTTTACTTACTCAGGTCAATAATTTTGGAGTCATCCTTAACTCCTTTCTTTCTCTCATGCCTCAATCAATAAACAAATCATGCCAGTTCATGCCTTCAAGAACTGGCCATTTCCTAGGACATATGCTAATATGCCTAAATGATTACCATAATTTTATCTTTTGAAACTCATTTAGAGTTTTAGAAACACCTGCAAGTCACAACAAGTTTTATGACTATGGTTTGTAATAAAATCTGTATAATTCACCTTTCAGCCAAAAATTAAATATAAATATAAAACAAGAATGGCTTTCTTGAGTGATTTATAAATATCCCTGAAAGCCAATTCTAAAATAATAGTTTAATAAAAATGAGGAGCGACATCAATGGAATGAATATATAACTTACCAAATTAACACTAACAAGGATGATATTTATTTAGTTTTATAGATTCAGGATTATTGTTTAAAATTTATTACTATTATTCATACCCGTAATTTATAATAACATTTAATGAATAATACAAAGACTTATCTATTGCTCTTTCACGTTGATGAGAGTATTGATTCTGGAACCATGATGCTTGAGTTCAGTACTGGATCTATCATTAGCTCAAAAGCTATGTTCTCATAGACAAGTTCCTTAAATATTCTGTGCCTCAGTTTTCCTGTCTGTAAAATAGGAATGATAGTGCTTACCCCAGGATTTCTTACTAGGTTCACATGCATTCATGTACCTAATGTTTAGGGTAGTGTTTGTCACAGAGTAGGAGATAGGAATGGTGCTAGGAATAAAAGAATTGTATGTCAGAGTTTTTGTTACCAGAAGCCCTCAGGAAACTTAGTGCTTAATAGAAAATCTGAAAGGTTAAAGACATTATGAGGTTTTTAGAGATTGTTTAAGACAACCATAAAAGAGCTATCTGAAGGCAATATGTATTAGTTATCTACAAAGTGAGAGAACTGGCCAAAAAATGCCATAGACATTCAAATGAGAGAGAAACGTTAGTTCTATCGACAACCATTTAAGATAATTTATAATGAAATTTTTGTGTTTTGAATGTTTGGTTTCAATTTTAATAAAACTGAGCTCTGTACTCATAAAACAGCAATTTTGACATCTGACTATGCAGAAGCATAGGATTTTAGTACAAACTGCTAATTGTAGAGCTTTGATTAGATACTATAGGAAATATAGATACCTATTTATGTGTATATAAGAAGCTGCCATTTATATTGGTACCACTACCCATTGAACTATCACAGTATTCGTCAAGTTATTTTATGTGTACATGTAGTCTGAATTTATTATAAGGAGTATCAATTATATATCATTGTGGACTTTTCTTCTTCTTGGCAGAATTATACATTTATTGACGATATATATTTAATCAACAATAGTAACTGGATACCTACTCTGGGCAAGATATGGTCATCTGCTAAAAACATGGATGCATGCATGCATTCTCAGTCGTGTCTGACTCCTTGCAACCCCATGGATTGTAGCCCACCAGGCTCCTCTGTCCATGGAATTTTCCAGGCAAGAACACTGGAGTGGGTTGCCATTTCCTATTCCGGGAGATTTTCCCACCCAGGGATGAAACCTGTGTCTCTTGTGTCTCCTACATTCACAGGTGTATTCTTTACCACTGTGCCACATGGGAAGCCCTTGCTAAGAACCTATATCACCAAATGAAAATGCAAGATTGCTATAGTGAAGTCATTGTTTATGCCTTTCAGATAGACATGCTCTCCTGAAATGGAGTTAATTGCCATTAGTCCCAGAACTGTGAAGCTCTGTATTAAAGTGGCTAAAGTATTTTCAAAGTCTGTCCTCAGTAAAGGAGGGAGAAAAGAACTAAAACTAAAGCATTTTTCTTACTTTTCCCCTTAGTTGGCCCGCCACAACAAACTTTTACAGCAGATGCTCAAACCAGGATCCGATCCAGATGATGGAGATGAAGCCTTGAAGTATTATGCCAACCATACTGCACAGATCGAGGTAACCATCAATGGGTCCAACTGTGAAAAGATATATTTACTTTCTCTTTCAGTCCATTTTCATAATTGTTTCCTAGAACAATGATGTAGAATTGAGTGATATCAACATATATACCAAAAGAGGAGATGTGAGGGGTGGTCTTGCACATCTTTCAAAATAGTCTTTCTTTTTTGACCAAAACTATATGTAAATTATCTTTTGTAATTAATAAAGTTGTTTTTGTTTTCTTTTGGTCCTGGAAGATATTTGAGAGACAGGATTATTATAATAGATTCTATCATTCAAGAAATTGTTTCTTTTAAAAAAACTGTGGAAGGCTTATTAAAGAAGAACTCTCTGTGTAAGAAAGTGTACAGAAGGGTGGGGAAAAGGAAGGCAGTAGTAAAGTTTTCATATTGATAGCATGGGATTGAAATGGTTTAACAGTTTCCATTTCAGTCTGCAGCAGTTGAGCCCTGCCCCCATAAATGAGCCCTTATTTAAGAGCTGGTGGCAGTTCAGGAGGTGTGGGTCAACATGGCCTTAATTATTATGTGTTGTGAGACCATCTGGCTGTCATTTACTAGCTATGGTATCCTTTTGACACTGGTTGGCAGAGATGATCAGGCAGAAGTGAGTAGAATTGTTGATGTCTGTAAAGGTAATTTACATTCATGTATTCATCCGCTTCGGCAGATATTTTTTTAGTTTTCAGCAGAGTTCACAATGGCAATAATCACTGTACCTTTTTGTTTACTGTTGCCAAACCTTTGCAGTAATTATCATTATTACCTTGATTTACAAAGTGGATCCCTTGCTCACATTTATGAACATTAATAGCTTTGGTGGGAGACATAACCTAGTACAACCCAGGAGCTGGGGTTTTTGCACCCACAGCAAAAACATTGCTCACTATCTCAGGTGCTTAGGGGCTAAGAAGCTGGCAAAGTTAGGAAGCCAGAGAAATTGATACAAATAGACCATCAAACCACCAAGGTTCTATGGAAGGTCCAAGAGGCCAAAGAACAAGGTTAGTAATTAGAAGAGAATATCATGAATAGATGGAATAGCAGGTGGGCCAGAGGTAGGGGTTGAATTAATACCTCTCTGTGAGAACTGGTGACTCTGGTTGGAGTTGGACTTTTGTGGTTTCTCAGCAGTGAGGAGAGACTTAGCTGTGAATACATACATTCTGTAAATGTTTACTGAGCCTTTACTCCCTACCAGTTTCATACACATAGAGTATATCATTCCGTGTAGTAATTGTATAAACAAAGGCCAAGGATATTTAGAAAAAGTAATAGTTAACAGTGCCTGGGGTGTTTCAGGGTAGATTTCACAGAGAAGGTTGTCATAAAGTATATATTAAAAGATTGAGTATAGGTTTCGTTCTACTAAAATTTGGGCATGGAATTCCAGGTAGAATTGAATGAAGGGAAAGAGAAAGAATATAGGAAAGGAATGATTCTTTTCAAAGATTATTCAAATTGCTGTTTGGAGAAAAGACTGGAAAAGGGAATGAGGCAAGGAATGCAAGTAGATGAGATAGGAAGATAGAAAAGAGAGAGATGGTGGTATTGAAGATGACAGATCGGAGGAAATAGAGACACTATATATTATATCACACACATATTCATATACGCAGGGCTTGAGGCTTGATGTTGGATTCTGCTTGTAAGGTGAGGGAACCACTGGGGAAAAAGATGCCCCCTGGGCTTCTGGTTTGAATAAATGGACAGAAATTGGTGTTATTCACAAGGATCCTAACTTTGGCTGTTCAAATGTTCTAGAAGGTCATTTGTTGATTCTTGGATAGATTGAATTGGAGGTGACTTGAGGAATGTATGAAGCTGGGTATAGAAGTTAAGGGTTCAAAGGAATAATCTGGACTGATGATCTCAATTCTTCATGTTGCCCAACCTCATGCTCATTCAAAGACCAGCTTATATCACCTCCACATTCATTTAGTTTATCCCACTATACTCCCACAGGCATTTTGATCATTTTGTTTTTTAAGGTGTCATGTTGGAGTACTGTTAGCTTTTCCTGGGTCACTGGCCTCCTACTTGAGTCAGAGACTGCTCTTAGTCACCTTTTTATTTCTAGTACTGAACACTGTTCTTGAAGCATAGCCTCAGAATAATGAATATTTTTTTATTTATTTTTTTTATTATTGTTTTTGCCATACATTGTCATGATATCACCATGGGTTTACATATGCTTCCCCTCCGGGTCCCCCCTCCCTCCTCCCTCCCCCCCTGGAAATCTCGCTGCACCAGTCCCGAGGATCAATCCTGGGCTGGCGATTGATTAGACACATGACAATTAACATGCTTCAATGCCCTTCTCCCATATCATCCCACCCTAATTAAAATTAAAAGCTTTTGCACAACAAAGGAAACTATAAGCAAGGTGAAAAGACAGCCTTCAGAATGGGAGAAAATAATAGCCAATGAAGCAACAGACAAACAATTAATCTCAAAAATATACAAACAACTCCTGCAGCTCCATTCTAGAAAAATAAACAACCCAATTAAAAAGTGGGCCAAAGAACTTAACAGACATTTCTCCAAAGAAGATATAAAAATGGCTAACAAACACATGAAAAGATGCTCAACATCACTCATTATTAGAGAAATGCAAATCAAAACTACAATGAGGTACCACTTTACACCAGTCAGAATGGCTGCCATCCAAAAGTCTACAAGCAATAAATGCTGGAGAGGATGTGGAGAAAAGGGAACCCTCTTACACTGTTGGTGAGAATAATGAATATTTTTGAAAATAATTTGTCTACATGTTACAGGCTCAAAGACCCTGGAAAATAGGAAGGACCTTATGGGTTACCTGTTCATAGTCCAAGGAGGAATTGGTTTGCAATGATCCTGTTTCTGCTTTAAAGTCTTCCTGTGATAGCCATCTCACTACTTCAGGAGGAAACGTCTGATTTGGAGTAGCTAATAATTAGAAAGTTTGTTTTGATAACACATGCACTCCAGCCCACTTTCATGTTTGCCTACTGTTCAGAATGTTGGCTCCCAGTCACCGTGATAGCTTGGTTCAGACATTTGAGGTGCCATCATGATTACAAAATTGCAAGCCTGTATAGATTGGGGTTCATGCTTTTCCACTTTGAATTTCCCAGAACTCCTCACTTAAGGCCTGATTAAGTATGTGGGGTATAAGTGTATTGAAAAAAGTACCCCTTTTTTGGCTTTTTGCGTTAACACATCCCCATCTCTTTCAGTACTCCCTCCAGTCTGTCAGTGTACCTTGTAAAATGTAACAACCAGGATCAAACATAACATGTCACAAAGGGGCTGAAAAGCTTGGATTATAGTCATCAGGACATTATTTCTTAAATGCATCTGGAGATTTTTGTTTTAATGTTTGACACTATTGGAACCAGTAAACCATTTTTTCCTGTAGCTGCTTACCATACCAAATACTTCCAATTTTTATGATTGATTTTTTTTAACCTATGTTCCAAGAATTTTTATCTACCACTACAGATTTCTTCTTTGTTTTATGATAGTATTCTAGTATGTGGTTTATATATATAACATATCATTTAGGATAGCTTCAATTACAAGTAACAAAATACTAGGCTAACAGTTTTTAAACAATAAAAATATTTGATTTTCCCTCATAATGGAAAGTCTGGATGTACCAGTAGTTCTATAATTGATTCAATGATGTAGTGATGTCTTCAAACACTCAGACCTCTTCCATATTTTCAGCTAAGTCTTTCTTATTATGTGGGTATTGTCTCACCTCATGGTTGCAAAATGGCTGCTAAAATTTCAAGTAGTATTATCACCTTTTTTTCTAAACAGGGAGAAAGAGGGTACTAATGAAAAAGAGCTTTTGTGTTTTATATTTGATTTTTTTGTTTGTCTCATGTGGCTTTCTGTCTTTTCTAGAAGCAAAATCTCCCTTGAGAGCACCTCCAGCCCCAGGATATTTCTCTTTATACCTCATTTTCCAGAAATAGATCTAATGCTCATTACCATACCAGTCAGTAGCATGGGGAAACATTTGACTCTTTTAGCTTAGACTAATTTCTGATTAATTTTTGAGGGCTAGATAGAGTCTATAATTATGAAACTTGACAGGTGGTCTGCATGAACCCTTGTGACATAGGGACTCTGTATGAAATCATTTAACTTGTTTCTCTGTCTAAAGCTAAACTGTGATCAGGGCTTCCCAGGTGGCCTAATGTACCTACCAATGCAGAAGATACAGATTTGATCCCTGGTCTAGGAAGATCCCCTAGAGAAGGAAATGGCAACCCACTCCAGTGTTCGTTCTTGCCTGAGAATTCCATGGACAGAGGCCAGGGGGTCACAAAGAGTCAGATATGACTCAGCAACCAAACAACAAACTGTTACCAATACCAAATTAGAGACGTTCAAAACAACAAACATTCACATCTGAGTGTATGCTTGATGACTGTTACACATAAAAATATGTTTGCCCTTATCAGGAAAACATTTTAATAACATAAAACATTTTTCTTTGTAGAACTCAGGGCACACTATATTGAATATGTCATTTGTTCCCCAGTAGCCATTTTTAGGAAGAACAGGGTAAGAGCAGGATAAAAATATAACAAGTGCTGTGCTTAAGGTGACATAACCAGCCACTTCCCAGTGAAGACCCTCTTAGTCCTCTGATGTACTTCATGAAGATAAAAATGGGTGCCAAGAGTTTAATGTTAATCGAGAAAGAATAAAGATTTTGGCTTTTGTTATTTACAGTGAAGTATAATACTTATGATACGTTAGTCTGGTTAATTTCTCTCATTTAAAGAGAATGATATACAGGACTATTTCAGATATTTCAAGTTGGCATATTTCTTCATAGCTGAATTCATAAAGTATCATTATTGAAGTCATGCTAAAAGCAGAAAGTAATCTAAGATTCTCCAAAGCTTAAAGCAAATGTAAATTAATGTTTTTCAGATTGTTCGGCATGACAGGACAATGGAACAAATAGTATTTCCTGTCCCCAATATATGTGAATACCTCACGCGGGAATCCAAATGTCGCGTATTCAACAGCACGGAGAGGGATGAACAGGGAAGTAAAGTGAATGACTTTTTCCAGCAAACTGAAGATCTCTACAATGAGATGAAGTGGCAGAAGAAAATTAGGAGTAAGTACAACGAACCAAAATGATCTGAGCATAATGAAAATGTTTTGAGCATAATGATAGATACACCAGTACTTTGAGATGTATGACAGTGTTCGTTTCAATTGGCTCTTAATTTCTTGCCATCTGATGTTACTGAAATCACTTATAAGCTTAAGCATGTAAGCTCTGTCTACAGTTAGAGCCAAGACACCTGTGGCTTAAGGAACATAGCAGGTTCTGACTAATTAGATCGTCTTTTAGTACTGATCCTATAGTTTTACAAATATTATGACATCCCAGATTGCAGCTGTGGGTTTCAGCTGTGGAGCAGCTGCACTTTTGAAGTCCATTAATAGGCCTTGACCGGCCTTAGCAATCAGCGAATAGAGTGGAGAGACCTGGCATAGGCATGCTTGTCCTCTTGTATCTGGGATCTTATGATCAGGTAGACTTGTTTAGTGTTTTTTCTGAAACTCATTCCTTTTTTCAACATATCTGAATCTTGCCAAGTGGAAGTAAAAATTGTGTGACACTTGTATTCAAATCGGGCAAGGTTATTATGGAACACTTAAATGTTACCTTCATATAGTTCCCGTTAGTTATTTCTCAGGTTTAAGTCTATTAGGAAATATTCTGAAACAACCAAAATGGGAAAACAATATGAAAAAAAGTAGATACGTGTGTTTGTATAACTGAATCACTTTGGTGTACACCTGAAATCAACACAACCTTGTTAATCAACTACACTCCAATAAGTAATAAAAAGTTTTTTAATAAGACCACAGAAGGATTAAAAAATTTTCAATTTTAAAATAAACTTTATTTTCCCAGATGAGAAATATCATGAGCTTTTAATAAAAATTATTGGGGGAAAACTTTTGATTAGGTCTTTTCTGACTATTGGAGAGATTTTCCAGACAACAGGCATATGTTCTCAATACTTCTGTTCAACAGTGTTGCATCATTTTAGTTTCCTGGGGACTTCAGTGATTATGGTTTATGAATTTGGTTGAGCTTGAGACATAACATCCTTGAATAAAGACCGCAGCATGCGGTGTCAGACCTTCTTAGCAGGATATTTGAAAAAAATAAATAAATTATTCTCCCTTAGCACTTTCCCATGAAGGACCTTATGGAATTCAGAGAAACTTAGGTATTCAGAGTACATAACAGAAATTCAATTTGAAAATCATTCATTTTATTCCTGACAAAAAGTAAATTGGATAATGAGCTAGTGCTTGTGGGGGTCTGTGTTTTTGAGATAAATATTTTGTCATTTGTCAAAAAAAAAAACCTTAAAATAATTTCCAATATGCAGTTTACTTTTAAAATTTGGAAGCAGCTTATGATGAGGTTTTAGACAGAATTGAATTCGTTTGATGGATTTGTTGTTACAAACGAATGTATCAACATCTTCTAATTTTGTCTTAATATTCTGCTTTTTAAAATGAGGATTCCTAATTCAGGAACAATGAAAATGCAAATGCTTACAATTTATGATACATTAGTCAACTAAATGCCGTAGCTAATCATAGCCCACTCCAGTGTAGGAATGCTCTATTCCAAGAGAAGGAAAATAAGATGTACTGAAGGGAAGTGTAGCTTATAAGTAAGCAGCAGACTTGAGATTGGAATTCACAGAACATACTTTGAAAAGCTTAAAATTTCTATTTGAAAATTGAGATGGCTTTTCCCCTCAATTGACTCTTAATATTTTAAATTTAATGTTAAACTATTAGGAGTTAGACAGTGGACAAGACCTGAATACATTGTGTGACAAACTTGTATGCATGGCGTGTCTGTTCAGTTTTTAAGGAGAGGTGAAAGAAACTGAGTTTTGGCTTGTGTAAATTTTATTCAGTAGATGCATCTATCAATTCATTTCTGGTGGCAGATACAGAATCCCATTTCTGAAAATATTCAGCAAAACCTCTCCCACTATTGGTAGTTTTTGTTGTATCTTTCACTTACTTTTGCTGTTACAAACCCAACAAGTTCTTGGGAAGCATAAAGGTTTAAACTTAGGTAATATTATAAATCACTAGTTCCCAGTAAGCAGAGCTGTGCCATGCTATTAAGTTTCAGAGTTTCAGGTAACTGTGACTGTGATATGAAACTTTCACCAGAGATTCATCTGTGCAAAGGGTGGGGGTTTTATTTTACTTTAAGACAGGGGAGTGAGACCAATTAATTGATATTACTAAAGTATACGGCAGTGTATACCATTCCATTAAAAGGGGCCCCAGGTGACTGCTAACCTGCCTCCCCACCCCAATCTGCTCTAGGGATGTATTAAATAGAATTAACCCAGAGTCATCTTTCCTGACCAGAATTAGCTGTTGCAGAATTACTCACCCTTCTACAATGGTTTAGGTGTAAACTGGCTAAAGACAAGAAGGAATCAAATGGAAAACTCTGTTATGGTATTGATGATAAATGTTCTAAAATTAAGTTCCATTAAATATTTGTTTATATATGCTTTTATGAGTAAGTGAAGTCGCTCAGTTGTGTCCAACTCTTTGCGACCCCATGGACTGTAGCCCACCAGGCTCCTCCATCCACGGAATTTTCTAGGCAAGAGTACTGGAGTGAATTGCCATTTCCTTCTCCAGGGGATCTTCCCGACCCAGGGATTCAACCTGGGTCTCCCACATTGTGGGCAGATGCTTTACCATCTGAACCACTAGGGAATCCCAGGGAATGCTTTTATAGTAGTTTGCAAAAATGCATTTAGGAAGATGTTATTTCAGTAGGGCTCTGGTATTGAAATCAAAATTCATTTTCTGTTCTGCCCCACTGTGCTTCTTTCTCACCAGGTAATCCTGCCCTGTTCTGGTTCTCAAGGCATATTTCTCTTTGGGGAAGCATCTCCTTCAACCTGGCTGTGTTCATCAACTTAGCTGTGGCTCTCTTTTACCCATTTGGGGACGATGGAGATGAAGGCAAGTACTTGTCTGTCTTTAAATGTTCAGTACCTTAGAGTCTAAAAACAATTCTTTCAATGCATGCCTTAACTATTTAGACCTTCCCAGTTACAATTTCATTCTTGTTAAATAGCTTTTCTTTATTCACTGGAAATAGAATGTTCGGAAGTAGAATAGGCAGAAAATGATGGTCAATATAAATATTTTTTTAAGACTTCAGATACAGAAGAGCTGGAAGAGCTATGTTGATAAATAAGGCAAGAAAAATTATTTCTACCTTATTTTGTGAGCAATCTCAATCATATAAATACATGGGAAAGTGAGAGATGTACGCCAAAATGTTGATTGTGATTATCTTAAGTAGTAGAATCTCTATTTTATTCTCTTTTCTTTGCTTTTGATATTGTCTAAGGATTCTACAGTGAGCATGCAGGTAATTTGAAAAATAATTTTAAATGCACAGCATAAGGCAGATTATAATAATAGAGCACAAAGAATATTGACCATGAAGTTAATATTATCAAACTGCTGATACATGAGGTTTTGTGAAAGCAAAGACAAGAAAAATTATCCCATGTTAAGTGAAATGGGAAATAATAGGAGAAAATGGTAAATAATAGCCTTTCCACTAAAGGCTGTGGAAATTAAGTTTTCTTTAAATCTGGTAAAAGAACATGGGAGAATATGTCACAGTCTGTATTCTGATTGGGATGCAATCAGGTAGATAACATTGGAATGGGCATTGAAAGAATGGCTCAGAGGACAGGATGAGAGATGCCCTCAAATAATAACCACATGATGCTTTTGTATCTCATCAGTTTATAGGATTATGTGAGAATTTAATGAGATGCTGTAGGTAAAGCATTTTAAAAATAGCAACTAGTAATCATATGATACCAAAAAATAAAACTTGAATTTACCACTCATCTTCAACTATTTACATAGCACTTACATTTTATCTGGGCTTCCCTGATGGCTCAGGCAGTAAAGAATCTGCTTGCAATGCAGGAAACACAGGCTCGATCCCTGGGTTGGGAGAACCCCTGCAGAAGGAAATGGCAACCCACTCTAGTATTCTTGCCTGGAGAATTTCATGGACAGAGGAGCCTAGTGGCCTGTAGTCCATGGGGTCACAAAGAGTTAGACACGACTGAGCAATTAACACTACTACTACTAATCATTTGATAAAGCTTAGTTGTTGTTGTTACAAGGTGAATATTAATACTACAAAGGGAAGCTCAGTGGAAAGGAGGGTATGAGAAGATCAAGAAGTATTTAATCCTATTTCAGATGTGAGTAGAAAGGGGAGCGAACAGGAAGGGAAATGGGAGTGCAGAAGTAACTTGCTATTTTGAGGTCTGTTACAGATGGCAGATAGCAAAGTTCTAGCCTTTGGATATAATCTGAATAGTTATAGAAAGGTTTGATTTTTTTTTAGAAGGTACACCAGTGCTAATGAATATTTGACAAAGGAGTAGATGTGTGAGTTAAATAGCAATGAAAACATAGCAAATATTTGGCCGTCCATTGTGGGGAAGTTGCAGATATAGCAGGAAGTGGAAACAGCTCTCTTCACAGTGTTTAGTCTCATTTAGTGATGATAGCCCTCTTGGCACAAAAGAACATAACTTTCTTAGGGAGAGAAGGCCAGCCTGAAATGATAAATTAGTATCATCTGCACACGGAATGCTAACTAGATTGCAGCATCCTGGTAAATAGAGCATAAAGTCTTAGATATAGAAGCAGTTCTGGAAATTATCTAATATCAAATCATCATTGATACATAAAGAGATGGAAGCCCAGAGAAGAATGGCAGATCTCAGACTGGATGATTAAAGCATTCGTTTGTGCTCTCAGACTTTTCTGCATGGACGATTAGGTTAGAAGCTTGTCAATAACAGGTTCCCCTTCATACCGGGACATCATCATCTTCCCTAAGTTCTGTTCCATGATATACCTTACAAGACCGCCAGAGCCACAGTATATAGCCTGTGCTGCCACCTATTGTATGTTAAATATGATGGTGATGGGCATGGGTATTCCATGTAATCTTCCTGACAATTCTATAAAGTACTTCATCCTTCTGGATGAAAAACTTGAGGCTTTGGAAGATGTGACCAGTAATTCGGGAGTCTGGAAACACATACTTTTTAATAAGTTCCCAAAGGGTTACTAATACAACTGGTCCTTGAACAAGAACTTGAAACCACATATATGGTAAAATTGGGAATGAGGCTCCAGCCTCAGAAAGAAATAAGACCAACAAAAACAAGGCAGGAGGGCATGGTGTGTCCTCATCAGGGGTAGGTGTGCACTTTACTCTTTAGCTAGGACTGAATAGAGGTTAACAGCAATAACCAAGGTGGAGCCTCACTCTGAAGTATCTGGGTGTGAGTATGGCCCTAAGGGGGAAGGGAAAGCATGAGCTGACATTTTGGCAGTATGGAACCCCAAGGTTATATTTGGGTAATCTGATTACAGTTCTAGACGGGTTATTTAATTATAGCTCCATGAATAAGGTTACAGTTTTGATCAGGATTAACTGAGCCTCTAACCTTCAGTTACATGCTATGCATAGCTGGGAAGGCTGAGAAAGCAAAGTTAAGACTGATTACTGTACTTGGCCATCGGAACTGGCTGAAGAAGGGTAAATCCTGTGCTGGACATGCAAGTCTCTAACACTGGATTTTGTCAAGCGTAGGCTGGATGACTCCTTGGCCGGGATGCTTTGAGACGATTTAAAGATGAATTGGTTGATCATTAAGATTCCTTCCAAAAAGTGCTACAAAAAATGATGGGAATGTCTCAAGGAACACACAGGATTCAACTTGAAAGGCCTCCCAGTGGCCAAGTCTGTGGAAATTTTGAGATAAAAATAGTTACAGAAATATATAATGCTGCTGCTGCTGCTAAGTTGCTTCGGTTGTGTCCGACTCCATGCGACCCCATAGATGGCAGCCCACCAGGCTCCGCCGTCCCTGGGATTCTCCAGGCAAGAACACTGGAGTGGGTTGCCATTTCCTTCTCCAATGCATGAAAGTGAAAAGTGAAAGTCAAGTCAGTCAGCCATGTCCGACTCTTCGAGACCCCATGGACTGCAGCCTACCAGGCTTCTCCATCCATGGGATTTTCCAGGCAAGAGTACTGGAGTGGGTTGCCATTGCCTTCTCCCAATACATAATAGCCTGCAGAATAAAATAAGAATCCAGGAATCCATATTGGTAGAGGATAAAGCTCTTCCTTACAATAGTATTCCCGTTAATCAGTGTAGAAGGAGTAATAGAAATAGAATGTTGCTGCTTGGCAAATACCATATAATAGTAATAATCATCAGTGGATGCTAACATTAATAGATAAGTGTTAGATGAGAAAGTATAATGAGAAACAGGATATTGACGTAGTCAAAGTATTTCCCCATAATATACTTATTATGAAAGAGAGTGACTTTAAAGTGGAGAAATTACTTTAATTATGTGATCAGTGTTAATGTCACCAGTGAAGAGACACAGCAACATCAGGTGCCTCTTGACATGATGTGCTGACAAGG
The DNA here is from genome assembly GCA_007570785.1 of Antilocapra americana. NCBI lineage: Eukaryota > Metazoa > Chordata > Mammalia > Artiodactyla > Antilocapridae > Antilocapra > Antilocapra americana. Next base: position 15,511,818 of record ML663562.1, on the reverse strand, counting down.
ATATGGCATCTGTTGATAAAAATGCATAAAGTGAGGAAATTTCAGACAAATCCAGAATGAGAAATATTTCTACAAAATAATTGGCCAGTACTCTTAAAGCTTGTGAAGTCAAAGAAGTACTGAGGAATTAAAGGAGACTAAGAGACATGACAGTTAAATGCAATGTGTGATCCTGGTTGAGAAAAAAAGACATTATTTGGGCAGTTCATGAACTTTGAATAAAGGTCTGTAGATTAACGTGGTTGTTGTTCAGTCATTAAGTGTCCCACTCTTTGTGACTCCATGGACTGCAGCACGCCAGGCTTCTCTGTCCTCCACTATCTCCTGGAGTTTATTCAAATTCATGTCCATAGAGTCAGTGATGGTATCTAGCCATTTCATCCTCTGCTGTCCCCTTCTCCTGTTGCCGTCAATCTTTTCCAATGTCAGAGTCTTTTCCAGTGAGTCAGCTCTTCACATCAAGTAGCCAAAGTATTGGAGCTTGAGCTTCAGCATCAGTCCTTCCAAGGAATATTCAGGGTTGATTTCCTTTAGGATTGACTGGTTTGATCTCCTTGCAGTCCAGGAACTCTCAACAGTCTTCTCCAGCACCACAATTTGAAAGCATCAGTTTTGTGGTGCTCAGCCTTCTCTATGGTCTAACTCTATTAATGTAATATATCATATTAATTTCCATACGTTGATCATTGCTGTGTGATTATGTAAGGTGTCAATATTTGGGGAAGCCAGGTAAAGAGTCAATGAGAATTTTGTATTGTATTTGCAACTATAACATTAGTCAAAAAGAACTCTAAAGTAAAAGGATAAAAAAGAAAAAATAAGTAAATATGAGGATTCTATCCAGCTCTGAGGTTCTTGGATTCTGGGTAGAAGTTGATCACAAAATTATCTGGTGAATCCTGAGCCAGAAAAAAAGACCTGTGGTCCAAACGGGCCACCTTTTCCAACCCCAGATCCTAATACAAGCTGCTCTGGAGTCACTTTGGCTAATGTGTCAGGTGAAGACAGAGAGGCTGGCAGAGGGGGAATGGGCTGTGTATGCTATCTCCAAGGATATTTTCCAGCCTGAACACATAGTGAGCTTGTGGGGATCACTTGAGTTCAGATATCTGGTTCACGCTTAGGTTATAATACTAAGTGAGAGAACATGTCTGCCTTCAACCAGGTAGTAGCATATGATAATAAAAGGAAGACATTTAGTGGAAGGTGATTCTCAGAGTACCAGCTTGTAAGACGTCCACCCTCACAATCCCTACTGCCAATAATCTCCTTCCATAGTCAGGCTTTGCAGAGCTCTCTTTGAATTTTGTCGAGAATCCAGGACCTATTGATGTGGCTATAGATTTGGGTGTGGGTTTCCTTGTTTGGTTGATTGGTTTTTATGCTTAACATGTGCTTCTCTAAAAATGAAACTTGTGCCAAAGTTAGGGAATGAGGTCATGCTGGTTGTGGCTAAAGCCACAGCTATCGATGCTAGGGAATCTCCGAGATATCCACTCAGAAGGTGAGCATTGCCATGCCAACCATCCCTGCCCAGTTTGGCAAAGGCAGAGGGGTTACCAGAGAATTGTGCCTTCTTATATCCATTTAGCATGTGATTTTTTAAAAAAAACTGTGTTCAAATTTGGGATGTCATTCTTTTTGCCTCAAGTGCTTTGTGTTAAAGGAAATAAATCTTCAAGGTGATTTTAATTCATTCACCTTAATAGCAACCATTGATAGAGTGTGGCTGGATGCCAGACACTATACTCCACAAACACTGGGAAAACTGACCTTGTCCTCAAGGAGCTTATAGTCTAGTTAACGGATGAAGAAAGGAGTGAGACACAATAGTAAAGAACACCCATAGATTTATCTAATCTGCGTTAGCCAGACTGAGGAGAGGGAAATAGAAAATTCTTGCAAGTCTCAGCTGGAGGCAGAAGAGTGGAGAGAGGGGAGTAAGATGCAGCATGTTGTATAAGTTAGCAGTACCCAACCTTTTTAGCTTCCCTGGTGCCTCACGGGTAAGGAATCTTCCTGCAATGCAGGAGACATAGTTTGATTCCTGAGTTGAGAAGATTCCCTGGAGGAAGTCATGGCAACCCACTCCAGTATTCTTGCTTGGAGAATCCCATGGACAGAGGAACCTCATGGGTTATAGTCCTTGGGGTTGCAAAGAGTTGGGCATGACTGAAGTAACTTAGCATGCACACACAACCTTTTTGGCACCAGGGGCCAGTTTCATAAAAGACAATTTTTCCCTGGACCATGGGATGTGAGCTATGGAGAGTGGCTGTAAACACAGATGAAGCTTCACTCGCCCAGTACTGGTTTGTTGCCCAGGGATTGGGAACCCCTTCTACAAGTAAACTTAAAACAAGTCAGTATGAAGTAGACAGGGGAGTAGAATTGAAGTCTCCAGTGTTTCTATTTGAATTTTCTTTTATTAAGGACAAGTGTTATACTCTAATATTTTAAAATGTATAGAGTGAGTTATTAAATTTTTTCTATTATAAAGTAATACATGATCATTATAGAAAATTAATACAAATTTCAAGAAGACAGTCCCCTCTTTCCACCCTTAATGTATTAAAAAATGGCTTTGACAGTCTACTGTTTTCTAAAGTTTGTCAGAGGATTTCAGTTTATTCAATATGATCATTCTTACAAAATATAGTTAACAAATTGTTGTCAATTCACAACAGTGTAAATAGCCATTTAAGTAACTTGTAAATTTATTTATTTACTCTTCACAAATACATATTTAACATTAAACTGTATGCAAGGTACTAAGCTAGACACTGTTTGAGTTTTCTCTACAAAGGGATCACATGTCCAGTTTTAAGTTCATTGTTATAATTTCTTATTGAATCAAGAGGAAATCTCAGCAAACCAGATACTGTCTGAGAAAGGGTGGTCGAGTTGTGGTTAGCTTATCAGGCATTAGTGACAATGCACAGCGTGACTAGCAGTGCCAAAGTGGAGACTTTTAAAATATCACACTAAGACACTGCTTATGAATTATACCGAAGAATCTAGTGACTGGATGAGAGTTAAGTGTGCAAAGATGTTGGCAGTTTTACTAAACTTAAGAGTGAAGCTCCACAACTTGGGGAATTTATAACTAGAAATTAACTTACTCAAAACAAGCTCACAGATTATGTTTCTATTTATAGTCAATAAATACTGATGCTTCCCAGTGGCACTAGTAGTAAAGAACCTGCCTGCCAATGCAGGAGATGGAAGAGACTTGGGTTCGATCCCTGGGTCAGGAAGATCCCCTAGAGGAGGGAATGGCTACCCGCTTCAGTATTCTTGTCTGGAGAATTCCATGGACAGAGGAGCCTGATGGGTCCATGGGGTTGCAAAGAGTCAGACATGACTACGCAACTAACACTTATACTTTCACATATATGTATGTAAATACACTTGTTTTAACAGTGAAAGTTTAGGTGTGTTTCATTAAAGAATGGCTATTTTACATTCTGAATCTATAACTTAAAAAACATTTTTGAAATTTTGTTTTTGGCTGTGCTGGGTCTCCATTGCTGCTCACAGGCTTTCTCTAGTCGTGGCGAGCAGGGGCTACTCTTCACTGCAGTGAGAGAGCTTCTCATTGAGGTGGCTTCTGTTGTTGCAGAGCCCACAGGCTTCAGCAGCTGCAGCACTTTGACTCCAAGGCTCTAGAGCACAGACTCAGTAGGTGCGGCACAAGGGCTTAGTAGCTCAGAGGCATGTGGGATCTTCCTAGAACACAAACTGAACCCATGTCTCCTGCATTGGCAGGCAGATCTTACCCCTAAGCCACCATAAGAACTTGATAATAATTTAACAGGACAAGATATGAGTTCAGTGCCTGATTCCAAATGACTTACCTGAACTAGTGGAAAATCCCAGTTTTGCCACTTCCCTTCTGACTTCATCAGCCATGTTTGAGGTCTGATCAGCCCAAGAGTGTTCCCCCTTAATTTACTTCTGCAAATATAGCATCACGTGATTTTAAGAGGGGGATTCCTTGAATCCATATCTCAGTGCAAACATCAATGAATTGTACTTTTTTTAAAAACGAATGTGTTTATAAACCCCTTTTGGAGCCATTTCTAAAGAAACGTTTGTTGCAGTGCAGTTTAGTTTTGAAATATTTGGAGTTTTTGTTTTCTGATGAAGTAAATAGCTGAATGTTATTTTTAGAAGTTGAGAAATACATATAGTTATGTATTCATACACATAAATGCACGTGTGTATTTTATCATTTAAAGCTTAGGTCTATTTCATTAAAAACCAGAGAGTGTGCATTATGAGTTCTTTAATATAATATAAAAACTTGATTATAATAAAACAGGACAAGGTCTGAGTTCAGTGCCTGATTCCATTTGATTTAGCTGAATAGTTGATGGCCATTAATCATGCATTTTGAATTAAGATTCTCAAAATTAGAAACCCCTATCCAAAGCATCTAGCATGACTCCCATTGGAAAGAAAAACACACAAGTTTCAGGACTAATGTAAGGAGCATTGACTAATGAGTATTTAAGTAGCCTGGGATTCATCACTTTTCTGGAAATGTAGGTGGTGCTAGTGGTAAAGAATCCACCTGCCAACTCAGGAGACTTAAGAGACAGTGGTTCAATCCCTAGGTCCAGAAGATCCCCTGGAGGAGGAAATGGCAACCTGCTCTAGTATTCTTGCCTGGAAAATCCCATGGACAGAGGAACTGGGGGTGGGAGGGAGCTCCAGTCCATAAGACCATGAAGAGTTAGACACCACTGAGTGTCTGAGTACAAGAAATAATGAATAATGTGTACAAATACATCTCCTCTAAATATACAGTGTGTTCACTTCAGTCACTCAGTTGTGTCCGACTCTGTGAACCCATGTACTCTTTGTGAACACCAGGCTTCCCTGTCCATCACCAACTCCTGGAGCTTACTCAAACTCCTGTCCATCCTGTCAGTGATTCCATCCAACCATCTCATCCTCTGTTGTCCCCTTCTCTTCCCGCCTTCAATCTTTCCCAGCATCAGGGTCTTTTCCAGTAAGTCAGTTCTTCGTATCAGGTGGCCAAAGTATTGGAGTTTCAGCTTCAGCATCAGACCTTCCAATGAATATTTAGGACTGATCTCCTTTAGGATGGACTAGTTGAATCTCCTTGCAGCCCAATGGACTCTCAAGAGTCTTCTCCAACACCACAGTTCAAAGGCATCAATTCTTCGGCTCTCAGCTTTCTTTATAGTCCAACTCTCACATCCACACAAGACCACTGAAAAAACCAGTAGCTTTGACTAGACAGACCTTTGTTGGTAAAGTAATGTCTCTGCTCTTTAATATGCTGTCTAGGTTGGTCATAGCTTTTCTTCCAAGGAGCAAGCATCTTTTAATTTCATGGCTGCAGTCTTCATCTGCAGTGATTTTGGAGCCCCCCAAAATAGTCTGTCAGTGTTTCCATTGTTTCCCTATCTATTTGCCATGAAGTGATGGGACCAGATGCCATGATCTTAGTTTTCTGAATGTAGAGTGGGTTACTTTGAAATTCCGTGTCTTACAACTTGTCTTGCTCTATTAGGTGAAATCAGTTCAGTTCGGTCCCTCAGTCATGTCCAACTCTTTGTGACCCCATGGACTGCAGCACACCAGGCCTCCCTGTCCATCACCAACTCCTAGAGCTTGCTCAAACTCAAGTCCATCGAGTTGGTGATGTCATCCAACCATCTCTTCCTCTGTCATCGCCTTCTTCTCCTGTCTTCAATCTTTCCCTGCATCAGGGTCTTTTCCAATGAGTCAGTTCTTCACATCAGGTGGCCAAAGTATTGGTGTTTCATATATATAAACTATATAAAATAGAGTGGCAAATGAATTAACATGTTCCAGTTTTGTTCTTAGTAAAAATAAACTCCTTCCACATTTTACAGGTACTCTTTCACCATTGTTCTCAATTCTGCTCTGGATAGCAGTGGCAATCTGCACATCTATGCTGTTTTTCTTCTCCAAGCCTGTGGGTATTCGGCCATTTCTTGTGTCGATAATGCTCAGATCAATATATACAATAGGTCTTGGGCCTACATTAATACTTCTTGGTGCAGCAAATGTAAGTACTTGATTTAGTTTTGTACTGTTTTAGATTAATTAAAAGTGTACTAAATATAAAAATGTAGCTCTATGCTTTAACTCTGTTAAAGATAAATTCTAATTTATTGTGGATCCAAATTAAATTGAGTTTAATGTGTACCTTCTTCATTGACTTTTGAGAGAAAGAAAAAATGGCAAGTGAAAATTTTGTATATTTAGGATGGTAGCATTTGGGGCATGACCCAGTCCTGCAGTCAATTTAACCCAATCCAATTTTAATGCCTTCGGCATCCTATATGGGCAGCTATTGACAAAAATTACTCTGAACCACTGTTAACATTCTAAAGTAGTTTCTAAATCATCCAAGAAAGATTAAATTATGTTCAGTAGAATTTTAGAAGTGAGTAGCTTTTATAAAATGACCAAAGGAAAAGGATCGGTATAAGAGAAAATATGAAATTGGGCTTTTTTTTAATGTGAACACCTATTAACTTGTGAAAGGCATAGATGAGATTAATTTTTTTCACTGAATTTTAAAATATTAGAACAAGGGAGCACATTTTACAACCTTACTAGGTAAGTTTAGGATAAGTAAGCCAGACTACTATTGCAGATAGCAGTAATTTTGCCCAAGTGATAAAGTTTTAAAGGGACTAAACAACTTTCTGTATGGCACAGATGAAAAGGGATATTAAGAAGCAATAAATCACCAGATTGATGAAAGAACAAGTTGCCACATAGGCAAATAAGTCTTGGTAATATGTACATTGAATACCTAAGCACTTTCTATACTTTTAACTGGGTTTCTAGCATAATGTCCTATATTCTGGTATCTGTGTATCCATATCTGGTATCTCCCCTTCTGCATAAGTTCTTAAGAAGAATGAGTAATCATTCAAAGTCTGGAACATGATTGGTACTCAACAAATGTTTCTTAAGTAAATTAAGTAATGAGTGAGTAGATGAATGAGTAAAAGATTATTTTTATATTCTTACACATTTACAGTGCCTCACCATAAAAAATGTGGCAAATATATATTGAAAATGAATAAATGAAATAACCAAAGTTTTGAGAATCATAAAGCTGAGCTGGTATTGCCAAATATATGTTTCTGATCTCTATTATAATTCTTCAAAAATTTAACATGATATATATGACACATATATACATATATATGTGGTGGATACATATATACATACATATATGACAGATATAGTTATCTGTCTGACCTGGCATGCTATAGTCCATGGGGTCGCGAAGAGTCAGACAGGACAGAGTGACTGAACTGAACTGATATGACAGATATATTTATACGTTAATATATGTCAAACTAGAACATTCAGGTCACCATATTACCAATCCTCAGTCATAAAGTGAAGTATACTATATATACGAAGAGTTTATCAGTAAAAATTCTGTAAAGTACCAAATATATTTTTCTATGTTTCTTGAGGGCAGAGGTTGTTACATTCATAGATATAATCCTGTCCACCTCACTCTTTGCCCCATTTTACTTTATCTTTATACCTAGCACTTAAATATTAAAAAATAGTTTACATGAACTGAACTTGTACTTTTTGTGCTTTGAAAATAAGCTAATTTTGCAATATTTCCAGCAGGTGAGTTAAGGAATCTTCATGGTTTTGTCTGATTTTTTCTAAGCTTATTACTACTTCCAGTTTATTATTTTTTCTTTAAAAAATACAATGACTATTGAACCCTATTATTTGAAGAAGCAAATAATATACATTAACTAATAGCTGATTCTCAATAAGACATTAATCCATGTGAGGAAATTCAAATTTAATCAGTGAAATAATAGCTAGACAGAGTTAGATCCAAAATAACAGCATTTATTGGGTCTCCAGTAGAGGATTTATTTTCTTGTTATCCAGAAGCTTCAAGAATATATAAAGAAATAAGGAATAACATTTTAAAGTCTATTGGGAAAACCGAAAACATTGGGAGTATTTTCCCCCTCAGGAGACAGGATAAAAAGATAACTTCTGCCTAGTTTGGTGAAAATAGTTCCACCGTAAGAAATGACTATTTGTTTGACTGACAAATTTTATACTTTAATTTCTTCATGAGAAGAAATCTACCTGGAGATAAAATTTTCTTATTAACTTTGTCAATCTGTGGGTACTCTAAAAGTGTTCAGAGTGTAAAACACTTATTTGCACCGCCTCTAAAGAATGCATTATTATCTGCCTATCTAGAGCATGTTGACTGAAAAAAAAAAATAAGCTTTCATTTGGGACAAATTAAGTGGAGTAATTGTAATTTTGATATGATAAATATTGATCAAGTTTTTATCAATAGTTTTGATATTATACAGTTTAATAGAAATGTTTTAGTGAATAACATTTATCTTAACATTTAACATACAAGATCATTACAGAACTATCTATGGTTTACCATTTCCTAGGAGGTAGGGGGAAAAAGAAAACAAATCAATCATGTTTGTACCTTAGATTTTAACATATTTAGTAACTTAATTTACGCTTAAAACTTTGCATTGTGTAACAGGTAGAACTATAATTAATTATAGAAACAGGAAAAAAAATGTCTGTTTGAGAGTTAAGACTTAGTGAGAATCAGAATTTCAGACCTTAGGCAAATAGCATGCCTCTGAATTTCATTCTTTTCATCAGTAAAATGGGTTGTTGAGAAGATCAGTTCAGGAGCTTAGTGTGAAGATTTAAAAAAGCAGTAATAATCTATCGCCAGCCCAGGATTGATGCTCGGGACTGGTGCAGCGAGATTTCCCGGGGGGGAGGGAGGAGGGAGGGGGGACCCGGAGGGGAAGCATATGTAAACCCATGGTGATATCATAACAATGTATGGCTAAAACAATAATTAAAAAAAATAAAAAAATTTAAAAAAAAAAGCAGTAATAACGATAAAACAGCAATAAAGGCTAGTGGTTATTTGGTACCTAGTATGTGAAGTAGGATTTAATTGCAGAACGTTGCTGTCATGATCGTTAAAGTGTTTGTGTTTTGGTTTGCAGAAACTTGCTCGTTTCTGACTCAGTGTCTTTCACAGTTTTAAGCAAATACAGAAAGTTCCTTTTTTGGCAAAGGAATCAAGTGGGAGGAAAAAGCCTCAATCTGTGTTCTGCGCACTTCATATTATCAGTTTCTGCTTATTATGATGCTTCATCTTTACTCGGTTCTAAAAATTGAAGTTTTATTTAGCTTGCAGATAGCTTTTCTTGTCTTGTCACAGGGGTTAGTTATCTCAGTAGTTGAGATGCTTAAAAAATTCAAATGTTTTTCTCTATTATAAAAGCCTATCTTATAACCAAATACAGTTTTCTTCCCACCCTCTACATTACAATTTTAGTTATGGGTACTGGAAATTAACATTATTTTGGCAAATATAAACACTTTTTACAATTTGGGATCACTTAATATTTTTTCATACCATTAAACTTATTTGTAGATCTCATTTTAGTAATGATAATATTTCCAGTTGTATGGATATTATATAATTTTTGTAACCATCCCATTAATTCTTATTATTCATATTTTAGATTATTTTATAATAAATAATAATACAATATATATCTGTGAAAGATGTATTCTGAGTCAAAACATTCCTATTCTCTTTGTTTCTCTCTCTCTCTCTCACACACACACACACTCTCTCTCTCTCACACTCTCTGTGTGTTTTTCTTATAGTTATATTCACTGAGGCACCTACTTCTGATATTCAGTTGCAGAGACAGAAAACTGCTCCAGTGCTGGGAGAATACTATAAATAGCATGTGTTGAATTTAGTAAGAGACACTACAGTTTATACCACCCTTGTTTACTGTACTGTGTTGTTGACAATTTAAAAGTTTTCTTGGGTGATTTTGACTACATAACAATTTTGCCGTAGGCTTTGACAACTGGGGAACCTTATCCTGCCCATGTAACATCACTGAAATGGAAATTTTTGAATCAGATAATCTCATTTTTAGTTAGAAAGTTGATGGTTGATGAATATATGGTAATATAATTCAAGACAATAAGTTTAGTTTTGCTTTTCAATAAATAGTAGACAATCTTCTTTTACTATAAATTGTTCCTAGGAAATAAGTAGGAACAATGTAAGATAAGGATGGAATTACCAATCAGGAATACACAGTTAAATAAAAAATAGGATAACATAAAGGCAGCTGGAAATTTCTGGGATCACATAAAATAGCAGAAAGAACACCACTTTGAATTCTGGAGCTATGAAGCACCTTCAGGCTTATTCCCTTCTAGTCATTTCATTTTAGAAATGAGTGTATACACATCCTATAGAGACCAGAAGGATTTACAAAAGTAATTGATGACAGAGACAAGACTGGAACCCAGATGGCCCAATTTCTAAGCCAGGGTCTTTCCACTATACTGTGCTGCTAAAAGTTTTGCAAAGACATATCAATTAAATGTAATGTATCTGTGAAACTATTGCTATGCTTTATAATTAATTTACTTAGTCAAAATTAATGAACTTATTTTAGTGTACATTAATTAACAAATGAGCATTAATTTTCCTGTTGTAGAAGACATTCATAAATCATTTGGATGATGTGCCACTTTTAAAAGGCTGTACAGAGAGCTTACATTACTACTCTTTCTCTCCCCCACCCACCACCTTTTCCTCCCAATCTTCATATAATTTACCCCATTCTTAATTAAAAATACTGTTGTTGTTATTCAGTCACTAAATTGTGTCTGACTCTTTGTGACCCTCTGGGCTGCAGCACACCAGGCTTCCCTGTCATTCACTATCTCCTGGAGGTTGTTCAAACTCATGTCCATTGAGTTGATGATGACATCCAACCAGCTCATCCTCTGTCACCCCCTTCTCCTCTTCCCCCCAATCTTTCCCAGCATCAGGGTCTTTTCCAGTGAATCATCTCTTCACATCAGATGGCCAAATTATTGGAGCTTCAGCTTCAGCATCAGTCCTTCCAATGAAAAATGTTGGGTTAGCTAAAAAGTTTTGTTTGGGTTTTTCCATAAGATCTTACAGGAAAACCCAAACAAAACTTTTTAGTCAACCTAATATATCAAGGGCAGCTTTGAAGAATAGACAGAGAACAAAAAAATACATGGGATAGTTATGATCATTTATATTGGTATTTGTGTGCTGACTGAAAGGCCCTTTCAACAGCAGTTCGGAAGAGGATGACCTTTTTAAAATTAATTTTTATTGGAGTATAGTTGCTTTGCAGAGTTAGTTTCTGCTGTACACAAGTGAATCAGCTATGTGTTTATATATATCCCCTCATTTTTGGATTTCCTTCCCATTTAGGTCACTGCAAATTGAGTCAAGTTCCTTGAGCTATACAGTAGGTCCTCATTAGTTATCTATTTTATGCATAATGTAAATAGTGTATACATGCCAATCCCAGTCTCCCAATTCATCCCATTCCCCTTTTCCCTCCATGGTGTCCATATGTTTGTTCTCTATGTCTGTGTTTCTGTTTTGCAAGTAAGATCATCTATACCATTCTACTAGATCCCACATATATGTGTTAATACACAATGTTTGTTTTTCTGAGGCTGGCCTTTTAACCATCTTGCCCAGTTCCCACATCCGCATTTACTGTTGCCCACATGGACCCTTGCCATAGGGTCCACTCATTGCCTACATAATGGTATTGACAAATGAAGGACTAGTTAGACAGTGTCCGGTAAGTCATGACATGAAAAAGGAGAATGTTTTTGTTTTGTTTTGTTTTGTTTTTTAATTTTATTTTTATTTTTTAATTGTTTTTGCCATACATTGTCATGATATCACCATGGGTTTACATATGCTTCCCCTCCGGAACCCCCCTCCCTCTTCCCCCCCCCCCCCCCCGGGAAATCTCGCTGCACCAGCCCCGAGCATCAATCCTGGGCTGGCGATTGATTAGACATATGAAAATTAACATGCTTCAATGCCCTTCTCCCATATCATCCCACCCTTACCCTCATCCACAAAGTCCACGAGTCTATTCTATACATCTGCGTTCCTTTTGCTGTCTCGTATGTTGGGTTCTCGTTACCGTCTTTCTAAATTCCATATATATGCGTTAATATACTGTATTGTTGTTTTTGCTTCTGGCTTACTTCACTCTGGATAATGGGCTCCAGTTTCGTCCATCTGAGTAGAATTGCTTCAAATGAATTGAAAAAGGAGAATGTTTTTGTAACTTCTTTATTTCCATGAATATTCCCAGCTTTCATGGAAAATGCTCAATAAGATTAGTTCACAAATTTCAAGGTCATGGGCAGGAAAAACCAGTGTTCAAGTTCTTTCCTACCCAAATCATTTATACTTGCACTTATTTCTTCATGGTATGAACACTTAAAAAGACCTCAAATTCCTTGTTTCTGTTCTGTGCAGAAATAGGTGGCTGCCACTACCAGTGTCAATTCCATCAAGAGAACAGCAGCCTGTCCATCAACATCAAACTTTAGGTCAAAGTTCAGAAAAACTAACTTGAAACCAATAAGGCTATTCTTTATTTTTCATGCAAAAATGGAAGAGGCCCTTTCAGGCAGAAGTGTGTCTTGCTTTTGCATCATTTGAGAAGTGAAATATATTGCTCTTTTTGAGAACTTGAATTCAGTATATCCCTTTTACTTAGTATAAGGGATGTGTACATAGTTTTCGTGCCTAACTTTTTATGACTCAGTTTAAAGACACAATATATAAATAATTTGTCTGCAGCATATCATTCATCCTTTTGAAAAGTCATAATTGTAATCTTTAATTTCATTGTTATTGGACTTCTTATTTCTGTTTTTTTTCTAGTTCCAAAATGCATTTTTATTTTATTAGTATTTTTTTATTTCTCATGTATTTATTTATTTATTTTCTTTACATTATCGTGTTGGTTTTGCCATACATTGACATGAATCCGCCATGGGTTCTGTTTCATATTAACAATTTGGGTAAGTGAATTAAACTTGCTCTAAGCATAAAGACATCCATTAATACTGTAGCTATATTTAATAGTAATGTCAAGATATGATGATTTAACACTAGTGAAGTAAAACTTCATTTGACAGTATTCAGGTTGTTAGCAAGATGATGAAATTGATAAAGTCGATTGTTGAGAGGATATTTAATTAACATGGAGCAAATTTACGAAAGGTTTGAAGCTTTTAATTGCTATGCTTTTGATTTGGTTTGGTTATCTTCACAAGATACAATGATAAGCCATTTCTCATTTTATCTGTATTGATTTGGACTTCAGAAATTTGAAGGAAAGGTTTTTCAACTCCTCAAATTTTACTTCTGTCAAAAGTTTTATTTATTCTCCTTCTTATGTTATTCAAAATCACTCCATAAGACGATTTCTTTCATATATATATTGAAAAATCTATGGTGTTGCAAAGAGCAAGCTGTTTTCCTGAAGTTAGGTCTGGACACATAAAGACAAATATGGTGCCATTAGAAAATTTGTAAGGACTCAGGGCATGATTTGGAAGAACTAACTGAAATGTTGAAACCTGTAATTCTTTCCTTGATAATTAAATGGAAAAATGAGTCTTTCCATTGATAAATAATGCAGTGATTCTAGAACCAAATAGATGGCCCTACGTTTATGATAGCCATGTTCTTTGGAAATCATTGCATGAATCATTGTTATTGCCCAAAAACCTCAGTATAAATTTCTATATTCTATAATTATGCCACAGAAGGCAATTTTAAATGTAGTTTTAATTTAAATATTAATTACTCTACATGATACCAAACATAATAAACACTCCAAAATGCTTACTGAATAATTACCATACAGCTTAGAAGATGCATGTAAGTACTATATTTATTTTAATATAGGTAGATAAATATATTATTTTTTTATGAATGCAGAGTAAATTAAAAAAAATAATTTTTATGCTTACTTATTTAGAATAACATTCAGTGGAGAAAATCCAGGATAAAAAAATCCGGGACAAATCTCTGGTTGCTTTATGAAAATGTATTTTTCTGTTTAATTTACAGTATAATTAAAACATTGTATGTATTACTTTTAATATGGGAGATATAATAAGTAATATTTCAAGAGTCATTGTACTAAGGACTTCATATGCGTTATGAATTGTTTAATTCTTTGAAGAGTTCTCTGAGGTGGGAATTCCTTTATTCTAATTTTTAAGAAGAAACAACCAAGGCCTACGGTTGCATGGCCTGGAGCAGATAATAGTAGTGGGAAAGCTAGGATTTAAATTCAGGTCTGTCTTGATTGCAGAACTGGGTCTTTTAATCACTCTTGCTCCCTTTTCCTGGAATTGCATAGTACAAGGTTTGTCTGTCTGGTGTTTACATGTAAATTTGTAAGCAGTGTTGAAAAACTGCACAATGAGAAATCATCAAAGAAAACCACAGACTTTGTGAATAATAGGTTTTGTCAATGACCTGCTGTTTTTGTGAGCTTCACCAGTATGAGTAAGACAATAAAATCGAATCTTTTCCTCCCTTTAGCTTTGTAATAAAATAGTGTTTCTGGTGAGTTTTGTTGGAAATCGTGGTACGTTCACCCGAGGCTACCGAGCGGTCGTCCTGGATATGGCCTTTCTCTACCACGTGGCCTATGTCCTGGTTTGCATGCTGGGTCTCTTTGTCCATGAATTCTTCTATAGCTTCCTGGTGAGTACAGCTCTATGTGGACTGTCACTGCTGAAAAACATACACAATGCTGCTGCTTCTTATGCTTCTCTCTTTGATTTTTTTAAGCGGAGTCTGGCGTTGAGGACAAATTATGTTATTTTTAGACTTGCCTAGGAAAATCATGCATTATTATTATTTTTAGTCTTTTTCTCTGAGATACTACATAGGTGGTACATTTCTTTATGTACTCTCTGAGACCCAGCTCTTGACCCAGGCTTCGTGTAGCAGGCTGCTTTGGGTTGTGGCCACATCATATTAGCTTAGAGATTCTTGAGCAAGAAAAGGGATTTATTTTCTTGATACTGAATTCATTGTATTTATTTATAACCCGAAGTATTTTGTTTATCTTTAGAATGGCATATAAATAAACTGAGAGGGAAAGCCAACAGTTAGCAAAAAGACAATGAGTTGTTTTAACGACAGTCTTATAGATTCAGATTTAACATAGCGTTGTTGTTAAACTTGACATATATTTATTCATTAGATGGGCTTGCAGATTTCTTCTAAAGCTGTATTTTGGTTTTAGTTTTTGTTGATTATCAGTTTTCCTTCCTACATATATGTTCTCTAGCCATAAGCCAGGAGAGGAGTCTAAACAATTATATGATACTGTTTTGACCCTTAGAGCATTACCAGGTTAGCATCATGATGCCATAATAGCAATTTCTTTATATCATTAGCTCACAGCTGATGTGCAGAGGAGAGCACTACCCTGTAAAATAATTCCTAAAAAACAAGCTGAAGATCTAAAAACATTATCTTGACTGGTTTGCTTAGATCATTAGAGGCAAATCCATTGTCTCCTGCTGCCCTGTTATCCAGCACAGCAATGTAGGAGGATTCAATAAGAAGCTACATTTTCATTTACCCTAAAGCAATCGAAAGAGCCACAGTGAAGAGTGGATTTGTCCCTTATCAACACAAGGATACAAAATTATATTCTAGGCAGTTAAGTTAGATTAGTATTCAGCAATCAAAAGTAGATTTTTTTTTTCTGATCCAGGGATGCAAATGAATATCTTCTCTGCTCTGATGCACCATAAAACATCCATTTAAAAAAAAATCTTCCTATGATATTTAATGATATTTAATAGACAGGTTATATGTATTATATATGATATAATAGGTTATACCCAGCACCTTTCCCTGACTGTAATATGTAAAATTTATGACAGTGTTTTTTGTGCTTCAACCTCCCTGTTTATAAAATGGATAGGTTTAGTATGAGATACTAGTAATATCAAGACCCATTAAAGAAATAATATAAAAAACATGTGAAATCATGTATGTAACTCTGCATTATTGAAAGAAAGGTTTTAGACAAAATAAAGGTAAATTTGAATTATTATATGAGTTATTAATAGTAATGTCACTTTTAATTTGTGTTAATCTTACTTTCTATTTGCATTTTCCTCATCTTTCATCTTTCAAATCATATAACACTGTTGCTAATTTGTCTTCATTGGGTTGATTATAAAAGGATATATTTCATTTTCATGTTTAGAGTTCTTGAAGGACATTTTATTGAATATAGTGCTAAAATGGTATTTCAATGTATTTTTAAGTATTTTTATATTTAAAAAATATATGAATATATACTCTCAGTTATGTCCGCAAATGCCCAGGCATTCTTTAACCAGTAATAAAAACCACACTCTAGGTTTTCCTTTCAGAAATAAACAGAAGGAACCATTCATCTGTCTAACGTCAATATCTTTGCCTGCTCAACCTTCTGATTCCATACATATGGGATGGGGCCCAGAAATATGCATTTTTTAGCAAGCATCCCATCAGCTTCTGAAAACTAGAAACTTTCAGAAACTATCCAGAAATGAACTGTATATTTTGCCAGACCTTTTCTTTCAGCCACTGTTCAACTGAGGAAAAATCTCCTTTCTGTCAACTAAATGTTTAAATAAGTTAAATAAGCCAGGTCAATAATTTGGAACCCAAATCAGCATTGCTTAATTTGTCTTTATGGAAGAATATGGACTTTATTTCTAAATGTTGTAGCTCCCTCCTGAGATAAACAGATAGCAAAATAGTTAAACACATGTTTTTTTTATATTTGACCATCGTAAAATATCATTGTCTTAAGGTGAGCAAACAAGTTAATATCTTTACAGCAATTATTTGCACAGCTGCAATTAAATTGGTAAGTAACCATATAAGCCTCAGTACTTAGAAAAATAGTGTACAAAGCCCTAGTGTTTCTGAAAGGATGAGTGACACTGATAATTGATCATTTAAACCAGTTCAGAAATTGTAATCACTGCCCACAGATAGCAGAAGACCAACCCAATTATTCCAGAGTTAAAAATACTGTTTATTTCCATGCTGCTATTTATGCCTTCTTTAAAGTAACTGTTAATTTATTGCTTTTAAACAGCTTTTGATAATAAAACAGATACTTTCTGATGTTTAATTTCAACATTATAATATAACTATAAAAATTTCCTTAATGCTGACAACCGATAGCAAACACATACCTAGGTTCTTAATTAGAGCATAGATCTACTACTAAATACAAATTTTTTAAATTTTTTTATTATTATTATTTTTTATTTTCTTTACATTATCGTGTTGGTTTTTGCCATACATTGACATGAATCTGCCATGGGTATACATGTGTTCCCCTTCCAGAACCCCCTTCCCACCTCCCTCCCGATTCCCTCTCTCTGGGTCATCCCGGTGCACCAGCCCTGAGCACCCTGTATCAAGCATCAAACCTGGGCTGGTGATTGATTTCACATATGATAATTTACATGGTGGTAACCCATAGAGGAAATGAATTAGCACTGTGTATTATACTTTTGTTACCACAAGTATATACTAAAGTAATAGATTTTGCCCTCATTCTACTTGTTTAAGAAAGAGGTTTGTGTTTCTCAAATATTTTTAAATTGCATACTTTTTCTATTAATATTATAGTGGGTTCATAAAATTGAATTCTTGTCATCTATCTCTAATCCCTTAATTAAATAATACATTGAATGAATCTGTCAATTATTCATCACTTCAGTGAACCTAATTCAGCATTTTCACATTAGCTATTTTACACATTCCAGAGGCAACTGCAGAATATTAGAAAGACTAAAAATGAGGAATAAGCAGCTAAGTTGATTATGTATAATTGATTATGTATAAATGATAGTTTATTATGTATAATTGATTATGTATAAATGATAGTTGATTATGTAATATGTATATTACAATTCTAAATTCAAATTTGAATTTTATGTACTAGTTCCATGTCTTAAAAAATTGATATTTTGTTGGTTAGGAAATCAATAGATGCACATTATATATTGTGTTAGAGTTATCTTTATTGAAAAGCAATTAATTAATTTATTAATACATTCCAACTGGATAAGAAATACCTATTGTGGTTCATTTTTAAGGTCTTATTTATATTGTTATTCTCTCATGGATAAACTAAAATGGCTGCATTTGTATTTGTGATTACCTTTGTGTTTATTCACTTGTTGCTTCATTGCATTTTCCCCCCTGCCTTTGTTTTCTTTCCTTTTATTTTTCTGTAGCTTTTTGATTTGGTCTATAGAGAAGAGACTCTGCTCAATGTCATAAAAAGTGTCACACGGAACGGTCGATCCATTATTCTAACTGCAGTTCTTGCCCTCATCCTTGTCTACCTGTTTTCCATTATTGGGTTCCTTTTTCTGAAGGATGACTTCACTATGGAGGTGGATAGGCTGAAAAACAGAACTCCCATCACAGGTAATGCAAACAGTTACAGAACTTGCAGGTTTGATCCCTGGGTTGTGACAATCCCTGGAGAAAGAAATGGCAACCAACTCCAGTATTCCTGGCTAGGAAATCCCATGGACGGAGGATCCTGGTAGGCTGCAGTCCATGGGAGGGCAAAGAGTTGGACATAGTGACTGAACACGCACCGTTTGTACATAGCTTGTTAAGAAGATCACAGATAAACACTAATGGAGGCAATGTTTCCTTTCATTGCTTTGAAAACATTTTCTTATTCACTAAGAGCTCATGAGTGTGAAATACCCACAAGCTATATGGTAGCTGACAGTGTGTACTATTTAGGAAAATCTTTGTGCAAGAAGCATCACATAAGCTCAGTCTCAGTACAGAAGTTTCAATAGTTGTTGACTGTACTCCAGGAGACAGTTGACAATTTCAATTCAGGATAACCACGTTGAGATTCTTTTCCTTCTTTCCTCCTCTTTTTCCCATTGTGGGATATATCTCCCAAGAATATCTAGCATCATTCACAACCATTATTTCATATATGTTTTCTCACAGTACATTATATTGTACTTGAATAATTGAAAAGTATAAATGCTTCAATTTGGAAGCCATCAGATAGAAAATTTAGTATAAAAAATGCTCAAAATATTGTCATTAATACTATCAAAATTAAGACTGTCCATCAGTCTGTGGCTGTCAGAATTTCTGTGCAATATTTATTTTTGTTGTCCGACTGGTTAGCCATGCCCCATTTATACTCACTGTGATTCTTGAGATGTGAGTGGTGATTCTTTCCGTCTTACTTTGGATTTTTTATTTATTATGTTCCCTAATGATTTCTTTTTTCCCTTTTTCCTACATTTGTTGTTTTGGTTAAATTTCATTCTTACTCTTGTTTCACTTTCCCATTTTGGTAGATGGACGTCATAGTTACTGCAGTTTGCTAACAGTTTCTCTGGGTGATTCCACTGCTGTGGATTGCAGGGAAGGGAAGCCACAAAATGACTCTTTCTTCAAACCATCAAATTTAAAAGCAGGATTTAATTAGTGGTGCTTTTAAAATATGGGATAAGTAAATGGAATTTAAATCTATTAGAGTCTAAATGATCAAAGCACAGAATAGAAACATCATATACATAAGTTGAAAGTTATTAAACTTGAGACTGAATTTCAGACCTAGGTAATAGTCTTTGTTCACAGGCACATTGTACATTTTCTGTTATGACCTTTCTTGTTTTTCCTTAAATGTTTCTTTATCCAGAGATTTACAGGTATAAATATTTATAGGAAATGCTCATCTGTACAAATACCCCCCAAAACTCTACTTGTACTAAACTGTGAATTCCTATCCTCAAAAATCTTTGTCTTAAGTATTTACTAGGCATAATCGTATCAATTTATTCAATACAGAGTAAGTCTGACCCTTAGGCATCATAATTTCTGAATTCAAATGTATATAGTCATTATTGTTTTATGAATCTTGTAGTAAATAATTTTAATTGTGTTATTTTTAAAGTAGGTTAGTGTCATTATATTATGGATATATTTTCCTTAGAAATATTATATTTTAAAAGTCTTATTTTATTTTATTTTTTACAAAATAAGTAGCACTAAAACTGTCAAGATGTTCACTAAAAATATTTATGCATGTTTATATGAAAACTGTTAAATAAAGCATTTGTAAATGCTATGCAAATCTAGTACTCAAAACCAGCTAACAAAGTTAAACTTTTGATTCTTCAAAGACTGAGAACTTTTTGTTTCACAGTGTGTGTATGTGATACCATTTCCTTGGAAAATCACTCATACTTAAGTTGTTGTTGATAGTTCAGTCGCTCTGTCACGTCCAACCCTTTGCGACCCCATGGACTGCAGCACACCAGGCTCCCCTGTCCTTCACTAACTTCCAAAGTTTGCTCAAAATCATGTCCACTGAGTCAGTGATGACATCCAACCATCTCATCCTCTGTTGCCACCTTCCCCTCCTGCCCTCAATCTTCCCCAGCATCAGGGTCTTTTCCAATGAGTTAGTTCTTCCCATCAGGTGGCCAGAGTATTGGAGCTTTGGCTTAATTTCTAATTCTGTATATTATGGCTGTTGATACGTAGCATAAAG
Source organism: Antilocapra americana (assembly GCA_007570785.1). Taxonomy (NCBI): domain Eukaryota; kingdom Metazoa; phylum Chordata; class Mammalia; order Artiodactyla; family Antilocapridae; genus Antilocapra; species Antilocapra americana. Next base: position 15,491,272 of record ML663562.1, on the reverse strand, counting down.
TTTATCCTTTCAGTTATCAAACACTATTTTCTCCCAGAGTTGAGTAAAATTATCAAAGATACACATCTCGAGAGCAAGTGAAATTGGGAGTATATAAATACACAACCCTTCAGTGAATGTGAAGAGGCAGGGAGCAAAGAGGAGATTGAGCATCACAGTCACGTGGGAGAACAGGGGACCGGTAATTTGCCAAAGGCCTTGGGAATTTAGCACAATTCAGATCCCACCTTTGGCACCAGTAGAATCTGATTCTGTAGATGCAGGAGGCTCCACTTGACAGTGTTCAGGGGAATCCATGTCTTCGATGAGCCCAAGGAGTTAAAGAGAAGGTGGTGGTGACAAGTGGAGTTTCCAGCGTCTCCCCTGCTATCCCTCTTCCCACTCCTCAGCACTGGCCCCCCACCCTTGCCGTTTCTCACCCTCCTTTCCTCTTCCCAGAAAACTGTAGAACCCTCCCAGATGGCTCCAGATGGCATTCTCTCTTCTGCTTGTCCATGTCATTCATTCCAACCGTGGCTCTGGTTCTGTGTCTTGCTTGATCCTGGGCTGGCTATGGAATGCTTCATTTAAAATCCTTAGCCTGGAAGCTCTGCATAGTCCGTGCCTTTGCTGTGCCCTTTTTCATTCAGCTTGTTCCCGGAACTGCAGCCTTTTCTCTCTACCTGTGTAAATCCTGCCTCCTCGAGATGGATCTTTCTCTGAAAGCTTTGTATTTTCCTTTCTAGAATTCACTTCCCTCTCTCCTGATGTACTGCTTCACTTCACCTGTCCTTCACTTCCTTTATTCAACTATAACTATGTCTGTACGTCTCTCTGTTCCCTAATGGGTTGTGGGTTCCTCAAGGCCCCAACTCTGAGCGCTCAGAGCCTAGCACAAAGTGAGTAAATATTTACTAATTTAAGGGAATGGCTATAAGGACACTCAGGAACCTCACCTCCCTCTTTCTCTGACCACCTGACTCACCCTACACCCGTGATATACCCGCCAAGCTGCCCCAGTCAGGGTACCGGGAGAGACAGCGGTGTAATCGGTGACCTCTTTCCTCTCTCATCTCCAGCGCTCGTGTCAGCGGCAAACCCAGGCCCAGTCCCTCTCCTCATCACCTGTCCAGACTCCAGCCACCATTCCCCATTTCCACCCTCTCCTCATTAAACAACCAGGCTAACCTTGGAGGGGTGCTGCCCTGAAATGCACTTGAATATTTTTTCAGGGTAGAAAAATTAATGATGGAAGAGGAAATGGCAACCCACTCCAGTATTCTAGCTGGGGAAATACTCTGGACAGAGGAGCCTGGCAGGCTACAGTCCATGGGGTCGCAAAGAGTCAGACACACCTAATGGTTAAACAACCAAGAAGACAATAAATGAAATGTGCTCAAAGGGGAAAAAAAAAAAAGTGAATCGAATCCTTTCCCTTTATCCTTATCTTCTGGACTTTTCTTGATGGCTTCGTGTAATGGGTTTGAGAGAAATGAACCTCTTCATTTTGTTACTAACAACAAACTATGTGTGTGAAACTTTTTTATGCGGAGAAGAAGGCTGCTATTTTCTGTTACATCTCGGCCAGGGAGGTAGATGGTAAGCCAGCAAGCAGATGGATCCTTGGGGACTAAGGAAGAGAAGGAAGACCCTGAAAGGGATCTGGCAGATGATTGTCGCTTCCTTGAGATGCTTTATGCCCTGTTCCCAGGAGCCCACATTTTACTGTTAGAGCCGCCACCTCCAGTGATGGGCATCAGTGGCTGAGAGCTCATGGGGTGCCAGCAACACGGGGGGACCGTGCTGCTGGCATTTCCAAGCCACAGCCCTGAATGCATTTGGCCATGGGAGACTTGTTACACAGGGTGCTTAGCGCCTGCAGAATTATTAATACTTTATCTCAGCCACTTTAAAAAGATAGAAAAGGCTTTTAGTGGGTTGGCCCATGAACCTGTTCTCTATTTATAAAATTGCTTCAGTAGGCATAACTGTATTCAGAGATCCACACTAACTTAACCAAAAACTTTGGGAACGCAGCTAATTTGGAGTAATAGCGCCTTTTGTGTATGTGCCTCCATAATTGTCTGCTTATTTCTTGTCACCTGTGTATTCATCTCTGCACCATGTCTCCGTTGTGTGTTCTCAGGCAGCAGTACAGTTCCTACTATGACTTTGACCTCAATCCTGAGTACATGCGAAAAGGACAACTGCTCACCTACAATACCAGCTTCACATACAGGTTTGTAAAAGGGTCTCCAGGACGGCATGAACTCAATGATTCTGAAGTTATGTTTAGTTGATTAAAGGTATTACAGCTTGAGGCTTCCCTGATGGCTCGGTCGGTAAAGAATCCACCTGCAATGCAGGAGACCAGGGTCCGGAAGATCCCCTGGAGTTAGGAAGTTGTTCTGAAACTTTCATGGTGAGTTGAAATAGAATGGAGGGGAAAAGAAACTAGACGTTTCAAACTAGAGAAAGGATTCTCATATCCAACATTTTGTATTCTCACCCTGTTCTTTATATCATTTCTAATCATGAGAAGTTTTCAGACTTACTCTGTGGTACATACTGCTGAAAATGCTGTTACTATACTGCAAAGCCATACTGCACTAAGCAAGACCCTTTCCACTGTATAGCCTTTCACTAAGAGTGTCTTACCTTTAACAAAAGACTCCATCCATTAACAAAGAATGGAAAAGCATAGGTTTAGAACTCAAAAGGCTTGGTTATAATTCCTGACCTGTCGCTTTCTAGATTTAGGTCTTGGATATGTTATGTAAATTTCCTAGACTTTGTTCAGATGGCTTGTCCTAAAAGAGAGGGAGGAAGGAAGGGAGGCAGGCAGGGAGAGAGGAAGGTAATAGCTAGCTAGCTAGCTAGATAGATAGGGCTTATGATATTTTCTTGCCTGCCAAGGAACAAATGTAACCATACATACAAAAATTTTTTAAAACTCTATATTGTCCTCTTAGGATGTGGCAGGAATTTGGAGACTAGGGCATATGTGAAATTTAATGAATTGTAGAAGGAATTAGTGACCTATTTCCAGAAGCAGCAGAAATTTAGGAAGTGTTTAGATATGTCAAGAGTTCTATAGATAAAAAAGGAATGGATTTAATCTCTGTGATATCTACAAAAGGCAAAATTGGACTCAGAGAAAGTGAGGGAAGCAAGGGTTAAGCACAGCATAAGGATGGATTTCCTCACTTCCATCCAGAAGGACATTGTTTAGTCATAACAATAGAAGATTTTTCCCCAAGTTGCTTCTTACCATACAATGTCGGACTAGATGTCGGACAATTGCTTGAAGTCCAACAAAAACGAACAGTCCCTTCTACTGACTAAATGTTTCATTCTCTACGACCTAAGGGTGAGTTAAACACATTCATATGTTCCATTGTGCTTCGAAGGTGGCTCAGTGGTAAAGAATCCGCCCACCAGTGCAGGAGATATGGGCGATGGGAAGATCCCCTGGAAGAAAGCATGGCAACCTACTCCAGTATGTGTGCCTGGAAAATTCCATGAACACAGAAGCCGGGCGGCCTGCAGCCCATAGTGTCGTGAAGAATCAGACTCGGCTGAGCAAGCACGCACACATATGCTCCATTCCCATGTGCCAGCAGCTCTAGGCACTGTGAGCAGTGACCACTCAGACTTCTTTTCTCCCTGACCTCCTGGGTACCCAGTTCAGGCCTATAAACCACAAACCAGTCTGTTCTCTCTTTGTGTAGTTTTACTGTGCTCTGCAGTTTCTAAAACCCCGTTACATGCCTCCTCGGGCTTATACACCTCCAGTTTCTTCATTCTTCCCCATATATTATGGCTGTGAATCCTCATGTAACACTCCAAGGCAAGAGGTTGAATGGGGTGATCATTCTCAGGAGAGTGCAATTTGCAGTCACACCACACTCTTGACCCATATTTGACTGACTCTCAGTTAAAATGTCATTCTTCAGTGGTTCAGCTATCAAGCCAAAAATGCCTATTCTGTAGTCAAGTAATTGGGAGTTTGGGATTTCAAGTATAAAACTATGCATTTGTATTTATATATTTCTGCCAACCCCTAGCCCCAGGCTGTCCCAGTTTGTCCTGTGAATACAGGAGGGGCATCTTGACCAAATGGTCTCTAGGTTTCAGGTCCCTTCTAGTGCTCACATGCCATGAGCTCATGGTGTCCTAATGACTCCTGATTCTGTTAAGCAGTATATTAGTTCTCTCTTGTGTCATCGTCAAGTCTGATAAGCTCTAGAACAGGGGTTAGCAAACTTGGCCCATGGGGAAATCTGAGAAAAAAAACATATCAAATGTCACTTGTTTCTGTACAGCTCTCGGGCTGAGAATGTTTGCAACTAAATTCATTGACTTATTTATAATCCCAAATATTGTATGTGTCTTTAGAATGGCATATAAATAAAATGAGAGAGAAAGTCAGCTCAGCAAAAAGAGAATGAGTTGTTTTAAGGACAGTCTTAAAGTTTCATATTTAAATATGTAGCTGTTGTTAAACTTATTTACATTAAAGTTTTTTTTTTCCTTTAAAGAAAAAGATGCATTGGAGACTATATGTAACCCACAGGGCCTAAAATATTTGTCATGTGGCTCTTAACAGAATAAATTTTGCCAACCTCTAGAAGATTTTCATGAAAGGTGCTAGAAATGTTACATGGAGACAGTGCTAAGAACAGAGTCTTTGGCATGCAGCCACTGAAAACATACTTTCAGATTGCTGTAGGCACGTTTTGTACATTATTCACCCACAAAGAAATTTGTCTTAAATAAACTGCCATTTAGCCTATGTCCCTCTATCTTTTTAAAAAAATATATGACATGAGGCTCCTTCTTAATGCCTCCTTGCCAAAGCCCAGATACGTAAAATCTGCCAATATTCTCAATTTGAGGTTAGTCAGAGCCCATACTGTCTTCTCTTGATCCTGACTCATTCCCACACTAACCTTTTAAGGACATCTCTTATCTGGAGGAATCAGCATTAATAGTTTGCAGAATTTATCATAATATCAAATTCAGGTCTATAGATGTTTCTCTTCTCTTGCCATTATCCATGATTCAAAAAAATCACAGACAGCTATTTCAAAGATGTAGACCTAGTTTAAGTAGCTGGCTAAATTTAAATAACTCTTGGGATCTTTCGGCCACCTTGAACATCAATGTTTTGTCTTAAGTACTTGTTACTTCTTCAATTCAACATTCTTTCTCCTTGACAGAATATGAAAAAAAGTATGTTAAAAAAACTGACTTTCTTGTTAGCAAAATTATTTTAACAATATGATCTCAAGTAGAGTAACCCTATTCCACCTTGTTACTGTTTGTTTTTCAGTTGCCAAGTCATGTCCAACTCTTTGTGACCCCATGACTGTAGCATGCCACGCCTGTCCATCCCTCACCATTTCTCGGAGTTTGCCCAAGTTCATGTCCATTGAATCATTGATGCCATCCAACCATCTCATCCTCTGTTGCCCTCTTCTCCTTCTGCCTTCAATCTTTCCCAGCATCAGGGTCTTTTCCAGTGACTGGACTGTTTGCATCAGATAACCTAATTATTGGAGCTTCAGCTTCAGCATCAGTCCTTCCAATGAGTATTCAAGGTTAATTTCCTTTATGAACAGGAAAAAAAAATTTATTTCCTTTTTTAAAAAACAAATATACTATAACAGTGGTTTGATTTTAAGAGGAAAATATTGGTTTTCTAGTAAACCAACAAAGAAACTAGTGTTCCTCCAGCCAGAGTCTGTAAAGGGGGCTGACCCAGCACAGCAGCTGGGCATCAGTGGTGCTTGTTCACCACTCAGCATCCAGAAGCTCTAAGGTGCAGTGTGAGAGCCGTGGGAGCCCACTTTCCGAGAATGAGGTCCTCCAGGTCATACGTGTGTGCACACATCCCAGGCTGTGGCTGTCCAGCTCTGTGTAAGTCTGCAAATTTTAGGCTTTTTATAGTTCCCCAGGTCTTGTTAGATGCTCAGTCAGGTATTCCGGTGTCATTATTTCACATATTCTCACTAATTGTGATATTTTAACCTTAACATTTACCACAATGAAGTGTTTTTGTAAATTAGAAATTAAGCCAAATCAGTACAGATCCTCAGTGATGACAATGATGTATTAATAATTATGAAAACCTTGTGTATTTATTCATTTGTTCATACAACAATATTTGTTGAGCCTCTATTATGGGCCAACCATCATGTTGGGTATTCAGGACAGTGTTGAATAAAAGATAATCCTGGACATTATGGAATTTATAAAATAGTGAGGGAAGCAAAGTTGCAAAATATGAAACTATGATATGGTGCTATGACAGGTAATCACAAGAGAGCCTGGCTGCCGACAATCAGAGAAGCCTTTCTGAGGAGGGATTATTTACACTGAGATTTGGAGGATAAAAGGGGACCAGTCGGGCCAAGAGGAAGAAAAAGCCATCTAGACACAGGGAACTGCATAAGTGAAGGCCTTAAGGCATGTTCAAGGATCGAAAGATGCTACTAACTGTCCTCATATTATAGGTAGAAACACTGAAGGACAGAGCCATTCAGTAAGTCAATTAGTAAGTCAATTTAGTAAGTCACAATTAGTAAGTCAATTTAGATCTCTGATTCAAGGCCTATGTTCCAACCTTCTAAATTTTATCACCTCCTAATTAAAGGATTAATCTCTACAAATTTATTTCCTAGCCAAAATTTAGAGATTGTTCTAATTCTGCCTATCATATTGCCTTTCCCCCTAGAGTGCTTAGATAGATTTTCTTTATGTGCATTTTCTCCTGCAATGCACAAGACAGTCCCCACAGCAAAGAATTATCCAGCCCCACATGCCAATGCACAGTGGTAAACAATCCATCTGCCAGTGCAGAAGATGCAGGAGAACCAGGTTCGATCCCTGGGTCAGGAAGATCCTCTAGAAGAGGAAATGGCAACCCAATCCAATATTCTTTCTTGCCTGGAAAATTCTATGGACAGAAGTGCCTGATGGCTCCAATCCATGGGGTCGCAAAGAGTTGGACACAACTGAACACAGCGCGAATGTCAATAGTGTTAAGACTGAGAAACCCTGTTCTGTCGTAAAGCCTGTTTGGGTACTGGTTTATATTATAGTTCTGAATGCACATGCATTAAAGATTTCCCACAATACCTCTATAACCCGTCACTTTTACATACTACATTATACAGAGAGCAGAATTTCCTTTTTCCTGTGGACAAATGGGGACAATTCTTCCAGGCATAGCACCCCAGGGGCCGAGTCTCCATTTTTTTAGGCTGGATCTGCGCTAGAAGTTGTGGGGAAAGCTGGGTATGATTTTGCAAGGGAAGTTCCCAGAGTAGGGAGGAAAGAATCCTGAGGGGATTTCAGTGCTGGAGGTGTGATAGAGAGGCTGGTGGGAGATAGAGTTGGTGGCCATAGCTGTTCATCATTAGGAATCATTCCTAAATGAGTATTAAAAGCTACAGGAAAGCCTGTATTAATCTCCTTTTCTTTCTGTGCCCTTTTTACATGTGACATGGTAAGTGATGAAATCCATTTGATTGAAAATGGATTTGATCTTGCAGCCCTGGCCACCTTGAAATTTTGGCCACATGTATTTAACTGCAAAAGTAGAATGAAAGCTAGAACCTGGGGTTTGTTGTGCAGCATGTGTCACTTAGATTTAAAAATAACTGTGCTATGTCTAAGACCAGGATGAAATTTTAATTTGAAAGCCCTAGTGTGCATTTGTGAAGGCTTTGGTTTGTCACCTAGTGGACAGCAGGTCCACATTACAAAAGACCCGGACACACACAGTAGCATGATAACAAGCCTTGCGGGGAGCGGGAGGCTAAGCTGCCAACTCCTGAGGAAGCTCCACGAATGTGGATAGGGTCATTGTCCCAGAGGCAGCAACTTCTCATGGCAGCTGGCAACCAACTGTGGCTGAATAAAGAAACAAAAAACCTTTTATTTGCTGCAGACCTCCCTGGCTTCCTAGACAAAAATATTCTCTTAAAAAAAAAACAAACTGATTTTCAAAAAAGTAAAACTTTTTTGAGGCAAGAGCTGGACATGAGTGAGCATGTACACATACATACGATATATATAATATGCGTGTGTGGGTGTTAAAGCCACTTCAGTAATGTCCAACTCTGTGCAACCTATGGACTGTAGCCTGCCAGTTCCCTCTGTCCATGAAAATTTCCGGGCAAGAATACTGGAGTGGGTTGCCATGCTCTTCTCCCCGGAATCTTCCTGACCCAGGAAACGAACTCACAGCTCCTGCAGCTCCTGCATTGCAGGCAGATTCTTTACCCCTGAGCCACCAAGGAAGCCCTGTATATGATACATATTGCAATTATTTTCTAAGTTCAAATCATTTGAATATACAGTAAAAAGAGGAAGTTAACAGATGTCCAACATCTATGAGTTATTCACATTGAATATATTCTGGTATTTTACTGTAATAAAAAGGATTGATGAATAGCAGAAACCAGTCTGTCTTTATATTGCCCTACGTTCTCTCTTCCTACTGGGTGTCTAATGTTTTCAATTTTTTTTCCCTAATAGTTTTTTTAAATCAGCAATGCCATATTGAGTTGATTGTGTTTAAAGTTCAAAGCCAACACACAAGAAGTTCTCAATTGTACTCATAGTTCAAATATATCTCAATGGCAATCTGTTGCTTTCTAAGAAATCATAAAGAAGAAATAATTGTTACAGCAGAAAAATGGCATTAATAAATACTCTTATTCAAGCATGTCCAGTATTAAAAAAAATTACAGACTAACACCTCAGATCCGGGGAATTATTTATTTCAGACTCAATAGGATATATTTTTATTTCTTTTCTCATATGAAACATTCCTATTAAGAATTTTTAAAAATCCTTCCTAATACTATTAAACTGAAAATGAGGATAATTTAACCTCATATTGTTCAAGTACAGAATTTGTTGATTGTATTAAAACTATAGCTTTGCATCTATCAGTAAGAATGCTAATTATGATACTAATAATTTATTACACCCTAAATACATGCCAAGTAGTGTTCTAAGTTACTTACATGAATATACTTAGTTCTTTAAAATGTATCCACATGAAAGTCTGTTTCCATTAAGTTTTCCTTTTTGCATATAAACAACTATGTTCTCTCACTTCTTTTAGAACCATCTCTGTTTTTCATCATTCCCCCTTTGCCATCATTAGTTCGATCATTGTTCTTATAACTGAAATTTTTTCCATATTATCATCTATTCTCTTTTTTCTTATAAACACTTTTGGGTCGTAATTGAACCTTCTTTAGCATTCACTTACCCCCCTCCAAACTAATATCCTATTAATCTCTTTCCTTTCAGTACCAACTTTTTCTCTAAAAACAATTGATGTATACTCTCTCCTTCAATTTCTGAATCAACTGTCTTCTCTTCCACTCTTTGCCATCTTCCTATCATTTCCTGATGACCTAATTGTTAAATCCAGTGACCTTTTCTTGTTTCTCATTGCCTTTGACCCTTGTGTAATTTTGATGTTTTTTGTTACTCTCTTCATCTTTAAATTATTGTCTTCCTTAATTTTGTATCATAGTACACTCCTAGCTCTCTTGTCCTCTCTAGCCTTTTAAAATGTTTTCTCATTTTCATATCCCCAAAATAAAAATCATCTGAGATTCTCTCTTTGTCTTCATCAAAACACAAGCATCCAATTCCTCCTTCAGAAGTTTCTGTGTTTAATGAGACCATCCTTTCCCAAGTGACCGCTGGCTGGAAGCTTCAGTCTGATACTTAACGTTGCCATCTCCTTCCTATCGAGTCCCTCTAGTTACCATTCTTTCATCCTTTTTATTCTCACAAACATTACTCTAATTCAGACCCATAGCACTTCATGCCTGAATTATTGCAACTGCCTCCTAGATGGTCTTCCTACCTCTAGTCATTCGCTCCTCTTCAGTTCATCCACTAAATCACTGTTAAAACCACATGTCAGAAATCACTGCTTCGAATATTTTCTCCTCTACCCCAACTTAAGATCTCCACATTGCCTGCCAGCTAAAATCCAAACTCCTTAGAGCTTTTCGGAGAGCTCCCAGTTTATCTCCAGCCATATCTTACACTCCTATACATACTGCTGGTCATCTTTAAGCAATTTTTTTTTTAACTCTGGGGCTCTCTCTCCATGCCTTGTGAAATGCCAATCTCCTGCTGTCTTACTCTATTGAATAATCAAGGCAAATTCAGTATCTGTATTAATTAGAAGGGCTCCCCTCTCATTATCCTTATTATTAAAAGTTCTTTCTCTGTTTTGATCTCTTTGCACCACTCTTGGGGCTTTTATCATGTGTTACTTTGTCTGGTTATTTAAGTTCATGTTTTATCTCATACTATTTTGCCAACTAGACAGTGAATCACCTTCCTTCTGTATAAAATTCTCCAGTGCCTCCTCATAGCTTTCTAGATAAAGTTTAAACTCTTCACCTGGGTGTATGATTCTCACAATAATCTGGCCTCTACCTGCTTCTCTTCTTACAGCTCCCATATTCATCTGTATATCCCAAAGGCCCCGCCATTCCAGGTCTACTATTTTTTTTTTGGTGGGGGGAGGGGTGGACTGCACTAGCAGCATGTTAATCTTAGTTCTGCACTCAGGAATTGAAACCACATCCCTTACATTGGCAGTATGGAGTCTTAACCACTGAACTGCTAGGGAAGTCCCAAAGCCCAGCCATCCCAATCCATGGGTCATTCCATGAACACTCCAGATTCTTTCATGCCTGTTTGCCTTTGCTCATCCCATTTTATCTGCCTGGTATGTCTTCACTCATCTTATTGGCCAGGGATGCCCCTCTTTCAGTAGTCAACCCAGGTGCCACCTTCTTTAGGATGCTGTCCCTGACGCCCCAGCCCATGAGATGCATATCTACCCTGCTTCCTTGGTACCCATGCATTGCCTTTGTTCATATGCTGACCCGTGCTTTCTAGAGGACCATGAGTTTCCTGGGGATTGCAACACTTTCATCTTCTCATCTATATTTCCAGTACCTAGCCCAGGGGCTCTTGATGAAGTGAAATGAGGCAGGCTTGGCATGGGGAAAGCCAGCTGGTTATGTAGGTAAGTCTCCACCAGGTGGCATTTACTTAGGTGAATTCACCATGACTCAGGGCCTGGCTCTCAGCCTGAAGACCTGGGAACTTGGCTTAATAGATCGTGAATAGATCCATCTCGCAAAGGTAGAAACTTATTATCCACACTCACAGAGGCTACTCTGTGAAACCAGCATTCTTAAGCACTAGTTATGGAGCGAGTAGATTGGACTTTTGCTGGCATTGACCCTGACCTGGGCACTCTGCCTTTGTTTGCATGTCACACAGGAAGCCAGTTCTCCTCATGTGCTGGCAGCCAATCTATTACTTCACAATGGCTAATCACGTGGGTTGCGTGTGGATCATACTAGCTCGCCTCCTAAAGAACAAACAACCTCAATTATTGGGGAGAAACGGGCGCACTTTCCTATAGCTTCTGTGAACTGATTAACCCACATGTAATAAATCTTTAGTAAACACTGGTGTCATATGATCAGGCAGTTGCTGATTAGATAAATAAATGCCACTAGATAGAAGATTATTTGAAAGTCTAACCGTGGCAAAGTAGCGTAAGACATACTGCACATGATGACATTGCTGGAAAACCATATTTCTCTTCAAAATTTTCTTTACCTCTTTTACATGTTTCTAACTGTTTTCTTCACGTGCTTCTTGCTATTGCCACCACCAGGCACTGGAACCTAACACTAGCCTAACACCCAAGCATTTGCAGACCGAGCTTTCTCTCTGTCTTCTCTGCCTTGCTTGTCTTTTCTGCTGCTCTGACTGCTGTCACCACAAGCTTCCCCTCCTCCCCATATATTCTGTCTCCAAAAGCAGTTTCATTTCTTCTACTTTCTACGTCAGAATATGCCTCGATGCTCACCTCTGAGGTACACGGTCCAGCGCAGGCTCTGCCAGTATCTTAGATGCCGCATGTAGTGCTTCCCCGTCTCTCACTGAAGCCCTTCTCTCAAGGTGTTTGTTCTGCTTTTTTAAATTTTATTTATTTATTTATTGCTCTTCAAATCAAATTTATTTATTGTTCCTAATCAACATTATTAATAAATCTTGGATTCTGTATTTTATGGATTTTTCGTAACCACTAGATAGGTTTGAATTAGAATAAATGGTGAGCAGTGGGGTATGAAAACATTTGATTTTCAAGGGAGTCATATTTTTCCATCAGTTCAACGTCAGAATATTTTACTGTGTATTCCTGGTCTTTCTGATTTTGAATTTCACTGTGTAATTGATTTAAAAAAAAAAAACAAACTGATATTCCACTGTGGAGAACAGTATGGAGATTCCTTGAAAAACTAGGAATAAAACTATCATATGACCCAGCAGTCCTGCTACTGGGCATATACTCTGAGGTGTATGTTTTAGAAAGAAAGAGCTCTGAGTAAAGGGCAAATACCAGATCCCCCATCCATGTGATGTTAAAGTCAGCTTACAAGAAGAAAACCAGCCTTTTCATAACAAAGTACCAAACAAACTATTTATAATGGATCATGTACACAAAATTCAGCTCAGTTCAGTTCAGTCACTCAGTCGTGTCCGACTCTTTGTGACCCGATGAACTGCAGCACACCAGGCCTCCCTGTCCATCACCAACTCCCAGAGTTTACACAAACTCACGTCCATCGAGTCAGTGATGCCATCCAGCCATCTCATCCTCTGTCGTCCCTTTCTCCTCCTGCCCCCAGTCCTTCTCAGCATCACAGTTTTTTCCAATGAGTCAACTCTTCACATGAGGTGGCCAAAGTACTGGAGTTTCAGCTTCAACATCAGTCCTTCCAATGAACACCCAGGACTGATCTCCTTTAGGATGGACTGGTTGGATCTCCTTGCAGTCCAAGGGACTCTCAAGAGTCTTCTCCAACACCACAGTTCAAAAGCATCAATTCTTCTGTGCTCAGCTTTCTTTATAGTCCAACTCTCACATCCATACATGACTACTGGAAAAACCATAGCCTTGACTAGATGGAGCTTTGTTGACAAAGTTAGAAGAATTCTTTTCCTTTTGGTAGTGGTTATTTTTACATTCACACCGTGAGATGCAGACTGGCTACATAATTCCAAAATTCAGCACCACTATGATTCTTTAATCTAACAAGAAAAATATATTCCTTCTCATTTCTCAATTTAGGATATCTTGATTCTAATTTCCAACTTGGTGTGAACTTTTTATTAGTTTCAGTGACTGAGAGATTACTACCAATTTTGGTAATTTTTATCTTTTAAAAAAAATAAGACTAGAAATTTTTCTGTCACATAGCAATTTTATTCCTCTCTCTATTTGTCTCTAAATATTTTCACATCTGGAGGAGGACTTGCCAACCCACTCCCATATTCATACCTGAAGAATCCCATGGACAGAGGAGCCTGGCAAGCTATGGTCTCCATAGAGTCACAAAGAGTGAGACATGTCTGAAGTGACTTAGCATGCACATGTTCACATAAACACATTCACATAAAATGAACTATTCACATTAAACAAATTATTCACATAAATGCATTGTAGCACTGTGCTAGTCATTCAGAAAGTATAGTCACCTAGCAAAGAAATGAAATAATATCTTCCCTCAACTTGTGAGCACTTTGCAAAGTCTTTTTTACATACCTTAAATAAAATCCTTAAAAAACCTTCCAAAGGGTTTAATCCTTAAACAGATTTCCCCATTTTACAGATGAGTACATTGAGGTTAATAACTTGCCCAAGTCCCAGTTCTGAAACAGAATAGAATTTGAAGCTGGGCTCACCTAGCTTCCTTGTACACATTCTTTCCCCTGTATTGCTTTTCCTTCCTGGGTGAGTTGATTGTGTTTTCAGAAGGTTTTATGGAACTTCCCCTACACCACAATGATGCACAATGAATACTAAGTTTCTTATGATTCATCCTTTTCATTCTGTCCTTTTCCACTGGAAAAATGGAAGAAAAAGTGATTTGGGGATATTATACATGTGGCTTTATAAGTCTATGTCAGTCTCAGGATGCCACATAGAAAATGTATTATTAATATATGACTTCAAAAAGGTGTGTCCTGACACAGTTATGAAGAAATAGATCTTTAGATGTAGAAAAGAGTGTTTTAAAAACATGAGTTTGCTGTACCGTTTGACTTTGTGTTTTTATAGCCGATGAGGAATATGAAGATGGGATTGAAAGGACGTGCGACACTCTTCTTATGTGCATCGTGACTGTCCTGAACCAGGGTCTCAGGAACGGCGGAGGCGTGGGTGACGTGCTAAGAAGGCCATCAAAAGATGTAAGCTGGAGAAAAATAGTGTTTCTCGGAGCACCCGATCTTTTTTTAACCTGTCTTAACAGCATTTACAACCCAGTTTTTGTATAGTGTACTCCATTTTATGTTGTTTGCTATAAAAATATAACGATAGCTTTTGAAAGCAACCCATTGTATAATAGAATTCCATAGAAATAGCACATGTCCTAAAAATCTATATATGTTAGTAGGTCATGACATGTTACCAACTTTGAACTGTATCTTGTATGACAGCAACAAAATCATGACTTCTGACTTCATGGAGGAGTTTGATTGTTGCATAAATAACAGAAACCAGGCTGTCTCTTGTCTCTCAGTTTTCGCAGGCGTGGAGATTTACTCTTTGCCTCCGAATAGGGACAACCTCCATTATTTGTCCGCAAGGAAGATCCGATCTGAACAGATTCTAACAGGATCTCATATATTAAAACGGCAAGGCTGAAAGACTTCTCGTTGGTGGCAGCATCTCAAGTCCCCCGCTGGGATCTTGAACAAATTCAATCCTCTAACTGGCCAGCCACATCACGTTAGATGAAACACCTAGACTATCTGATCGCTAATGTGTATTTTAATAACATTTATCAAGTAGAAATACATTTAAGTTGAATGTACTTGACCCGATAAGGCCAAGAGCAAAATCTCCTTCAGAAATGGGCAGACTGTTAGATGATACTCAAATTTCCAGTCTCTCTGACCTTTGGAAATGGCATTTGTTTACCTTCTGGGTAGCTCCTGGGATAGGAGCCCACTGAACCAAAATGCATGTGGCATAATTACATGTAAAGTGATTTTTAATACATGATAAATCCAGCCTTTGGAGAAGAAAAGGACAAGTACATGGAAGGAGTCTGGGGACAGACTGGAGAGTTTTCCTCACAATGCTTATAAAGTAAATGAAGACAGGAAGTGGGTCCTATGTTTTCCAACTTGGAATACTATCTATAGTCATTGAGCAAACAGTGATTGAACATATACTTTGTGCTAACAATATGCTAAATCAACATGCCTTGAAAATGTAAGTTTGTATGCACATACATGATAGAGGGTTATTTTTTTTAATGTTTTTTAAATGTTTTATTTCAGGAGCCCTTGTTTGCTGCCCGTGTGGTATATGACCTTCTTTTTTATTTCATTGTCATCATTATCGTTCTGAACTTGATTTTTGGGGTTATCATTGATACTTTTGCTGATCTCAGAAGTGAAAAACAGAAAAAAGAAGAAATTCTAAAGACCACCTGCTTCATCTGTGGTAAGTGTTCTCAAGATACTAAAATAAGAGAGAAAGAAACTGCCCAGTAGAAAGGAGGAGATGGAAGGATTTTTTGTTTGTCATGCCTTGGGAGAAATTATTTCAAAATGAAAGCTGGACAAAATTCAGATTATGTAACTGAACATTGGACCAGGATATTCTGCTTCCAGAAATAGAAGAATTACATCCCAAAGCTGTCTTGTCATTATTTCTGCCATTTATATGATTCTCTAACTATAGCATGTGTTGCAAAATGCCAGAAGGTTCCACCAACTGGCAAACAGATTTTTCATCACAATAACATATTGATTAAACAATAGAATGATTTTTATTTAATTTTGTTATATTATAAATCCACAGATGAGTTTTCCAGCAGCTTGAACTTCTTACTCACTGGCAGCACTTTGTCTTCGACTCTGAGTTGTGCTTTTTCCCAGTTTCTGTCTCTCTCTCCCCGTCTCTCACACCCTGTCCTTTTCCTCTTCCTCTCTCAGACCCACCCAACCTTCCTTTTGTCCTCATTATTTCCTTTGGCTCTACCCTCTGTTTTATAGACCTCAGCCCTTTCTGGTTTTAGTTGTCTCTGTAGCTGGCTTAGTCACCCTAGGATCCTTTCCCCTCCTTTTCTTTTATAGAAGCTATAACATGGATGTAGTTTTGCTTTCTTTGTCTTTTTCTTTTTTCTTTTTTTGCCTCCTGCTCCATGTGACATGTGGAATATTATTCCCCAACCAAGGATTGAATCCATGTCCCCTGCAGTGGAAACACAGTCTTAACCACTGGACTGCTAGAGAAGTCCCCCTTTCCCCTCCTTGAATAATCACCAATGCCTAGTGATACTCAACATCTATTTTTCTATATCGAGCTGAAGTCACAAAATAAGCATAAGGGCTTCAACGTTCATTATATAGTATATAACATTTATTCTATGTAACTTAAACTACATCCTCAATAATCCCCTTCCTTCCTCAGTTTACCTTTTGTCACCTGTCTCTTTTCCCTGAATGGCTCATCCAAGCCTTTCCAATGTCACTCCAACAGGTGGAAGTGTGCCAGATGTTAACCTGTAATAATGAGCTGTCTTTCAAGGAAACAAACACAAATCCAACATGCCCTTCTCCAGGGTGTCCACAATCTATTGTGAAATATAGAAAAAAAAAATAAATACCATTGCTGTCTAATGCATTAAGGGAAATGATAGAGAAGTTTAAAGATTGTTAACATTTTATTGGGCTGTAGTAGAGGGCAGGAAAGGTTTCCTGGAAGAGGTGGTGATGGAGCTAATGGTAAAAGATGGAAAGAAGAGAGCCATATGAAAGTGGACAGAAGCAGACTGGCTAGCATAACAAAAGGCATGGAGAGGAGAACAGACGAAAAGAATCTTCATTTCCTATAAACAGTTTGATGTTGCTAAAGTGAAAGTTTCAGAGCAGGGTATGCCAGCAAAAGAGACTGGCCAGGCCATGTGTGACTTCTTATATTAAAAAGTTTTTACTTTATCCTTATGGTTTTATGGAATATGGTGAATCATTATAGAATTTTAAGTAGAAAGTACAGGATGTCATTTTTATTTCCTATCATTGTGGCAGCTATGAGAAGTTGTTCATCGGGGAACAATATTAGAGGAACCAGGTAGAAGTTTATTGTCATTGTCCATAAGAGGTAAAGAAACCTTGATCCAGGACAGGTAGTGATGGCAGTATTCAGACAGACAGTATTCAGTTAAATGTTGGAAGGGTAGCATCTGTCAATGCAAGAGACGCAAGTTCAGTCCTTGGGTCAGGAATATGCCCTGGAGGAGGAAATGACAACCCATTCCAGTATGCTTGCCTGGAAAATCCCATGGATAGAGGAACTTGGTGGCTACAGTCCATGGGATCGTAAAGAGTAGAACAAGATTAAGCATGCATAAGCACACACAGAATCCTTAAATCTCAGTGGTTTGTAATGGATAGGAAAGAATGTGAGTGCCTGGGTGGATGGTAATACCAAAAGTTGAGTTTGAGAATGAAAGAAGAAGAACAATTCTTCTTTAGGCATAGGCTAAATTTGGCTTTGAAAGTACTGAAAATGAGATGTGTACTAAGTTGGACCATAAAGAAGGTTTAGTGCTGAAGAATTGATTCTTTTAAACTGTGGTGTTGGAGAAGACTCTTGAGAGTCCCTTGGACTGCAAAGAGATTAAACCAGTCAATCCTAAAGGAAATCAACCCTGAATATGCATTGGAAGGACTGATGCTGAAACTGAAATACTTTGCCACCTGATGGGGAGAGCCGACTCATTGGAAAAGACCCTGATGCTGGGAAAGATTGAAGGCAGGAAGAGAAGGGAGAAGGGGATGACAGAGGATGATATGGTTGGATGACATCATCGACTCAAAGGACATGAATTTGAGCAAGCCCCTGGAGATGGTGAAGGACAAGGAAGCCTGGCATGCTGCAATCCATGGGGTCACAAAAAGTTGGACATGACTGAGCGACTGAAAACCTAAACACCCCAGTGGGATACATCCAGCACGGAGGTGAACATATATGTCTGAGCCTCAGAGAAGGAGACAGTATTGGGTAGTCCTCAGCCTGAATGGGATAGAAAAAGCTGGAGTATGGAGGAAAGCTTCCAAGTAAGAGGAGGAGACAATGGGGTTCAAGTGGAAAACATAAGCATTGAAAAGCTGAAAGGGAAAGGGGATCACATACACATAAGAACTATCCAGTATGAATGGTGTGAGGACAACGAGGCACAGGTGGCATGTGAAAGTGAAAGGAGAAAGTAGCCTTGGGGAGAAAATAGCCTTGGGGAGAATATAATAGATTATCAACAGTACCCAAGCAGAGAAGGCCAGTAACATGAATTGAAACACAGCCTTTGAATTTCTTATTTAGGAGGTTTTGGAGTCTTGGGAGTTTCCATGTGGATAAGGGTAGGGACCAGATTGCACAGTGCTGGGGAGGGTCTCACTGGAAAGAAATGACACACGATAAAAGAGTCTTCTCTTTATATGTCTAGAGTAGATGGAGGAATGCAAGATAGATATGGTGTCAGGAAGATGTTGTACAATAAGTGGGGAATTTGAGAAGAGAGTTAGTATATATTAACAGAAGGGTGAGCCTCACAGAGGAAGAAAGATAACTGCCTTTGAAGAGTTTCCTGTGTCTCGTGGTCTTGCATTTACCCTGCTTCCTTAAAGCCTTTTTCTTCACAGTCACGATGACTGTTGTATCAGAACCTTGCCTCCGAAACATGGGCTCTTTGGAAAAATTTGTCAGTAGAATGTGAACTTCCTCCTAAGGCATGATCCTGTCTCCCCTATTCTAACAACAAAAAAGCATGAACAGCAAAATAAGTGCATCACTTCACCCCCATTCCTGCTCCTCTGAGCTTTCCCTTCAATATCGAAACTCTCTCTGGCTTTTCAAAGTTATCAAAAAGCTTGTAACCTATAAATTCCTTAAAATTTCACATTAAGCTTCTTCCCCAAATTGAAGTGTTTGTCTCAAACCTCATCATGAATTTCCTGCTGAGCTTTTCTTCTAGCTCATGTTGCACAGTCTCAAGGTCCATCACAAGGTCTCAGACTTTCTCCCAGCCCATGATTTTATCATTGACTCCTTGTGTCTTCCCTCTGCTGTCCTCTTTAACACTCTTCTATGCAGTTTATTGCCAAATATGTAGCCAAGGCTCCAGCCTCTCTCCAAGCTTTCATCCTTTGTTTTCCATGGTTGATTGACATTTTAAAAGGTATGACTTCCTGGCAGCCAATTTTACCATGTCTGTGAACCAGGACATCATGCCTCTCCCTCTCCTTCCTCTAACCCAGCAGCTTATCCTGACTTCCATATTACAATTAATGACAGCCTACTAGGCTGACAACTTCTCCATCATTCTAAACATCTCCTTTTTCCTCTTCCAGATGCTCTAGTTGCCACGTGCTAATGAATCTGTTTTCACAATCTCACTCACTTCCACATATTCCCACAGCTACACCTTGGATTTTCAGGCTTACCCTGGCTCATACCCGCAAATGACCTATTCAGTGCTGCCAGACAAAATTTTCCACTTTGAGCTCATCATTTCCTTATTCAAGAGGCCATCAATAGCATTGTACAGACTGTAACTCAAAAACTCTGATTTTCCTGGCATGTAGGATGCCCCACAATTGGGCCTCTTCTTTTTTTGCCTGTCTTTTCTTCCACTGTTCTCCCATTTATAGCTCAAGGTCTGGTTCCACTGTGTTCCTCATCTTTAACTCTTTCTTTCCATGTGTTCTCAGTTATGGTGTTTCTGTTTAGAATGCCCAACTCCTAGACTGCTGAACGACTGCCCTCTCTCTGAGACCCAGATCCAAAATCGTTATTGCAGAGTTCAGCTTTCTCTGGCCTTACTAATCAGAAGCAAACACATTCTCTCCTAAATTTTTCCATCACAATTAGCTCTAGGGTACTGTACACATTTTCCATTGTCTTATCTCCTCTGTTGGATACTATGCATTGCCATATTATAGAAAGTAAATTAACTTTACAGTCAAGTGGCTGTGGGTCCACATTGGTTCCCCATCCTGGCTTTGTGATCTTAGCCAAGTCTTCTTTCACCTTGAAAATGAAGAATATACTGCCATATTTGGGGGTTGTGGTGGCTATAAATGAAATCTTCTATATAAAAATCCCTAGCTCAGTGCTTAGCTGAAAGTAAGCTTTCAATACATGATAACTTCTCTTCTTTAGGAGATCAACATCTACATCTTATCCATTTTTATGCTTCCAATTACTGAGTTGGCCAAAAAGTTCATTCTAGTTTTTCTGTAAGATATAATGGGAAAATCCAAACGAACTTTTTGGCCAACTCAGTATGTGTTGCAGATTATTCATAAATATTTGCTTAATGAGTGACTAGCCAATTAGTCACCTCCGAATTAACATTGTCTCTATACTTATGTGGCTTATTGCTTATAAAGGAAAATAAAGCAAGTCCTAAATTACTATATACTGCAGACAAAAAGCTTAATTGCACTAATTCCAAGTTAGTCCAAATTTTGTTACATGTAGGGTGTAGTTTCTGTGGTGTACACATATCCACAGGGATATATAGTGTGAGATATTAAGAAGTATTGGCTTCCCTGGCTCAAATGATAAAGAATCTGCCTGCAGTGTCGAGACCCAGGTTCAATCCCTGGGTTGGGAAGATCCCCTGCAGAAAGGAACTGGCAACCCACTCCAGTATTCTTGCCTAGAGAATTCCATGGACAAAGGAGCCTGGCAGGCTACAGTCCATGGGGTTGCAAAGAGTCGAACACAACTTAGCAATTAACGCACACACACATCAAGAAGTATTTGATCAATGTAGTGTATTTTTCAGAAACTTCATATTTATTCAAATATTTGAGAGGCCATTTAGGTAAGTTAACCTAACAGCAAATTTAAGTAGTATTTTTTATATTGGAACAAATGTTTTGTAAAGTAAAACAAATTTAGTGTGAACATTTAAAATAAAAATAGAAACTTAAATATTGAAAAGTGTTTCCAAGTTCTTATAGCTGCTAATCCCTGTGACTTCAGTAACTTAAGAATTCTTTATCCTCTGCCCTCAAAAGGCAGAAATATGTATAAAGTGTTGTGATCATGTGTATCTAGATATGCATTCATTCCTGGAATCACTTATTACATATAAGATCTAATACATACCACTGAAAGTGAAAGTGGCTCAGTCGTGTCCAACTCTTTGCGACCCCATGAGCTATACAGTCCATGACATTCTCCAGGCCAGAATACTGGGATGGGCAGCAGTTCCCTTCTCCAGGGGATCTTCCCAACCCAGGAATCAAATTGGGGTCTCCTGCAAGCAGGCAGATTCTTTACCAACTGAGGTATCAGGGGAGCCCAAATATATACCATGTATATTATAATAATATATCTTCAAGATTGATTTAAACATATGGGATATTTGGGGGTTGTATTAGCAGGCTATAAAATAGTTGTGTTTAATCTAGAAATGGTTCATGGAACAGTCTGGTATCAAATTGTGATCTAAAGGGGAATATGGTATCAAATAACAGAAAAACAACTCTACCCAGTAGGAATTGGCTCTAGGAATATTCCAAGGATATTCATAGTAGCGTTTGCAGAAGAGGTAGGTACGGTGACAGGCAATGAGTGCAGATGGGACTTTTAAGCCTTGAAGACATGACCAGATGTATCAGTTATCATTCAGAAAACAATTGCTAGGGATCCAGAAGGCAGTCAGGATAGGGTGGTGATGAACACATGACAGCGCTGAAGCAGCAAGCATGGAAACAATTTGGCTCTGTTGCCCACGTTAACTATTAGTTTTGAATTACTAGAGGCTGAAGTGCAACAAAACAACAAAATGGAGAAAGGTCAGAATTCCTATCATAAGAAGAGTCAGATTTCTGGAATGAAAGATCTTTCTAGATACTTTAATAGGAAATACAGGCTATTTTGTGAGGAAAGCATCTGTGTTCTTCTCTTGGTATGTTAGTTCTCTGTACCTTATGGGTGATTTTATTCTCTTATATGTTATGCCTTGTTTTATTCTCTTATTCTCTATACTCATGCATGAAAGTCATTCATTCACCTATTTGTTCAATACTTATATCTGCAATGTAGTAAGATCTTGCAGTGAACAAAACCAGACAAAAAGCACTGTCATCATGGAGCTTATTTTCTAACATACATTGAATGTCAAATGATGACAAGGACTAGGAGAAAAATAGAGCAGAGAAGAGGAATAGGAATGCCTGGTTGCTGAGTGGATATGTGCCCTTACCTTAGTCGTACTGGGTGGAAAACACAGCATAAGTGTAGTCTTCTCATTTTTCTGGAAAAGTTTGTATTAGCCACACAGAACTTTTCTTACCCATCCTTTCTTTCTCCTTTAGTCATCTTATCCATGCTCTGGCTTTCATTGTTGTTTTATGTCATTTATCCTTGAACTAGTAGAGTTACATCTTGAATGCTTTTTTGGAGTTCCCAGCTTCCTACCTAGCATCCCAACATTAATTTTTCTATAGGCATCTTAAGCGGAACATATCCCAAATCAAACATATCCTCCCTTTAAAATCTCTTCCTTCTATTTCTTTCCTCTTGATATGTTGATATTACCTTAAACTCATTCATCCAAGTCAGAAAAGTCAGAGTCATTCTTCATTCCTACTAAATCTATACCTCTAATTGGACATCAGGCCTTCTTCAGTTTTCATCTGTGAGTCCTCTTCAATCTCTTATTCATATATTCAATTATTCTGTCAACTTTAGTTGAATGTCAACTGTTTTCTAGTTACTATGCCAGATGCCGATAATATAAAAAACAAATCAGTCAATAAAGTAGTAGTGCCTAAGGAATCAATAGAAACAGACAAGTTTTTGCCGAAAGACAGTGAAAGGATCAGCCAAGGGAGTCGGAGCGGTGCCAGTGGTTGAGCTGGCTCTTGGAGAAGGAATTCCTATAAAGTGAGAAAGAGACGAGATAGAGGCATAGGATTTTCAAAGGATTTTGTGTGTTTGGAGAATAGTGAGAAAGTCAGGGTGACCACGGGACATGAACAGAGTGGATAGTTAGTACATGAGTCCAAGGGCAGCATCAAGTTCCTTGGTGGACAGGGACTTCATTAACAGAAGAGATGAAGGGCTAGAGACATGAATCTTTGATGAGTTGAGTTTGACATGCCTGTAAAGTTATTCAGGAGGCAGCTGGAAATAAAATCTAAAGTTGAGAAGAAAGGTCGGTACTGGGAATAAAGATTGAGAAATCATCAGAATGATGCTGGTTGAAACCACACGAATGGGCTATAATGCTTAGAGAGTAAGATCTGATGATGATGAGAGATAATCAGTTTCCCTCTGTTACATGCCTCCTCCTGTGCCCTGGCCCCCTGGACTTCCACCCTCTCCTCTTCTCTCACAGTCTTCCTCTAAATCCTGCCGCCAGAAATTACTTAAAGCACAGCACCCAGTATGCAGGGCTCCACTCAGAAGCCTTCAGAATACAGTGCAGACTCCTTCGCTTTGTGTGTAAAACTTTTCAGGGTTTGTGCCAAATGTTCCGTGTCATCTTCATTTCCAAGTGTTCCCTCCTGACCGTACCAGAAGAATTGACAGTTCCCCAAACAGGGCATTTGCTTTCATCTCTAGTTTTGCCGTGCTAGTTCCTCTGCCCAGGGGCAAAAGAACATAGATTTGGAGTCAGGAATATTTTTCTTTAAATACTGGCTGACTTTTCCACTAAGTAGAGGTATTAACGTGAGCAATCAATGAAATCCCTCTGAATCTCTTTTTTTTCACATGCTGAAAGGTCAGATTGATTATTGTTACTATAGCATATTTAAACATCTTTATAGTTCTCAGCATAAATAGGTGCTCAGTAAAAATTAAGTACCCTTTCTTACTGGTCATCTCTTCTCCACTTGCCATGGTCATGTTTCATAGGTCAGACGTTTAAAACTTTATGCCTCATTGAAACCTTTTAAAATGCACCTCTTCAGAACTCGTTTTGCCCTCCTTTATATTTCCTTGATAGTTTATACCACTTAGAATATAATACAAGTTGTCTGTTTCCTTTACCCTATTATGGATTGATTGATGGTAGACATTATCTTTTTATCTTTATAGTTCTTTGTACCTTGTAACAGGTACATAGGTAGGTAATTGTTTGAATTGGATTCTAGAAGAAAGCTACTTAAAAATTTTCTCCATTTTTCTGTAATGGCTCTGTTAAGATATAATATACATACCTTATGATAGACTCATTGAAAATATACATTTTCAGTGGGTTTAGTATGTTCAGAGTTATGTGACTAGCATCATGATTTTATTTTTTTTAATTTATTTATTACTTTACAATATTGTGGTGGTTTTTGCCATACATTGACATGAATCAGCCACGGGTGTACGTGTGTCATCATAATTTTAGAACATTTTCATTGCCCTCTAAAGAAATCTACCCTTTGGCCATCACTGTTCCCATCCTTCCCATCAAACTGACCATCCTCCTCAGCCCTAGGCCACTAGTGATTACTTTCTGTCACTGTAGATTTGCCTGTCCTAAGCATTTCGTATAAACGGAATCGTATCATATGTGGTCATCTGTGACTTGCTTCTTTCACTTAGTATGTTTTCGCGATTCATATTATCATGCATCAGTACTCTCTTATTGCAGAAAAATATCCATTGTACAGATATACCATACTTTGTTTATCTCTTTATCAGTTGATGAACATTTGGGTTTCTACTTTTTAGCTATTATGAATAATGCTGCTATAGACACTTATGTGTATGCTTTTTTGTGGACATACATTTTTTTTCTGTTGTGCATGTACCTAAGAGTGGAATTGCTGGTAACATGGTAACTCTGTGTTCAACTTTTGAGAAACTGCTAAACTATTTTTGAGGTGTAGGAAGGTTCCAGTTTATCCATGTCATCAATACTGCTATTATCTGTTTTTGATTATATGCCTCCTAGTGGAACAATATCTATTTGTGACATATTCCTTTTTTTTCCTTAGAGTAATGAGCATTTATTGAGAGAATACATGAGCAATTTAATATAACAAATGCAGTAAGCAAAAGAGCCATCATGGAGAGCCAGATGCTTTAATTTAGGAAGACCCGCAGCCCCACCATACACTATTACCCAACTTTTTACTCGGCTTCCCCCTTTCTCTCTTTTCTAGGGCCATTCTAATTCCCTCTCTCTACTTGCAGCTCTACCTCCTGATTTCTGCCAGTTTACACCTCCTGCTGTTTCATTGCTTTCTGCTTATATTCTACTCTTTCCTGCATCTCTTCAGTTCTGTTTTGTTCTTAGTGACAGACATACTCTTAATTCACTCAATATTTTGTTCAATGCTGACTACATGCCAGGCAATGTTCTAAACTACAGGGACCATTATTGAAGAAAAGAGACACATATCTCTGCCCATGGACATACAGTAAATAATTAACATAATAAGCTTATATCTAAGTTCTTAGATAAAATGTTATGCCTTTTTTTATGCTGATTAGCAGGCTGGATTTTTGTTGCACAACAGTTTTTACCTATATATCTAAGACTTGTGATCCAGTTTAATTGAACACCTTTGATATGGCTATTTTCAGTCTGTTTGGAGATGAAAAACAGTCTAAGGCAAAGGAAAGAGTGCTCAAACGTATCAGTAGAAAGAGAGGGACAGACTGAATAAAGCAATCAAATTAAGCCACATTGAGAAAGTGAGGTTTGAGAAAAGCTAGAAGGTAAGTGAGTTAGTCCAAGAGATATCAGAGAGAAGAGAGCTGTAGGGAGAGGCAACAGTTAGTTCAAAGGCCCTGAGGCAGGGATCTGGGTGCAAGGAAGAGCAGAGAAGCCCTTGGTGGCTGGATGAGAGTTAGCAAGGGAGAGGAGGTAGGAGATAAGGTAGAAAAGCTGGAGGGCCACATCATGTAGGGTTTAGCAAGCTGCTATTGCGTGGGATATATTTAAACTCAACAATTATTCATTGTTTTTTCCATCTTTGAGCTTAACTGGGGATCCTGTATTTTCCCTGGCAACCCTACTCATGGGCCATTGTGAGAATGTTGACCTTTTTTCTGAGGAGATGAGGAACCACTGCAGGGTTTAAAACAGAGGAGGGAAACCATCCTACTCAGGTTTTTAAAGGGTCACTCTGGCTGCTATGTTGAGAATAGGCCTTAGAGAGGAAACATGGAAGCAAGGAGGCCTGGGGGTTATTTGGGAAAACCAGATGAGTTTCAATAATGGCTCAAACCAGAGTGGTAGCCTTGGAGGTGGTAAGAGGTGATGAAATTCTGGGTATATGTTGAAGATACAGCCAAAATAATTTCTTTTTTAAAATTTTTAAAAAATATTGTAATTGGTGGAAAATTGCTTTACAATTTTGTATTGATTTCTGCCATTCAACAATGAGAATCAGTCATAAATTATGTATTTTAATTATATATACATATATCCCGTTCAATCCTCCTCTCCCTTTACTCCACCCCTCTAGGTCATTACGGGGCTCCAGAGTGGGCTATGTTATTTAGTAATTTCCCACTATCTATTTTATATACGATAGTGTATATATGGGCTTCCCTGGTGGCTCAGATGATGAAGAATCTGCCCACAATTCAGAAGACCTGGGTTCAATCCCTGGGTCAGGAATGGCAATCCACTCCAGTATTCTTGCTTGGAGAATTCCATGGTGAGCTATAGTCCATGACGTTGCAAAGAATCAGACAAGACTGAGTGACTAACACACACACACACTCACACACAGAGTGTATATATGTCAGAGCTACCTTCTCAGTTATTAGAGAAATGCAAATCAAAACTATAACGAGGTATCACTTCATACCAGTCAGAATGGCTGTCACCAGAAAATCTACAAACAATAACTGCTGTAGGATGAGTATGTGGACATTGAGAAGATGTGGAAAAAAGGGAACCCTCCTGTACCATTAGTGGGAATGTAAACTGGTACAGCCATTATGGAAAACAGTATGGGGATTCCATAAAAAGCTAGGAACAAATTTAACATATGACCCAACAATCCCACTCCTGGGCATATACTGTGAGAAAACCACAATTCTAAAAGATACCTGTACCCCAGTATTCATTACAGCAATATTTACAATAACCAGGACATGGAAGCAACCTAAATGTCCATCAATAGATGAAGAGATAAAGAAGTTGTGGTACATGTATACCATGGAATATTACTCAGCAATAAAAAGGAATGAATTTGAGTCAGTTGTAGTGAGGTAGATGAACCTAGAGCCTCTTATAGAGTGAAGTAAGCCAGAAAGAGAAAAAAAAATATTGTATAGTTAAAGCATATATGTGGAATCTAGAAAAAATGGTATTCATGAACTTAGTAGAGAACAGATTTGTGGACTCAGCAGAGGAAGGTGAGGGTGGGGCGAGTTGTAAAAGTACCAAACGAATTTCGACATGAATTGGATGTGACATGTGAGACAGAGAACTCAAGGATGACTCTAGACTTTTGGCTTGAAAACTGAAAGACTGGAGTTGCCATGGAATGAAAAGAGGACGTGGGTGGAGCTCATTTGGGGGAGAGGATTGGATTTTTATTTGAAGCATGCTAAGCTGACGATAGGTCAAGTAAGACGAGGCATGACCATCGGCCAGCTAAATTTTATGGTATTTCCCGTAAAAATATCCAGTAATACAATTTAAAAGGTCACACCTTCATTGGGGACAGATTTTTTTTTTTGATTTATTTACTTTGTATCTTATTGTTTAAAGGGTCTTCTTCATGCCTAAAGGGCCAAATGACATTTTTATAAAAAAATATGTTTAGGAAAAAAGTATCCAGTTTTGGAATTCAATTTCCAGATTTCTTCTC
Organism: Antilocapra americana; assembly: GCA_007570785.1. Lineage (NCBI taxonomy): Eukaryota > Metazoa > Chordata > Mammalia > Artiodactyla > Antilocapridae > Antilocapra > Antilocapra americana. The sequence continues at coordinate 15,463,348 of ML663562.1, read as the reverse complement.
CAGTATCTGAACTGCAAAACCAGACTGAATCCCAACATCCCATTTTACTTGGCAGCCTAATTCATTTTTCCATAGACGTTTTTCTTCATCTCCATTCATTTTCTTTCATCTACTCTTCAATCTTTGAAAGAAAAGCATTTCACTACCCAGATCCTCTCCTCAGTGTCCTTCCAGAAGCTAAAAAAATATGCCCTGGAAATTGGTCAGACCTTCCCCTCCCCAAAATGCCTGGAACTCAGTAGTCTAAGGGTGGGACAAGCCTGTGAATCCTTATTGCATTCAGAGCACTGATCTCTGTGGACATTCTTTTGCCCTTCACTGATTACAAGTGGTTTTGAAGAGAGATGACTGTTAGCTGCCTTTTTCTCTCTTTTTACCCAAGTTCCTGGATAAAATGGCATTTTTTTTCTGCCCTGATTATTAGCAAGCATGCTTTCTCTTACACAGTCATTTTGACTTCTTTTTCTTAGACTTGCGGTCCAGTTTATTATAATTTGACAATTTTTATTTGGTTACAAATTGTCTGCAAATTTTACATCTATAATAGGACTGCAGTTTTCCCAGGATCCACAGGGGATAATGTTAGTTGGGAAGAAATGAAAAACTGACATTTTTTTCTGGAGGTCTTGTGTACTGCATTGTTTTTAATCATAACATTTTAAATTGTCCTGCTCTTTCAGAAAATATTTCTTCACAGTAATGATTATGTTTTTATGCCAAAAGTGAGTGCTGATTAAATGACATGCTACACACATTGTCTCTCCTGGTTTTTTTGTAGGACTCGAGAGGGACAAGTTTGATAATAAAACAGTTTCTTTTGAAGAACACATCAAGTCAGAACACAATATGTGGCATTATTTGTACTTCCTAGTCCTGGTGAAGGTGAAAGACCCAACTGAATATACCGGACCTGAAAGTTACGTGGCTCAAATGATTGTGGTGAGTAGGGAGAGGGTTCGGATCTATGACTATACTGCATTCTGTATGCTTCCAATTCCCTACTCTACCTTTCTTCCAGAATGCAAAGGTTCTAGCAGTCATTTTGTTAACTTTTAAATAGGACTGTCAGTCATTGAAGAACCCCTGTCCTGACTAAATCATTGGTTCTTGGTGGACGTCTTGATTATACAAACCAAATCTAAGCCTCAGATGTACAGATGGTATTTCCTGGAGAATTCTCTGTGCAGTGAATTCAGTCCTTTCTGTCATCTTCTGACCTCATGCTTCCTGTCATCACTAAGTCTCAGTTCCCCAAATCTGGAACTTTCACAATGGCACATGATTCATACTTTAAGAAACGCCTTGAATTTCAGAAATCAAGCATGTAAGCAATTAGAGAGTGTTTGAGGAGGAGATAATGTTCAACCCCAGTGGGAGAGGATTGCCTTTTTGTCAGCATACATTTTGGATAGATTGAGCAGGGTTGGTGATGGATTTGCCCTGATCCTGCTGTGTCCAGTCTCTTGTGACTCCTCCTCATGATCAGTAGCATTGCACAGAGAGTATGGTTGTCCACGATTCAAAGTTTCTTCTGTTTCATAGAAAATTAAAATGAACTGGCTTAAAGAGAAGTCACAGTTGCAACTTTCATGTATCCATGATATCTATTTTGTTGTTCAGTCACTAAGTCATGTTGAACTCTTTGCGACCCCCATAGACTGCAGCACACCAGGCTTCACTGTCCTTCACCATCTCCCAAAATTTGCTCAAACTCATGTCTATTGAGTTAGTGAGTATCATTGCGTCTGATGCTGAAGCTGAAGCTCCAGTACTTTGGCCACCTGATGCGAAGAGCTGACTCATTGGAAAAGCCCCTGATGCTGCAAAAGATTGAAGGCAGGAGGAGAAGGGGATGACAGAGGATGAGATGGTTGGATGGCATCACCGACTTGATGGACATGAGTTTGAGCAAACTCTGGGAGATAGTGAAGGACAGGGAAGCCTGGTCTTCTGCAAGTCAATGAGGTCACAAAGAGTCAGACATGACTTAGTGACTGAACAATGACAAATCTTTGCATCTGATGTAAATTCTTGTATTCTTACAATAAACGTGGCCATATACTGGATTTTGCCTCAAAAACAATCCTCCAAAATTGTGTTAACTATTTAAGAATGAGGCCTTCAAAGAGCCATGACCCTCTTAATGCTGAGTCCTAAGAATGTGTGTACACTCAATCACTTCAGTTGTGTTCGACTCCTTGTGACCCTGTGGACTATAGCCCACCAGCCCCTCTGTCCATGGGATTCTCTAGGCAGGAATACTGAAGTGGGTTGCCATGCCCTCCTCCAGGGGATCTTCCTAACCCAGGGATCGAACCCTCATCTCTTGGGTCTGCTGCATTGGCAGGTGGATTCTTTACCACTAGTGCCACCTGGGAAGCTCTATACTAAGGATAATATTTTAAACACCAGACTGTCAGGAGAGCCAGGTCTGTATCTTCCCCTCTGGGAGCTTACATCCACTTAGGAAGGCATAAGCTACAATATAATGAACAATCAAAGAACATGTTCAGAGGCTAACGTCTTACTAAGTACAAGTTAACACTGCACTATTTTACCTTACCTGACAATATTTATGTGTCACAGGAGAGCTCCATGTAAATTGAATTTTTTTAATTCAGCATTTTTCATCCTATTATTATGGACATGCATCCTACTGTAAGTGATTTTCTCTCCATTTTTCATATGACAGTGGGCAGAACCTAATATTGTTTCTTTTTCTCTGCGTATCCTTTTCTGCCCTCTCTTCCTCCTAAATTAGGAAACGGGTTATCATTTTGAGAATAGGCACTCACAGTCATCATTTATTCTTGATCTCAAGATGCTCAGAGACTATTTGTGTGAAACATTTTGTTTCTGCTTGCCAGGAGAAAATCATGTAAGCATTCATTTAACATGTGACCTCGGAACTTGCCTGGTGGTCCAGTGGTTAAAGCTCTGTGCTCCTAAGGCAGGGCTCATGAGTTCTATCCCTGGATGGAGAACTACGAGCCCCCAGGCCTTGAGCTGTGGTCAATTTTTTTTTTTAATTTAGAAAAATAAGGAGATACAATGTGACCTCACACTGCTATATTTTATCAATGTTTGAGTTACATTTAATTAATATACATTTATCAGTCATCTGTTATGTCCCTTGGACTAAAGATCTTGGGGAATGCACTGAAGTCTGAAACATTCATTTTCTGCCAAAGAATTTAGAGCTTCCTAAGAAGAGGAGGTGAATAATAAACCTAAAGTAGAACAAACCAAGTTCCCTAAGAGTGGAACAGAGAAAATTCTAAAGGCTTAACTATGCAGAGTGATAACCAACTGGACGATGGTGGAAGGGATTTGGGGTGTGTGTATGTGTGTCTGTGTGTGTGTGTAATACATGAGACAGGGTAGAGTCTGTGCAGATGAAGAGTGTCTACTGGATTAAGAGTGAGCTCCTGTAAGAGGGAGCAGCCTAAGGAAAAGCCTCGAAATGGGACATTCAAACACTTGGGGCATAGTTCCTTGCCTGGTTTCACCAGCACATGGTTTACTTCTAAGGAAGTTCTGAGAGTTATGACCCAAAAAGTCAACTGGACTTTTGAGTAAGAGATGTAGGCTTTGGTCATTATTTTATTTCAGCAAAGGGAAGCCACAGAGATTTTTACCTAAGGGAATAATACAGCCCAGTAGAGTGTTCAGGCAGAGGTGTGTGGGCTGGTTTGGGGAAGGGAAAGGCGAAGTGAGAGGTGGTACTTGGCAGTTGACAAGATTAGGAGCGGGGCATGGAGGAGCAGGTGAAAGGCTGAGAGAGGAGCCAGAGACACCTGACACTGTGAGCCTGGTCGCGCATTTCAGAAAGTCTCTATGAGGAGGAGAAACTAGTCAGAGAAGAAGACTTGCTGGTTTTGAAACAAGACAGGAGGCTGAGTCATGGCTTGGGAGAGATGGTATAGTGATGACAGCAGGAGTCTTACAGACAGAAAGATCTGGACTCAAACCCTGACTCTAGCACGCATCTGCTGTGTGGTCTCGGTATCTTGGGTGAGCCTTTGAACCTCCCTGAGACTCTGCCTCCTCACCTGAGAGGCAGAAGATGGGTGTGAGATCAGTAAGATGATGTATAAAAAGTGTCTTGCTCATGGTGGGTACTCAGTAATTGACAGTTTTCCCTGGGATCATCCATGTGGAAAGACAGTTGGTGCCATCAGGTTAGCAAGTAGTGGGAGAAATATAAAGAGAGGAGAAGAGAAAGCCAGAGAGAAAACCTGGGGGATCTTGTCTTGAGGTAAAAGGAAGAAGACAAATAAAATAAGTAGAAAAGAAGACAGTAAAAAGGGTAGAAGAAGCACCAGGGAGTAGAGTGTGTCAGAAGCCTAGAGATGAGCATTTCAGTATCAGGGTTCACAGCATCAGTTGTTACAAAGAGGAGACAGGTTCAAGCCTTTGGATCTTGTGGTAAGGAAATACCCAGGTGACTGCCAAGAAACTGTTGACCCATCTTTAGCCTTCATATTAAAGCAACCATTTTGCCGGGCTCTTGTCCTTGAATGTTTAAGACTTAAATTTCTGTGTGTCTGTCCATCCTCTCCTGTCTCAAGAACCAGGACAAGAGGGAGGAGAACCACAAACTTATTCGAGCATGAAATGTCTCATTCTTGTCCAAGCAGAGAACATCCAAGAGAATAGGCACTGGCCCTGAATTTTAATGGTCAGGAGAAGAAATAGTGATATTAAGCTTAGGAAGGATGGAAACCAAAAGTCATTTGACTCTTAAGAATGTTCATTTACTGAAATAGCCCTTTTGGAAAACTTCTGAAAATCTGTAGCTGACAAACCCAGTTTGGAAAATTGTTACTCCAAGGTCCATGAAGATTATGGCCTCCTAATCTTGATCCACTGAGAGAGAGAGATTTTAGAGCTCATGGCAAGTCAACACATGCTTGTACCTCATTTCAAAGGCTGTTTTTTTCTCTTCCTCCAGGTCAAAGATAGGAAGCTCTTAACAGCTTGGTAGGAAACCTTCCATTTTCATACCACTTCAGTTTTTGGACTTTAAAATTAGGTACATTTACCAGTTTGATTTAAATGCTTGTTTATCAATAGAGCTTTAGAAAAAGCTTTCATTTCTTCATGATGGACATAGGTTTTACCCTCAAGGATTTATGCAAAATAAAATAAGGAAGTTCCTCATATTTGCTCATGAAACAACTCATCTGAATTCTACTGCACTTTAAGTAAGCCTGATTTGGACCTAGGGGCCCTTAGCAAATGTTTCCTGTTGTCTGGTGAAATGAGAAAAATAAGAATATACCAAGTTTGGGGCTGTTTCTCCCCTCTGTGTATTTTTTCACCTCCAATCCATCAACTTTATGCTCAGGTAAAAATGAGTATTTGGTGGCACTAGTGGTCAAGAACCCACCTACAAATGCAGAAGACATAAAAGACACAGGTTCAATCCCTGAATTGAGAAGTTTCCCTGGAGGAGTGCATGGCAACCCACTCCAGTGTTTTTGCCTGGAAAACCCCATGGACAGAGGAGCCTTCAGTCCAAAAGGTCTCAAAGAGTCGGATAGGACTGAGGCAACTTGGCACGCACACAACACACATAAGGAATATTTTTACTAATATGCATTAAAGCATACATTATAAATAAATTGATATATTGTTCCTAGGGGTTAGCGTCTTAGAAAATACATTTGGGCCCCTACATCTACCCAGTGACAGGGTCAAACCTCTAAAATATTCATAGGAACTTAAAACTTCCTCACTCCTGCCTTCAGACCCTGCCTCAAGCTGTTTAACTATCTACCGTCTGAGTCTTTAAATTAACACAAAACTCTTTTGGGATATTGTTAGGGGAGATGTGAGTAGCTCAAGGTATTTTGGAAATATGTTTTCTTCTGTCAAACAAGTTCTCATTTTTTATAAGAGGATTGATATTTTGAACTAGTGTCTATTGGGGATACAAAGTGGGAGACAAAAAGTAGGACCATGCAGGAAAGTAAAAATAATGAAAAAGAACCCAATAAACTAGGTGGAAAGGGCCTAAGAGGGTAAATCCTGTAGCCTGTGCTAGTAATGGCCTGTGAGCATCACTAAGCCCCTTTGCTTCTGCCATTACCCAAAGGATGATACTGAAGAGGAACAAAGAAAATAGGTATCATTAGAAAAAATGCCCAAGGCTTTTAGAGGTTTCTGTAACATTTTGGAGACATTTTCAGATTTTCAGTTGCTCATTTGCCAAGGTATGTTAGGGACCTTTCGGAATATTTAGTACTTAGTTTGACCAACAGTGAGATCGAAATCAGAGGTACCAGAAAGGCAGGTACCCTGCATGTTCAGAGAACTGCCCACATGTTGTGGTGTACTGAGTGGCAACCCAGACCCTGGCTGGCCGTGCCCCATAACCATGGCTTTGAGGGGGACCAGTTCCTCATTTTAGTGCATGGCACTTTTAAGCTCTTATGCTTATTTGACTCTTGACTAAAAATTATTTGTGGACATCATGGTGAGGTCAGCTGGGACAGTACCACTTGTTCTTCTTTGAGGGGCTGGAGTAGTATGGGTTTTTTTTTGTTTGTTTTCTTAATTTTTATTGGAATACAGTTGATTTACAATATTATGTTAGTTTCTGCTGTACAGCAAAGTGAATCAGTTTTATATACACACACACACACTGTTTTAAAAATTTGTTTTCCATATAAGTCATTGCAGAGTATTGAGTAGAGTTCTCTGTGCTATACCATAGGTTCTTGTTGGTTATCCATTTTATATATAGTAGTTTATATCTGCCAATTCTAGTCTCCCAATTTATCCTGTTCCCCCCTTGAACTTCTGATAACCATAAATTTGTTTTCTACATCTGTGATTCTATTTCTGTTGGGTAAGTTCATTTGTATCATATTTTTTAGATCCCTTGTATTAAGTGATATCATAGTGTATTTGTCTTTCTCTGTCTGACTTACTTTACTCAGTATGATAATCTCTAGTTGAATCCATCTTGCTGCAAATGGTTTTATTTCGTTCTTTTTATGGCCAAATAATATTCCACAGTGTATATATACCACACCTTCTTTATCCATTCATCTGTCAATGGACATTTAGGTTTCTTCCATGTCTTAGCTATTGAAATAGTGCTGCTATGAACATTGGGGTGCATGTATCTTCTGAGATTAGTTTTCTCTGGATATATGCCCAGGAGTGGGATTGCTTGATCATATGATAGTATTTTTAGTTTTTTAAGGAACCTTCATGTTTTTTTCCATAATGATTGTACCAATTAACTCATGTTTTTGTTAACATAATAATAATATGTTCATATTATTTAGTAATATGTTAATAAAAATTTATTAATATAATAATAATAATAATAATAATGTTTTTGTCTTGACACAAAAACAATTTTAAGTTTCTTGAAGGCCACAACTAGGAATAGAGTAGTTTTTGTTCTGTGTAAGACCAGGGCAAACGATATCTGTAATATGCATTAAAAGTAACTTGATAGACATTTAGTGTCTCTTCTATGCTAGCAGCTGTTCTGTGGTTTTGATACATAAGACTAAACAAGAAGTAATCTCTTCCCTCGGGCTTCCCACGTGGCACTAGTGGTAAAGAACCCACCTATCAATGCAGGAGATATAAGAGATGTGTATTTGATCCCTGGATCATGAAGATCCTCTGGAGGAGAGCATGGCAACCCACTCCAATATTCTTGCCTGGAGAATCCCATGAAGAGAGTAATCTGGTGAGCTACAGTTCATGGGGTCGCAAAAGAGTTGGACACAACTGAAACAACTTTGCATGCACGCACAACCTCTACCCTCAAGAAGCTCAAAATGTTTATTGAATGAATAAATAAAATAATGAGTGAATTAACAAAGGAACAGTTTCTTCTTAGTCCTCTGGTAGTTGGACATAATCTACAGAAAGATACACCAAAATAGCTGTACGAGTTTAAACTATGAATTTCTCATTAGGCAAATGTCATCTTTCCCCCTCTTTTAAAATCAAAAGGTAAAGATGAAGCAGGAAGGGTATGCCACTTGAACCAAGTGTAATGGATGCAGTATTAAAAATCAGATGGCTGATTCTCGAGAGACTGTGATTTAATCCCTCTGTTGTCTCTCTAAGGATTTCTCAAGACCAGCTCCTCCCATGCATGCAAAGCCCTCAGGAGTGCACCTGAAGCTGCTGGCATGGCAGAGGGGCAGGTATGCACAGTGGTGGGCTCTTTGGCCTGATTCACCCATCAGAATGAATTCTTGCATGATCTATGAAGACTTCAGAAAGAGAGAGGTCATCCTTTAATGAGATAGAAAAGCAATCTAGCCACCCCGAAGAAAGGAAAAGAACTAAGAATTTACCAGATGTTGTTTTTCTGTATCTGGAACTCAAAATCAATCTTGTTTAGTTCAACGGTATTTTTGAGCAGTAACTATTTCAGGAGGGAGGTAGGCTAATGAAAGACATCAGGTCTTCTAAGATTTATATGCACCCCTTCTGCATCAGCAGCATGTGCTGACTTAATTGCTGCTTTATTGTCATGTGTTATAATTATGAAATTACACATTCTGATTCTATTATTTCCAATTTACGCTAATTGTGTAATTGGATCTAATTAAGCCAATTATGAAACTGCTCAATCTTCAAAACCTATTTTAAAGACGTTGAAACATAATAAGACACTTTTTAAATGTTTATATTTCCAGGGAAGCAGGAGGCTAGAGGTTGTAGTTTCAGAATGCACAATTAAGAAGTAAATGTCTACCTTCAAGGGAGCGCCTCCTCTACTGTCCACATTTTAAATCCTGACATGTGTCTTCAATTTAAAAGGCCATCTTTTTTCAGTTCCCAACACTGGATTTCATTCTTGTGGTGGGATCTATCCTCTAATTATTCCTCTTTAGTATTCATACATATGATCCATGAGTTACCACATTTTTGTGTACATCTTAACATCTTTCTAATCCTCATCTTATTTTGAAATACAGAGATAGAAAAGGTAAATATTTCATAGTGTGGCTGTACACAGAGTCTTCATCTTAAAGACCAGAAGTGAGGGTGAAAGGATTGGGCCAAATTGGTTTAAATGAGATTCAGGGATGGAAGTGGGATGAGTAAGAAGGACCAGGGCAGGCACATGAGGCGTGGGCTCTCAGTTGTCATTGACTAATACTCTTGCCTGGAATGTCCCACGGCTAGAGGAGCCTGATAGGCTGCAGTCCATGGGGTTGCTAAGAGTCAGACACGACTGAGCGACCTCACTTTCCCTTTTCACTTTCATGCATTGGAGAAGGAAATGGAAACCCACTCCAGTGTTCTTGCCTGGAGAATCCCAGAGACGGCGGAGCCTGGTGGGCTGCCATCTATGGGGTCGCACAGAGTCGGACATGACGGAAGCAACTTAGCAGCAGAAGCAGCAGCAGTTTCCTGAATTATCAGAAACTGAATCTTCTGGAGTTCAGGTGTGTGCTTAGTCACTTCAGTCATGCCCAGTTTTTTGCAACCTCATGGACTGTAAGCCCACCAGGCTCCTCTGTTCATGGGGTGCTCCAGGCAAGAATACTGGAGTGGATTGCCATATCCTCCTCCAGGGGTGTCTTCCAGACGCAAGGATCGAAACCATACCTCTTGCATCACAGGCAGATTCTTTACCACTGAGCCACCAGGAAAACCCCTGGTATCCAGGTAATAGTCCTCAAAGCTCAAGAAGCCAAAATGACTCTTGTTAGTTTTTCTAATCAGTTTCTAAAGAGAAGCTCAATGTCACAGAGGGAACCTGGGCCTCAGATTCTGAAGTTTGATTTGCTAGATTTGATTATGCAAGACCTATGATTTTCCCTGATTCCTTCTGCACTTCATGTTACCTGTCAATGAAGAAAGCATAGTCAGCCAGTCAACACTCAGAGTTGAACGAGCTGAATTGTGCCTGGATTCCAGAGGCCTCCTGCTCTTTGGGATCCTGTTCCATTAGCTGCCAATCGTGAGGTGAAGACACGGACAGGGATCCCAAGGAAAGAAGCTGGGCAGAGAAGGCTGCAGGGTCGTGGGGAGGGGAGCAGGACTTGGAGGGCTTGGAAACTAGGAAATATTGCAATAGTTTTAGCAACTAGTAAGGCCGTATCTATGCAAACCAGCTCAATATTGACCCTGTCTACAGTAAGTAAGATGCTATGAGGATTAAATGAAATCCTGCATACTAGCATTACTGTGACTCATAGAAACTGACGTTTGATGAGTGCGGTGTGCTCAGTGCTATACTAAGCAAGTGACACGCATGATCTCTTTAAAGGCCTTGGATCAGCCCTAGGTGTCAGTCTGTTATGATTATCCCAAGTCTCCACAGAATTAAACTGAGGCTTAGAGAGGACTGGTAACTAGCTCCCAAATGGCACGGCCGGCGGGAAGGAACGCTGTGTCCATTATGTGCAGCGGCCAGCATGCGTGCTACTGTGCTGTGATGCTGTTCGTTCCGTAAAGCTACGAGCGGCGCTTCCTCTGAGGGCGGGGTTCCAGCACAAACCTCACACTCTAAAGAAGAGGGACCACAAATGTGCCCTGCAGGCCGGGCCCGGGAGTGACTGAGCCAGAAGACAGGAAGCCAGCGGACAAGCCTGCAATGGCAGGAAGGCCTGAGAGAAATACAAATCGGACTGTCCTTGTTCCGAGCTGGCTGGCAATGGCACACTTCCTGTGAAGATTAGAAGGGTTGCGTCTACAATTATTACAGTGGTAGGCAAGAAAGAAGCTATGGGATATTTTCATTTAATTTGACAAGCATTTTACTGGGAAGACTGTGCATGAGGCACTGAGGGAAACAAGAATAAAGCATCATTACTGCCCTTAGAGAACCACCGGGTAATAGAAAGAACACCTGTATTCACCAGAAAGTGTAGTGTTAGTTGCTCAGTAGTGTCCAACTCTTTTTGATCCCATGGATTGTAGCCTGCCAGGCTCCTCTGTCCACAAAATTCTCCAGGCAAGCGTATCAGGGTGGGTTGCCATTTCCTACTCCAGGGCATCTTCCTGACCCAGGGATTGGACCCAGGTCTCCCACATGGCAGGCAGATACTTTACCATCTGAGCCACCAGGGAAGCCAATCACCAGAAAACTACAGCGCAAATCAGAACTCCTGTGGGAGAGATAGTAGACGTTCAGACACACTGTAGCTGGAGAAATCTTAGAACAAATTACACCAGTGCACCCCTGATCTATTTATTTATTTTTGTCTTTTGGCCATGATGCACAGCATATAGGATCTTAGTTCCCTGACAAGGGATCAAACCCACATCCCCTGCATTGGAAGCACAAAGTCTTAACCATTTGACCACCACACAAGTCCCTGACCCCTGATTTATTAAAGTTGTTCAGTGGTACTTAGAATAAAATGCAGGCTATCCTCCTGGCCCCCTTATACCTACTTCACCAATCCTATTCCATCCCACTTTCCTTATCCCAGGACAATTTGATTACATTGACCTTATTCTTTTCCTTGAGAACACCACACTTTTGCCAGGTCAAAGCCTTGGGATGTGGGTGGCTTCCATTTGAAGTTATTGTCCCCTAGCTCTTTCCATGCCTGGCACCCTCCCTGACATCCCTCTTCCAGTTACTTCCTTTCCCATTACTCATGAGAGCACTTATACTCATCTGACTGAATATTGTTTTTATGCTTGTTAGCAAGTTTATTCCTTTCCACTGCGACTCAGCCTTTTCCATATCTGTTTTGTTCACTGCTGATTCCCAGCCCTGAAAGTAATGCCCAGTACATAGTGGGCATTTGGCATAGATCTGTTGAACAAAGAGAATAAGATATTGAGGCACTGGAGCCCCAGTGACAGGACATCCCTTTCTGGCTGAAGGCTCCAGGGACAAATGCACAGAGAAGATTCGGAGGAGAGTTGGACCTTAAAAATGAGGAGGATATGGTCAGGAGGGATGGAGGAAAATATATTCCAGGTGAAGTGTGTATCTTTAAAGGTAAAGGGTAAGCAGAGAAAAAGAAAATGAATTCTGTGTATGCTGTGTGCCAGCAGCTTACTATACTCATTTTCTGTACATTGAGACTCAGAGAAGCTCATTACTTATCCAAGGCACTGAGTAAATAAGACTTGAACCAGAATCCAAACTCGTTTTTCTGGGACTTGTGTATATGATTTTACTTTAGTTTTGCTGTCTCTTAGTGAAGAATCAGGTAGAACAACCAAGATCAAATATATATTAAGTTCAGTGTTGGAGAAAAGATAGGGGAACAAACCCAAACACCAACCAAAAGGTATCCTTTGGAAGGAGGAAAGCACTTCCTGCTTCTCCAATATGTATGTAAAGTCAGGGGTCTTCAACCTCCAGAACCTAATGCTTGATCATCTGAGGTGGAGCTGATGTAGTAGAAATAAAGTGCACAATAAATGTAATGCTCTTGAATCATCCTGAAACCACCCCCGACCCCAACCCCAGTCCGTGGAAAAACTGTCTTCTGCAAAACTGATCCCTGGTGCCAAAAAGGTTGAGGACCGCTGTTTTAAGGAATTAGAATCCTTAGGTTTTAAGCTGTAATAGTTGAGGCATAATCCAAAATGTCTTGAGAATGCAGACCAATAAATCTTTTTTCTTCATTTCAAGATTTGTTCATCCAATAAAAACAGGCTCACAGGGTGAGTGCGTCGTGGGCTGCCTGGGGATTCAGGGTTGAGGCAAAGACCATAACTTCCTTCCAGAAGCACTGGTGAAATACAGCAGACAGAGGAATCTAATAAAAGAGTGATGATGGTGCAAGACAGCAGTAGAGCCTGCTGTGGAGCAGACGGCCTGGGCAAGGAGGCTCATGAGGTCATGCCTGGATGCTCAAGTGAGTCAGGAAATGAGGAGAGAGCAGGTGGAGGGAGCAAGTCAGCCTGTCTAGGGAAGGAGTGAAGCTGTCCAGGAGGAAACGTAACTAGGATCCAGATTACAAGGTCCTTGTGTGCTTGGAAGTCTTTACTTCAGCCTGAAAGCTAAGGGAAGCCCTTCAGAATTATTAAACCAAAGAGATAAGGTCAGGTGTGAAGTTTAGAAAGTATGTTCCATGACAGCATGGGAAACGTATTCAAGGGGGCTGTCATGAAGCAAGGGAAAAATTACCTAGGAGCAGTGATGGGAGTATGAAATGCCACTGGGGGTTGAGAAGAAGTGATGAGGATGAAAAGGTTCAGGCAGAAGACTTTCTGGAGGCAAGAGGAAACCGCTTTCAGTCTCTGGCCTTGGGTAGTTGTGGGTGGTGGGTTGAGCAGTGGGGCTCAACCCAGCTCCCACGGGGTCATTGGGGGCCAGCTAAGGAAGTGTGATCATCTCAGTTTGCCTCATGGTATCCAAGGGCACAGGAACAATTTGGGTTTCTAAGTGCATGTGTCCAATAAGGAATAGAATAGATGGATTTCTAGTTCCCGTAAGAAGTTAGGAAAGATCAGCTACCACAGGGGGAGATTTCCAGAGCACAGAACAATGCCTGGTATATGGTAGGTACTCCATAAAGATTTGTAAATGACCATAAAGCATACACCTCAGGGAACATACTCGATAGCTGAATTTGGATGAAGTTTTCCAAGGGAGACTACACAGATTGAGTAATTGACAGGAACGTGCTCTTAGACACAGAACTGTAACCTGCTTAATACTGATAATAACAACTAATAATAATAATCATGTCTAGAACCTACCACCCAGATTTTCTCATCAAAAAGTGAACCTAGAAAAGAGAGAAACAATTTTGGTAGGAGGGCACCAAAAGACAAATTTAACTTTTCATTGGCCAGCAAACTGAGCAGTGTTTCAGTCAGTTTATGCATATCTTATAACCCAACATTGATTAGTAAGTTTCGGGATAGAATTATGCTGCAAACCCAAAGGTTTAGAGCAAAGCTATTTGGATTTCATTCAATCTAAGCCTCTTTGAAGTCTCTTTGAATTATGACCCATCCTAAGGTATTTATTTGAACCTTATAAAGGGGTGTTCACATCTCTGATTCTCATAACCTTAATAAAAAGACTTCTTCCCGCTGTGCAGAAGAAAATTCTTGTTTCCCAGTTCTGGTCATTACCGTAAGATCTTGTTCAATTCTCAGTTGGCTTTCTGGAATAATAATGTGCACATTGTTAGAACTGATACATTTTACTCAGAAATTCTGGCTTTCTTCCAGAGAGTAACAGATGCCATCAAAATGTAAGTTGTGGGAATGAGAACTATATACCGTAAAGCCACACAGCTTCTATCTAATGGTTTTTAATAGACCAGCATAGCCTATGCCCCATATGAGTAATTAGTCAAGACAGCAATTAAGCTGAAACACTACATTTATGTTAGGTAAGGTTACCAGGCAAGCTAGTTTCCATAGGATTTTGGACTAGTTTTATCTAAGGGAATTCCTGAAAAATAATGGCTGAATTTTACGAAAGTGATTCAGCACTTGTATTTCAAAGATGAGTCACTTAATGTCATGTCTGTGCAATCAGTTACTTTTATGAGGATTTAGAGATCAAGGTGTTCTGAAACAATAGCATCTGAGATAATTTTCCCCGGCTCTGAATCTTGTTTCCTCACCTATAAATGGGGATCCTACTCCTCTTTACCATGATTCCTGTATGTATTCAACAAAATCACATCCATCCTTGTGCCTAACACAGTGTTTGACTCCTGGTCACTGGTCAACAAATATTTGATCATTCCACTTCTACTTAAAGCATTGGCCTCTTAAAATGATACTGTTGTTCAGTCACTAAGTCATGTCCAACTCTTTGCAACCCTGTGAACTGCATTACTCCAGGCTTCCTGTCCTTCACTGTCTCTCGAAGTTTGCTCAAATTCATGTCCATTGAGTCAGTGATGCTGTCTAATCATCTCATCTTCTCTTGCCCCCTTCTCCTTTTGCCCTCAATCTTTCCCAGCATCAGGGTGTTTTCCAATGAGTCAGTTCTTCACATCAGGTGGCGAAAGTATTGGAGCTTCAGCTTTAGCATAAGTTCTTCCAGTGAATATTCAGCGTTGACTTCCTTTAGGATCGACTGGTTTGACCTCCTTGCAGTCCAAGGTTGAGTTTTCTCCAACACCACAATTCGAAAGCTTCAGTTCTTCGGCACTCAACCTTTATGGTCCAACTCTCACGTCCTTACATGACTACTGGAAAAGCCATAGATTTGATTATAGGGACCTTTGTCAGCATAGTGATGTCTCTGCTTTTAAATATGCTGTGTAGCTTTATCATAGCTTTTCTTCTAAGGAGAAAGTGTCATTTAATTTCATGGCTGCAGTCACTGTCCGCAGTGATTTTTGAGCCTAAGAAAAGAAAATCTATCACTGTTTCCACTTGTTCCCCTCTATTTGCTATGATGTGATGGGACCAGATGCCATGATCTTAATTTTTTGAATGTTGAGTTTTAAGCCAGCGTTTTTACTCTTCTCTTTCACCCTCATCAAGATGCTCTTTAGTTCCTTTTCACTCCCTGCCATTAGAGTGGTTATCATCTGCATATCTGAGGTTGATGTTTCTCTCAGCAATCTTGATTCCAGCTTGTGATTCATCCAGCCTAACATTTCACATGATGTACTCTGCATGTAAGTTAAATAAGTAGGGTGACAGTATACAGCCTTGTTGTACTCCTTTCCCAATTTGGAACCAGTTCATTGTTCCAATTGTAACTGTTGCTTCTAAATCTGCCTACAGGTTTCTTAGGAGACAGGTAAGATGGTCTGGTAATTGCATCTCTTTTAAAAATTTTCCACAGTTTGTTGTGACCACACAATCAAAGACTTTAGCATAGTCAATGAAGCAGACATAGATGTTTTCCAAATAATGTGGCTACATTTAAACACTGTTTTGCAGATTCATAGCATTCTTAAGAGTTTTAATGTTCAAACTCTTTTCGCATTCAGCACCACGTTCCTCTTAGAGATCAGGCAATAGTCAATTTATTTGTTCAATAACTACTACCTACCATGTCCTCTTGATGAAAGTAAAAGAGGAGAGTGAAAAAGCTGGCTTAAAACTCAACATTCAAAAAATGAAGATCATGACATCCAGTCCCATCACTTTATGGCAAAAATATGGGGAAACAATGGAAACAGTAACAGAGTTTATTTTCTTGGGCTCTAAAATAACTGCAGATGGTGACTGTAGCCATGAAGTTAAAAGATGCTGGTTCCTTGGAAGAAAAGCTATGACCAACCTAGACAGAATACTAAAAAGCAGAGACATTACTGACAAAGGTCCATCTAGTCAAAGCTATGGTTTTTCTAGTAGTCATGTGTGGATGTGAGAGTTGGACCATAAAGAAGGCTGAGCACTGAAGAATTGATGCTTTTGAACTGTGGTACTGTAGAAAACTCTTGAGAGTCCCTTGGACTGCACAGAGACCAAACCAGTCAATCCTAAAGGAAATCAGTCCTGAATATTCATTGGAAAGGCTGAATATTCCAATTTTCAATTTTCCAGTATTCCAATTTTTAATATTCTTTGGAATACTGAAACTCCAGTGCTTTGGCCACCTGATGTGAAAACCTGACTCATTGAAAAAGATACTGGGAAAGATTGAAGGGGGGACAACAGAGGATGAGATGGTTGGATGGCATCACCGACTCAATGGACATGAGTTTAAGCAAGCTCTGGGAGTTGGTGATTGACAGGGAAGCCTGGTGTGCTGCAGTCCATGGGGTCACAAAGAGTCAAACGTGACTGAATGACTGAACTGAACTGAACCATGTCCTAGGCACTATGATGTCTCTTGGAAAGGTGGACAGAGGAGAGCAGGACAGGTGTGTCCTGTCATGGAGTTTCCTGTTTAAAGCCAAAGGCAGATCCTAAACAAGTCAGGATGGTTTTTACATAGTGAGTGTTATCTTTAGTATAGACCGGGCAGAGGGACTTTCCTATATTGTGACCTGACTCAAACTCAAGTCCTTCTGGCATTTGTTCCTTTTTGTTAAGCTGAAAGTCAGGAACTTACTCAAAATCACTTGAACCACTGAATTCATTTGAGTCCTATAAGTGATTTTAAGCTGAAAGTCAGGAACTCACTCAAAATCACTTGAACCATTGAATTCATTTGAGTCCTATAAGTGATTTTAGTGTTAGTTGCTCAATTGTGTCCAACTGTTTGCGATCCCATGGACTTAAGCTCGCCAGGCTCCTCTGTCCATGGAAATCTCCAGGCAAGAATACTGGAGTGGGTTCCATTTCCTACTCCAGGGGATCTTCCCAACCCAGGGATCAATCCTGAGTCTTCTTCATTGCAAACAGTTTCTTTACTATCTGACCCAATAGGGAAGCCAGATCTTTCCACAAAGAGCTATGGTGTGATGCTAGTAGGAGAGGCTCAGAGAGGACCTGGGGGCTGGGCTGTTTGGAATGAAAGCTAGGAGCTGCCACTGAGTCAGAACGAAAAACAGATTTTTTCTGGCTTACTTCAAATTCCCCCTGGGGGAAAGGGTGGGGAGGGTGAAAACTTTGCCTTTACCTTGGCTCTGTGGTGAGAGCCACAGGAAAGAATGTTTCATTTCCAAAGAGTACATTTTAGGCTTCTTCAAGTGCAGAATTTACAGCATTTTTCAGTCATGTAATCACTTTTTAAATTTTTCCCCAACATTTGATAAAGTTCTAATATAAAGCACACATATCCCTTTAGAAAGAATATCCTGAGTTTAACTTCCCTTCTGCATTGGAGCTCTACTGTCATTATTAACTCTTAAGAAAGGATTACTAGTGTTATGTCATTCTGTGAGATTATTGATTAGAATTTTAAACACAACTGACATAATAAAAAAAAAAAAAAACCAGTTCACCAGTATCTGGAATTCAAAAATAGCCAAATTCATGTGTTAGTCACCCAGTTGTGTCCAACTCTTTGCAACCCTAAGGACTATAGCCTGCCAGGCTCCTCTGTCTATGGAATTTTCCAGGCAAGAATACTGGAGTGGGTTTCCATTTCCTTCTCTAGGGAATCCTCCTGAAACAGGTATTGAAGCCAGGTCTCCTGCATTGCAATCAGATTCTTTACCATCTGGGCCACCAGGGAAGCCGGATTTATTTGCAGAGGTACTTGTTAACTTGACAAAGAGATAATTACTCAGGAATTATCTCTAGCCAGCTGGGTACCATGCCATATAAAGGCCCTTGGCCCTGGTTCTACCTGTGACCTGGAGACTCAACTGCTATACACATCAGTTCCTCACTCAGAGTGAGAATGGAAGTGGCTTCTAAAGTCTCTTCATCCTAGTTCTAAAATTCTGACAGCTCTAATATTTAAAATATTTCTTTACATCAGATTTTGAGTATGTTAATATTTGTTTTCTGTTACAAGCTGAAAGCAGTTGGGATAGAAAGTAGTTTGGAGTGGTCCAAATTTGTTTCTAGGACTGACCTCTCCCCCAACCCTTACTGGAGTCTGGGTCTTAGATGGTAGATGGTCTGCTGTCCACAGGATTATGCATCCATGCTGCTGGAGTTCCCTGGAGGACCACGTTGGTTAGTATCAGACCATGAATTACCCTCTAAGACCTGGAGTCTCACCTCTGAGAAAGGTGAAGTGTGGTTTTGATGGGGGTCCCTGTACTATGGGGCCTCGGAGACTTCCTGTTTCCTGAGCTCAGGTTCTAGTACAATTTAGAAGCCCTCAACCCAGGAGACAAAGACATAGTGCCAACAGATATGTACAAAGATAACTCATATTACTGGGAATGATAAAATGTATGGTCACTTGAAAGGATCATGTTTTTCTCATTTGGTCCTCTAGTGCATAACTCACTTGTGCGCAAGTATCTGAGGATGAAGTAAGAGCAGGGAGTGTAACAAGGGAGCTACTGAAGGATGCTATATGTGAGAATGACACAGCATTGCATGGTGTGTAGACACAGACTGGGGGGCTCATGCAGATAATTTTATCTTCCTGTGCCTCAGTTTCTCCATCTGAAAAGTAGGTAAACATTTCTACCTCTATGATTTTTTTGATAATTAAACTAATATTTATACAGTATCTGACACACAGTAAATGATACATTAAAATTTAAAATATGTATCAGAAGCTTCTGATAACACAGGGAGCACAGCTTGGTGCTCTTTGATCACCTAGACTGGCTGGATGTGGGGTGGGAGAGAGGCTCAAGATAGGAGATATATATATATGCGTATATATATATATAAAATATATATATAAACACACACACACTTATAGCTAATCCACATTGTACAGCAGAAACTAGCACAATATTGTAAAGCAATTATCCTCCCATTAAAAAAATTATACAAACCACACTCAGGAAAATAAACTTTAATATGAAAAAAAAATAAAACCAAATATATATCAGTGTCTCGGGATCAGAATAGCATTTCAAGACTCAAGAAATTATTATTTGTTCAACAACTTTTATATTTAGTGCCTGCCATGTCTATAACAATGAATTTGATCATGTAGGAGAGCACAGATAAAGGACAGATGAATTCCCAACTATCAAGAAGCCTGTGCCTGATACACAGAGCATAATACATGGTCACGAAGATTGGTTAATAACACCAAGTAGCAACATATGATGAGCTGCAGATAAGGAACTGTCCTACAGGTTGGTGAGAGCCAGCTGTGTGTAAAGGAAAGAAGCAGATCTGAGTAGTGATATCAAAGCATAAGGGGACCCACCCCTGGATTAGCTGGGGTCTGAATGGCAGCAGTAGTGACAGGGCAAAAGGCTGGAGGAAGGGAATCCAGTGAGCATCATTCTGATGGAAAATGTGATGGAAGGAATCTGGAATGGAAAGGAAGGGTGTGTTGGGACGGGAGCAAGGATGGGCTGTTGTCCTTTTCCCCCACCTAGGAACCAGGCAGTTTTGTCCCTGTGCCCAACTTTCCTGGCTTTTCTTTCTGAGGTTTCTCATTCTTCCAACTTTGTCTCCTGCTTCCCCTCTACTGGAAATGCCAGTGTTCAACAGGAACTAAAATCCCCACTCCTGGCCAAGCCACTAAGACCCCAGGCCCTTGATAAGAGCACCTGGTCATATTTTTACAAAGTCCTCAGCACTGTCTGAAATGATATGCGAATGGGTATGCTACCTTATTTTTGAGTCTTTGTTTCCCTGGAAACTGAACTCTTGAATGTCCTGTTCACTGTTTCCCCAGTCCCTAGAACAGCATTTGGAATATTAGAAGTGTATAGCTAACTCATCTCTGAGGTCCTTCTAGACCGGATTTTTGACTCCCTAATTCCACCTATGAAGAAAACGCTTAGCTGACCATGGATTTAAGAGTAAAGAAGATTAAGGATTTCAGATTTCGGTGACTACAAGAATACCTTTTTGCCTGAAATAGCAACAATTAACCCCTCCCCAAAACATGCAGGGAAACAGTAATTTTGGTTGCCAGCTCACTCCACATATGATGACAATGGGACATCAATCCAGAGGTTAATGATTGCATGGTTCCTGGCAATAACAAAACTGGAGTCCAGGAGAGTAGATTGACCAAACTGAGGATGTTATGAAACTCGTAGATGAAATTCACGCTTGCTAACTGGTGGTAATAACAAAGGTGGATTTATTTAAAACCATTAGTGTGGCTATTGATATTTGAATGAAAGTGTTAAGAACTTTTATCACGATAAATCAATGTTAACATGTAATAGTTACACGAATTTGTTCAGTGTTTAGGGCAGAGTGGCAGTGGAACTAAAGGACTCCCTTGTCTTGAGGGCCCGGCTGTGGCTAAGTCATTCTCCCCAGGTCCATTCTGTCCTGTACAGCCATGGTGATCTGGGATGCTATTCTCAAACCAGTGGTTATACCTTACTATATCTTTGATGGTCACCACCCAGAGCTAGTCAGACCCCAAAGGTTATAGATCATGGTCTCCAGCAAGACCTCCCTGACCTCAGATGCTAGCTGCACTTAGGTTGTTCTCAGGATACCTGTGCTTCCGACCAACTGACTATTAAAATTCAGAGTTTCCCATGAGCCCTTTGGTTTGATCATTCACTAGAGTGACACACAAAACTAAGACCACACCATACTTACCCTTACAGTTGTATTTAAAGTACAGAGATTGAGAATAGCCAAATGAGATCTGGGTGGGTTTCAAACACATCACTCCACTGCCCTCCCTCTGTGGATGTGCCAGGATGCTTCCTCCTCCTGGCCCAGAGATGTGTTCACCAATGAGGAAGCTTCACTGAGCTTTGGTGTCCAGAGTTTTTATCCGAGTTTCATTACATAGGCATGATTGACTTTCTGCCATTTGCCAAATGCCATTGCCATTTGATTGAACCCAATCTTCAGTCCTCTTCCCCTCCCTGAAGGTTGAACTGACTCAAAACTCCAACTCTCTAATCATATAGTTGGTGTTTCTGATGACCAGCCCCCATCCTGAGGCATCTTCTCTCTTAACACTGAGGGACTCATGAATAACAAAGACACTGTTGTCAAATTAGAATCTCCTTCTCTAGAAGCAGGGGTAAAGACCAGTCACATTCCTTTTTGTATAGTAGATACATTCCCCATTTCCTATATATGTGTTTTTTGCTTTTATTTAAAGTGGCTAATTGTAGAGGAGCTTTAAAAATTTAATTAGAAGTTAGGAATCCTGCTTCCTGTTTCTCTTATATAGACCCCATGGACTGTAGCCCACCAGGCTCCCCTGTCCATGAGATTCTCTGGTAAGAATACCGGGGTAGAGAAAAATAAGTGACCTAATCAAAAAATGGGCCAAAGAACTAAACAGACATTTCTCCAAAGAAGACATACAGATGGCTAACAAACACATGAAAAGATGCTCAACATCACTCATTATCAGAGAAATGCAAATCAAAACCACAATGAGGTACCATCTCACGCCAGTCAGAATGGCTGCTATCAAAATGTCTACAAACAATAAATGCTGGAGAAAGTACAGAGAAAAAGGAACCCTCTTACACTGTTGGTGGGAATGTAAACTAGCCATTATGGAGAACAATGTGGAGATGGCTTAAAAAACTGGAAATAGAACTGCCATATGACCCAGTAATCCCACTGCTGGGCATACACACCAAGGAAACCAGAATTGAAAGAATGTTCATCACATCACTGTTTATAATAGCCAGGACATGGAAGCAACCTAGATATCCACTGGCAGATGAATAGATAAGAAAGCTGTGGGACGTATACACAATGGAATATTACTCAGCCATTAAAAAGAATGCATTTGAATCAGTTCTAATGAAGTGGATGAAACTGGACCCTATTATACAGAGCAGAGTAAGCCAGAAAGAAAAACACCAGTATAGTATATTAAAGCATATATATGGAATTTAGAAAGATGGTGACAGTGACCCCATATGTGAGACAGCAAAAAAGACACAGATATAAAGAACAGAATTTTGGACTCTGTGGGAGAAGGCGAGGGTGGGATGATTTGAGAGAATAGCGTTGAAAAGTGTATATTATCCTATGTGAAATAGATCGCCAGTCCAGGTTTGATGCATGAGACAGGGTGCTCAGGGCTGGTGCACTGGGATGACCCTGAGGGATGGGATGGGGAGGGAGGTGGGAGGGGGGTTCAGGATGGGGAACACATGTGCACCCATGGCCGATTCATGTGAATGCATGGCAAAACCACCACAGTATTGTAAAGTAATCAGCCTCCAATTAGAATAAATAAATAAATTAAAAATAAAATAAAATATACCTGTCAACCCCCTTTCCCGAAAAAAGAATACTGGAGTGGGTTGCCATTCCTTTCTCCATGCTCCATCAAAATATTTCATCTACTCTCTCTGGTGAAATAGATCCGAATCTACTGTTGCTAAAACTCTAACCCTCAACTGTCACTTAGACTACTGCAGGTGCCTCTGAACTTCTGCTTCCATACTTGCCCTGTTACTGATTATTCCTTGGAGAACAAGGAACAATCAGAGTATGTCACTCCCCTAATCAGAGCCATCCACTGACTTTGTAAAGTACACAGAATAAAATTCGAACTTGTTGTCCATGCCCGTGTAGTCTGACACCTGCCATCCACTGCCCCTCTCACTCCTTGGCCCCAGCCTCTCTGATCTTGCTCTTCCCACAATGCGCCAAGCCTGTTTCTACCTGAGGGCTTTTGTATTCTTTTTTTCGCTTGGCCTACAGCATGCCACTTGTCCTTTCATACCCTGCGTGTTTCTGCTTAAATGTCAGCATCTCAGAGAGTCTGTCTCTTGTCACCTTTTCAAAAAGAGTCACTTCTCCTGACTATGTCATTCTTCATCCTCTTACCCTTCTTAGTGACTCCTCTCAAACACTATTACAACCTGACGGTTTTTAACTGCATGTCTTCCTCGTGCATACATAAATAACATAGTCTGCACTAAGGCAACAACGTTTTTAGTCATTGCTCTATCAACAGGACCTAGAGCTATGGCTGGCACATAGTAGGTGCTCAGTGAGTACTTGCTAAATGAATGGGTGACTGAATGTACAAACAAATGAAAAAGAAATAACTAATGATATATCTCTAGTGGCTCAGCTTAGCTTCCTAATAATGCAGATGATGGTTGGTGAGCAAAACGGGATAGTAAGAAGTGTACAGGGATTACATTGGGTTCAGATCCCAGTTTGGCTGCTTCCTAGCTGTGTGACTTTGGGCAGTTTGCTTAGCCCCTCTGCCTCAGTGTCCTTATCTGTTAAAAAAGAAAAGGAAAAAAAAAAACCTATTATCTACCTTAACACTTAAAATTGTGTTTGAAAACTTCTCATAATTAGGAAACTAGTTTCTCCTAGTACCCTCCAGTACACACGCATTCGAGTGGAACCTTGGATCAGAGGACTCAACAAGTCTAAAACAGACCCGGTAGACACAGAATATGAACTAGAGACTAAGAGACAGGACAGAGCTTGGCCATGTTGCATGACCTCCTCTTGCTTCCTTCTATGTAAAACAAGGGGGTTGAATTAAATCTATCAGAAAAGTTCAAGCCCTCATATGCTTTGGTTTTCTAAACAAAGCCTCAAGGCTCAAGAGACGTGGAATCCAGAGGTGGATCAGAGAATCATGCACCAAAAATGGAAGAAAAGCAGAGGGGCTCTCTTTCTCATGACAGTCTGCTCATTCAAATAGTCACCGAGTAGTCCTACAGCACCCACTAAATTTTCTTTGAAGGATGTAAACAGTCACTGAAAAGCTTGGTTCCTAATCATGGTTATGATTATCATGGCTAATTCTGGTCTGTGCAGAGAAATGGCAACAAAAATGGAGCTGAAAGTGGAGTCAGATTTAGCTGAGTGTCCATGTCAGTATCTCTTTTCTCTCTTACTCTTTGTCAGATAAAGCACTGCCTAAGAAGGAAGAGAAATTAGTTTATATCATCAGAGAAAGACAAGGCACTGTCTAGATAGAAACAGTGGTAGAAACATGGGCTAACACATGTGAATGCAATTTCTCCATCTGGCAATACATAAATTATTTGATCTGATCAAATCATAGTACATTATCTTTTCAGAATAAATAGTTGGTTTCCTACTGCTCATTCATAATTTTTTCCAGGTATGTGTCTTAGTTTGGTTCAGATTTCTTCTTTTCATATAATATTGCTTTATCGCTCTTCTGCATCTGCATTATGAGTTTTTATCAGATTTTTATATTTGGTTGCAAGCTTGCTTTGTGAAATCCTCTCCTTTCCCATCTTCATCTTTGCATCTCTCTCAGTAGGCTTTGTGGATGTAAATGTGATAGAAGCTAAGATTACATCACCTTTAATAAAGGAAAAAATATATAATATGTAGAAGCCAGGTGAGCTACACAGAAGGAAATCAATCTGGTTGGCAAATTGCATCTATGGCACTAAGTGTGAAATGCTTTTTTTGTGCAGTATTTATTGAAGAAGTTTGTGAAGAAGATGGTTAAAATGTTTATGGAAAAGTAAGGAACCATTTTGTTAAATTTAAAATGACATTGATGTCGTTTTTACAGTATGAAATCTTTCAGTATTTCCAACAATCCTTGTTATAATATTTTACACAATTGCCTCAAAAGGCCTTCAGATATAAAAGCATATATCTAGTGTTGTAAATTAGGTACATCCTATCTATGTATAATAGATGCCTCTACAGCCTCTCCACAAAGTTCAGTAGATCAAGAATTGCACTACAGTTTGGGGATTTGGAGGAGATTTTGAAGTTGATATTTTTAATAATCTTTAATGCCCACAGTTAACTATCCATGTTTTTAATATTTTAATCAGTCCTAGTTTAAAATGATATATGGATGGTTTTCCATTGCTCTTTTGTATTCACTGTGAGAAAACAGAGTGTTGACTTCATAGAGCTAGAAAATGCATTCTTGCAAAATGACTTTTCTTTCCTTATGGTTATGGCAACTGTGAATATGGGCATCCTTTCCAGAAGTGACTGCTCAATAGATTGTTTTTATTGCTGTTTCTCAAAAGGAAACATTTAAGTAAAATACACCCTCCCAGATAAGTGCTTGCTTCCCTCCTGCCATGAATATAAATAGGGGTGTGCAAAGGAGGAGGGACAGTCTTGTAGTAACTTGCATTTTTCTTTAGTATTCTTAGCCAGAGAAATTCTGAAACAATAATGGAGAAGAACACAGTAGTGTTTGAGTTAGTCCAACACCAGAAGAAGAATGCATCTTATTTTGGAGATAGAACAGACATAGGACTTTAGTTGAGTGGATCCTGATAAAGACATCCTTGCTAACGAAAAGCATAAGCACAATCCAAAGCCACTTTCTGTGAAACCCTGGTACCTAATAAACATGGAAATATCAAACTAAAATTAGCAAAACAGAATTGTTGACAAAGACTTTATTTAAAAACAGAGTGTGAAACAGTTGCAACTGGGTGTGAAATTGTAGTTAGAGCTTACAAAGCCTTTCATGGCTTATTTGCAATTTAGTTGGATTTTCCTGTTTCCTTGCTTGTTGCTGTAATTAGCCATTAAACCAGCAGAAACTACATTTTCTGCATCACACAGAAAGTGTCTTTAAAGTTTGCAAAAAGAGCAAGGAAAGCAGCCTAAACCATTTCATAAAAGTCCAACTAATGTAGGAAAATAAGAATAACCATTGCATAAATACTAAACACTTGTCAGCAGGCAGAAAGAAGATATTTAACTGGTAATTAATTTAAAATAGATTTCTCTTCTGATATCTTTTTAAAGAACTCCTCTGTATTATTTTATTTTTTCAGCTCAGCTCAGTTGCCTAGTCGTGTCCGATTCTTTGTGACCCCATGAATTGCAGCATGCCAGGCCTCCCTGTCCATCACCAACTCCCAGAGTTTACACAAACTAATGTCCATCAAGGCGGTGATGCCATCCAGCCATCTCATCCTCTGTTGTCCCCTTCTCCTCCTGCCCCCAATCCTTTCGAGCATCAGGGTCTTTTCAAATAAGTCAGCTCTTTGCATCAGGTGGCCAAAGTATTGGAGTTTCAGCTTCAACATCAGTCCTTCCAATGAACAGCCAGGACTGATCTCCTTTAGGATGGACTGGTTTGATCTCCTTGCAGTCCAAGGGACTCTCAAGAGTCTTCTCCAACACCACAGTTCAAAAGCATCAATTCTCTGGTGCTCAGCTTTCTTCACTGTCCAACTCTCACATCCATACATGACCACTGGAAAAACCATAACCTTGACTAGATGGACCTTTGTGGGCAAAGTAATGTCTCTGCTTTTTAATATACTGTCTAGGTTGGTCATAACTTTCCTTCCAAGGAGTAAGCGTCTTTTAATTTCATGCCTGCAATCACCATCTGCAGTGATTTTATTTTCTACTTTAATATAATTTATAGTTTTCATGGCACATTGGATAATGTGAAGAGTTGACTCATTGGAAAAGACCCTGATGCTGGGAAGGATTGGGGGCAGGAGGAGAAGGGGACGACAGAGGATGAGATGGCTGGATGGCATCACCGACTTGATGGGCATGGGTTTGGGTAGACTCCGGGAGTTGGTGATGGACAGGGAGGCCTGGTGTGCTGTAATTTATGGGGTCGCAAAGAGTCGGACACGACTGAGTGACCGAACTGAACTGACCTAAAAATACTCCACTCCAAAATGGTTTCTCTGCAGGCAACAGCATGGGGCCAGTGTCTGTGGAAGATTTCTTCTTGCCCACTCAATCCTGTCCCTGTACTCCTTGTTATTGTTGTTCAATTGCCAAGTCTTGTCCAACTGTTTGCTATCCCATGGACTGTGTCACGCCAGGCCTCCCTGTTCCTCACCATCTCGCAGAGTTGACCCAATTATATGTCCATTGATTGGTGATGCCATCCAACCATCTTAATCTCTGTCACCTTTGTCTCCTTCTGCCTTCAATCTTTCCCAGCATCAGGGTCTTTTCCAGTGAGTTGGCTATTCACATCAGGTGACCAAAGTAGTGAAGGTTCAGCTTCAGCATCAGTCCTTCCAATGAGTATTCAGGGTTGATTTTCTTTAAGATTGACTGGTTTCAGATCATGCTGTCCAAGGAATGCTTGTGCCTTCTCCAGCACAACAATTCAAAAGCATCAGTCCTTCCATGTTCTACCTTCTTTATCTGCCCTCATCACTTGACATCATCTTAATCAGACAAAGTGTTTTTTAAGTTTATTTAAACTCTTTAGGTGATAGATTTCCCTTTTAATTAAAACATTTTTTCTTTTAAGTAGTAGATAAATATTTTTCACAATTTATTTTCCTTAGAGAACTTCTTTTCTTCTTCTTGCTTTCTAGAATAAATACACAGATGAGCTCATTTATTTTAGGATTTAAAGCTGCAAACTCATATATATATATATACATATATATATATTTATGCATATAATGGTAAACAGGCATGAACAATCTTATGTTTCAAGAATGTCATGTGTGCTTAATGAAAATTCTGATCTGTTACCTCTGAATTCCCATATCTTAAGTCTAGGGATACAGTATGTCAAGAAAAATGAAACAGTTTCATTTTTTAAAATGGCTCCTGTAATTAAAGCTGTAGGAACCATTTCTTGAATCCTTGCATGACTGAGGAATGCACAATGTCTTACTCTTATATTAAAAATATTGTTAGGTACTCAGGCTACAAGAATTACTGAGCTTTAGATTTAATTTACATTATATATATAGTGACATTGTTCATTTTCCTTTCCTGAAGTCCTTTGTGTTTAAGCATGAAGATTGTCTGACTTCCTTAGAGTTTCCAGTTTAACCTTGCTAGGAAACTGCAATAAAATTGTGGCTTGCTTTTGTACTCTTAGCTTGAGATCAATAAGCATCCTTTCATGATTCCTGTTTGTTGCTGTCATTCCCAAAGTATATCAGATAACTGTAGTTAGCCTACTGCTTTGCTGAAAGTGCTCTATCCCAGATCAAATGTGAATGCAGTGATGTGGGGCCACCACTTGGAGAGGCTGACCTACAGCAGGTCACCAGATGGTGTCTCAGGGACCGAGCTCCATGCAGGTCCTTTCCCCTGTGATAAAAGTTCTAGATCCTGTGCTCAGCTCCCAAGCCTCAGATCGTCAATGCCCTCAGGACGCACAGAATGAATTGGGGTGGGAGTACACTAATCAGAGTCCAAAGACAGAGCTGTAGAGAAATCAGAGCACCTATGCATTGATTTAACAAGATAAATTACAATTTCCAAACAGAACAGGTACACATACTAGCCAGTCAGTGTATTTTTTTTCCCCTGAGAAGTCAGATTGTAATCTGAAGGTTGCTTAACGAGCAGAGATTCAGAGCAAAGGGAGCTAGTTGGATGCATGATTTGAATGTTTAGTGGGTCAGACTGAGATAAACTGATCCAGCCTCATCACTGCATGCAGCTGTAGACTGGATTGTAAATGAAGGCTTGAGTCCCATGGGTGAGTCCTGGCTTTACCACCTACTTGGTCTGTGACCTTGGGAAGTAATCACTCTGTATAAGAGTCTGCTTCTCGGTGAAACAAGAGAATTAATGCCTACCTTAGGGTTATCAAAGCTCACTCATTTGTTTATTCATTACCAAGCATTTATTAGTACTTAAAATGAACTGAGCATTATTTTAGGCACTGGGGAAGCAGCAGTAAACAAAACAGGAAAATCCCCATGTTCATGAAATTTATGTTCTAACAGCAGGCCATCAACAGTATCAATAAGTAACACAGTATGCTAGATGGTGATGGATGCCACAGGGAAAATTTAAGCGGAGAGGGGAAAAGAACGAGGGCAGTGGAGTTTTATTTATTTATTTCTTTGTGGCTGCTCTGGGTCTTCATTGCTGCACATGGACTTTCTAGTTGCAGCGAGTGCGAGCTACTCTCTAGTCGTGGTGCACCGGCCTGTCACTGAGGGGGCTTCTTTTGTTCCGGGTCTCAGGCGCTAGGGTGCCCCGGCTTCAGTGGTTGCAGCACACGGGCTCAGTTGCTCCAAGGCACGTGGAATCTTCCCATACCAGGGATTGAACCCGTGTCCCCGGCACTGGCGGGCAGATTCTCAACCGGTGGACCACCAGGGAAGTGCTGGAGTTGCTTTTAACTGCAGTGAAATAGAATGTAAATATGACGGGACCCAGACCATTATATTTTTCATTCTAAATTACTATTATTCCTGTTCCTCTCATTTCCTCTTCCATGGATGACATGGAACCAAGGCGAGTGAGTGGCCCACAAGCCAATTGTGATGCCTTCTGCCCACTTTGCCCCAAGCTAACTTTCTTCCTGGCAGTAGACAGAGTTGCCTTTAGATGAATTAATTTCATGGATTCATTAACAGTGGGTCTTTCTTTGTTCTGGAGGACATGTTATCCTTAAGTTGTCAGAGTACAAATTTCATTTATCGCAAGTTAGTTTTTAAGTCTAACTTCAAGCTTTGAGAGGCACCTGCGTTCTTAGAGCAATTTGTAGGATAAGATCATGAAAAGGATTCTAATAGCTCATGATCCCCAGAGAAAGGGTCTTGGGGCTCTGAGAATCAAAAGTCTGTATTCTAGTTAGACTTACTCATCATTCATGTGATGCTGGTTAAGCAATGACAACTGTGAACCTTAGTTTCCTCTTAGTTTTGTCTTGTGGTGCCCTTCACAGAGTTCATATGAACTATTTAAAACAACTATTTAGAGCAGTGAACTATGTAACGTATTATGTGATTGAAGTAGTACCGATTTTAATAATGTTTTTAGTGGTTTCTCTTTCACTTTTCCTTTCAGATCTGTACCAGTATTTTTCCCACAGTCCTAAGTAGGAGTTGAAATGATAAAGCATAAGCTTAGAGAATCTAAGGGCTGCAATAACTAGTTCAACTTTCCAGGCCAAATCAGGAGTTCCTCTTCCAAGAGAGGATCAGAGAACAAAAGTAATCACCCAAGATCGGCGGCCAGTAGGTTCCCTAGCTTTTGTTTCCCAGTTATGCATTCTTTCAATTATAGTATGGTGCTGACCAGGACGAGGGAAAATAGCTGCCTAGTAGTTGGGCCTCTTTTTTTTTTTGCTGCACTGGGTCTTCAGTTGCATTGCAGGGCAGGGCTTTCTCTACAGGCTCTAGAGTACAAGCTCTCTAGTTTTGGTACATGGGCTTAGCTACTCCGAGGCATGCGGGATCTTAGTTCCCAATCAGCCATGTCCTCTGCATTGGAAGACAGGCTCTTAACCACTGGACCACCAGGAATATCTCTAGTAGTTGAGCTTTAATGTTACATCAAGAGACCAAAAAGTTTCAATGCAATAGGTTAGAAAATGATGATGTTTAAGCAGGAGAAGAATTTATTATGATGGTTTAAAGGAGTCCTGGAAGTACTGTAGTAGAGAAAAACGGTCTGATGCGACACCAAATAAAAATATAAGTAGTCAGCAACTAAGTGAAAATAGTAGGTAGAGTTGTTGTTGTTCACTTGCCAAGTCATGTCTGACACTTTGCCACCCCGTGGACTGCAGCACACCAGGCTCCTCTGTCCTTCACTGTCTCCCAACGTTTGCTCAAATTCATGTATGCTGTATTGTTTTAGAGCATGGGGTTTTACTTTCACCACCAGACGCATCCAAAATTGAGCATCGTTTCCACTTTGGCCCAGCCTCTTCATTCTTTCTGGAGCTATTAGTAATTGCCCTCTGCTCTTCCCCAGTAGCATATTGGACACCTTCTGACCTGGGGGG
Source organism: Antilocapra americana (assembly GCA_007570785.1). Taxonomy (NCBI): domain Eukaryota; kingdom Metazoa; phylum Chordata; class Mammalia; order Artiodactyla; family Antilocapridae; genus Antilocapra; species Antilocapra americana. The sequence goes on along the minus strand of ML663562.1, from coordinate 15,432,288 downwards.
AGTCATCTTCTTGTGTCATATCTTTTTGCATTTTCATGCTGTTCATGGGGTTCTCATGGCAAGAATACTCAGGTAGTTTGCATTTCCTACTCCAGTGGACCACATTTTGTCAGAACTCTCCACCGTGACCCGTCTGTCTTGGGTTGCCCTGCACAGCCTGGCTCATAGCTTCATTGAGTTACACAAGCCCCTTCGCCACAACAAGACTGTGATCTGTGAAGATGAGGGAGTGATGACAGTGAAACATCCTCCCACATTCTTCCATGTGTGTATCTAGCCCCAAATATCTGAGTGTTTATTGGGCTTCTGTGCCAGACACTAGTCAGAGAAAAGCCTGAGGGGCCACTAGGTGCGGTGACATCAGGAAAGGATAAGAAAACTTGTTCTCTAAAATGTTGTGTTGACATTTAGGCTACAAAAACACTATATAAGTTGTTTTGTTTTTGAGGGAGAACGCATCCTTGTGAGCTCTGGGTTTGATCTCTAGCTCAGGCTGGAGATAGATAGCCAGTGACCAGCTCTGAGAGAGCGCCTTCCCAGGGCTGTTGAACTGGAGCAGGTGGCAGGCACCCTGCTCTGTGCACTGTCCCGCACAGCTGCCTGGGGCTCCAGCCTGTGTGATGGTGCTTCAGTACTCTGACCGCAGCCAAGAGCCTTGCTGGAAATGCAGTGCCTTCATCTGCAGGATCCCAGGCCACTTGGAAGTGGGGCGTATTAGAAACACCTCACCGCCTTGTTGCACCGGTCACAAGCTTATTTATTATAATGGGATTCTGTGTGATAAGGTGGGGATGCTGTGACTCAGGCAATAAATAGCACAGGAGATGCTGTATTAAAAAAGGGATTTGTAACACTTAGAGGTGGTGGAACAAATTCATATCCAAAAATCATTTCCAGAAAACAAGCATTCCTATGAATTTCAACACAAAGTGTGCCAAAATGTGCTAATTTTACGAACTACTTTGTCATACATTGGCAACCTCTTTAACATCTGGAGAGTACATGTCACAAAATTAGGACTCATTTGTCCGTTATATACACTATATACACAACAAAACAAAATGCACATAACATACAAAAATGGTTTCGTCTGAAAATTTCCAGGTGCAAATGCACCAGCATATTACCTTTTGCAATTCTTCCCCCCCGCCCACCTCCTCCAAACCGCTAAACAAGTATTGACAACAGTTGCTGCTCACAGAGATGGTTTAACATTCAACATTCCCAAAGACAGTACTTCCTATTAATTTGAGCAAAAAGATATTTACAAAGTGATATTTCACGACCTCTACATTTGACATACTTTGGACACTTCTAAACATCTAGATGGACTAGATGTTTCAAATAAGAACTTCATTTGTCCACATTATGCAGAGCAATCTTGAATAAACTGCATACATGTAACAATTATAGTCTGAAAGTATCTTTATTTTTTTTATTTTTTTTTTATTGTTTTTGCCATACATTGTCATGATATCACCATGGGTTTACATATGCTTCCCCTCCGGAACCCCCCTCCCTCCTCCCTCCCCCCCGGGAAATCTCGCTGCACCAGCCCCGAGCATCAATCCTGGGCTGGCGATTGATTAGACACATGACAATTAACATGCTTCAATGCCCTTCTCCCATATCATCCCACCCTTACCCTCATCCACAAAGTCCACGAGTCTGTTCTATACCTCTGTGTTCCTTTTGCTGTCTCGCATGTTGGGTTCTCGTTACTGTCTTTCTAAATTCCATATATATGCGAAAGTATCTTTAAAATGTGAGCATTCTAGCCTAAGACTCTTCCCTTCTGTCCCCCCTCCACCAACCCAGAGGGCTATAATGCTCAAATTTTCAGAAGACAATCTTTCCTAGAAACTTTTAACACAAAATGTACAAGATGTGTTATTTAGTAACACATACTGTTTTTGTCATACTCTGTTTTTGTCATACTCTTGACAACCTCTTTAACATATAGAGAGACTAGCTGTTGTAAATTAGGACTCATTGGTCCATTATATACACTTTATACACAGCAAAGTGGATTGGTGGTGGCTACAAGGAAGCAAGGGAGAAAATGGTTCAGGCCAAAATGGTTGTATGTAGAAGATGCCTCAGATTATAGCCATTGTTACACTGTACAATTTTATTTAACAGTGCTGTGTACCTGCTGTTGTTCATTCGCTCAGTCATGTTCAAGTCTTTGTGACCCCGGGGACTGCAGCATGACAAGCTTCCCTGTCCCTCACCATCTCCCAGAGCTTGCTCAAACTCACGTCCATCAAATCAGTGATGCCATCCAACTATCTTGTCCTCTGTTGTCCCCTTCTCCTCCTGCCTTCAATCTTTCCCAGCATCAGGGCCTTTTCTAATAAGTCAGCTCTTCGCATCAGCTGGCCAAACTATTGGTGCTTCAGCATCAGCGTCAGTCATTCCAGTGCATATTCAGTATTGATTTCCTTTATAATTGATTGATTTGATCTCCTTGCAGTCCAAGGGACTCTCAAGAGTCTTCTCCAACACCACAATTCAAAAGCATCAGTTCTTTGTTGCTCAGCTTTCTTTATGGTCCAGTCCTCACATCTACCCTCACATCTCACATCTCATATCACTTCCCTGGTGGCTCAGCTGGCAAAGAATCCACCCACAGTCCACCTTGGTTTGATCCCTGGGTTGAGAAGATGCTCTGGAGAAGGGACTGGCTGCCCACTCCAGTATTCTGGCCTGGAGAATTCCATGGGCTGTATTATCCATGGGGTTGCAAAGAGTTGGACACACCTGAGCAACTTTCACTTTCTCACATCCATACATGATGGATAAACTGGATAAACCATACCCTTGGCTAGATGGACTTTGTTGGCAAAATAATGTCTCTGATTTTTAATAGGCTGTCTAGGTTGATCATAGCTTTTCTTCTAGAGAACAAGTGTCTTTTAATTTCATGGCTACAATCACCATCTGCAGTGATTTTGGAGCCCCCCAAAAGTCTGTCACTGTTTCCATTGTCTCCCATCTATTTGCCATGAAGTGATGGGACCGGATACCATGATCTTTGTTTTTTGAAGGTTGAATTTAAAGCCAGCTTTTCACTCTCCTCTTTCACTTTCATCACGAGGCTTTTTAGTTCCTGTGTATATAGTGGACAAGTAAATTCTTAAATGAAATATCTAGTCTTTCGAGATATTTAGAAGTGCTTGATGCATGTAGAAGTAGAAGGAGTAGAATAATGCTTCCAGTAAATACCTTTAAAAACTAATGGGAAATACTGTTATTGGAAATGGAATTGTTGAACCTCTCTGAACAGTGTACTCTGTGCTTTTTCATTGGGTTGAGGGAGGTGGGAGGGAAGATGGCAAAAGAGGTTTTGCTAGTGTGCTAGAACATTTCAGCTTACCATATGTTAAATGTGTTTCATTTAACTTTACTGTATAGGTAAGTGTATATATTTTTAAAATGGGTCCCAATTTTTAAAGTATCTAGTCTCTAGATATTAAAGAGGTTGCCAGTATATTACAAAAGTAGGGTTAGTAAACTAACACATTTTGTTTCAAAAACAAAGAAAGTGGGATTTGGCTGGTAGAAAGTTTCTACTGCACATTGCATTGACTGCTTTCATCCTGTAAAATTTCATTTTGCAGTACAATGGCCCTCAATATAAATAAGCATTTGCTAAATTAGCTGCTTAACCTGATAGCACACATCAAAAAAATCTCTCTCTTGTTTTTGACCCTAGTCACATCACTGGAATGTCACATATAAATGTAATATTTTGTGTTGCAGATGGAAACATACTTCCAGTATGCCTGGGAAAGTTGTTACCTAAAGAAATCTTGTAATTATTCTGTTAGGAAAGAAGCCTTATGAAATGAATAGCAAATAATCTATTTTGTTTGGTTTTATGAATCTGGTCTTATAGATCACATTCTCTGAAGACACCTACCTGTCTTGGTTCAGAACAGATTACTTTTTTTCCAGTAGTTGATTGTGTACAGCCTAACCAAAACTATTTGCATTATATAGTTGTATTACCAAATCATTCCCCACATTTTTCAGCATATTAAAAAAAAAGAGTTAAGAGACAATGGGCTTGGGGTACAAAGATTACTCTGAGGGACAGAAATGTGGGGGAATTATGCTCAATTTTATAAGATACATAAACCATGACCAAGGATAGAACCGATATCCAAATATCTCAAATAATGTTAAATAGGTGTTGCTATAATTCCAATTGATAATGTAATTTTCAACCTAATACAACAGTATTAAATGTGAGGCTATTTGGTAACATTCTTTTATATTCTAAGTACCCTAAGTTCCAAAAGATGTATTAAACTTTGGACAACTACAATATCTTATAAAAGTATTTGTATACAGAGTTATCATTGCCATCTTTCAGAAAGATGGCAACGATAACCCTGTATGCGAGACAGCAAAAGAGACACAGATGTATAGAACAGTCTTTTGGACTCTATGGGAGAGGGCAAGGGTGGGATGATATGGGACAACGGCATTGAAACATGTAAATTATCATATGTGAAATCAATCGCCAGCCCAGGTTTGATGCTCAGGGCTGGTGCACTGGGATGACCTAGAGAGAGGGAATCGGGAGGGAGGTGGGAGGGGGGTTCTGGAAGGGGAACACATGTATACCCATGGCAAATTCATGTCAATGTATGGCAAAACCAACACGATAATGTAAAGAAAATAAATTATAAAAAAAAAGAGAAAAAATAAAGAGCAATCAATCTAAAAATAAATAAATAAAATTTAAAAACAAAAAAAATTAAAATGTGTTATCTCTGAAGTGTACACTGTTAAGAAAAGAAAGAAAAAAACCATAAATGGGAGAAAACATTTGCAAATCATGTATCTGATAAAGTAATTGTAGCTAAAAACACATGTCTATTGTCTTGAAAGTGTACCCTTTAAACACATACAATCTATTGTGTGTCAGTTATGCCTCAGTAAAGCTGTTTGGAACATTAAAAAAAAAAGTATTTGTAATTGTCACACAAAGATGTATAATCAAATTACATTGAAGTCATCATAGAAAGAAAATATATATATATTTATATCTGCCTGGTGGAATGTATAGGATATAGCAGACCATCTGTTGGAGAACTAAGGATAAATTTAAGTTCAACAGGACCTTGAAAGTCTTGACTATTAACACTGGCAAAACTATCAGTTTTCCATTCCTAGTGGTAAGTTTTAATCCAAATAAATCCTGTTTGTTGGGGTGGTAAAAAGCCTTGTCAGCTCAGAAGTTAAGAAGGCATGCATTGACTGGCAGCATATCGATGCCACAAACCAGGCCAAAGTGCCAACATCTCCTGTAATCTCATTTTCAACCATGAAGTTAAGGCAAAGCCAAGTATGGCTCCAAGGGCAAGGCTTCTTCAGCACAGTTCAGAGCATGACCCTGGGCTTTGTGACCAGGCAAAGCCAAAGGTCAATATCACTTCTTTCTCTGAATCAGTAAGCCTTGAAGAGAGGTGACAAGGTCAGAATGGGAAAGGGAAGTGATAAACTTGATGAGAGCGGTGTCTCTATGCCTTGGATAAGACAAATAAAGGAGGAGAAAGTGGAAGAGAATTAATAGTGAGTTTAGTAAAATGTGGAAGGGCTAAAATACCCTGGGACAGAATCTTGTCACTTTCTTTCTGAGGAACAGTCTGGATACACCAATGTTATGGGCTCAGACTGTGTGCGTACCACCCCTGGAAGCCTGACCACAGGTTGCCCTTGCAGAGAAACAGAAACAAAAATTAGAATGCTTCCACTCTGAGGTGGCCTTCCTCTTCTCTTTGTGTGTCATTGAGTCTCAAACAGTAGATTCTGAAATCCATGGTGACCTGAGGAATTTACATTTTAAACAGTGGGCAGATGTAGGCAAAGTTGTGAGTGGGAATTTGGAAACAAATGAATAGACTCTTCATTCCCACCAGGTTACTCATGGTGGGGTGGGGCAGAGTGGAGGGAAACCTTCTGAAACTCCCAAGTGGCATTCAACATGGGGAAATGTTAAAACTCAATGTCAGGGGGACTCTTTGCCATTGTCCCTTACAATCTGTTGGTTTCAGTGATGTCATAATCTCATGAGGCCAGTCACAGGCTGGTCTTCCCACTCTCTCCATCCTCTTTGCCCCGACCATATGTTCACCCATCCTACACCTACACCGCCCTGCCTGGCTCCCATTCCACTCTCCTCCCACCAGAAACGTGTTATACATATTAGTTCTTGTTCCCCACAAGACAAAATCATTGCACTAGTTCTTCTACATCATTTCTTCAAATCCTGACACAAGTCCTAAAAGATAGGTATTATTATCCCCATTTTCAGAGAGCGAAACTTGAGCAGCAATCTTCTCTGATCACATACCTAGTGAGAGGAAAAGCTGGAATTCAGAAAGAGAATGGATTGCCTCCAAAACCTCTGCCTTTTCAGTCACAGCCTGCTTTACTGGGTCCCTGAGCATCTAAGCATTCTCTCATTTGGGGACTGTCTTGAGTGGTTTCACCTTGGTAATGTTAACATGAAGTCTAGGATGGGAGAAGTCACTTCACCTTCTACCAGAATTTTGCTTACCTCTGACGTTGAAAAAAATGGAGCAATGGCAGAAAACTTTTCTTCCTCTGCACCCTCCATTGTAGCCTCTACATTTATTCAGCTAGCATCTGTTGAAAGCCTGCTGTGTGCCAGACACTGTTCTAGGCTCTAAGAACAAGTCAGACAATCCTTGCTCTCCTAGAACTTGCATTTTATCTCTGGAAACTGACAAATAACTATGTAAGTGAAGCCATGTTAGGGAATGATGAGGAAAACCACGTGATGATCTTAGTAGAGGCAAAAAAAAGGCATTCAACAGAATTCAACATTCATCATAAAAACTGTCATCAAAGTATAGAGGGAATATATCTCAACATAATAAAGGCCATTTACTGCAGACCCACAGCCAGCATAATACTCAATGATGAAAAGCTGAAAGCTTTCCTGCTAAATTCAGGAACATGACAAGAATGCCCACTCTCACTGCTTCTATTTAACATAGTATTGGAAGTCCTAGCCACAGCGGTCAGGCAAGAAAAAGAAATAAAAGCTACCCAAGTTGGAAAGGAAAAGGTAAAACTATCATTATTTGCAGGGGAAATAGTGGAAACAGTGTCAGACTTTATTTTTGGGGGCTCCAAAATCATTGCAGATGGTGATTGCAGCCATGAAATCAAAAGACGATTACTCCTTGGAAGGAAAGTTATGACCAACCTAGATAGCACATTGAAAAGCAGAGACATTACTTTGCCAACAAAGGTCCGTCTAGTCAAGGCTATCAGAGAAGGCAATGGCAACCCACTCCAGTACTCTCGCCTGGAAAATCCCATGGACGGAGGAGCCTGGTGGGCTGCAGTCCATGGGGTCACTAACAGTCGGACACGACTGAGCGTCTTCACTTTCACTTTTCACTTTCATGCATTGGAGAAGGAAATGGAAACCCACTCCAGTGTTCTTGCCTGGAGAATCCCAGGGACAGGGGAGCCTGGTGGGCTGCCGTCTATGGGGTCGCACAGAGTTGGATGCAACTGAAGCAACTTAGCAGCAACAGCCTGGGTGTTCACTGGAAGGACTGATGTTGAAGCTGAAACTACAATACTTTGGCCACCTCATGTGAAAAGTTGACTCATTGGAAAAGACCCTAATGCTGGGAAGGACTGGGGGCAGGAGGAGAAGGGGACAACAGAGGATGAGATGGCTGATGGCATCACCAACTCGATGGACATGGGTTTGGGTAGACTCTGGCAGTTAGTGATGGACAGGGAGGCCTGGTGTGCTGTGGTTCTTGGGGTCACAAAGAGTCAGACATGACTGAGTGAATTGAACTGATCTGAACTGAATTGATCCTCTATATAAGCAACCCTAAATCTCCATCCCTAAACTATTAGAACTAATAAATGAATTCAGCAAGGTTGCAAGATACAAGATAAATATACAGAAATATGTTGCATTTCTATCACTAAAAATTAAATATCAGAAAGTTTTAAAAAACATGTTTACAATTGCATCCAAAAAAAATTGCCATACCTAGAAATAAACTGACCAAAGAGGTTGAAAGACCTACACTCTGAAAACTAGAATACTAGAATACTGATGAAGGAAATTGAAGATGGTTCCACAATAATGGAAAGATATCCTGTGCTCTTGGATTGGAAGAATTAATATTATTAAAATGCCCATACTACCCAAAGCAGTCTACTGATTTAATGCATTCCTTATCAAAATACCCAGGATGTTTTTCATAGAACTAGAACAAATAATCCTAAAATTTATATGGGACCACAAAACCCACATACCTCCAAAGCTGGAGGTATGACCCTCCCAGTCCTCAGACTATAGTGCAAAATTAAAAATTAAAGTACAGTAATTAAAACAGCATGATATTATTACAAAACCAGACATATAGACCAGAACAAAGTGCCCAGAAATAAAATCATGTACCTATGGTCAACTGATCTATGACAAAGGAGACAAGGATATATAATGGAGAAAAGTCAGTCTCTTCAACAAGTGGTGCCGTGAGAACTGGACCACTATATGTGAAACAATGAGATTAGAACATTCCCTTACACCATATACAAAAATAACTCAAAATAGTTTACCTTAATGTAGGATTTAAAATCACAAAAGTCCTAGGAGAGAACATAGGCGGAACACTCTTGGATATAAATTATAGCAAGATTTTCTTGGATCAGTCTCCTAAGGCAAAAGAAATAAATTCAAAAATAAACAAATGAGACTTAAACTGATGGGGAAAAGCAAAGAAAGCTGAAGGAGTAGAGGGATGCAGGTATATTCTACTGGACTGAGTGAGCAAGCTATGCAAAGATCTGGGAATCAGCAAGAGCAAGTTCATGACATCTGTGGACTGGGCATGAGGGAGGAACAGCAGGCTGGCCCATTTGACCAGAGCTAGTGAGGAAAGCAGATGACTGTCAGGGATATAGGAGAGGAGAGGGCAGAGATTGGATCATGCTGGGAAAGTTTATATTTTTGCTAGGAAATTTTATTCTAAAAATTATCAGTGATTTCACTTTCTGCTTCAACATTGTCAATTATTTCTCATGCTCCAAATTCACTCCTGACAAGGAAATGAGGAGCACATACTAGAGTTAATAGTTCAATTCACAGAACATTCACAGGCTGGTAGATTTAAACTGCTCCTAACCACTCAGGCAGAACGTAGGGAATAAAGAGAGAACTTAAGATCGTAATCCGAAAGCATCCTTTTCGCTTTATTCTTTATCCATAAACATACCCTGGATAAATCTTTCTGCCTTGTGTGGTTATACCCTAAGTATGTGCCTGCTAAATCACTTGGTCATGTCCAACTCTTTGTGACCCTGTGGACTATAGCTTACCAGGCTCCTCTGTCCATGGAATTCTCCAGGCAAGAGTACTGGAGTGGGTTGCCATGCCTCCTCCAGGGAATCTTCCCGACCTAGGGATCAAACCCATGTCTCTTACATCTTCTGCATTGGGAGGTGGGATCTGTACCACCTGGGAAGCCCAAGTATGTATGTAGCTGCATGTTTCTGGGTGCATTCTGTCCTTGTATAACTCTCTTTAGAACAGTCCCATCAAATATCCACTATGTATGGGTCTCAGATCAGCAACAGTTAGCAAAAACTGATGCCCAGCTAGCCCACTTTAGCTGGACTGCTTGTCATATAGCTTCTTTACCATTGTTTCTAGGGCATCCTGCCCCTCTGGCCACCTCCAGCAGGCGATGGCCACATGGCCCATAACCAGAGACAGTGAACAGGATTGGCGCCTACTCCAACACCAGTTGTCCCATCTGAGGGCCCTGCGATCCTATTTTTGGCAGTAACCACCCAGAGCTAGCACAAACCCCCTAAGTTAAAGAGCATGGTCCCCATCAAGACTGCCCAGACTTCAGATGCCAATTGTACTTTGGGTGTCCCCAGGCCACCCACACTTCCAACAACCTACATATAAGTTCAAGGATACCCATGACCCCCTCAGGCTCAATAACTCACTAAAACAATACACAGCATTCAGGAAAACACTGTACTCATGATTAGTTTTATTATAAAGGGTACAAATCAGGAGAGCCAACAAAATGACGAAATCTAGACAAGGTCTGGGAGGGAAGACAGGATTTCCGTGCCCTCTCCCCGTCGACTAGAGTGCGTTATCTAACCAGTACATCAGTGTGTTCACTAACCAGGAAGCCTCAGTGCCCAGAGGTTTTAGTAGGCATTCATAACATGGGCCTGATAGACTGAATCATGGCCATATATGGATACTTGAACTTGATCTGCAGCCTCCCTCCCCTCTCCAGAGATCAGGCTGACTCAGAGTCCCAGCCTTCCAATTAGGAGTGCTTGGGCTTTCTGGTGCCTTGCCCCTGTCTTGAGGCTTTGTAGGGGCCCACTGGAAGTCAACTAATTACCATAAACTCAGGATTGATTCAGGGAGCTTGTGAATAACAAAGACATTCCCATGATTTGGGAAATTCCAAGAAAGTAGACTCTGGAACTATAGCCCTCCAGGCTCCTCTGGCCATGGGATTCTCCAGGCAAGGATACTGGAGTAGGTTGCCATTTCCTCCTCCAGGGAATCTTCCCAACCCAGGAATCAAACCCACATCTCTTATATCTCCTGCATTGGCAGGCAGGTTCTTCACCACTGTACCACCTGGGAAGCAAAGAATCAAACATGACCGAACAACTGAGCATGCACATAGGTTATACAAGAGAGTAGAATCTTCCCTTAGAAATCAACCAGAAACAGTCTTATTCTTTGTTATATAACTTGGCCCCAGCCAAGGAGAGGGACAGGCCTGAGAGTGGTCAGTGAGGGGGAAGGCAAGGGGGTTAGAAGCAAGTCACGGGGGATATGTGAGATCAGAAATTGCCTGTACTGCTGGGGACAGAGGTAGGAGGCACATATATATAGCTATATCCAAGATTTCAACTCTTAAGATGTGTATCACCTGAATGAGGAGACAGTTTAAAGTGAAAGCAAAAGGGACGCAGATGTATAGAACAGTCTTTTGGACTCTATGGGAGAGGGCAAGGGTGGGATGATATGGGAGAATGGCATTGAAACACGTAAGTTATCATATGTGAAAGCAATCGCCAGCCCAGGTTTGATGCTAGATACAGGATGCTCAGGGCTGGTGCACCGGGATGACCCAGAGAGATGGAATCGGGAGGGAGGTGAGAGGGGAGTTCTGGAAGGGGAAAGCATGTATACCCATGGCGGATTCATGTCAATGTATGGCAAAACCAACACGATAATGTAAAGAAAATAAATAAATAAAGTGAAAGAAAGTGAAAGTTGCTCAGTCATGTCCAACTCTTTGAGACCCCATGGATATACAGTCCATGGAATTCCCCAGGCCAGAATACTGTAGTGAGTAGCCTTTCCCTTCTCCAGGGATCTTCCCAACCCAGGGATTGAACCCAGGCAGGTCTCCCGCATTGCAGGCGGATTCTTTACCAGCTGAGCCACCAGGGAAGCCCGGCAGTTTAAAAGTCAGCCAGTATTCTGTATAAAACATCTCAGGACAGCATCTGAGTTCTCATCACCACGGAGCACCTGTGTGCAACAGCCAGTCTCCACCAGCCATCACGGTGTTTCATCAACAGGCTCCATCATCTGTCAGAAGTGATTTTTACATATAGGTGTTGCTTTAGCATCTGTATCCGTTTAAGTCTTATGTCAGATTGATGTTCCATAAAAACAAATAATTAGGGAAATGTTTCAAAAATGGAAACATGGGGACTTTCCTGGCAGCTCAGTGGTTAAAACTCCACACTTCCGCTGCAGGGGGCACGGGTGTGATCACTGGTTGGGGAACTAGGATCCTGCATACTGCATGGTACAGCCGAGAGATTAAAAAAAAGAGAGAAAATGCATGAAGATGAATAAAACCTGAATAGCTTCAGTTGGAAAAATGGGGCATGTATTTGTGAAAGTGTACAGAAATCAGAAATACAAAAGCTACTGCATGGTCAATGATTGTTTCCACATGGCCTTGTGTCCAACTGCTCTGTGAACTGTGGCTGCGATTCCTGTTCACCAAGACCCTTTGCCTTTTGTGACTGAGCATCTTATCATTGCAGTCAGCTGGGAGTCATTATTCAAAAAGAGCTGCCATCCCCTGGAATTCCAGTACACCCTACTCTTCTGCCAGCCTCACTTGTGTCCCGGGCAGCCCATAGCTCAGCTTTGTCATTTTAAGTTTGCCTTGTTCATCCCACTTGAGATTATCTCATTTCTTCTCACACTTAACAGCAGCTGCTGGAAGATTTATGGGTCATCACCTGCAGCCGTTAGGCTCCCTACATTCAGGGCTACATTGTCCTTGGACCCCGTGGCCAGCTGTTGATGCTTTGACAGTCAAAGTCAAGCTGTGCACCATCCCGCATGCGTGCGTGTGTGTTAAGTCACTTCAGTCATGACTATTACTATTAAATGTAATAGTTTTCATCTACCAACCCCAAACTCCCAGTCCATCCCTCTTCCTCCTCCTTGGCAACCACAGTCTGATCTGCGTCTGTGAATCTGTTTCTGTTTTGTAGATAGTTTCATTTGTACCATATTTTATATTCCATATAAAAGTGATATCATATATTTGTCTTTCTCTTTTTGACTTTCTTCACTCAGTATGATAATCTCTAGTTGCATCTAGCTATAAATGATATTATTTTTATGATTGAGCAAGATTCCACTTTATATAGGTACCACATCTTCTTTACCCATTTATTTGTTGATGGATGTTGAAATCGTTTCCTTATCTTGGCTATTGTGAATGGTGCTGCTGTGAACCTAGGGGTATGTGTATCTTTTTGAATTATGGTTTTTTCTTCATGCCCAGAAGCGGAGTTGCTACATCATTTGCTAGTTCTATTTTTAGTTTTCTGAGGAAGTTTCACACTGTTTTTCATAGTGGCTGTACCAACTTACATTCCCACCAACAGTGTAGGAGGGTTCCCTTTTCTCAACATTTGTTATTTATAGACTTTTTAATGATGGTCATTCTGATTGGTGTGAAGAGGTTTTAATCTGTAATCTCTCTAAAAATGAGTGATGTTGACCATCTTGTGATGTGCCTATTGGAAATCTGTATGTCCTCTTTGGAACAATGTCTATTAAGGTGTTCTGCCCATTTTTCAATTGGGTTGTTTGGTTTTTTGTTGTTGAGTTGTATGAGCTGTTTATGTATTTTGGAGATTAAGCCCTTGTCTGTTGCATCATTGGTAAGTATTTTCTCCCATTCCATAGGTTGTCTTTTCATTTTGTTATGGTTTCCTTTGCTGTGTAAAAGCTTGTACGTTTGATTAGGTTCTATTTGTTTTTGCTTTTAATTCTATTGTGCTTAGAGACTTACCTAAGAAAAGCTACTCCAAATCTTGATTGTGACCATGCTGAAGCTCTTCATGATAGATTTTTTTAAACAATTCAGGGACTAATAGAGAGGCCAATGATGATAAAAACTAAAGGAACAAATATGGATTTTTTTAGAAGTTCATTGGCATCAAAGAGAGATTTCAGGGACTTATTAATATCCATCCACTTTAATAAAGAAAGAGAATGGGAAATAATGAAATGAGCGAGGCAGGCATGGACAACTCCAATGAGAATGTATCAAAACCCATTTTTATAGGCAATTTGCAAGTGACCTAAATATGAGTTCATAGTAGATAATATCTCACAAATATCCTTTCAGCAATTTATATGCACAGATGTAGTTGTCTGTTTTTATGCAATTCTGTTTGTTTAAGCTGAGCTGGGTCTTTGTTGCTACATGCAGCTACATGTAACTCTAGTTACAGTGTGCAGGGGCTACTCTTCGTTGCAGTGTGTGGGCTCCTCATGTGGTCTCTTGTTGCCGAGCACAGGCTCTAGATGCGTGGGCTTCAGTAGTTATGGTGCACAGGCTTAGTTGCTCTGGGGCACGTGGAATCTTCCCGACCAGGGATCAAACCTGTGTCTCCTGGATTGGCAGGCAGATTCTTCACCATTGAGCCACCAGGGAAGCCTCATAAATGCAATTTTATTATCTCCAGGCTGCCCAGATACGGAACTCTTTCATTCTTCTAACGGATTGGTCCAGATACTGTAAATGATAGTCTGGGTTTTCATGGAAACAAGAGGGACCACAGTTTTGATAGGAACAATTCTGGTTATGCCATTGCCTCTGCAGAATTTTTAATAACACTCCTTTCAAGCCCAAATGTGTCCCTATTTAGCCTACAAATTGTTTGATTACTCAATATGTACAGGAATACAGTTAAGGATTTTCGTTAAGGTTCATCCAATGCTTAGTGATGATGTTACTGCTTAGGTCTTAAATTATTTAAAGTGGTTATTCTCAGACTGTAGTACACATCAGCATCACCCAGAGGGCTTGTTAAAGCATAGATTACTGGGCCCCAACCTTGGAGCACCTGATTATGCAGGTCTGGGTTGTGGCCTGAGAATCTGCATTTCTGTTTCCCATTTGATGTTAATGGTGCTAGCCCAGGACAGACACACTTAAGGATCACTAAGTCTTTTCCTTTGCTTTGGTAGTATTCTGAAGACAAGGAAAAAGACTTTACAATAAACCAAGCAAGTTAAAAGCACAATTTGATAAAATGTCTTAATATTAGAGGCTGGTATAAGAATGTCAGCTGGTGAGCTGGCCAACTGCAAACTCAGTCTAATCAGATTATGACAGGTGAAGCCCAGGAGTGATAACCATGTGCTAGATCCTTCATTGCTTTTGTGTGTGATTTTGAGATTTGGTGACAATTCATTATATAGTTTACTTTCGTTGGGGGGAAAAAGGACATCCTTTTTTTTCTTATTCCAGAGGAGAAATTTAAGTGGTCTTTTCAAAGATTTACTCATTTTTTTGTTTGTTTCAGACAAGCCTGTATGTGCTGTGTCTATACATGTGTGGTGCTTAGTCACTTCAGTTGTGTCTGACTCTTTTTGACCCCATGCACTGTAACCTGCCAGGCTTCTCTGTCCAGGGGGTTCTCCAGGCAGAAATATTAGAGTGGGTTGTGGTACCCTCCTCCAGGGAATCTTCCTGACCCAGGGATTGAACCCACATCTTCTACATTGCAGGTGGATTCTTTACCGCTGATCCATCGGGGAAGCCCTTATATATATATACACACATATAGACATACATATATGTGATACATGTATATGAGGTATGAAAGGCAGTGACGTTCAAACAGTAACAGATGGAGTTACTAAAACAGATTTTAATTCCATTCTTTATTATGTTGCATTTGACTCTGGTGTAAAAGAATTTCTGGGAATGTTTTTTCTCTAGATTTTCTGTATAGACATTTTATATGTGTGTCTCCATAAAACTTCCCCTGAGCTCTACTTATAAATTGACTATTATTTTTTAAAATAAATGTATTATTCTTAATTCACTTCATATTAAATTATGTACAGTGGACATGAGCGATGATATTTGAGCAAAGTTTCCAGACAGTCCTATCAAAATATCAGAAAAAGGTGCTTTGATCTACATTTAACTGCTTATGTCACCGCTTGTTAGTCAGCATTTTTCCATAACATCATACAAAACCCCAGACTTTTTAACCAACCCAACACATCAAAGAAACCCCTGACCTTAAAAGTCTCTTGACTTAAGGAGATGTCACCAGCTGAATTTTTAGTTTTCAGCGTTCATAGATTAATCTTTTTTCCTGAATCTTTGTTGTTCTGTATTTATATATGTACTTTGGATATTACTATCCTCAATTATGACAAAGAGAAGTATGTTTAGATTAAGATCATCCTGTTCTTTAAAATCAAAAGAGAAAAGTTAGTAGTGAAAGCAAAAATGGCGCCTGTATGAACCCTGTAAACTAAGAATTCAGCTGGTGACATCTCCTGACGTTGATATATTGGGTTGGCCAAAAAGTTTTTTGGGGATTTTGTATGATGTTACAGAAAAATCCAAACAAAATTTTTGGCCAGCTCGGTATCAGGAGTTGTCACCTTGGTTCTGCCATGCACTTCTGGTTTGTGACTTTGGGGTTAGTGGTTTACTTTAAACTGTCTTTAAGGTTTCCTCCTTCTCTATTAGTATTGCGCTAACGTTTAACGACCAGTTTGGGGGTACCAGGAAAGCCATGGTAGTGGCATTGCCCATTTCCCTGGGGTACTTACTCCCTCCATTGATTTCAGGCTGCCAACGTGGTGTCACTGAACTCAGAGATGGGCACAATGGCACAACCCAGTTCTCTCCTGTGGGAGAACAGCTGTGAAGTTCCGACCCAATAATCCATTTAGGGGCTGAATTGTCCAGTCTACCTATTCACATTAATCATGCAAACCAAACAGTTTGAGCTCTTTGAATGCAGTCTTATCCTCCAGGAAAGGTGTTGCCTGTCAAGTATGCACTTCCACTCACTCAGTGGCTGCCTTCAAAGCCCCCCTGGGAGCTGACAGTATTGTGGAAGCACTTCCCTGTGCCCTACTCCTGCCCCGCCTTGCCAAAGCCCCCAAGAATGCCCACCTGCAGTTGGTTCTCTCCAAATGGGAATCTCCCATGTCTGTTCTTCATACAGCAGCCAAAATGTTCTGTTTAACTTGATTTGTGTGTGTGTGTGTGTGTGTGTGTGTGTGTGTGTGTGTGTGTGTTGAATGCATGTGGATGTGTGTATGTGTTTGCTGCAAACCAGGAAATGCCATTCCACTGTTGGAAGGCAAAATTCTCCTCGACTCCCACTGACTCCAGGCCTCTCCATAACTGGTCCCTGTCTACCCTGTCTCTCACTTGGTAGCACATTCTAGTTATACCAACCTTCTTTTTGTTCTCCAGATATGCCAGCCTCATTTCGAGCCTTGGCGCCTTTGCATGACTGTTCCTTGCCTGAAACTCTGTCCGCATTAGTTCAGAGCACCCTTTACAGCCAGCTCAATCCACAGTAGCCCCCTCTTCTCTAAAGATAATGCTTCAAACCACCATTTTATTCATAGTACTTAACCCTTATCTGAAATCATTTTCATTTGTTATCGTCTTCATCCCCTTCATTCACCTTTCATTAGAATGGAAATGGGTCCTTTCTGAGCTGTTCGTTTGCTTTACCCAGAGCTTGGAACAGTATTGACTACATGGCAGGTGCTCATTAAATGCATTTGAAGAAAGGGAGGAAGGAGGTGTTTTTGCTTTGGATTAATAAAGAACAAAAAGGAAGGGGAACCCTTCGTAATAATAATATATCTTATTGAAAAATTCAGGTTACTATGTTTACTTATGTTCATTTGCACTGTATACAGCAACTCATTATCATCCATCTGTTTTACCAACAATAGATATCAAGTGCCAAGGACATAGAAATGAAGGTGCAAGAAGACATCAGAAAGAAATACTGCCCTCTAAAGGGCTTATAAACTAAACACTTTATGAATTACTTCTCTTTAATTGATGATCCCACAATTAATCAGTAATGTTAATTATGTATGACATGATATTATGATATGATTATGATATTTTACTTATGATGATATTTCTCCCATAACTGTGATATTATTAAATACAATTATTGTATAATAACTAGTTAGCTGTCTGACTTAGGTAGGGTTTCCCTGGTAGCTCAGCTGGTAAAGAATTCACCTGCAATGCAGGAGACCCCAGTTCAATTCCTGGGTTGGGAAGATCCCCTAGAAAGGGGATAGGCTACCCACTCCAGTATTCTTGGCTTCCCTGGTAGCTCAACTGGTAAATAATCCACCCACAATGCAGGAGACCTGGGTTCAATCCTGAGTTGGGAAGATCCCTTGGAGGAGGGCATGGCAACCCACCCCAGTATTCTGCCTGGAGAACCCCCATGGACAGAGGAGCCTGGTGGGCTACAGTCCACAGGGTCACAAAGAGTCAGACAATACTGAGCAACTAAGCACACACACATGACTTAGATAAGGACCTTAGTCACTGTAAAAATTTATCATCTTTATTTTGGACAGAATTTGCCAGTGTTAACTTAGCATCTGGTCCTATAGGTCCCTTGATACTCGCACCCATCGAGAGTCTTTAAACAATAACAACTGATTTGTGGAAGAGATGCACAGAATTAAGAGGCAAGTGACAACCAGGCCCACCTGGGCACAGTCCAAATCGAGTGAACTGGCCAGAAAGTCCCACCTTGGGACAGGCTGGCTGGAGGGAAGGTGCCACTGCCATGTTGCAATGTCCTGGAAGTCGGCCTTGGCACCAGTGGTATCATCACAACTAGAAGTCACTCTTTCACCCATTGTGAACAAAAAGAATTCTTCTTGGTAACACTTGTTCCACATCAAAATCTCAAGCAGGAGCAACTAGTGGGCACTCGCAGGTCATATGACTGCATAGGTCATATAGTCTCAGGGAGGACAGGCCGGTATCAGCCTTTTCAGTTTCCACAGCAGGACGCTGGACCCAGCCTTCCATCATGACCCCCGTAGCGGTTTCCTCAGGCACAGGAGGACATCAGGTGTTAGGCAGCCAGAAGTCGGACAGATGATCACTGGAGTATTCAGTACTCTGTTCAAAATACTTTGCCCCAATCTCACCATGAAGAAATCTCCAGTTTTCTGTCCCAGTGAGCTTCGCAAATGCTTATACTTGAGATTATTTGCAGAAGAAAGTAAATATATTCTTTGATAAAAAGGCTGAGAGAGTAACTTATGAGACTAAATATGAAAATCAACTAATAATAAGACTAAGGAAGGGTTAAAGTCCCAAGAATAAAAATATAGATTAAGTGGAGTTGTGAACTGACAGGAAAAGAAAACCACAAACAAGAAGAGAAATGACCTGCTCTGAGGAAGCCCACAGGTAGGTCCTTGGAGCTGCCCAGTGGTGTCCCTGACAAGGACAGTTTCCTCTGTTACACAAGCTTTTCTAATTTGTTTACTTTTCCTTTGTGGTCAGAATGCTTCCCACTTAACACTTCTCTAGGAAAAACAGCTAGAGGAATCTGGGAGAATGTCTGGCAGGCCCTTTGATTCCTTGATCACTCACAGCCAGTTGGCAGACAAGCCTCCCATCAGTGCATCCTCAGACCTTTGACTGATTCAGTCCCTGCCTCTGGGGCTGCTGTGTATCTTGGGATCAGCTGGACGGTGCTTAAAGCAGCTCGGGGTGCTGGACTCACCTCCTGTCACTCTGAGTGATTGCCCATCTGGTTGCTGCTCAAGGTGGGGTCCGTCACCTCCAGAAGCCCCACATCACAGCTGCCCCCACAGTCAGAGCCCTTCTGCCCCTTGATGTTCCTGACCTAGCGATAGTGCTAGATACTGACAAGAGGACTATAGCTCCCAGCTGCCCTAAGCTGTGTTGGGTCCAGGACCCTCCCAGCCATGGACCACTGTCTCTTCTCAGTGCAGCTCCTTCCTTGGGTGCCCTGATGCCTAGGAGCAGATCAGAACTCCTCCATTTGCAGACGTAGCTGCTGCATTGTGTAGACACCCAAGCGCCATGGTTAGCTGCATTAGGGGTGGGAAGCCTGAGGCCAAAAAAGAATCTGCAGGCAGTTTCACTTTGAGTGCAGCCACTGCCCTCTGGTCGTGGACAGACATGATGCGGCTAAGAGGGAGCCCTGGGGAGGAGGGAAGGAGGAGGATGGGGCTAGGAAGCAAGGTGGGTGCCCCGGGGCTGTGGGCTCTGCCCCCGGTCTTTCCGGCTGTCAGTGATAACATTTACTGCTCACCACCACGGGCACAAGCTTTGTGATACCATCGGATGATAACCTATTATCCCAGGTCACCTTGAGAGCCCTGCTTTTCAAAATCAGTGCATTTTCAGATTGCTGGGACTGGTGGGCCTTGGCAGTCACAGTTCTCTCGACCCCCAAGCAGCCGGGGCCCACCATCCAGCACACAGAGCACCCTCGGGCAGTGACCGATGGGTTGGCCCAGTATATGCAGCGCCTCTTGACCGTTGCAGGAGGCCGAAGTCCCCATGAACGGCTGACTTTACCAGCACTTGGGGCTTCCCTGGTGGCTCAGACAGTAAAGAGTCTGCCTGTAAAGCGGGAGACCCAGGTTCTATCCCTGGGTTGGGAAGATCCCTTGAAGGAGGAAACGGCAACCCTCTCCAGTGTTTCTGCCTGGAGAATTCCATGGACAGAGGAGCCTGGTGGACACGACTGAGCAACTGATTTCACTTTTCTTTTTTTTCAGTCAGCACCTGGATAGCTTTTTTTATTTTTTTAAAACTAGCCTGGAAATGTTTAAGGACAGAAATCTCAGCCCATGAGTTTGAAACTCCAGAATCCAGCACTTTTTCTGACACTCTTCTGTAAACATTGGTTGAACTGTTTTAACCCTCTTTGCAGCCGATGAGGTTCACACTCACCTGCTTTGCTCTGGCTCCGAAGGTGAGGAAGCCACAGAAGGTGGGCATTCAGGCTTTCATTGCCACAGAAACTGAGCTGCCAGGCCATGAGCAGTGCCCTCCTGCACCCCCTGTGCTGGGCATGGGCCAGCCACTCCCACTGTGGCGGTGCTGCATATAAAACAAGGGGACTATGAAATTGGACCCAGTCCCTCCCAGCTGGAACTTTCTGACTATCAGCCTGGGGCCCTGCCTAGATCAGTAGCCTGTTAAGTCATTTTCATTCCACCACTCCCTCTTTCAGTGGTACTTCTGCTGGACCTACTTCTCTCACTGACCTTGGGAGCAGGGACTGGACAAAGTAGGCCTTGTCCCTGGAGGGCTCCCAGGCCAGCAGGCCCCTGGAGGCAGGACCATGGAAAGGGGGCAGGCAGAAGCCCCGCAGGGATGTCAGGGGCTCTTGCTTTTCAGCCTTTGTTAATTGCCTCTAAGGGACAGACTCCCACCTCTGTGCAGTCTGTTCAGCAGTCCAAGGATCTTTGACGTTTGTACCTTGCTTTGTAAGGTTCAGGGCTTCCCAGGTGGTGCTAGGGGTAAAGAATCCTCCTGCCAATGCCAGGAGATGCAAGAGACACGAGTTCAATCCCTGGGTTGGGAAGATCCTCTGGAGAAAGAAGTGGCAACCCACTCCAGTATTCTTGCTTGGAAAATCCCATGGATAGAGGAGCCTGGTGTCCATGGGGTCGCAAAGAGTCAGACATGGCTGAGCACACATACATCTCCATCTCCACCTTGTAAGGTTCAAAGCACTTTCATGCACATAATGCAAACATGATGTCCGCACACTTAGATTGTAAAATATTTCAAAGTTTGAACATGACACCTTAAAGGGGTTTGTTGCTTTACAAAAACTTTCAATACAGATTTGCCCTGAATAACTAACATATTTTAAATTTCTCAAGCCACCCAAGTAGAGTACTCTGCCGCAGTTTTAGGAACTCAGTTGCAGAAGGAAGATACAGAACAGAATAAACAGAAACAGAAGAAAGATACAGTTAATAAAGGGTGGCAAATGAATCTTCCAGTCCTGGAATGTGCTATTTTTCTAACACAGCAAAATTTTTACTCTTATTCCCTCCCTTTTTTTTTAGTCTTAGTTGACAAGGTTCTCATTTAGTTATCAATCCAAGAATAGCATTTTAGCTTCAAAGGACACAGCTGGATCCTTTCTCTCACTGACAGTCCCGGTGTTTGTCAGACAAAAGTGTGTTTCCCAGCTCATCCTTCCTTCCTTTTAACCCAGGGTCTGTGTCCAAACCCCTGTGAGAATCAGCCTTTTTGTTGTCCAGATTAAGCAACTCTGGTCACATACAGGTGGGGAGTTCACTAGGAACAAAGCTAGAAGTCCAAATGCCAGTGTTGTGGGTGCTCCTTAAGGGTTTGAGACAATGTCTCACCTGCCAGCGAGGCCGCCATATTGGTCGGAGAGTGGGAAGCCCGCCATGCCCCTCCTTCGTGGAGCAGAGGCTGGGATGGTCTATGTGATGCATTTCCTGTTAACCCACACAATTACTTTGACTTCAGAAGTTATCATGTGATTACTTTGACTTCAGAAAGAGTCCTTGTTCCAGGTTATTGGCCTTGGTCTGTGAAGTTCCAGGAAAGCAGGAATGGTGTCTTTCCCTCAGGGACCTTCCAGTGAGTAGATAATATTAGCATTGCTGGTGTTCCTTTTGAGAGCCATTTCTGCTGCCATCTTCAAAGCAGAATGCCAAGAGAGGAATGTAGTGGGTCACACTGAGGCTTTGGGCAGATGATTATGCTCCTCAGCCTAGGAGGCTTCACATATGGTTTTAGAATAGAAAGTGCAGTGTAAATTTAAGGCTTAGAAGAGGATGGTAATCAAGAAAAACCTTTGCAAATGGTGTTATGACAGCATGTTTTAAGCATAGAGAGTCTGGAAGCAGAGGTGAAGGTACATGTGCACTGGTTTACCAGTGTTCCAGTACAACACAGGACAATGGTACGTCCAGTGTGGCACCACTCATTAGCAATGTTTCAGAGCACTCTGCAAAATTGCAGTGAATGTCAAAGGTCAATCAGTGTATTTCCACAGTATTTGCAACTACATTTCTGATACAATGCCTAAAGCATTTATTTCTGATTTTCAATAAATAAATCTTTAGCCTACTCGAGAAGAAATATCAGGGGAATTCAGGTTATAATATGTATTCTCACTGTGCTGCATATTTAGTTGCTTAGTTGTGTCCAACTCTTTGTGACCCTTTGGACTATAGCCTGCCAGGCTCCTCTGTCCATGGGATTCTCCAGGGAAGAATACTGGAGTGGGTTGCCATTTTCTTCCTCCAGGAGGTCTTCCTTATCCAGGGACCAAACCCACGTTTCCTGCATTGCAGGCGGATTCTTTACCCACTGAGCCTTTGGGTAGTCTCCGTTTTCTCTGGCAAGTTCAGAACCTAAGCATTGGCATCGCTATTGGACATGGAGAAATAGTCCAGGGTAGTGAAAAGAGTACAAGATTTCCAGTCACCTAGGGTGGAGGCCAAAGCTTGGCCCAGCCATTTACCACCACTCTGTGGCCTTGGCCAGTAACTAATCTTCTTCTTGTCTCAGTGTTGTCATCTGTAAAATGGGGCTGGCAACAGTCTCAACCTTATGGAATTTTTGTGAATATTGGCCATAGCATGACTTAAGTGGCTGACACTTGCCAAGCAGCTAAAAAATGGGATTATTACTATGATACAGAACTACAGTGCTTGCATTCTCTTTAACTTACATGCAGGCAACTTTTCTTTCACATTGTTTTGAAATTAAAGTATAGTTGGTTTACAGTGTTTCAGGTATACAGCAAAGTGATTCAGTTATATATATATATATAGAGAGAGAGAGATATATATGTATTCTTTTCAGATTCTTTTCCATTATAGGTTATTGTGAGATATCAAATACAGTTCCCTGTGCTATACAGTAGGTCCTTGTTGTTGATCTATCTTATATATTACAGCATATATTCATTAATTCAAGACTCCCAATTTATCCCAGGCCCATTGAAGAGACATAGGACAATTTCTCCAATGTTTGGCTCATTGAACTCAATCTTATTCTACTTTTCAATTTCATTGTGATATGGAGAGAAATCATTACAGTCTTTATGTTTTCTTGAGCCTGTCATCAATTAAACATCAGCAGGGCTAGATTACATTATGTAAGAGCTGTTCTACTACATTAAATGGAAGGACTTGTCCAGAGTGGAAATCAAGTACAGAGGAACAGCTGCGAAACCTCAAGGAAACCTAAACTTTCTAGGATTCAGACTGGGCATTTGTAATATGCTGAGCTTGGGTTATGTGGTTTCAAGGTTGCTTCTAGCCTAAATGCTATGTTTCTGTTTTCTCAGCTGGCAAGCTTAGGGCTTGTCTCAGCAATTTGATTTTTAAAGTTTTGAATTCATAACTCGTGGATTGACGAGCTAGAAGAGACATAGAGACCACCGGGGTAACACTCTGGTTTTACAGATGAGGAAACTTGAATCCAGATAGTAAGGCTCCCCCACCCTCCTCCTATCACATAGTTCATTTTTGGTTGGACTAAAATCAGAACCCAGGTGTCCTGACTCCTAGATCAGTGCTCTTTGCTTGACATTGTGTGGCCTCTTTCCTAAAAATGGGGTATCACATTTAAGAACAAATTATAAAGACAGCACAGATAAGCTCTGACTGACTCTGACAACCCAATCATTTACTGAATAAAAAAAAAAGAATAACTACAAAATTAAATAAGGCAAATTGATCTGACTGTTGAAAGGACTGTTTGAAAGGTTTTCATGCTCCTATGTATCCATCTCCTGGTCCTCTAGGAAGATGTGTTATTATTAAAATTTAGGGATAGCAGGGGGATCATGGCTGCCATGCTCTCTGTCCCTTCATCTCTGGGAGTTGCATTTTAGTACCTTTGAAAAGCTTTGGCTTTCCACTCACCAAGTTTCTAGGATTGTACGTTGTAACCTCAGAATCTAACACTTAATCTGTAGCTTTCCAACTTTATACTACCCTGCAGTCAAACATATTCATTCCTGGTGAAACAAAGAAATGATGTCATATTGACTAACCAAAGTCATGGGAATGTACTAATCATGAGCATGATCACAGGATGGACATAACCTATGTGAGTATCCAAGAAATAACAAGTCAAATCAAACTGCTTTGTTAGATGGCAGACATGTTACAAGTCAACACAGTGAATGAGTGGTGTCTTGTTAACCAGCCAGTGTCCTGGATGTCTGTCCTGTGATTCTGGCTCAGAATAAAGTCCAAGGTTCTCTTTCTCACTCTGCTCAGGCTGGGCCTTCTGTTTAAGCTGCTCCTTGTGACATTGGAGCAGAGAGAGGAAGCTTGGGCTATTTCTTTGGAAACCACTTTCTGTGAAAAGCCACGTGCAACATTTATTCTAAGAGCTCGTTTGGATTTGAGTTACTCTTGGTGAAAAGAATACACTTTCTGTACTAGTTGTGAATGTTCAGTTGTGAACATTTATTTTTAAAAGGCTGGCTCTTTTATAGAAAGAGGACCAAAGACAATCAATTTAGGGTGCTTATTTTATGCTATTTTAGTGAGATGCAAGGCATTCAAGTCAGATTCCTAAAAATTAAGGAACCAGAAAGCATTAAATATTGAAAAAACCTTAATGACATGTTATATTTTATTTAGTTCCTGATTATAGTCAGTTGGTATACAGAGAAAAAGAGGACTGAAAGAAAAAGCATAAAATGAGTAGAGAAAAGGCTGAGAACCAAGCAAACATATGCAGAGAAAGATACAGGCAGTGAAAGGAAGGATAAGAGAAACAGAAGACGATTAGAAGAGAGAATGATTTTGGGGAACTTAGGAGAAAGGACAGTGGAGCCAGGTGACTTTCCTCCCCAGAACTTAAGTCCAACTTGTCGTTATTTTCACCATCTTTGATTGAAGTCTTATCCTCCACCTAGATTATCACTATCAAACCCACCAGCACAAGATTCGCACTGGGTTTGGCTCCCTATTGTTCTCCCAGTGCCTAGCACAGACAGGGTCAACAAGGAAGAATTAGTCAATGAATGCATGAACAAAGGAACAAGTGAAGAAAGAATGTGTAAGGAAAAGAGTCCCGTGGCCCAACCGCTGGGGCAGCGGTCCCGGAGAACTGCTTTTGTTTCCTCAAAAGCAAGGGACTGTGGACTGAGCTGACATGGCCCGTGAGATACCTATGATAGCAATTTCTTTATATATATATATATATATATATATATATATATATATGTATATGTATATATATATATATATATAATTTATTTATTTTTTCTTTACGTTATCATGTTGGTTTTGCCATACATTGACATGAATCCTCCATGGGTATATATGTGTTCCCCTTCCAGAACCCCCTCCCACCTCCCTCCCGATTCCATCCCTCTGGGTCATATGATAGCAATTTCTTTGGAGGCAGTTTCCATCTCACCCATGTTCTCTTTGCTAAGCATTGTTGTTGTTGTTCAGTCACTCAGTCGTGTCCAGCTCTTCGCAATCCCATGGACTGCAACATGCCAGGCTTCCCTGTCTTCCGCTATGTCCTGGAGTTTGCTCATGTCTTCAGTCTCATGTCCATTGAGTTGATGATGCCATCTATCCATCTCATTCTCTGTCACTGACTTCTCCTGCACTCAATCTTTCCTACCATCGGGGTCTTTTCCAATGAGCTAAGTATTAGAACAGTGTTTTGTCTCTGTTTCTCTAGGAAATGTTCTAAAAGCTGAGGTTTTCACCATCTCCATCATGTTTCCTGGTACCTTCTCAGCCCAGATCCAGCCAGCCATCTGAGGCTGTCAAACCTTTCTGTTCCATCCTGGGTTTCATAGGTGGCGCTAGTGGTAAAGAATCCACCTGCCAATGCAGGAGATGCAAGAGACTCGGGTTTGATCCATGGGTTGGGAAGATCCGCTGGAGAAGGAAATGGCAACTCATTCCAGTATTCTTGCCTGGGAAATCCCATGGACAGAGGAGCCTGATAAGCTACAGTCCATGATGTCACAAAAGAGTAGGACATGGCTGAGTGACTGAGCATACACATGCATACCATTTTAATCTTTTTTTTTTTTTTTTTTGGCTGCACTGGATCTTACTTGTAGCATGTGGGATCCTCAGTGTTCATTGTGGCATGCCGACTCTTTTTTTTAATTAAGGTGTGTGGGTGCTTTTAGTTGCAGTATGTGGGATCTAGTTCCCTGATCAGGGATTGAACCCCGGCCCTCTGCATTATAAACATGGAGTCTTAGCCACCGAACCACCAGGGAGGCCTCATTTAATCCATTTTATGTATAGAGTTTTGTGGCATTCAGTATATTCACATCATTACGCAAACATCCCCACTGTCTGTCTCCAGGAATTTTTCATCTTCTCCGACTAAAGTTCAGTACCCATGATATACTAACTCCCCAAATTCAGTGATATTTTATCAGATTTCAGACTTTCTTACTCTAGTATTTTTATTTCCTGAAGTTATCCTACCTTATTATTATTATTTGACTTTCTGTCCATAGTCTCCTTTCTGGCCAGAAGGCCTGGATGCAGACAGGTCTGGGTTGGGCTTCCAGCTATGTAATTTGCTAGCCTCAGTTCAGTTCAGTTCAGTTCAGTCACTCAATCCTGTCCGACTCTTTGCAACCCCATGGACTGTAGCACGCCAGGTCTCCCTGTCCATCACCAACTCCTGGAGTCTACTCACACACATGTCCATTGAATTGGTGATGACATCCAACCATCTCATCCTCTCTCGTCCCCTTCTTCTCTTCCCCTTCTTCTCTTGCCTTCAATCTTTCCTAACATCAGGGTCTTTTCCAATGAGTCAGTTCTTTGCATCAGGTGGCCAAAGGATTGGAATTTCAGCTTCAGTATCAGTCTTTCCAGTGAATATTCAGGACTGATTTCCTTTAGGATGGACTAGTTGGATCTTCTTGCAGTCCAACAGACTCTCAAGAGTCTTCTCCAACATCACAGTTCAAAAGCATCAATTCTTCAGCGCTCAGCTTTCTTTTTAGTCCAACTCTCACATCCATACATGACTACTGGAAAAGCCATAGCTTTGACTATATGGATCTTTGCTAGCAAAGTAATGTCTCTGCTTTTTAGTATGCTGTCTAGGTTGGTCATAACTTTTCTTCCAAGGAGCAAGCGTCTTTTAATATCATGGTGGCAGTCACCATCTGCAGTGATTTTAGAGCCCAAAAAATAAAGTCTGTCACTATTTCCATTGTTTCCCCATCTATTTTCCATAAAGTGATGGGACCAGAGGCAATGATCTTAATTTTCTGAAAGTTGAGTTTTAAGCCAACGTTTTCACTCTCCTCTTTCACTTTCATCAAGAGGCTTTTTAGTTCCTCTTCACTTTCTGCCATAAGGGTGGTGTCATCTGCATATCTGAGGTTATTGGTATTTCTCCTGGCAATCTTGATTCCAGTTTGTGCTTGCTAGCCTCAGTTTCTGCACTTGTAAAATTCAGATAAGAGATAGCACAGTAGATAATACAGATTCTAAATAGATAAGAGAACTGGAGTTCACTGGATTGTCTGTTTATTATCCATCCCTCCTACCAGTCCACACACTAGTGTTCCTCACACCAGCCACTGCTCTGCTGACATACCTAGCTTCCCAGTACCTTGGTCATTCTGATGCCCTTTCCAGGGGGCATGCCATCTTGTATCAGTCCAGCTCTTGGCCTCAGCTGCACACCCACCTGGGCTGTTGGTAAACTCTGGTCTCTGATGGAGTCATTCCAAGGTAGGGTCTCCCACTCCACCCTGCAAGCATTCAGTGGTCCCTATTTGGCTTCCTCTTCCCTGGTGGCTCAGATGGTAAAGAATCAGCCTGCAAGACAGGAGACCTGGGTTTGATCCCTGGGTTGGGAAGATCCCCTCTTGAAGGAAATGGCAACCCACTCCAGTGTTCTTGCCTAGAGAATTCCATGGACAGAGGAGCCTGTTCATGGGGTTGCAAATAGTCAGACACAACTGAGTGACTAACACTTTCATTTTTCCCTTTTCCCATTCCTTATGCCAGCCACTTCAGATCTTTCTTCTTCACTCCATCTCCCTACCCTGCCACTACCTTAGCGGTTCTCATTAATCTTCTCTGTCTCCATAGATCAGACTTCTTAAACTTAAGTGCACCTACGAATCATGCAGGCCCCCTAAGAGGTTCTGATTTCATAAGAGGTGGTGGGTTGAAATCTGGTATTTTTACAAGCAACCCCAGGGAATTTTGATACACAGACTGCCCAGTCCACTTTTCATGGAGGGCTGTCCTAAGCCACAAGCTCCTTGAGAGCAGACATTTTGTCTTACCTGATTTTCATCTCCAAATACCTGGCAATAGATGTTTAAGCACTAATCGAATGAATCTGGCTGTCACTCTGCACTTCAGAATAAGTTACCATTCTCCTTTGAAATGCTAATTAGCTACAGCTGTTTAAATGCAGCTTAACTCTCTTGAATATTTTATCCTATCCTTTATCAGCCCTTTCCACTGCCTTTGGGGGTCAGGAACTATAAAGAATGTGTTGTTCTCTGACTAACAACTACCAAAGAAACCAACCAAAGGGCCAGATGAGATTTAGACAGAAGTGCCAAGGTATGGAGGTTGGACGTTTCCCCTTTCCCCTTAGAGGGGAGAAAGAACAGAAAGGCATCAGCTAGGCAGATGTCTTTGTAGCCATTGCAGCGGGCTTTTCTGGAGTGGAAAGAATCTTAAGCAGGAAGGTCACTGCTAGGGATACTGGGAGAAGGTGATTTAAGGAAATAGGTAAATATAGACTGGGATTCCTGATCAGTGGCCAAAAGGCTTGTGTGCATGCTCAGTCACGTCTGACTCTGCAACCCCATGGACTGTAGCCTGTCAGGCTTCTCTGTCCATGGGATTCTCCAGAAAAAACATATGGGTGGGAGTGGGTTGCCATCCCCTCCTGTGTTGGATCCTGACCCACGGATCATACCTGGGTCTCTTGCATTGCAAGTGGATTCTTTACTGCTGAGCCACCAGGGAAACCCAGCCAAAAGGCTAACCTGCCTTCAAATCCTAGCTCTGCCAATTCTTAGCTTGTGATGAGGGTAATTAAACTCTTGGGACCGCTTGATTCCTCATCTGTAAAATGGGAAACTTTTTTGAGGATTGAAAGATGGGATACATGTAATTCACAGGGATTCTATGAAGTTGGGCAATCAGGAAGAATTTTCAAGAGATGTGGGTATCTTGGTAACCATCTGTTTTTACCACAATGGAGGGAACACACACACACACACACACACACACACACATGCACTTACACACAACCCACCCCTACACTCTCAGTAAGCCTGGCAAAACAGAAGTGGCACCCGCTGTTGCCCTCTGGGGAAATCTGACTCTAAAACCCCATCCCCACTGTAATAAAATGTTTCCAACAGGAGCAGACAGGGTAACCCAGGGCCATGCCCTCCTGCTTCCCTCTTCCCGGAGCCTGTCTTGGGGAAGTGGGAGATAAAGGGTTGTGGGCACCTGGAACTGAAACATGTCTTTTATCACCTCCTATTCCGCCACCCCTCTCTCCTCTGGGCCAGGGCAGGGATCAGGTAGAGAGGATAAACAGCTCAGGCCGTTACTGTCCCCACACACATTTGGATCTGCTCTTCTCAGCCTCCAAAGCCTAGCTCGTCATTCAGCAAGATTCACTGATCACCTACAGGGTGCAGGACACTGTCCTAAATGCTTTACCTGGGACCTCCAGGGGAGCCCATAAGAAATTCCTTCCAATATTTAAAATCTTCGCTCAGCTCATGAAGACTAATATGGAACCCTCACTTCATTCCCACCCTCAACCTCTCCTCACCCCTGGCCAGAAAGAATACCTTTTGCTTTGAAAGTGCTAAGAAACTATGATTTAAATGTTCATGTGTTCAGTTGCTCAGTGGTGTCCGACTCTGTGCGACTCTGTGAACTGTAGCCCACCAGGCTCCTCTGTCCATGGGATTTTCCAGGCAAGAATACTAGAGTGGCTTGCCATTTCCTTCTCCAAAATGTTAATAATAATGAACCCTTATAAACATTCTTTACATAACTTCAGGCTCCCGTCCATATTTATTCCCTTGCTCCTGCACATTTATTTGCTTTTAGGAGAAGAATTTGGACTGGTTTCCTCGGATGCGAGCCATGTCCCTTGTTAGCAATGAAGGTGACAGCGAGCAAAATGAGATTCGGAACCTGCAGGAGAAGCTGGAGTCAACCATGAGTCTGGTCAAACAGCTGTCCGGCCAGCTGGCAGAGCTCAAGGAGCAGGTGGGTGCCCCTCGGAGATGGAGCTGGGTTGGGGGGGTGATGTAAAATCGTTCACCACTGTGAGTGGGGAGACTGGAAAATCTCAGCAGTGAGATTGTTATCCACGGGATTGTAAATCACAGTGAGGAAACCCCACGCTCAGCAAGCAGAGGCCACTTCTGCTTATCACACCCATCTTGTGTGACACTTCTTCTGTGGAACAGGGAAGGAAGGAACAAATACTGAAAGACAGGGACTGCTTTGGACTTTTTGATAGAAAATCGTATATTCTGCCATCACAGCAATTATTAAGTTCATCAGAAAAGCAGATCGTCATTTGTATCCATCACTCCAGTGCTACAGTCAACCCCTTCATCATGTAAGATTGTTAGCCTTAGTAAAAATAGTATCAAGAGTAACTGTGGTAGCTTTTTAAATGACTAAGGTGATGGCAGTGATGCTTTAAAAGAACCATGGTTCCTCTTTCTTAACCACAGAGAGGGGTTTGCTGTGTTTCTCTGCCTATGGAAATTCACTTTTAAAAATATTTTCCCTTTTTCAATAAATATTCACTGGGAAATATTCACCCAACACTGTGTGTTCCACCAGCGCTGGGAAAGAGTGAGAAAAATCAGCTTAATACACTCTCTCTTTTCTCCCCAGATGACAGAACAAAGGAAGAATAAGCAGAGACTGGGCTTCCTCGGATCAAACACGCCCCATGTGAACCATCACATGCCACCACACTGATACCATGGGGGCAGCCGTGACTAGCCTTTCATCAGTGTCCTGCCTGATCACTGAATAAAGAACTGAGACGGGGGGAGTGAACAGTGCCTATTGTTGAAAAGTTAAAAACAACCAAGTGCCAAGACGTTGAGTGGTTTAGCTCTGAGAACAATTTTTAACTGTGTTTTCATGGTTGAGAAGACCAAACTTAAAATGCAGCCGCTAGAAAGCACACATCACGCATTCTTAATGCAAAGTGAAGCCGCTTGCTCAAATGGACAGAGAGAGGAGGGGGAAGGCAGGGTGGAAGGAGATGCAGGGCAGAGAGAACTACCTTTGGCTGAATCGATAAGGGTCTGTTTTGTCTTTAATGCTCACTGCAACCTTTGTCATGGTTGGTTGGAATGGATTCCTTTTAATTATGGCATCTGGGTCAGTGATACAGGAAGTCATATTTTGGTGGCTAAGTTTTACTAAGGGAAATAACTGAAAAGATTAAAAATGAGAGCTGCAAAGAAAAAATGTTAATGCTTCCAAATCGTAGCCATCACAGGCAATTTCCTTATTTATAACATGGAACACAATGGATTTATGGCCCTAGTGCTTTAGAGCTTATGTCCCTCAGCTGATGACACGACTGGAATACGATTGCTTTCTCACAGATTCAGAGGGACTCTTGTCAATACGGAGCACAAAAAGAGGCTTTCATATAACTTGTTAACATCATGTTTCAAGTCATGTAGAGACTAAAACTATCAAAGATTTGGGGACAAAATAGCTGAAAGTAAGCCCCAGAGAAGAATTTTTTGAGAACATATGTGTTCTATTGAAATACATTGAGATTAACAAATGAAAATGCTTAAAGGTGACAGGAAATATAGAGAAACTTATGATGGTGGCATTGCCTTTTATAAATATGGAGTAAAAGCTACTTGATTCATGTTTGCTGTGCTTAAGAACTGAGTGGTTTTATTTATTCTATTGCTGCAGTTAGGGGAAAAAAATCTAAGAAATGTATTGAATACTCCAGAAAATGCAACGTTTCAATTGCATATTTTAAACTCTATCAGTAAGAGCTTTGCAAAAGGTAAAAAGATAATAATCTCTTTCTCAAATTGTTTTTATGTTAAATTATGCAACCAGAATTTGTAGAGGGAGAAAATAACCTGCCGTCCCTGTGTTAGTCTTAGAGACTATGCGTTTAGAATGCTAAAGCAAAATTCACATCATCAAAGTGTTAGGAGAACTACCATGTGGCAAGAGGGCAAGGCGCGCGGCACCAGACTCTGGGAGGTGCTCAGCAAGCTGACCTTTTCTGGTTGCTGCCCCCAGAAGAACAAAAAATTGCCTTTTAAACTCTCGTGTTATTACCACCAAGGTTTAAGGTCTGGACAGGATTTGCTATGCTCCTTTTTAAAGCCTTTAGATTATTTGAGTGTAGTTTAAGCTGTTGACTCCTAAAACTCTCAAATCACGGTCTAGGAAGATGATAAAGGATTCCCAAACCCATCCTTCTTCCACACCCCATTAAAATGTAGACTTGGAAACCCAGAGCAGTGAATTTTTGAGCTGAATCTGCTGATGCATGCCCCGCTCCAAGTGCCTCCCCAAGTTAAGAATTCCTCACTCTGATGTGATAGTATTTTTCCAGACCTGTCCCTGAAAGATCACAATCAAGTGATACGCAGAAACTGAGCTATATGCAACACAGAGCCTAGGACCCAGTGGGCATTCAGTGAATATGTGAGAAATTCTACTGTCATTCAATCCTAATGCTTCACTAAAACTTTAAACCATATCACATTTTGATTTTTAAATGGCTTCACCAAAACTGAAGTAGACCAAAGCAGCCATTTAAAAACACCCACAAAATAAAGCCATTCTTGTTATTAACAGGATTAGATGAAAAGTACCCTTTTAAAGTATTTCATAGGCAGGGTAAAGCAGCAAATACTGGCTATGTTGCAATGTCAGAGCCTATCTCTGTTTAGCACAAACTAACATGTTTCTGATGGATGTCCCAGCATCAAGAAAAGAAATTAGTTTGGACAGATGAGAGCAACCTGTCTTTCAGATGAACTACCTACTTTTCTCTTACACGTTTTTTTTTTTTCAGAGAGAATGAGTCATTGGATATAAAACTGCTATCAAGAGATGGCCTAACCTCTCCAACCACTGGCAGATCACCATGTCACAATGTGTTTTCTCCTCTGAGAAGTATTCAGAAGGGATTGCAACTAACCAGACTCCTATGTAATCAAAATTGAAATATTGCTCAGTTGTGTTTCTCTTCTTTTCTTCCTCAATACTTTGAGATTTTTAAAGTAAAATAAACGAAAGCAAACAAAAAAAGGCAGCTTTCAGGCTATTAAATTCATGATGAAGCAGATAATCATGACATTCACTCTAAATTTATATTTGTTTTATATATGTTTGTTACTGCAACTGGAATATTTGACTTAGACAAGTGTCAATTAACGTTCTCATATTTATATAGTGATATTAAAAAAAGTACAATCATCTTTGATTTTGATGTTAAGAGAAATGTTTTACTGTTTAGTTATTAAAACCCATATTGGCTTAAAAGTATCAGTTTCTGTGGAACATAATTTTTAATTTCAAAAGATTTGATTCCCCTAAATAGTCCACTCTGAAGCCCAAGAGTTTCATGCAGGTATGTTTTAAGACTATAATACTAAAAAATAAATTTTATACTTGTAAAATTAACATATTTTACCTTTTAAAAGTTGTTTTGACAAGGGCTTATTTTCTTGCATACTGAAAGTTTTCTGTTGGTGATGAGGATGCATTTTCTAGTGGATTATTGATAAATCAGGAAGATACTCTGCTCAAGTCAGAACTGTTTGCTTTTCTCCATATTCTTGGCTCATAACTCATTGTTTTGGTTGTTCTTTTTAGTTTATAGTTGTTTTATTAGAAGCAGTAATGCCAAAGGGTCCACCCTCTTTCCCCATGCCCCAGGGCTGAGAATAAGCAGAGAAATTGAGGGTCTAGAGACTTGGGGCAGGAAAGTGCACACTGGGACTTCACTGTGATTAGGAGAAGGGCTTCCCTGGTGGCTCAGTGGTGAAGATCCTACCTCCCCAAAGCAGGAGACTGGGATTTAATCCCTGGGGATGGAAGATCTGCAGGAGGAGGAAATGGAAACCCACTCCAGTATTCCTGCCTGGGAAATTCCATGAATGAAGGAGCCTGGCGGGCTACAGTCCAGGGGTCGCAAAGGGTCAGACACAACTGAGCTAGTAATAACGTAGTATGATTAGGGGAAAGAAGACGGAGTAAAGGGTAGATAGTAGGATGAACAGGGCTTACCCTCCAGGGACCCAGTAGACTGGGACATAAGTAAGTAAATATTGCGCAGGTATAATGATTTAACAGATTACAATCTCAAGAGATAACCCTTAAACATGCAAAGAACAGGGCTTTGTGGAGAGCTTCAGTAAGAGGTGTGTTCCCTCCAGCAGTCCTTAAATCTTTACAGAATCACAAATCTTCACAGAATCTTCACAGAATCATATTCTGACCCACAGACCTGTTCCAAGAAGCCCTGACACTCGATGCAATGCAAAAAGGGGGTGCAGCAGGCATCTTAAACACAAACACAGGTGCCCATAGAAGCCAGAAAAGTGACTAGAATGAGTGCAGTTGTGAGGGGCACATTGTATGTAGGGAAGGGGAAACCCAGGGGAGCTTTCTTTTTTTTAGTTTATTCAAGTATAGTTGATTTACAATGTTATGTTAATTTCTGCTGTCCAGCAAAGTGATTCAGTTATATATATAAATCCATTTTTTCATATTCTTTTCATCATGGTTTATCCCAGGATATTGAATATAGGTCCCTGTGCTATACAGTAAGACCTTGTTTATCCATTCTGTATATACTAGTTTGCATCTGCTAATTTGGGGAGCTTTCTGTTTACAAATTTGATACCTAAATCCACTTTGAAGAAAATGCCTGAGGCCAGTTGAGGCTCTCTAGCCATTGGTGGCTCAGCTGGTAAAGAATCTACCTGCAATGCAGAAGACCCTGGTTCAAGTCCTGGGTCAGGAGGAACCCCTGGAGAAGAGATAGGGTACCCACTCTAGTATTTTGGGGCTTCCCTGGTGGCTCAGATGGTAAAGAATCCGCCTGCAGTGTGGGAGACCTGGGTTTGATCCCTGGGTCCGGAAGATCCCCTGGAGGAGGCCATGGCAACCCACTCCAGTATTCTTGCCTAGAGAATCTCCATGGACAGAGGAGCCTGGCAGGCTACAATCCATGGGGTCACAAAGAGTCGAACATGACTGAGCAACTAAGCACAGTCACTCATTTGTTATCTCTGAAAGAATTGTTGGTATATCTACACCATTTAGTAGAAGAAAGTACACTACACCAAAATGGAGCAGAGGAGCCAAAATGCATGTGAAACTCAAGAAATCTGAAAACAAAGCCAGATTTCACCTCTGAACTGAGTGTTTCCACAAGCTTGAATAATTTATGAAAGTATCATACCAGTTCTTCTCATTTCACCAGAGCCTTTTTTCCCCTGCAGTAGAAGATTGCTATATTTGCCTCAAAAAGTATAATTCTAATATATGTCAAGACCAGACAAGTATAACTTATAAATTATTACTAATAAAGTTGAATTTGTAAAACTTTTTTTCACGTGATACTTCAAGTGGTTTGTCACTTTTTAGTGTTTCTAAATAATGTATTGGTATGAAAACCATTATTACTGCTATTTTACATAGTGAGACTTGGGGGACAAATCTTTGGCAACCTGAACCACACTGGTGAGATAGTTCAGGTGGGCCACTGTGCCCAACGCTTACTGGGGATTGGCCTGACTCCCAATTGGCCAGCACCTCCTAATATATCAACACTGTACTGACACCCAGCAGGGGCTCCGTGGGCACAGGTCATATGGTCATCCAGAATTTCCTGGTTCTTAACCCCCAGAGCATGGCACAGCTGAAATCAAAATGACTTGCACGAATCACGTGCAAACCACAAAGAGAATTCTCTGCTCACATGGGCATTTTGCAGTGTCCTTGAAGCTGGCTGACAAGAATTGTTTTGTTTTGTTTGAGATCTGAGGAAAGGCTTCAGGAGGGAAACTGAACAATGAGTTCCTCTTCCAGTGAGAGAAATTGGCACAGAGGATACACGTGGTGGGGGGCGTCATGGACACTGCAAAGTGACCCTGCGTTTGACCGTCAACCGCGGTGCTTTGAGGAAGTCTTAGGAAGGCAAGTCTTCAGAGCACAGAAGTCTGCAGGCCAGAAATCTGTGTACTCGAACCACTCCTTATGTCCCTCCCTGAAAGCAGACGCACTGGCATACCACAGGGAACCTGCCACGTGGAACACACAAAGAGAGACCAAACTCGATGATGGTAGGAAACTGATAGGAACAGAGATGCATTGTTGAACATAGTTTGGCTCAAACTAACAGAAAATCATGTCTTTGCACTTCAGTGTGGATTTCCACCTTGTTTAGCCTGTTTCCTTTTCACTCTGGTCCTTGGAGTAAAATCAGCTCCAGGTAGAATGGTCCTCCTCACAGCTGTGGAAATGTGGATACAGGTGTGACTTTCCTCTATAATCCACTGCAGTGCTTCCTACCAAAGTCTTCCTCCCCTCAAATCTGTACAGGGAAAAGCTGCTACTGAGGCTGCTGCCTGTTCTAACAACTGTGCTTTTTCATTCTTTTTATAATTGTCTTCACCATGGACAGTTGTATCTGCCTTTTTGTCTGCCATAACCTGTTCCTTCTCTTTCGACAAAGATCAGATTTTTTTGTGTGTGATCCTGATCTTTTCAGCAGTATCTTCCAACAGAAAAATTTGTGAACACAATATCTTAAAATTAGACCTGGTTTTACTACATATATTAATGTATTTTAGATCTTTTAGGGTTTTATGGGAAAAGAGAAATCAGGTTGGGTGACATGGACCGAGAGATCTATTTTAAGGATTTGACTTCGTGCAGTTATAGGGAAGGGGACTTCCTAGGTAATGGTAAAGAACCCACCTTCCATGCAGGAGACTAAAGAAACGCTGGTTCTATCACTGGTCAGGAAGATCCCTGGAGGAGGGCATGGCAACCCACTCCAGTATTCCTGCCTGGAGAATCCCATGGAAAGAGGAACCTGGAGGGCTACAGTCCAGTTCAGTTCAGTTCAGTTGCTCAGTGGTGTCTGACTCTGCAACCCCATGAATTGCAGCACACCAGGCTTCCCTGTCCATCACCAACTCCTGGAGTCCACCCAAACCCATGTCCATCGAGTTGGTGATGCCATCCAGCCATCTCATCCTCTGCAGTCCCCTTCTCCTCCTGCCCTCAATCCTTCCCAGCATTAGGGTCTTTTCCAATGAGTCAACTCTTCACATGAGGTGGCCAAAGTACTAGAGTTTCAGCTTCAGCATCAGTCCTTCCAATGAACACTCAGGACTGATCTGTTTTAGGATAGTCTGGTTGGATCTCCTTGCAGTCCAAGGGACTCTCAAGAGTCTTCTCCGACACCACAGTTCAAAAGCATCAGTTCTTCGGTGCTCAGCTTTCTTCACTGTCCAACTCTCAGATCCCATACATGACCACTGGAAAAGCCATAGCCTTGACTAGAAGGACCTTTGTTAGTAATGTCTCTGCTTATAAATAAGCTATCTAAGTTGGTCTTAACTTTCCTTCCAAGGAGTAAACGTCTTTTAATTTCATGGCTGCAGTCACTATCTGCATTGATTTTGGAGCCCCCAAAAATAAAGTCTGACACTGTTTCCCCATCTATTTCCCATGAAATGATGGGCCCAGATGCCATGATCTTAGTTTTCTGAATGTTGAGCTTTAAGCCAACTTTTCCACTCTCCTCTTTCACTTTCATCAAGAGGCTTTTTAGTTCCTCTTCACTTTCTGCCATAAGGGTGGTGTCATCTGCATATCTGAGTTTATTGATATTTCTCCTGGCAATCTTCATTCCAGCCTGTGCTTCCTCCAGTCCAGCATTTCTCATGATGTACTCTGCATACAAGTTAAATAAGCAGGGTGACAATATACAGCCTTGATATACTCCTTTTCCTATTTGGAACCAATCTGTTGTTTCATGTCCAGTTCTAACTATTGCTTCCTCACCTGCATACAGATTCCTCAAGAGACAGGTCAGATGGTCTGGTATTCCCATCTCATTCAGAAATGTCTATAGTTTATTGTGATCCACACAGTCAAAGGCTTTGCATAGTCAATAAAGCAGAAATAGATGTTTTTCTGGGACTCTTGCCTTTTTCAATGATCCAGTGGATGTTGGCAATTTGCTACAGTCCACGGAGTCACAAAGAGTCGGACATGACTGAAGTGACTTAGCACGCACTCAAGCATGCACACACAGTTGTAGTGAAGAGCTGGTGAAGAACTCAATGGAAGCCTGCTGCAACGGCATCGGTAGTTGAGTCTGAAATCACTATATCAATGAGGCTGGTGGTCAGGAAAAAAAGCTGGGCATGAGGCATGGAAGGGCAAGGACAAATTGTAACCCAGGAGGACAAATTTAAGATTTGCATCTGGCTCTCACAACCTCCAAACTCCATGGCATAAAAAAGCTGGTGGCCTTCACCATGGGACGGTATGCATCTGACCCAGGACTCAGAGAAGCTGAAGGAGGTCTGATGCTAGCTGGAAAATAGAAGACTGTCGTGTCTAGCCACTGTTCACACCAGTATCATGAGCAGGAGATCAGGTTTCAGTGGCAGCTATTGTCTACCCCTTCTGAATTCAATAACTCTTATTTCATTCCCACCTTCCATATCTCAGGAAAATGCTTCCTGTGGTCAAAAGTAACCTCTAATCCTCCGAGAGAGGGGATTCTGGGAAATGTGGTTCTAGCTAAGCTAAATTGAAGTAGTGCAAAGCCACTCCACTGGAGTAGAACTTGATGCTCCCCAATAGTGATGCTCTCCTCATCCTGGACACACAAAGGACACATTTCCCAGCACCCACTGCAGCTAGGGGGAAACACACTACTAGTTTTTTGGGGGGTTTTTTTAGATTTTTTTAAGGGTTGTTTTTGTTTTGTTGGCCATATTGCACAGCATGTGGGATCTCAGTTCTCTTGATCCAGCCAGGGATCAAACCTATGCCCCCTGCAGTGGAAGCACAGAATCTTAACTCCTAGACTGCCAGGGTTGTCCCAAGATTTGTTTTTCATTGGGGTAACTTTGGTTCATAACATTATACATGTTTCATGTATAGAACATTATATTTCCATTTCTGTAGGCCCTACAGCTTGCCCACCACCAAAAATTTAGTTTCCATCATCACGGTATAGTTGATCCCTTTTACCCATTTCTCCCCTCTGGTAACCATTATTCTGTTCTCTGTATCTACATGTTTGTTTTTATTTGGTTTAGTTTGTTCATTTATTTTATCTATTCAATTTTTATGTTCCACATCTGAGTGAAATCTTATAATATCTGTCTTTTTGCATCTGACTTATTTCACTTAGAACTAACCATCAAGGCTAGATTTTGTCTTTTTAATGATTCATCAGTATTCCATTGCGTGTCTGTATATACCACATCTTCTTTATCCATTCATCCATTGATGGGTCCTTAGGTTGTTTCCATATCTTGGCTATTATAAATAATGCCATGATGAACATAAAGGTGCCTGTATCTTTTCAAATTAGTGGATTCACATTCTTTGGACAAATGTCCAGAAGTATCATGGCTGGATCATATGGTAATTTTCATCTTAACTCTTCGAAGAATCTCCATACTGTTTTCCATGGTAGCTACCCCAACTACAGTCCACCAACAATATACCAGGGTTCCCTTTCCTCCACACTGTTTGCAACATTTGTTATTCCTTGCATTTTTATAATGCCCATTCTAACAGGTGTGGAGTGATATATCATTGCGGTTTTGATTATCCTTTTCATAACTAATGATATTGAACACCTTTTAATGTGGCCATTGGCCCTTTGTATTTCTTTGGAAACATTTTTAATTTGGTTATTTGTGTTTTTGTTGTTGAGGTTTATGTGTTCTTCATATATTTTGGATCTTACTCCCTGATCAGATATAGAATCTGGATATAGATATAGGATATAAAATATTTTCTCCCATTCTGTAAGTTGTCTTTTCATTTTGACAATGGTTTTCTTTGCTGTGCAGAAAATTTCAAATTTGATATAATCACATTTGTTTGTTTTTACTTTTGCTTTTCTTGCCTAAAGAGATATATCTAGAAAGACATTGCTAATGCCAATGTCAGAGTGCATAATGCCTATGTTTTCTTCTAGGACTTTTATAGTTTCAGACCTTACATTCAAGTCTTTAATCTGTTTTGAGTTGATTTCTCTATATGATGTGAGACAATGGTTCTATTTATTTATTTTTTGTGCATGTGGCTGATGTAACTAGTTCTGAACAGTGAATTGTGAATTCAACTGACAAGTGGAGGCAATAAAAAAGTCTCTGCACAACCTCAAGTTCTTTTCCCACCACTTTAATCATGGAGGCCAAAATGGAACCATCCTGAAACCCTGAGTCAGCTCTTTGAAGAGAACAACCCTGGAGATCGTTGATACACACAGCAGAATTGATATGAATGAAAAACTTAATTGTGGCTGTTGACATTTAAAAGCTTTTTTTCCTGTTAAATAAATGAGATTAGGGTATAGATGATGGTTACTATAACATAACACAGTCTACCTGACTAATGCAGACATTTGTATTAGGGACCAGAAAACTGACCCAAATGTACAGCTTCTGAGATGTAG
Organism: Antilocapra americana; assembly: GCA_007570785.1. Lineage (NCBI taxonomy): Eukaryota > Metazoa > Chordata > Mammalia > Artiodactyla > Antilocapridae > Antilocapra > Antilocapra americana. The sequence continues at coordinate 15,391,114 of ML663562.1, read as the reverse complement.
CCAAGAAAAAGATGAAGAAAAATCCATGTTTACAAACTCTACTTATAATGAAAAAAATTGAATGTAGTACAAATGCCCAGTAATTTGGATGTGTTTTAAAATTTATGATGCAATCATGGAATGGACTGTTGTATGTGTGTATGTGTGTGTGCCTCTGTTAGTCACTCAGTCATGTTCGACTCTTTGCAACCCCTTGGACTTGGAGATGGCTAGGATCCTCTATCTATGGGATTCCCTAGGCAGGAATACTGGAGTGAGTTGCCATGGCCTTCTCCAGGTAATCATCCCAACCCAGTGATTGAACCAGGGTCTCCTGCCTTACAGGCAGATTCTTTACCGTCTGAGCCACCAAAAGTATGTAAACTGAGACTACATTGGAAAACAGGCAGAATAAACTTTTAAAATGCCTACAAATTTTATGTACACTATTAACTATAGAAGAGTATGTTTCTCAAAAAGACTTGAACAAACTCCACTATAATGGTATTTATTTTAAAATAACTATGGGATTATATATTATTTTCCTTTTTCATTTTCTAAATTTTTTATGGCTTAAACATCTTTAAAAGGAAATGAAAGTTGTATTAAGTCCAGCAAGTGTTTTCTAAGAATAAGTTTTCCCAAATTCATTTACATTTTATACGATCATTGAAATTGTAGATTAAGTAAATACTATAGTTTACATTGATTTCAATAAGATGTTAAAGAAAAGTTGAATGATTTTTCTACAGACTAGATACAAAACTTGTCCTTGATGAGAATAGAGTTTTACAAATAGATATGCAAGTAAACTTAACATGAGGGAGTTTTACTTAACATGAGATTTGAGTAAAATATCCTTGTGTGTGTGTGTGTGTGTGTGTGTGTGTGTGTGTGCTCAGTCACTCAGTCATGTCCAACTCTTTGTGAACTCATATAGACTGTAGCCTGCCAAGCTCCTCTGTCCATGACATTTTCCAGACAAGAGTACTGGAATGGGTTGCCATTTCCTCCTTCAGAGGATCTTCCCAACCCAGTGACCAAAGCCGCGTCTTGAACCTGCTGCACTGGTAGGCAGATTCTTTACCACTGACACCACCTGGGAGGCCCAAAATATCCTTGGCCTATTGTTAAATTTCTGTCCTTTGCCTATTCCTGATCCACATTTATTTTAATGTCTGAAATAAAGAAATAGCAAAAGATTTTAAATGTGGAGATGATATAAATTTGGGAAGTAAACAAGATGGATGACAAAGTAACAATACGGTCAGAAAACGAGAATGATGAACAAAGCTATTGTGATGGACTTTCACTGGGAGAAATGTAAAGTTTATCTCCAAAGAGCTCAGTTGCATAAATATAGGATATAGAAGACAACTACTCATGCAAAAAGCAAACAAACCTTGAGATTTTCAATAACCTCTAGCTCTATATTGATATATTTATTTACTTCAACATGTTTCTCATCTTCACATGCTCGGTTGCATCTGACTATTTGTGGCCCCATGGACTGTAGCCCACCAGGCTCCTCTGTCCATGGAATTTTCCAGACAAGAATACTAGAGTGGGTTGCCATTTCATCCTCCAGGAGATCTTCCTGACCCAGGGACTGAATCTGAGTCTCTTGTGTCTCCTGCATTGCAGGAGGATCTTTTACCATTTGAGCAATTGGGGAAGTCCCTCAACATGTACGTGTTTAGTGTTTATTTTATTTAAGAAATATTGAAGAAGGCTAAGCAAGATATGGTATGGGTTTTATCTTAAAGAGTAAGTACTAGGGATAGAAAGATGGGTTGGTTACAAGAAATATTCTAAAGGGAGAATCTACAGAACTTGGTGCTCAATTGGGTGCTCAAGAAGAAGGATTCCAGAAAGATTCTTGGGCTTTGAGCTTGCAGAACAGGGAAAGAGTGATGCTATTTATTGATCTAGGGAATACTGGAGAAGTGGGCTTAAAGGGAAAATAAAAGATGAGTTTATTCTTGGACATACTCAGTTTTAGTTCTTTAATACATATCCAGGAAGGACTATCTGTTCGATAGAGGTTATAAGGGTATGAAGTCTATGAAAGAAGTCAGGGCTAGAGGTAAAAGTTGTAAGAGTTATTGAGACATACATGACAGTGAGACTAAAAAAGTAAATAAATGCTGAAAGACAGAGATTAGACCTTGAGAAGAGAAGATCAAGGACAGAGCCCCAAAGAACAACTAGCAAGAGAAATTTTAAAAAAAAAATGAGGAAGAAAAATCAGAGAGCTAATGTGAGAACAAAAAAGAATGATGTTTCAGAAGTCAAAGGAGGAGTTTCAAAAATATATGAAATTTCCTATCAAATATACTAGTAGACTGTCAGAGCCTCATAACTTTCTCCTAAGTTTCTATTCTAACCATATTGGGTAATACCATACCTAATGATATGATATAGAAGCAAAATTCCATCATCACACATAAACTAGGTAATATAATTATTAAAGCAAAGTCTATTTATGAGTTAAAGGAATTTTTCTAACTACATTGGGGCCACACCCTTGACATTCCATTCTCAGAATTAATTTGTGGACAGTCTAAGATAAGAAGCTAGGGGAGAATTTCCTTGGTGGTCCAGTGATTAAGAATCTATCTGCCAATGCAGGGGACATAGATTTGATCCCTGGTCTGGGAAGATCCTACATGCCATGGAGCAACTAAGCCTGAGCACCACAACTACTGGGCCCCCAGGTCTAGAGCCAGTGCTCCACAAAAAGTGAAGCCACCACAGTGAGAAGAAAGAACACACAAAGTGTGTGTGAAGCACACCACAAGGAAGAACAGCCCCTAATCACACCTACAGAAAGCCTGAGTGCAGCAATGAAGACCCAGCATAGCCTTAGATGAACAATTTTTTTGTTTAAAAAAAAAAAAAAAAGAAACTAGGAGATAACTTTGAGTCACTCTCACAATTTATCCCTTACCCAAGATATGGGCTGCTCTCTTCCAAAAAAAAAATAGGTGGCCATCTCCTTTTACATGAGAACTATGCTCTGAGTCCCTCAGTCCCCACGTCACACTTCCCCTTCTCCCTTCTGTTCCCATCAAATCTTCTCATTCAACCTCTAGAGGTAAATTTCCTATGTATAACTACAGAAAGTAAAATGAGGCAGGTGAGAAGCAAGGTTCATCTTGGCATACCTACACGATGGAGTCCATGGAGTCACAAAGAGTTGGACATGACTGAGCTACTGAATAATCACACAGTGGAGGAAAACTGTTGTGACCCTGGACAGGAAGGTTGTTAGGAGTAATGTTTACATATATTGAATGAATAATCAATGTGCTGCATCTAGAGAATCCAGAATCAAGAATCAGTGTAGAGGGAAGCATATTTTCTATGAAAAGTGCTAGCTAGGTACCACAGTTTGGGCTGCCAGCATGCATAGCGACCTGCTCAAACAAGAGAAGTGAAGTGGGAATTAAGGAAATGGTCTTCTTCTACCATAAGGAGCTCCATGCTCTCCTTCCTCCAGCATTTCTGATTGAAGGATCCTTGGAAGGTAGCAATACTTTGGCCATCTGATGTGAAGAGCCCTCATTGGAAGAGATCCTGAAGCTGGAAAAGACTGAAGGCAGGAGGAGAAGGGGGTGACAGAAGACAAGATGGTTGAATGACTCACTGACTCAATGGACATGAGTTTGAGCAAGCTTCAGGAAATGGTGAAGGACAGGGGTGCCTGGCGTGCTGCAGTCCATAAAGTCTCAAAGAGTCAAACATGACTGAGTAGCTGAACAACAAGAAAGGTAGCATGAAGTAGGCTCAGTCTAGCACAGGACATCCTGAGGAACCAACTCCTAGCCTTCATTTCAAGTCACCTGGTAGGGACTTGAAATGGTAGGGACTTCCCTGGTGGCTCAGATCGTAAAGCATCTGTCTACAATGTGGGAGACCCAGGTTCGATCCCTGGGTCAGGAAGATCCCCTGGAGAAGGAAATGGCAACCCACTCCAGTACTATTGCCTGGAAAATCCCTTGGATGGAGGAGCCTGGTGGGCTACAGTCCATGGGATCTCAAAGAGTCAGACATGACTGAGAAACTTCACTTGACTTCACATGGTAGAGATGTAACTGAATGCTAAACTAAAAAGGAAGTGGCAGAAGAGCCTTCTCTACAACTGAATTTTTTTATTGATTTGTAACATTGTGTTAATTTCTGCTGTACAGCAGGGTGATTCAGTTATAAATATATATATTCTTTTCCTAATATTGTTTTTCATTATGATTTATCATAGGAAATTTTAAATGATAAGCATATTACTATCACCAGTTCAAACTTACTTCATAATTGCAGAGCCAAATTTTCTGGCTTTAAGAATCACAGCACATGGCAATCCACCTGCTCTTCAATAGTTTCAACATTTTTTTATTGCTTTGACCTGTACCTTGTAGTATATGCCTTCTCTTAGTTTAAAATGATCTAGCAGTACTGTCTGTGGACATGCATATAGACAAGTGTACAATATTGGATGTACTATACTACAAGGTTGAGACTGATTTTATCTGTGCCCCACAATCTTCTTCCCCTAGTGTTAGTCGCTCAGTTGTGTCCCATGGACTTTGCCATCCCATGGACTGTATGTAGCCCACCAGTCTCCTCTGGCCATGGAATTCTCCAGGCAAGAATACTAGGGTGAGTTTCCATTCCCTGCTCCAGGGGATATTCCTGACCCAGGGGTCAAACCTGGGTCTCCCACATCACAGGCAGAGTCTTTATCATCTGAGCCATGGGAAGCCGTTTAGGGTCACCTTTAAAGACCCTGAGCTGGCTCAGTGAATGAGCTATAACGTCAGCCAATGCAGCACAGTGCAGTAGCTGATTTTGTGAAATGCGGGCCCATCCCTACTTGTCCAGAGTCACTGTCTCTCTGATACAAACTATTACTCAGTAGTTACATCTTTAAAAATAATTGTTTAAAAATATGTAAAAGCAAAATGAAAATTGTAAAAAGAATTTTAATTTAAAAAAATAATTGTTCTATGTATAGAGGATGAGCAATAAAATGGACCATGGTCTGTAAAAAAGAACTCATGGGAGGAAAAGGAGTGGTTGAGAGAGGTGGACTATGGAGCCCAGAAGAAGGAGCTTGGAGGAGAAAAAAGAGGAGCCCACATTTGGAGCACTCACACCTGACTAATACTAGTACCAACGAGCATTCCCCGAATGTGTACCAAGAAACAATACATGCTGCACGTATGTTTTAACTAATTTAATTCTTCTGTAACCCTGTGATGTATTACAATTACCTCTAGCTTAAAAATGAGAAAACCAAAGCATGGGGAAATTAAGCAATTTGCCCAAAGTCCTACAACTTGTACAGTCTGAACCGACACAGTCTGACTATAAAATCCATCCTCTCAACCCTTGTGCTACCCCATGCACTGAAAAACAAGCAAAAGGTGTAGGACAAGTCATGCTGGAGAAGAGATGGGAATTTGGCAGTGTTGTTAAATAATTAAAGAAAAGTAGGAGAGACAGAGGTGGGAGGAAAGCTTGGCAGCTCTCAGAAGATGGAGATGCAGGACAAATGCCTGAGGGATGGGAGAAAATGAAGACAAGCTCTGCCTTTTCCAACATTTATCTATCCATCAGACATCTGTCAAAGTCACACACTGTTCCAGGCATTGATCTGGGCACTGGAAATACAGAGACAAATAAAATATAACCACTACAGGAACTTGCATTTCCAGAGTGAGAAGGGCCAATGTATACTTCAATACACAGTAGTAAATACTATCATTGAAATATGGAAGGTGCCACATCCAGTGAGGGGAGAGAGGGTGCACAGAGGAAATGACACTAAAGAATTGAATGGGAAGTTAAAAGTGGCCAAGGAAGAAGAGGTATTTGAAGTGTCAGGAAGACTGAAGGCAAACAATGAGAGACAAGAAAAAGGAACTGTATTTACAGAATGGCCAAAGTCAAAATGGTTGTTGGATAGTGGAGAAGTACTAAGAGCCAGGCCATGAAATTGTCCATGTTATTATCCTAAGGAGCAAGGAGAGAAGGGCCAGTGGAAGCTTTCATATAGGAAGCAGAATGTGATTGTGTTTAGTTTTAGAAAAGTAATTAGAGGCAGAGTGAGGGCTGGATTGGAGAGGAAGAAGTTATCAAAAGGAAAGCCAGTTCAGCTGGATTATTGCAAAGATCACCCAAGGAAAGACCTGTGCCAGGGCACTGGTGTTCTACAAAGAAGCATGGACAGATCCAAGAGTCACCAACAAGGTAGAGGTCAAGGATCTTAGATCAATAATGGGCTAGTTGTTGAGGATTATCTTAAGATTCTAATATGGGAGAAAGGATAGACATCCATTAGTGGAGAGAGAAAATTCTTCACAGTGGGCATGTTTGTGATTTATTGAATTTGAGGAATCTACCAGGTATCCGGATACATATTGTAGTAGACTCTATCATTGTTGAGGCAAAATAATATCATCATTGTCACCTAACACCTTATTTTCAATGCCAGATAGTTTCCCTATAAAAACATTAGTAACAAGTTATAGATGGAAACTGAATCAGTGTTCTTAATGCTATAGATAAACCTAGACAGCATATTTAAAAGCAGAGACATTGCTTTGATGATGAAAGTCCAGATAGTCAAAGCTATGGTTTTTGTATGGTCATGTATGGATGCGAGAGCTGGATCATAAAGAAGGATGAGCACCGAAGATGCTTTCAAACTATGGTGCTAGAGAAGACTCTTAAGAGTCCCTTGGACAGCAAGGAAATAAAACCAGTCAATCCTAAGGGAAATCAACCCTGAATATTCATTGGAAGGACTGATGCTGAAGTTCCAATACTTTGGCCACCTGATTCAAAGAGCTGACTCATTGGAAAAGACCCTGATGCTGAGAAAGATTGAGGGCAAGAGGAGAAGAGGGCAACAGAGGATGAGATGTGTGGATGGCATCATCAACTCAATGGACATGAGTTTGAGCAAACTCCAGGAGATAGTGAAGGACAGGGAAGCTTGGATTGCTGCAGTCCATAGGGTCACAAAGAGTCGGATATGACTGAACAACCGAACAACAAATAGAGAGGAATTAATTGAGCATATTTTGAGTTCGGTTAAGAAGAATTGAGTTACATCGTTTTACAATACTTTAACATATGGTATTACTTTTAATCTCAATAATCCTAAGGGTAGGTACTTAATATTCTTCCAAGATAATATTTAATATCCTTCCAATTTTGAGGAATCAAAGTCCATTGTGTTAGTTATCACACAGTTAGTAGTGAAGCTACAACTGAACCACCTCCTTCTACCTTTACCTGGAGAGAGACAATCCTCACAAGACTGCAAAGCCATGGAAGCCATACCCAATCTTGTTAATTCTTGTGATTCTGATGTTCATCAGAATGCCTGGTGTATGGCAGCACGAAATCACTGGATTTATTCATTTGTATGGATGACACACATCTAACATTCTTAAAGTCTTTGTTAAATAACATGATTACATTTCTGAGTAACTATTTTCACAGAAATGAAAAATTAAAGGGACATCCCTGATGGTACCGTGGTTGAGAATCCACCTTCCAATGCAGGGACATGCCTGGTCTGGGAAGATTCCACATGCCCAGGAGCAATTAAGCTTGGGCACCACAACTCCTGAGCCAGCGTGCCCTTGAGCCTGCGCTCAGGAACAAGAGAAGCCATCACAATGAGAAGCCTTTGCATCGCAGCTAGAGAGTAGGCCCCACTCGCCGCAACTAGAGAATGTCTGAGCACAACAATGAAGACCCAGTGCAGCCAATAAATAAATTTATTTTAAAAGAAAATATTAGTCAGAAAGGTAATAGTTCTTGTGAAAAAGCTTGGGAGAAAGGGTAGATTCCATTAGCTAAAATAATATGTGTTGGGGATTTCATGTTGTAAAGAAAATATATAATAAGAGGTCTGTATGTGCATCACTGGCTCAGTTGTGCTTGACCCTTTGAGATCCCACGGACTGTAGCCCACTTGGCTCCTCAGTCCATGGAATTCTCCAGGTGAGAATACTGGAGTGGGTTGCCATTCCCTTCTCCAGGGGATCTTTGCAACCCAGGGATTGAACCTGGGTCTTCCAAATTACAGGCAGATTCTTTATCATCTGAGACAACAGGGAAGCTTATAAAAAGAGATATTTCTGTGTAATCAAATTAATTTCTCATGCTATTGGCAAGAAGACCCTTTCCTGAATCCCACCTGAACGAGCCTTTTCATTGCTCACTTTTCAAGGTTGTGTCTATATACCAACTCCCGCCTTCTCTCTCTGCCTCTTTCTGTTTTATTACAGGACATTTTCATTGAGCTATTGAAATTGGATGTGTCAGACACATTAAAAGCAATGGCAGTTGTGGCAAGTTAGTTGATATATTTTAAAATAAACCAAGAGGGCCATGTAGCTGTCAGGGGAATAAATTGCTCTGTTTAGCAACAAGTGATTTATTTAACGGCACTAGACAGGGTCCGAGGGATGCCAAGCCGCATACATTTGGGGGAAAGCTGAGCAATTTTCTCAGAAATCTCTCATATGGGACCAAAGTAAGAGCCGGAGGAGTTTATGAGAAGATTAATTAAATTCTTGACTTGGGAATGACCCCAAGGACTGAATTTTATTTCCCATGTGTTGCAAGGTGAGACACATTCCAGAAGCATCAAGTATGAGCAGTGACCCAGACTTCATGGGTTTCCCCCAAACTGCCACAGCAGCATTTTCCTTGCTCACCTGTGAGGACAAAGTATGATGTTTCCAAAAGAGTGCTGAGCAGAGAAGCTCATGTCTTAGATTTCACTCTTTCTTCCTCTATGCACTCAGCTTTGTTTGGTGCTTTCTTGATATGTGAATTGATTTAAATCAAAAGCTGCACAGAGGCTAAAAGCATGGGCCCCCATTCTAGAAGGGTCCACCGCCAATGCAAGAGCCATAGGAGACACAGTTTCAACCCCAGAACTGGAAGATCCCTTGGAGGAGGGCATGGCAACCCACTCCAGTATTCTTGCCTGGGAGACCCCATGGACAAATGATCCTGGAAGGCTATAGTCCATGGCATCACTAAGAGTTGGACGTGACTGAACGTGTACACGAACCGTTCTAGAAGGCCCTGGTTGGCATCCTCCTTCTGCCTTTTACTCACTGTGTGACCATGAACAAGTAACTGGCCTTCCTGTACTTCATTTTTCTCATTTGTAGCTGAAGATAGTAATAGTACTGACTACATACAATTAATAAGATGTTAAATGAGTTCCTACAGTTACAGAGAGGACCACATGGGATTGTCCCTTCTCTTATTTTCTGATCGACCATTCCCCCTCCATTGGTTGATTCCCCTCAGTGTCCACATTCTACTGTAATATCTCCCTTGAAAAAGAATCCTTGCTCTTACATCCTCCTCCAGTTTAAACCTTATTTCTTTTCTCTACTATTCCAGTGAAATTTTTCATCAGAATCACAAGTGAACTCCATCTTGCCTAGTCTGAAGTTCAGTTCTAAAGGTCCTCGCGTGGGACACAACGTTTCAGCAGCATTTGACTCATCTTGGATTCTCTCGTTCTGAAACATAGCTCTTTCTTGTTTCTTTTTTTTCTCCACTGGCCACTCTTCCTTTGTCCCTTTTACAGACACTTCCTCACTGGACTGTCCCAGGGGTTAGTCTCTGGAACTTTTCTGTCCTTTTTCCTATGCTCCCTTGGTGATTTCATTCAGTCTCGTGAAAGCTACAGATCTAAATACATGACAATGGCTCTCAAGTCAGTACCTCCTGCCCCAATATTTCCCCTGGAATCCCCCAGAATCTGACTTTTTTTTTCATATCTTCACTAGGATGAATAATAGGCCTCTTAATCTTAATGCAGTCAGCCCTCATTATTTGAGAATCTGTCTATTTGCTAACATTTATCTGTGACCCCCCAAATCAATACTCATGGTGCCTTTTCAATCATTTGCAGACATGTGCAAAGCTGCAAAAATTTGAGTCATTCAACATGCACATTCCAACTAAGGTCAAACATGGCAACACTGGCTTCTTGTATCAGCTCCCATAATGTAAACAAGCACCCTCTAGTAATCTCTTTAACACAACATTTTAAAAATGTGTGTATTTCCTTGTGATTTCACTGTTTAAAATGATTCCTAAGCATTGTGCTGAAGCACTGCCTAGCATTCCTCAGTGCAAAAAGGCTGTGATGTGCCTTATGGAGAAAATACATGTGTTATATAAGCTTCACTCAGGAATGAGTTATCAGGCTGTTGCCAATGAGTTCAAGGACAGTGAGTAAACAACACATATTAAGTAATATATCTTTAAACAGAAGCATACGTAAAAGAAGGTCATGTATTGATCAGCTGACAAAAACATTGTTATCAGGGGATCCCGGAAGTTATCCTTCTATTTCCCCTAGGTGCAAAGGTTCAGTATTCATTGATTCAGGGTTCATGGTAACTTTGTAGAATATAACTACTGTGAGTAAGCAGAACTGACTGTATATCCAAACCTTAACTGTGAATTCTTCCCACCCCATTCTTAATCTCAGAAAATAACTTCATTGCTCTAGTTTCTTGGCCCAATCTTTGTTCATCTTTTCCTCTCACCTCCCACCTGTGATCAACTCGTCCTTTGATGATTCCTTTGAAACTGCTCTACTTTTTACACCTTCACTCTTTCAAGCCTGGTCCAAATCGTGATCACCATGATGATGGTAATGACATCCTAGCTGGTTACCCTGCTCTTACCCATGACCGTGCCCACCCTTCACATTCAGGGAGGTGGCAGTGTGACACTCCACTGGAAACCTTCTCCAGTGACTTCTCATAGTATTCAGAGCAAAGGCCGGAGTCTTACCATGGCTTTCAACTACACTGTCCTCCCTGCTGGTCCTCTAACACATCATGAAATGCTCACCCCTCGACCTTTCACTTTCTTTTCTTCAAACATTCATCCTGCAAGGATTCATGTGTCTCTCGCCTTTGTGTCTCTCCTCAAATGTCCACTTATCAGAGAAAGCCTCCCTTGGTAGTACTCTATGTAGAATTGCAGCTCCCCCAATCTCTCTCCCTTTCCCTGCCTTATTTTTCTTTTTTAAAAACATTTTATTTATTTATGGCTGCGCTAGGTCTTTGTTGCTGTGTGTGGACTTTCTCTAGTTGCGGTGCACGGGCTTCTCATCACAGTGGCTTCTCTTGTTGAGGAGCACAGGTCTAGGGTGCGCAGGCTTCAGTAGCTGTGGCTCTTGGGCTTTAGAGCACAGACATAGTAGTTACAGTGCCCTGGCTTAGTCACCCTGCAACATGTGGAAGCTTCCCAGACCAGGGATGGAATCTGTGTCCCCTGAATTGGCAGGAACATTCTTAACCATTGGATGACCAGGGAAGTCCCCTGCTTTATTTTTCATCATATCAGTTTTCATTCAGTATATTATCCATCTGTTTAATGTTTCCTCTCAATAGAATGTAAGTTTTTTGAGGGCAGGAACTTTACCAAAGTATGTTCACTGCTGTTTCTCCAGTGCCTAAAACAGTACCTGACACAAAGTAGATTTAAATAAATTAGGATTCTGGTTGATTCTTTGATTTCTTTTATGTGAAATGGAGATAATATTATTCTTATTTCGTACTGTGATTTATCTGTGTGTGCTTGCATGCTCAGTTGCTTCCATGCCCAACTCTTTGTGATCCCCATGGACTGTAGTTCACCAGGCTCCTCTGTCCAAGAGATTTTTCCAGGCAAGAATACTGAACTGGGTTACCATGTCCTCCTCTAGGGGATCTTTCAGACCCAAGAATCGAACCCAACTCTGCATTGCAGGCTGATTCTTTACTGACTGAGCCACCAGGGAAGACTCGATTTATCCAGAACAATATTAAAAAATACTTCTGACTGCCTTCCCTTTTGCTGGGCATGCCCCTGGCCATCTTCAACAAGTTTGCTTAGCAAGGACTTCCCTGGCAGATCAGTGGTTAAGATTTTGTGCTTCCAGTGCAGGGGTACATGTTTAATCCCTGTTTGGGGGGCAAAGATACCCCATACCTCAAGGTGAAAAAGCCAAAACATAAAATAGAAACAATATTGTAATAAATTCAATGTGTTCAGTCATTTCAGTCTTGTCTGACTCTTTGTGACTATATGGACTGTAGGCTGCCAGGCTCCAAGGGATTTCCCAGGCAAGAACACTGGAGTGGGTTGCCATTTCCTTCTCCAGGGAATCTTCCCAATCCAGGGATTGAACTCCTGACTCCTATGTCTCCTGCATTGCAGGTAGATTCTTTACCTGCTAAGCCATTGGGGAAGCCCTAACAAATTCAATGAAGACTTTTGAAGTAGTCCACATCAAAAAAATCTGAAAAAAATTTGGTAGAATTCATCTATGAAGCCATCTGGCCCTGGGCTTTTGTTTGAAGATTTTTTTTTATTACAGGTTCAGTTTCCATGCTTGTGATTGATCTATTCTTATTTTCTTTTTCTTCCCAGTTCAGTTCAGGAAGATTATATTTTCTAAGAATTTGTCTGTTTCTTCCAAGTTGTTCATTTTATTGGCATATAGTTGCTCATAGTAGTGTCTTATGATCCTTGATATTTCTGTGTTATCTATTGTAATTTCTCCTTTTTAATTTCTAACTTTACTGCTTTTCATCTTCTCCCTTTTTTCTTGATGAATCTGGCTAATGGTTTGTCAATTTTATCTTCTCAAAGAACCAGCTTTTAGTTTTATTGATCTTTGCTATAGTTGCCTTTATTTATTTTTCATTTATTTCTGTTCTCAACTTTATGATTTCTTTCCTTCTACTAACTTTGGTGTGTTTTTTTTGCTGACGTTCTCTTTCTAGTTGGTTTAGAGGTAAGGTTAGGTTATTTATTTGATGTTTCCCTTGTTTCTTAAGGTAGGCTGAATTGCTATAAACTTCCTTCCCTAGCACTGCTTTTACTGAATCTCTTAGGCTTTGAGTTGTGTTTTCATTGTCAATTGTTTCTATGCATATTTTATTTTCTATTTGATTTCTTCAGTGATCTATGGGTTATTCAGAAGGGTATTATTTAGCCTCCATGTGTTAATGTTTTTCGTAATTTTTTTCCTGCAGTTGATATGTTACAGCATTGTGATCAGAAAAGATGTTTCAAATGATTTCAAGTTTTTAAAATTTACCAAGGCTTGATTTGTGGAACTTAATTGAACTTGAAAGCTTTTTCACAAGACATGAAACTATATGCAAAGTGAAAAGACAATCCTAAGAATGGAAGAAAACAAGAGCAAATGAAGCAACTGACAAAGGATTAATCTCCAAAATACACAAGCAGCTCAATACCAGAAAAAGAAGCAACCCAATCAAAACTTGGGCAGAGGACCTAAACAGTTATTTTGCCAAAGAAGACTTACAGATGGCTAATAAACACATAAAAATATGCTCAACATCACTCATTATTAGAGATATGCAAATCAAAACTACTAAGATATCATTTCACACAAGTCAGAAGGGCCATCACCAAAAAGTCTACAAACAATAAATGCTAGAGAGGGTATGGAGAAAAGGGAACCCTCTTACATTGTTGGTGGGAATACAAATTTATACAGCCACTACAGAGAACAGTATGGAGATTCCTAAAAATCTAGGAATAAAACTGCCTTATGACCCAGCAATCCCACTACTGGGCATATGCCCTGAGGAAACCATAATTGAAAAAGACACATGTACCCCAATGCTCATTGCAACACTATTTATGATAGCTAGGACACTGAAACAATCTAGATGTCCATCAACGGATGAATGGATAGAGAAGCTGTGGTGCACATACACAAAGGAATATTGCTCAGCTAAAAAAAGGAACACATCTGAGTCAATTCTAATGAGATGGATGAACCTAGAGCCTAATATACAGAGCATACTCAGAAAGAGAAAGACAAATATTGTATATTAATGAATATATATGGAATCTAGAAAGATAATACAAATGGTCCTATGTTCAAGGCAGTAAAGCAAACACAGACATAAAGAATAGACTTTTAGACACAATGGGAGAAGGAGAGAGTGGGATGATTTGAGAGAATAGCATGGAAACACACACATTACCAGACGTAAACTAGATAGCCAGTGGGAGTTTACTGTATGACACAGGAAACCCAAAGCCAGTACTCTGTGACAATCTAGATGAGTGGGAGGGGGAGGGAGGTGGAAGGGGCATGCAAGAGGAAGAAGACATATGTATACCTATGGCAGATTCATGTTAATGTATGGCAGAAAGCATCACAATAGTATAAAGTAATTATCCTACAATTAAAAATAAAATATAAAAAATTAATAAAGTAAAATATAAATTAAAAATTTTTTTGTTTAGGGAATACACATATTCACTGTGGCCCTGAGCAAGCTATCCGAAGCCAGATATCAGGAATTCTGAGATCTACTACCCCAGCCTCTCGGCTTTGGTAAAGGGAATTAAGAATGACTGTGTTGCTTCAGAATATTATCTTGAAAGCTCTATGTGTGATGGGATTTTATTGTCCCATAAATTGCCTATTTTCTTCCCAGTTTGAATTATGATGGATACAGCTTTCTCCTCAAAGGAAGATGTGCCATTTGAAAAGTTTTGTTCCCACACAGGGTGCATCACAGTGAGATTACCATCCAGTCAACCGTGGAATTGTGACTCAGAATGTTCACCTAGACTTGATGCTTAAGAAGTTAACTGTATGATTCCCAGCTGTTAAGGCCCCTGACCAAGGATGTTTGCTTAACTTTAAAAGAAAGGTTTCCTTTGGAACATACTTCCTGGTAAGCAGGATCAAGTCTTGCTTAATAGATATTAAATATATACAGAGTAAACCCCAGGCTTATGCAGGGTAATTAACAGCCTAGGCAAATTCACTGTTCAGTTTTGGTCAGCAAGCCAGAATTTAGGGCAGAGTCAGGTCTGGAAGCCACATGCATTGAGGATCTATGAAACCACCCACAGAGTCATCATTCTTCCAGGCTCAGGCTTCTCAAACAAAAGTCCCACTCTGTTCCCCGGCCGGAGAGCCTCCAGGGCTGGAATTGCTCAAGCCTTAGTTCACAGACATGTCACTGTATTCATTTGCTCCATAGGTATGTGTGCAGGTTGGCCTCATACAGGAGAGTCCCAGTTAACAGAAACTTGATGTTTATGGCAAAAAGAACACATGTTCATTGTGAAAATTTGGAACTTCAGGAAACATCATGAATAAAAAAAGGATTCACAATTCTAAGGCCCAGAAACTAAACACTTGGCAGTTTAATGTATATTATATGCGTGGGAGTATATATAGTTTTAAATAAGTTGGATTATTCTCACCTTGTTTTATAATCCTTTTCTACTTACTATTGTGGATATTTTTCCACATCTGCTGGGAAATTATTAATTATTCTGCTATAGTGATTTTTTGAATAGCTGTCCACTATTCCAAACTACAGAGGTCCTATATTTTATTTATTATTGCTTTACAGTTTAACATTTAGATAATTTCCAGTTCTCCATCATTAAAGACAATGCTGTGATAAACATTGTTGAACATTAATGTTTGTGTACAATACTGATGATTTTCTGAGAATAAATATCATTGAAGGAAAAATCATATGTTCAAAATATGTGAAGTTTTGGCCAGCATATACTCCCTCCCACAGAGTAGGCAAGGGTACCCTTTCCAGAGATGGCTTTTAGAATGAAGCTCCTCTTGGAGACCCTCTTAGGATCCTCCTAACAGATCTAACCTGCACCCCTAGAAGCTGCCCCAGGGCAGTTGTGTGCAGAAGGCTGTCTCTCACGTCAGGGCCTTCTGGACTGCATTTACTCATCTCTGCAGCTGGGCCAGCCGAAGCATGTGGAGGTCAGGTGATGTGCGTGGGGTCATGCAGCCAGCGGTGACTCAGCCAAAACCGTTCCAGCTCCTGAACCTTGCTCAGATCACAAGGTTGAGAGCACTCGCTTCCCTGAGGCCCATTATTCCCAAATAATTAAAAGGCCGCTTGCCTTTGAGTTGGTGGATATTCAGTTTTGGAATGACTGGTTCAGCCCCATGACTTTGCTAACCGGTGACACTAAATGCTGCACAATCCTGTTTTCCTCATCCTTTTTGGAACCAGTCGGAAAATGATTTGTAGAGTTCCCCCTCTGTGACATAATTTGCAATCTGACTGTGTGCTGGGTGGCTCCAAGTGTCCACCTGAGCCTCTCAGAGACATAACTGCTGAACTGGATCAAAACAAAAATTCTGATTCATTATGATTCATACACAAAACCCAAGCTGCCTGGTAAGGCACCAGAACACCCTTATCAATGTAAGAAAAACTCTGGTGACACAGATTGGCCCTAAGATGAAGGCCAATTGTCTACATGATCCTTCACCCATTAAGGTCAATTCAATTCAGGTGGCCCATCGTCAGCAAACCTAGTAAGACTAAGAATTTGCAAGTGATTAGACCAGTTTGGGAGATGACCGCACCTAATACAAGATGGTTCTTTGCTTTCCCTGGTTTGCCATCCCTGGATTACTCCCTGAAATGGTGCCTATGAATTCGGGCTTCCCCATGGTCATTGTACTTTGTTCTGATACTTAGCCATAGACAGGGGGTGTCAAAGCCCAGATGTTCCCCTAGTTGTGGACTCCAATTGCACAAGGGGCAAGAGAAAGTGAAAAATAACCGGTTTAACATTTATAGTAGATATAAGCCTATTCAGATTGTCTGTTTCTTCTTGTGTGTTTTGGCATATTGTAAAGTTCAAGGAATTGGTCCATTTGATCTAGGTTATCAAACGTATGGTCATAGAATTGCTCATGGTATTCTGTTTTTTTCCCCATGGTATTCCTTAATTAAGCCCTTTAAGGTCCATGAGATCATAATGACATCCTTTTTTTCATTTCTGTTATGAGTAATTTGTGCCTTCTCTTTTTTTTCTCAATTAGTCTAGCTACAGGGTTATTGATTTTAGTGATCTTCCCAAAGAACCAGCTTTTGATTTCATTGTTTTTCTTTATTAATTCCCTCTTTTCAGTTTCACTGGTTTTTGCTTCACTCTTGACCATTTCTTTCCTTCTGTTTCTTTGGATTTAATTTGCTCTTTTCCTGGCTTCTTAAGATGGAATCCTAGATGGTTGATTTTAGATATTTCTTTATTACCATAGAGAAGTATTTATATTATATTATAATATATTTATATTATATCATTATTTTATATATTATATAATTATATATTTCTTCTTTGCTATATTTTCATTCAATGCTATAAATTTCACTCTAAGTACCACTTTCACTACCTCCCACAAACTTTGATAAATTGAGGTTTCACTTTCATTTAGTTAAAAATAATTTAAAATTCCCCTTGAGAATTCTTCTCTGACCCATGTGTTATTTAGAAATGTGTTGTTTAATCATTTGGGGGTATTTTGGGGTTTTCAGTTAGTTTTCAGTTATTGATTTCTAGTTTTAATTCTGTTGTGGTCTGAGAACAGACTTGTATGATTTCTAATCTTGTAAATTTGTTAAGGTGTGGTTTATGGCCCAGAATGTAGTCTATCTATCTTGGTCAATGTTGCATGTGAACTTGAGAAAAATGTGTATTCTGCTGTCATTGAATGAAGTAGTCTACAGTTCAGTTCAGTCGCTCAATCATGTCTGACTCTTTGTGACCCCAGAGACAGCAACATGACAGGCTTCCCTGTCCATTACCAACTCCCAGAGCTTGCTCAAACTTCTGTAGAAGTAGTCTACAGAAGTCCATTATTTCCAGTTGACTGATGATGTTTTTGAGTTTGAGAATGTCCTTACCAATTTTCTGGCTAAATCTGTCCATTACAGATACAGAATTCTTGAGGTCTCCAACTGTATTAGTGCCATGCCTATGTGCTTAGTTGTGACAGACTCTTTGTGACCCTTTGATCAGTAGCCCACCAGTCTCTGTTCATGGGGTTTTCCAGGCAAGAATACTGGAGTGAGTTGCCATTTCCTTCTCCAGGGGATCTTCCTGACTCAAGGATTGAACCACATCTCCTATGTCTCCTGCTTTGCATGCAGATTCTTTACCCGCTGAGCCTTGGGGGGTGTGGATTCATCTTTCTCCTTGCAGTTCTATTAGATTTTTGCCTCACATATTTTGGTGCTCTGTTGTTAGATGCTAAATCCATTAAGATTTTTTATTCTCGAAGAACTGATACCTATATCATTATGTAATGTCTTTCTTTATCCTTGATAATCTTTCTAATCTGAAGTGTGTTCTGTCAGAAATTAGTACAGCTAGCCCACTTTCTTTTAATTAGTGCTGGCATGGTATATCTTTGTCCATCCATTTACTTTTAATTTACATGTGTTCTTATATTTAACATGGGCTTCGTATAGGCAATTATATATTTGGGTCTTGATTTTTGATCCACTATGACAATCTCTATGAGACTGACAGTCTTTGAACATAAATTTTTATATGTGTTTCTGATTAAAGTCATGTACATATAGCAAATACTTAATATTGTGCCTATCCACTTAAAAACAATTTTATCATAAGTTGTATATTAGTATTCATATATAAGTATACAATTTGATAACCTTTTGTAAATATATACATCATGTAACAACCTCCCCAGTCAGAAAATTCACCTGTGCCACTTTACAATCTCCTCTCCCCTCCTCATGACTCTCTGACAATCACTGATGTGATTTCTACCACCATATATCAATCTTGCCAATTCTACAACTTCATAGAAATGGAATCAGACAGTATATAATCTTTTGTACCTGGATTATGTCACTTAACATATTTATTCATGCTGTCTGTCAGTTTGTTCCTTTCTATTGCTAAGGATCTATTTTGTGAATATGCTCAAATATATTTACTCATTTTATTGTAGATGGAAATTTGGGTTGTTCTCCAAGCTTTTACAAATAAAGCTGCTGTGATTATTTCAGTACAAACATGAGATAGACATGCACTTTGTTTTATAGACATGCACTTTGTTTTTCTTGAATAGATACCTAGGAGTGAAATTTCTGGATGGTTTCCTAAGTTTATGTTTAAACAAGAAATTATCAAACTTTTTTCCAAGTTGCAGTACCATTTTTTTTCACTCCAGCTACCGAGAGTTCCTGTTGTTCTACATTTTCACTAACACTTAGAATTTTTACTTCTTTAAATTTTAGCCATTCTAATGGTTTGAGATATTATTATGGTATTAATGTTCATATAGCAATGACTACTGGTAAGTACTTTTTCACGTACTTTTTGGCTACTTATAGATCTTTTAAAAAATTATTATAACTTTCAGATGTATGACATTATAGTTCAACATCTATATGCACAGCAGTGTGATCAGCACGCAAGTCTAGTTGCCATCCATCACCGTACATTGACCCCAGTCACCCATTCTGTCCATACCTCAACCCTCTTCCCTTTTGGTAACCACTAATTTATTCTCTGTATCTATGAGTTTCCTTTTATTTGCTGATTTGTTTTGTTTATTTTTTTAATTCTGCATACAAGTGAAATCATACAGTATGTGTCTTTCTCCATCTGACTTATTTCATTTAGTATGCTAGACTCAAGGTCCATTCGTGTTGTCACAAATGCAGAATTTCATTCTTTTTTTATGGCTGATACATTTCATCATTTACAGATATACTACATCTTATTTATCCTTTCATCTGTCAGTGGACACTGAGGTTGTCTACAAATTTTAGCTATTGTAAATCGTGCTAAATCACTTCAGTCGTGTCTGACTCTGTGACCCTCTGGACTATCGCTCGCCAGGCTCCTCTGTCTATGGGATTTTCCAGGCGAGAATGTTGGAGAGGGTTGCCATTTCCTCCTCCAGGGGATCTTCCCAATTCAGGGGTCAAAACTGCGTCTCTCGCATCTCCTATACTGACGGGCGAAGTCTTTGCCACTAACACCACCTTGTTGTCGAGTCACCCATCATGTCTGACGCTTTACAACCCAATGGACTGCAGCATGCCAGGTCTCCCTGTCTCTTACCCTCTCCCAGAGTTTGCCCAAGTTCATGTTCATCGCATCGGTGATCCCATCCAGCCATCTCATCCTCGGACACCCTCTTCTCCTTCTGCCCTCAATCTTTCAAAACAGTCATCAGGGACTATTTCAATGAGTCATCTGCTTGCATCAGATGACCAAAATACTGGAGTTTCAGCTTCAGCATCAGTCCTTCCAGTGAGTATTCAGGGTTTCTCTCCCTTAAGATTGACTCGTTTGATCTCCTTGTTGTCCAAGGGACTTTCAGGAGTCTTTTCCAGCACCACAGTTTGAAGGCATCAATTCTTTGGCATTCTGCCTACTTTATAATCCAGCTCTCACAACCATATGTGACCACTGTTAAGACTATTGTCTTGACTATATGAACCTCTGTCAGCAGAGTAACATGTCTGTTTTTCAACACAGTCACTTTCCTGCCAAGAAGTAAATGTCTTCTGATTTAATGGCTACAATCACCATCTGCAGTGATTTTGGAGCCCAAGAAGAGGAAGTAAGTCACTACTTCCACCTTTTCCGCTTCTATTTGCCATGCAGTAATGGAGCCAAATGCCATGATCTTAGCTTTTTTTAAATATTTAGTCTTAATCTGGTTCTTTCACTCTCCTCTTTCACCCTCATCAAGAGACTCTTTAGTTCCTCTTCGCTTTCTGCCCTTAGAGTGGTGTCATCCACATAGCTGAGGTTTTTGATGTTTCTCCCACCTATCTTGATTCTGGCTTATATCTCATCTAGTCTGGCATTTCTCATGACGTGCTCTGAGTATAGGTTAAACAAACAGGGTGACAGCAGACAGCCCTGTCCTACTCCTTTCTCCATCTTAAACCAATCCGTTCCACCACCAATTGCCATTATATTAATTATTTTCTGGCTGCTTTTGTGGTTTCCTTCTGCTCCTTTATTTTCTTACCTTTTACCTTTGTTTTGGTGGTTTTCTTTAGTGTTATGTTTCTTTCTCATTTCCTTTTGTGTATTTATTAAATTTTTTCCTGTGGCTATTGTTAGGTTGAAGTAGCCACAGGAAAATTGAAGAAATGAAGAAAGTAGGGAAAACCACTAGGTCGTTAAGGTAGGCCTAAATCAAATCCCTTACAGTGGAAATAACAAATAAATTCGAGGAATTAAATCTGATAGACAGAGTGCCTGAAGAACTGTAGGTGGAGGTTTGTGACATTGTACAGGAAGCAGGGATCAAGACCATCCCCAAGAAAAAGAAATGCAAAAAGGCAAAATGATTGCCTGAGGAGACCTTACAAATAGAAGAGAAAAGAAGAGAAGTGAAAGACAAAGGAGAAAAGGAAAGATATACCCATTTGAATGCAGAGTTCCAAAGAATAGCACGGAGGTCCATGAAAGCCTTTCTCAGTGATCAGTGCAAAGAAATAGAGGAAAACAATATGATGGGAAAGACTAGAGATCTCTTCAAGAAAATTAGAGATACCAAGGGAGTATTTCATGCCAATATGGGCATAATAAAAGACAGAAACAGTATGGACCTAACAGAAGCAGCAGATATTAAGAAGAGGTGGCAAGAATACACAGAAGGATTTTACAAAAAAGATCTTTCATGACCCAGGTAACCACGATGGTGGGAGGTGATGGAATTCCAGTTGAGCTATTTCAAATCCTAAAAGATGATGCTGTGAAAGTGCTGCACTCAATATGCCAGCAAATTTGGAAAACTCAGCAGTGGCCACAGGACAGGAAAAGGTCAGTTTTCATTCCAGTCCCAAAGAAAGGCAATGCCAAAAAATGTTCAAATGATCACACAATTGCACTCATCTCACAGGCTAGCAAAGTAATGCTCAAAATTCTCCAAGCCAGGCTTCAACAGTATGTGAACTGTGAGCTTCCAGATATTCAAGCTGGTTTTAGAAAAGGCAGAGGAGCCAGAGATCAAATTGCCAACATCCTCTGGATCATTGAAAAAGCAAGAGAGTTCCAGAAAAACATCTACTTCTGCTTTATTGATTACGCCAAAGCCTTTGACTGCGTAGATCACAACAAACTAGAAAATTCTGAAAGAGATGGAAATACCAGGACACCTTACCTGCCTCCTAAGAAATCTGCATGCAGGTCAAGAAGTGACATTTAGAACTGGGCATGGAACAACAGACTGGTTCCAAACTGGGAAAGGAGAACATCAAGGCTGTATATTGAAACCCTGTTTATTTAACTTATATGTAGAGTACATCATGCGAAATGCCAGGCTGGATGAAGCACAAGCTGGGATCAAAATTACCAGGAGAAATATCAATAACCTCAGATACGCAGATGACACCACACTTATGGCAGAAAGTGTAGAGGAACTAAAGAGTCTTTTGATGAAAGTGAGAGAGGAGAGTGAAAAAGATGGCTTAAAGCTCAACATTCAGAAAACTAAGATCATGGCATCCAGTCCCATCACTTCATGGCAAATAGATGGAGAAACAATGGAACAGTGACAGACTTTATTGTCTCGGGCTCCAAAATCACTGCAGATGGTGACTGCAGCCATGAAATTAAAAGACACTTGTTCCTTGGAAAAAAAGCTATGACTGACCTAGACAGCACATTAAAAAGCAGAGATATTACTTGGCCGACAAAGTTTCATCTAGTCAAAGTTATGGTTTTTCCAGTAGTCATGTATGGGTGTGAGAGTTGGACCATAAAGAAAGTTCAGCATTGAAGAATTTATGCTTTTGAACTGTGTTGTTGGAGAAGACTCTTGAGAGTTCCTTGGACAGCAAGGAGATCAAACCAGTCAATCCTAAAGGAAATTAGTCCTGAATATTCATTGGAAGGACTGATGATGAAGCTGAAACTCCAATCCTTTGGCCACCTGATGTAAAGAACTGACTCACTGGAAAAGACCCTGATGTTGGGATAGATTGAGGGCAGGAGGAGAAGGGGACAACAGAGGATGAGGTGGTTGGATGGCATCACGGACTCAATGGACATGAGTTTGTGCAAGTTCTGGGAGTTGGTATGGACAGGGAAGCCTGGTGTGCTGCAGTCCATGGGGGTCACAAAGAGTGGACAAGACTGAGCGACTGAACTGAACTGTTAGGTTCACATGCAACATTCTATGTACATAACAGTTTTAAGTTGGTAGCAACTTAAATTGAACACATCTGCAATTCTTACCTTTTTACATCCCACCCCAAGTTTTTAACTTTTGATGACATGCTCCATCTTTTTATTTTGTATACCTTAACTGATTACTGCAAGATTAGTTACTTTCACTAGTTTTGTCTTTTAACCTGCATGTTTACTTTATTGTTTCACTACCTTTTAAAATACACGTACCATTTGCTGTGAGATTTTTACTTTTGCAGGTTTTCTTAACATTAATTAATGTCATTTCGTTTCATTTTAAAGTCCTTTTAACATTTTTTACAGGGCTGGTTTAGTGTTGGCGAACTCCTTTAATTTTTGCTTATCTGGGAAACTCTCATTCTTTCCTTCCATTCTTGAAAGTTTTATTTCTTTCAGTGTTTTGAATATGTCTTTCTACTCTATTCTGGCCTATGAGGTTCCTGCTGAAAAATCTGATAGACTTTTTGCAGCTTCTCTGGTATATGAGTGGCTGTTATTTTTCTTGCTACTTTCACCCGTTTCTTTCTTTATCCTTAACTTTTACCATTTTAACTATAATGTGTCTTAATGTATGTTTCTCTGACTTCATCTTTCTACAAATCTTTGGGCTTCCTGGACCTGGATTTCCGCCTCCCCAGATTAGGAAGAATTTTCAGCCAGTATTCAAAAAATTTCTGGTCCTTTCTACTCTCATCTCTAGTATTCAGCCAGTACTCAAAATTTTTCTGGGCCTTTCTCTCTCTCATCTTCTTCTGGGACTCTTGTAATGTGAGTGTTATTTCACTTAATGTTGCCCCAAATGTCTCTTAAAGTATCTTCACTTTTTCTTTTTTATTTTGCCATTCTGTCTAAGTTTCATTGCTTTTTCTTTCAGCTCACTGATTCATTCTTCTGCCTCATCTAATCTGCTCTTGAACCCCTCTAGTGTATTTTTCAGTTCTGTTATAACTTCTGTTTGGTATTTTCTTATATTTTCTATCATTTTTTGGAAGTTCTCACTGTTTTCATACACTTTTCTCCCAAGTTCAGTGAACATCTTTATGACCATTATTTTTAACTCTATCAGGTAGACCACTTATCTCATTTTCTTTAGTTCTTTTTCTGAGGTTTGGACTTTCTCTTTTAGGTAGAATATTTCTCTCTGACTCCTTATTTTGCCTAATTCTCTATATCTGTTTCTATATATTCAGTAAATCATCTACCTCTCTCCCATTCTTGATGGAGTGATCTTATTCAGGAATGCCAACAGAGGCTAGATATGGCAGCAACTCTAGGCTGGTGTGTCAGGTTGACCTTCAAATGGCTACAGGACCTGGCCATAGTGATTGCTAGGTGCAGGAGGGCAGGGTTATTGCCCAGCCTGCTGTGAGGCCCAGCTCATGTGCAGGGTTAATGTATGCCCACTGAAACTAACAGATTAGATGGAAAATTTTAAAATGGTGCCCACTATTACCATTATTAGCAAGGTAGACTGAGGACACAAAAATGATTCTGTCTAGTGTCCCAGTCCTCAAAGAGCATCCAAACTGGTCCCTGCCTCTCTAATAGATGCTTCAGGATAAGTACATGCATCTCCTTCACCCATTGTCCATGAGATTTTCAATCTGGTATTTTTGTGCTGATTTTCAGGTCAAGTGAACCTGCACACAAGACTTTGCCAGTGGATTTTTCTGTACTCTCTAGTTCTATAGTGTTCCTTAGATGTATTCCTTACTGGTTCTCAAAACCGGGTGTCTTGGGGTCTCATCTTCCCTGTGCAGGACTTGAGGGTTGGGGCACCAGATGTGGAAACCTCATCCCTCATTCTTCGGGGAAAGATCTACACCTTGATAATCCTTCTGATTGTGGATCACTGCAGCTGCGGTGTGGTCTTTTTGCTTGGCATGACCACATCTCTGTATCTCTGTTTCTCCTACCTGTTTCAGCACTGTCCCTTTACCCTTTGTTGTGAAGATTTTTCAGTTTTCAGAGGGATTACTCTATATGTCATTCCATATGTAGATTTGTTGTGTCCACAGGAGGAGGAACTTCAGGAACTTCTTACACCACCATCTGTAACTCTGTCTTATAGATCACTTTTCTGTGAATTTTCTGTTCCCATCTCACCCATATTTATTTGTGTCACTTCTTACTCTTGAGTTATAAGAGTTTTGCTATTCTGGATTCAAGTTATTTTCCAGATACATGCATTGAAAATATTTTCCCCAGCTTACTTTTTATTTTCTTTCTCTGGAAAGCACCTTTTAACTTTATAAAGTTCAATTTATCAATTTTTAACAGCTAATAGAATTGATATTTTATACAAAATTAGGGAAAAATATCCATTTATTTTTAACTCTGTAAATAGGCTAAGGATTACAGTTAATCAGGTTCTATATGCTAATGAGCAATAGACAAAGCAAGTAAGCCAGCAAACAAACTTTCTTTTTTCTGTGGATGAAGGCAAGGGTGGGATGATATGGGAGAATGGCATTGAAACATATTAATTATCATATGTGTAATCAATCACCAGCCCAGGATTGATGCTCGGGGCTGGTACACCGAGATTTCCCGGGGGGAGGGAGGAGGGGGGGAGGACGGAGGGGGGTTCTGGAGGGGGAGCATATGTATACCCATGGCGGTTTCATGTCAATGTATGGCAAAACCAACACAATAAAGTAAAGAAAATTAAAAATAAAACAACAAAAACTTAACTACAAAGCAGTTTATCTTAATCCAAGAAATCTGAGTTTTCGTAAAAGAATCAGAGATACTGATTAATCATTTTTCAAAGCATAAGATAGCACAATAGTATCCACCTGATGTATACATGTTGTCATTCATGTAAATTTGTAAAAAGGACTCACTTGTTTAGTTTTCTTTTTCTTATGCCCATTGATTCCCTCAAAGGATGGAATTTGGAACCCATGCTGCTTCCAGAGTCTATTCCCTTGTGACTGAAGCTATAGAAAAATAAAGTAACTACAGGATTTGTTTGCATTTATTTGAAAATACAAGTGAATGGCAGTTCTGAAAATAATGTAGAAATGCAAAGAAAAGCGATCTTCTACTTCTTTTGTGTTAGACAAAAACATGGTATTCACCTCGGTGTTGCTATTACACAGACAGCCTAAGGACAAGCAGTGTAAAGATTGCCGCAAGTCCCACTGCTTAGAAAAGTCACACTTACCCAGATGCTGAAAGCCCTCAATTAGTGAGTGGACAGGACACTTCCCTTGGGTTTCAATTCAGCTTTCTTCGACTTTCAGCAAATAAATTACTTTTTCCGAGGCTCTGTTTTTTTCCTTTTTAAAGTAGGGATGCTATCTTTCATAGCTGTTATAATCATTAAATGATATGATTTAATGGGAATGTCTAAGACAAGGCCCTGTGTTATCTAACAGGAAAAATACTCAACAGAGTAAATTTTATCTAAATGACTTGCATGTTCAAGGTTGCTATTGAAACCAAAGGGTTCTATTAAGCTACCATGGGCCATTAGCATCTTATTGCAAGGTAGCTTTTCAGATTTTCTTGTTTCCTAGCAAAGGCCTTATAGGAAGCCACCACTAGGCAGTCACTTTTGAGCAGGGGGAAAAAGTCAAATCAAAGAATGAAGAAAAAATATGAAAGACGTAAGGTATTTCCCAAAGTGGTTTTCATCTCTCCGGTGGGGTTTCACCTTTTGTCTGAGGTTTCACACTAGGGCAATCAGAGTGGGTTATGTTATGTTGACTGGTTGCCTTGGGAGGGAGAAAAGCAAGAAAGTAGAAAGAAGCAGAATGCAAGATCACCAAGTCAGTGTTTTCTCACTTTACATTTAGCCCTTGTCTTAAATCATTTCTAGTTTCAATGGATTTTTTTTTTCAGATCACAATGGACCTAGCATTCTGCTGAATACTATATAGACAGTTCAAACCTAGGGCCCATATTCTCCAGTAAGTAAGCCATATAGATATAAAACAGTGATTCAGGGCCAACATTATTGGCACAGCCAGTGATGGTTAATTTTAATGAAGCAACTTCACCAGTCCATGGAATGATCATATACTTGGTCAAACATTATTCTGGGTATTTTCATGAGGGTGTTTTGGTTGTCATCAACATTTAACAATTAAAAATCTACTTTAGTTTATATAAAGATTGCCCTTCCTGATGTAGATAGGCCTTGTTAATCCATTGAAAGCCTGAATAGAACAATAAGATTGACCTTCCCCTGAACAAGATAGAATTCTTCCTATCTATGGGCCTTCAAACAGCAACATCAACTTTTGTCTGACTCTAACTGAAACATGGGTTCCTGCTGGGTCTGTAATCTACTGCCTTCTAGACTGGAATGAAACCAATTACTCCCCTGGGTCTTCAGCCTGCTAACTACACGTCTTTGAACTTACCAGCCTCCATAACTGTCTAAGCCAGTTTCTTATCATCTATATATTATAGAGTGTGTATTATATATACATCCTATTGGTTCTGTTTCTTTGGAGAACCTGAACCAAAGACAGACTCTGAATATGTTCAGAGTTCTAGAAGAGGAGATGAAATTTCAGGATAGAGATGCCAATGAAGACCTATGAAACAGGTGTTGAAAATGTGATAGCGAGATAGGGTAGTCCACACAAAACACCTCTCAAGTCTCAAAAGTGTGGGCTGGTGATGCAGGAGTTACATCTGGAGAATACAAAGGGCACAGGGTTTCCTTGGCTTTAGGCCTTGAATAAGTCTCAGTTCTCGTGTTACCCCTTGAGTAGTACCCCATGGCAGACAAAAAGACCTTTGCTCTAATGAGTTAATTTCTCTAAAAGGAAATGAATAAACTTGGTATCTGTTGTTGTCATCCACTGTAATCTCTCTAGACATCATGTAGATTCTTAAACTAAAAATATAGTAAAAAATTACACCATTATAAAATAAATATTATTTGTTTATACCATGGTCTTTCCCCATGACCATGATATAATCATAAATGGTTTTGGGAGGACTGAAGATAAGATAAAGGAGGGACAAATAGGTATGACATGATTTCAGTAGCAGAGACTTGGCTGAACTCAAAATTGCCTCTCCCTTATAATGCTGACCCAGTCCTCTAGACAACATTTTATAATCTTGTCTTGTCAAGACTGATTTATTTTTTAAGAGGCTTATCCATCTTTCAAACCAATCAACTGTTGATAGTTTCTTGACCACCAGTTTACTAAATGCATTAAAAATTGTTAAGTTTAACATGACTTAGACAAAGAACCTTGGCCCCCCTATCTTGCAGGGATAGCTAGTTAGTAGCAAGGAACCCACAGTCGTCAACTCCTTAAATATCCATCTAGTGATATCAAGGTAGGGGTTGTAGTGGCGTCATCAGAGGGATTAGAACATAGGCTTGTATCATCGCCACCTTGTGCCAGGGGCTCTCTTTGATTCACCTTCCACCAGCAGTGGTCTTCTCACTGCCAGCCAGGAGTCAATATCTAATTTCTGCCTATTTTATAAGACCACTCCTAGACAGGCTTCTCCAGAAGGAGACACTGAGACAGAGTTTAGAGCCAATGTATTTACTAGAGATGAAGACCTATAAAGGATGGATGAAGAAGCAAGATTAGGTAGAGAAATTTTAATGTGATGGAAAGCCCAAGAGCCAAGATTGCTCATCAGTCATCATGCAGTGGTGGGTGGGTAGTGGTGAAATAGCTTGGACTTTGTTTTTGCCTTCCTCAGTCATAGATGTGGACCACCCTTTTGTGTGTGTGTGTGTGTGTGTGTGTGTGTGTGTGTGTTACTGTTTTTGTTTTTTTTTTTTTACTCTATTGTGTTGGTTTTGCCATACATGGACAAAACCATGTATTCTCACTCTTATGAGAATGTGAGATCAGGCAAGGCAACTCTGGCAGCTAAAGTAGACCCTGAAGAAGCTGACACAGAATTTTTACAGATCACATTGCCCACAGCTGGGCAGCAAGTCACTCCTTAAAGGGGAATCTGGACAATGTATCTGCAAGGCTACCACAAGGCCTGAGCCAAGATGGATACCATAAGGAGTTTTAGACAGATGGAGAAAGAGAATGAGAGGTAGATAGAGAGATATGTTTATTTAGATATACACACAGAGGGAGAGAGAGAAGAAGGAAGAAGGTGAAAAATTATGGAACGGCATCAATATTTTCTATAAATTAAGAAGGCAAATTAATTTGCGAAGGTCAAGGACAGCATGGCTGAAGATTAAAGAAGACGGGGCATTTGGAAATACTGACTAGGAGGAATGTTTGAAGTCTTTTGACAGAATTTTTAAATTGCTCTGCAGGTCAGGTAAAATTTCTAGTGTAAACTTGAAGACAAATCCCATAAGATTTTGAATCTTTATTTCACAGTCTCTGATGGACAAGGCAGCTCCAGAGTACGTAGTGAGTGCAGACTACAGTTTGGGATTGGCATGATGGACTTAGCAAAATGTCAAATGGATAGAGGGGTCCAGTATGGTGGGGACGATGTTATAATAGTTGACTATGAGCCCAAGCTGAATCAGGAGGAGATGGAAGAGCTCCTAGGTGCTGGTGTGGTAGAAAGAATAATAAGTACTTGAAGGTAGCATAAGGCTAGAGGAGGACTTTTATTTCTTGTTAGTGAGTGGAAGAGAGACTAGATGAGGAGGTTGCAATCAAGAAATGAAAGAATTTGAGACTCAGGATATAGCTACACAGGTAGAAATTGGTATGCGCTGGAAATGAGTGCCCATAAAGTCCTAGAAGGTAGGTGAATGTGTGGTCAACAAGCTGTCACCATCCTTGTCACAAAGAAGGTTTCAGTAAAGTCTAGAATCATCAGATTTGAATCTTAGGTGCTGCACAAGGCACAGTAATGGATGATATGTCTGGCCACTAGGATTTATCATCCAAAACCCTTGAAAGGAGATGAAAGCCAGTTTCCCCATTCCTGGAGGCAAGTCCTCAACTGCTGTTTCCAAACTGAGAGGAAACAGAAGAATGTTTTGGTGACAAGTATTAGGTATAAAATGTGAAAATATGTTGAAAACTCCTTTGGTGGAGAGAGGATCAGAACACACTTTTTTTAAAGAACAGACAATGAATGGCTTCTTCTTTCACTTTCTGCCACAGTGTCTGCTAGGCAAGAAAAATGACTCATTAATATGTTTAGCACCAGAGACCTGACTCATTCAGAAATCTCGTAACAATCACCTCACCCCATCTCACTATACTTTAGCTAATGATATTCTCTAGCTGAGGCTGTCAGAATTATGCCTCACACATGGGTAATGGGTTTTATAGCTTGTACCAGAAGTAGGCTAGTAGTACTAATTCCTATTTTAGTGATGTAGATGCTGAGCTAAGTGAATCACCTTAGGCTAGACATTGAACAGAGGATGAAACTATACTTCTTTTTACCACCAAAATTAGTAAAATGTCCTCAGTGAAACACTGACTTTTAGAACAGACACTCCAGGTGCTAAGCCCAGTGACTGTACAGAATACCACATTTGAAGAAGTGATAGCATATCTATGAATGAGCAGGTCAAAGTCAGCAATGATTTCTTATCCAACTTTCTATTTCCTGGGCCTAGCACAAAGCATGGTAATAAATATTCAAAAAATAAGTTAAATGAAAGAATGAAATATCTTAAATATCAATCTTGTGGTTACTGTCTTTCCTAAAAGAAATACAATAGGGGCTTCCCTGATGGTTCAGTGGTAAAGAATCCACTTGCCAATGCAGGAGACATGGGTTCTATCCCTGATCCAGGAGGATCCTACTTGCTTCAGAGCAACTAAGTCCATGCACCACAATTACTGAGCCTGGGAGCCCACTCAGGCTACACCTGGTTCAGCACCGTAGCTACTGAAGCCCACTCACCCTACAGCCCATACTCCACAACAAGAGAAACAACTGTGATGAGAAGCCTTGACACCACAACTAGAGAGTAGCCCCTGCTCTGCGCAGCTATAAAAAGCCCAAGCAGCAACAAAGACCCAGCACAGTCAAAAATAGATAAATAAATTAAATTATATTTTAGAAAAAAGAATACAATAAAATGAATGCTTTGTCACTTAGAGAAATTCCATATTTCTCAGCAGTGGATTGTACTCAGATGCAAGTATCAAAGATAAAAAGATCTATTGCATTACAGAATCTTCTCTTTCCTTGGTTTACTTTTTTGATCAGAGTTTGATGCTAATACATATGTAGTCCTGAGGCAGAAGTGGAGAAGGAGCCCAAACAGATCTCCAGCTTTCTGAGTTTGGAGTTGCCAAAGCTTTTTATTTTTATGTTTATCATTTGAACCTTAGAAGCTTCCATTGCATCTTCTGTGCTCATGGGTTAGAGAATGTAGGTGACTCTAAGAGAAGTCAAATCTAAACAATACTTACTGACATCTACAAAAATGTCATTTGAGGGTTACAGGGTGGAAAATAGAGGCTTTCTCTCAAAGTAGTGTTTGCCATCTACTTGGGAAGAGAAGACCTCAAAACTATGAAAAAGTGACAATAAAAGAAATAAACAGTTTAAGATCTTGAACGTGGTCACAGGATATCCTGTGACTATGCAGCATTCATCTCCCCACTTCTGGATTTCTATCTGCAGTTCAACTGTATTCAAGTATTCACCCCTCCTGGTGCCAGAGGGGAAGATGACTCTCTCCCAGAGCAGGTTTAGATCCTAACTGTTGGTGTCGTTGCTTAGTTGCTAACTTGTGTCTGACTCTTTGTGACCCCATGGACTGTAGCCCTCTAGGCACCTCTGTCCATGGGATTTTCCAGGCAAGAATCCTGGAGTGGGTTGCCATTTCCTTCTCCAGGGGATCTTCCTGACTTAAGGATCAAACCTGCATCCTCAGCATTTCAGGTGGATTTCTTACAGCTGAGCCACCCAGGAAGCCTTTAGATTCTGATTAATAAAGACAATTAACACATGACATTCCCTGTGCTACTGTTATTGGTCCAGCAATGGACATGTGACTAAGACTGGTTGTAGCTGATTGGAGGAAAATAGTTACCACTTGAGGAGAGGGTTCCTACTCTCTGTCACTAGAAGTGAGCAAAACAGAGCATAGCCCTGGCCTCATTTGATAGCCCTCTTGTGACCACAAAGAAACCAGATATGGGATGGCACTGTGGAGAAAATTTGCATCTCCAATGATGCATTTGAGTCCCTGAATCAACCTTGGAGCCTCTCCTAACTCAAGGCTTCCTGCTACATGAGATAATAAATTTCCTTATTGCTTAAGCTGGTTTGGTGGGGAGTTTGTTTCCAAAGGGATCTCAAGGAGACAATGATCAATTGCCAAATGCGTGGGCAGATAATAATTACTGCGAGAGTTCAGCATGGATAGAGTTCACATCAGGCCAGAGTGGTCAGGACAGCCTTCAGAGAAACAGAGCCTTTAAAAATGAATAGAATTTGTACAGAAGGAGAGGCCAGAGAATGACATTCCAGGCAAAAACCAGCAGATGAAAGGAATTTGAGGAGCAATAAAGGAACAGAGGGTGCAAAGTGAGAAAGGAAAGGTCAGATCAGACTTTAGAAGACCTTGTAGATCAAATTAAAGTACCAGGGACTCTGATATTTAGGCACCGAGGCTACAATAAAGATTTCTGAACAAGCAAATTGTCTGTGCCTGCCTGGGCATTTGAAGCCTGGTCCACCTTCCACCACATTATACTCCTGCTGGTACATAAAAACAGTTTCAAACTTTAATGGGTGTTTTAAGCAAATGGCTCACCCCACCCCATTGCCCCCTTACCCTGACCTTCCCACACTTTGGTCTCATCTCTTTGGCTCCACACTCATGGCTCTGAGATTCTGACTTTGATCCTGTGTCTTCAGCTTCTTCAGATTAATCTCTCATCCTGCTTGTCCCATCATTTAATCCTTGTTTTTTTCTCTCTCATGAGCTCTGGGATAATGTGTCTTTTGCCATGGAGCCCCGCTGTGTTCTTCTAGGATGCTTTACTTCCTCACAGACCAATCTCCATCCCAGGTACTCAAGAGAGAAGGAGAGGAGGAAGATTCAGGTAGAAAGGACAGTGCAGAAGTGAGCCAAATAGGGTTGTGCCCATGATTAGAACCAAGGTTGTTTTAAGGGAAATCATATAGGAGTTAATATCTTTGCTATACAAAGAACTCTTAAAAATTGACAAGAAACTCGGTAGAAAAATGAGTAAATGGCTTGAATTCAAGATGGCTTGAATTCCTTAAGATGATGGGAGCTCAAATTAAAGAAAACTATGAATATCACTTTACTAATATTTATTAATTTGGCAAAAGTAAAAAAGAACTCTACTACCTATTGTCATTGGGAATGTAGGGGAAAATGCACTCATACATTATCGGAAGAAATATGAAGACTTAAAGTGTTACTCATGAGGGGAAAATGGCAGCATCTCTTGAAATTAAAAATACACATATCCTTCAATCCAGCGATCTGTTCCTGTTTTAAACTCATAGAAGTAAAAGCAGAAATACAAAAGACTTAAGTACACATACATACATATTGCAATGCTATTTGTATGAGGGAAAACTGGAAAAAAAGAAGAGGAACTGAATAAATTACAGAATATTATGCAGCCATTAGAGTCAATTAGTGCTCTGCCAGTTGACATGGATGGAATGACATGAGGAATAACAATGGCCCTGGTTTATCTGGTACTTCCTAAATGCTAGGCATGGTTCTAGTGCTTCACGTGTATTGACTTATCAATCCTCATAATAAAGCTACGAACAAGGTATTACTACAGAGAAATTGAGTAACTTGTCCAAGGATACACAGTACGTGGCAGAGCTGAGGTTTGTACCCTCAAGGGTGCAAAGCTGCTGAACTGAGTGGAATAGGGAGAATAAGAGGGGAAAATCTAAGTTTGAAAAAAAAAAAAAGAAGCATGTTGGACTTTACTTTTTTTAAAAAAACAGCAGGTATGACATAATAGCGTTTAGGCATTATAGTACCATGTGGTTGTGTGTATAAAGAAAATTGACTTTAAAAAAAAGAAGAATCCATGGAATCATAGAACCTTACAGTTTGAGAGGAATATAGAAATTATGTAACACAATCACCCATTCAAAGCTTGAAGAACTTCCATAATATCTGTGCTTAGTAATTGACAAATGTACCAGGATGTGAAACTTAATATATTTTTCAGATAGTCCCTACTTTTAGGTATATTTTTATTATTTTTAATTATTTTTTGGCTGCACTGGGTCTTCATTGCTGCCTGCAGGCTTTCTCTAGTTGCAGTGAGCAAGGTGAGGGGCCACTCTCTAGTTGTGGTGCAGAGTCTTCTCATCGCAGTGGCTTCTCTTGTTGCAGAGCATGGGGTCCAAAGCACAGGCTCAGTAGTTGTAGTTGCATGAGCTTAGTTGCTCCGTGGCATGTGGGATCTTTCCAGATCAGGAATGGAACCCATGTTCCCTGCATTGCAAGGGGGATTCTTAACCACTGGACCAACAGGGAAGCCCTCCCTTATTCTATTTGAATCTCTGAGTCTTAGTATCAATTAGCTCTTGTTATGTCACTTGGATGTCATATAGAATAAGCCTGTTTTCTCTTCCACAAAGGAGCACTCCAAGTGTTTTAGGAAACATTGTAACCTAAAGGATATTTAGAAAATATCTCTAGGTATTTTCTTTTCAAGGGCTGAGTTTCTTCATTGAGCTGTCAACATGGTTTTGAGTTTCCATTAAACCGATCATTCCTTTACAAACATAATCTCCTTTGTCTATATCTTTTTTCCAAGGATGGTACTCACAGTTAGTTGCACACAACAGTATAGTTGCAGCTGAGACACATGGTTACTACTCAAAATTCTCACACTCTGTTGGTGTGAACCAAAACCATTTTAGTTTTTGTGATCGCTGAACCATGCTATTGGTTCTAAGTGGGCTGTTGTTGTTCAGTCATTGAGTCCACCAGGCTCCTCTGTCCCTGGGATTTCCCAGGCAAGAAAACTGGAATGGGTTGCTGTTTTCTCCTCCCAGGGATCTTCTCAACTCAGGAATCAAACCCGAGTCTCCTGCATTGCAGGTGTATTCTTTACAGCTTAGCCACCAGGAATCCCTCTAAATGCACCACTGTCAACTAAAAGCACTGCCTTCATCACTACAAAGCTCTGTCACATACACTTTATGTGGAGTTGTTTTTCAGATGCAAGCGACATCAAGGAGGACCTTTGTAGAGAGACCAACCTGATTTGAATCTTGGCTCGATCATATCCTAAGAGATTTCAGGAAAGTCAATTATTTTATTCAATTTTAGTTACCACAACAGTAAGAATTCCACTACAAATTTGCTTTAGGATTAGAAATAGCTTGAAGGTGGGGCTTCCCTGGTGGCTCAGTGGTGAAGAATCCGCTTGCAATGCAGTAGACTTGGGTTTGATCCCCAGATGAGGAAGATCCCCTGGAGAAGAGAATGGAAACCCATTCCAGTATTCTTGCCTGGAGAATTCCGTAGACAGAGGAGCCTGGCAAGCTATACAGTCCACAGGGTCACAACAGCTGGACATGACTTAGTGACTAAACCACCACTGTAGTGAAGCTAGTCCATATAAGTACAGAATTAAAAGACAGCTTTTAAAAACCAGTTTGCTGGCATTAGTAGATTTAGCTCACTATAACAACATTTGGGGGCTATTTACGGTTGGGTTTTTGCTTGCTTGCATCCCTTAAGTCATATCAGACCCTGTGCGACCCCATGGACTATATAGCCTGCCAGGCTTCTCTGTCCAGGGAATTTTCCAGGCAAGAATGCTGGAGTAGGTTGCCACTTCCTACTCCAGAGGATCTCCCAGACCCAGGGATCGAACCCATATCTCTTGTGTCTCCTGCATTGGCAGGCAGGTTCTTTATCACTAATGTCACCTGGAAGCCTCTTTATATTAACTCTTCACCCCTGTTTTCTGTCAGGTGTCATCAAAAATATCTTCTGATTAATCTTCATCCTTTGGGTAAGGTCCGAAACTACTTATTTTTACATCTAATTATCCTTTTCTCCAATAATCCTTCAGCTATTTTGCAGAGAAAGAAGGTAGTCAGAACCTTTTACCTATTGCCAACATTATTTTATTTATTCACAATTCCACAAAAAGTCACCAATATTGAATTCAGTGATCTCATGAACCAGGCTTATTTAGAGCGGTTAAGGGAATCAGACCACTTTCTCTGTAAATTCCCATCAATTGCACTTTTGCCAAGACATTCTTCCTTGTTAAAGTAGGAGCTCTTCCTGTCTCTCCCTCCACTTACTGATTGATGACTCTGTCAGTAGAGTAAAACAGGAATTTGTCAGATGCTCTACTTTTAGCCAAATGAGACTCCCTGCAGGTGCCCCTTTGGTTAGAGTAGGCTTCTAAGCCAAGTTGAGATCTGGGTCAGGAAATTATCCCCTCTGCCAGCTGGCCCCATGTGTGTTCTTCCTGAAACCACCCATATTCCTGTCTAATGTTCTCACCCTCAAATTTATATGTTTCTACACTTTTATGGAGATGTACCACTTCTTGACAGGCAGTTAAACTGCATCCCCTCCTACTGCGTTAGACCTTTTTTTTTTTTTTTCAGTCTATTGGAATTGGAAAAGTTTCACTATCCATCATCCCCTCTTCATGTCCCCACATGCCTCCTTTGTCATGGTTGTTTTTTGGTCATCAAATCATGTCTGACTCTTTGCAACCTCATGGACTGTGGCCCGTCAGGTTCCTCTGTCCATGGGATTTTCCAGGCAAGAATACTGGAGTAGGTTGCCATTCCCTTCTCCAGGGGATCTTCCTGACCCAGAGACTGAACCTGCGTCTCCTGCTTTGGCAGGTGGGTTCTTTACCACTGAGCTGCCAGGAAAGCTCCATTTCACTCCTTAGTGAGCTTAAATTCCGTCATTAAAATAACTGAATAAACATCTCAGATCTCTTCCTCTTTTATCATACTCACTTAGTTAAACTCTGATTCTGATTACACCCTGTATTATGCCTACCTCTTTAAGTTTTAACATTACTGTTAAGTTTTTAACATTACTGTAAAAAAAATCACAGGATCATGCTGAACTGAGTAGTTTCGCTTAAATTCATGATCATAGACCTCATATGGGCACACAACACTGCCTGGCACACCACATAATTTTTATAGCAGAAGCTTTGTCACTCTCCTAGTTGACATTTTTTCATACATCTCTTTACTCCCTAAATACTCAACATCCACTCCTCCTCCTTTCCACTGACCTATGTACTAATAATGCCCTTTCTGTTCATTTGTATTTGTTGTTACCTTGAATGCTTCTCCCCCTGACTCTCTTAACTTCATGACTTATTCCTTCATTTTATTCACGTCTTTATTTGGGTCTTCCCTAGATAACTCAGCTAGGAGGACATGCTATCAGCAACTCTCTTTTCCCCTCATACTTATTTCTCAGGTACTTATTTCTACCTGAGTTGTTCTCTCTCTATATATATATTTTCCCTACTATTAGCTGAAATTTAAAAAATTTTTACTTTCATAATTTGCATCTGAATATTCTCAATTCTTTCTGGGTGCCCCATCACATTACCATGTATAGTATCTACATTATTGAGTTTGGACACCTGTCTCCTAAGCACCCAATCCTGCTGTTTCAAACTTTACAGGTTGTTTTCAACATAGGTTATATAGTTACCATTCTAAATCTTCACCCTCTCCTAAGTTGAATCCACTCTTTTCCAGATAACATGCTTTTCCCTTTCATAGGTTACTCTTTCTTTGTGTTGAAGCGCATCTGCTGGGAACTAGGGCCTCTAGACTCACAGAGCCCAGAGCTGTAGGGACAGGGAGCACATATTTCCCAAATGGGTCACTGATGATGGTAAGAAGGACCACTCCCACTTCTCCTCTTATTTTCTAGATCCATTTATTTTATCTGTTGGAGGCACAGCACAATATAACAGTCATTGATTTATGGCAGCTATTCTTAACAAGGGTTCTCCATGATAATCAAGCCTTATCAAGTCGTAACATATCCACTATATACAATGAATTAACTTTCCTCCTAAAAGTCTAGAATAGTATTTATTAGCTGTGGATCAGCCTTGTGAAAATTGAGAAAATAATCCCTCCAATAATTTGGGGTGTGGCTTAAATCTCTCATGGAATTCTGATTCAGAAAGACTGAGAGTATACCCTCTAACCCAGAGGATGACATATCTACACTGTTTTTTCTGCAAGCAAACACATTCAAAAGGCCATTTCTTCTTGGTGGCACAGTATGTGATACAACCAGTAGGTATTAGGTCAAATGTCCAATGTCACATATTCTTTGCTATAAAAAATGTAGTTCTCAAACATTAGTGTGCATTAGAATCATTTGAAGGGCTTGTTAAAACACA
This sequence comes from Antilocapra americana, assembly GCA_007570785.1. Classification (NCBI taxonomy): domain Eukaryota; kingdom Metazoa; phylum Chordata; class Mammalia; order Artiodactyla; family Antilocapridae; genus Antilocapra; species Antilocapra americana. The sequence continues at coordinate 15,352,745 of ML663562.1, read as the reverse complement.
GACTTCTGGGCCCTACCACAGTCTTATGAAAATTCTTGGGTGGGATCCAGAAATTTGCATTTCTAATATCTTTCCAGTAGATAATGATGCTATTGGTCCAGGAACCACACTTTGAGAACCACTGCTGTAAAGCGAGTTTGTAGAGCCAGTGTGTTGTTATATAAGATCCCCATTCAATGGATCAAACACTCTATAAACTTTTTGATAGCAGTGCAGGCTGAAGCCCTGGGAAAAATAAAAACACACCCAGAATATGTGCCACTGTTCTTTTCAGGTGGAAAGGGTCCAATGTAATCAGCTTGTCATCAAGTGTCTGGTTGATTCCTTGAGGGATGAGATCATATCAGGGCCTTATAATGGGTTTCTGTTGGTAACAGACTGGACATTTGGTGGTAGGAATAGCTATATCAGCCTTGGTGATTGTAAGTCCATGTTTCTGAGCCCATGAATAGCCTCCAACCATGCTGTGAATGTACCCCATTCATACGCACACTGTGCCAGCACTGGAATGGCTGATGACAGAGGTTTGCTGATGTCGGCTAGCTAAGTTATTCTGTAAAATATCAAATATACTTGATATTTTATGCTTGTTTGTGGTTGATGCTATCTGGTATGTAGGTAACATATGATACAAAGATTTTTATACTTGTGAAAATCTGCCTCCCATAGAGCCATCCATAGTCATCTTGAATTTTTGAGACTTGTTTTGTGGCCCAAAATATGATCTATCCTACAAAATGTTCTATGTGTGCTTGAGAAGAATATGTGTTCTACTGCTATTTTGTGGAATATTCTGTTTATGTCTATTAGGTACATTTGGTCTCTAGTGTGATTCAAATCCACTGCTTCCTTATTTATTCTCAGCAGGGATGAGTTGTCCATTGTTGAGCATGGGGTAGTACAATCACCAACTATTATTGCATTGTCATTTATTTATCCTTTCAGTTCTGTTAGTATTTGCTTTATATATTTAGGTGCTCAATATAGATTTGCAATTGTTGTATCTTTTTGATGAATCGACCCCTAAATCATAATATAGTGACCTTTGTCTCTCATGACAATTTTTAGCTTAAAATCTATTTTGACTGATACAAGTATAGCTAGCTCTGCTTTCCTTTGGTTACCGTTTACTTGGAATATCTTTATCATTTCTTAAATTTCAGTCCATATGTGACTTTAAGGCTAAAGTGTAGGCAGCATATTGTTGTATCTTATAGTTTTCTGCTTCCTTTTTATTCATTCAGCCACTGTATGTCTTTTGATCAGGTAACTTAACTGATTTACATTTAAAGTAATTATTTATAGGTAAGGACGTACTATTGCCATTTTGTTCATTGTTTTCTGACTATTTTGTAGTTCCTTTGTCACTTTCTTCTTTTTTGCTCTCTTCCTTTATGATTTGGTGACATTTTGTGGCAACATGTTGGGATGTCCTTATCTTAATCCTTTGTGTATGTACTACAGGCTTTTCCTTTTTGGGTATGGTGAAACTTATGTAAACTATCTCAGAGTTATAATATCCTATTTTAAGCTGAAAACAACCTAACTTTGATAGCATATTAAAATCCTATACTTCTACTTTTTTTCCCCTCACATTATAGGTTACTGATGTTACAATTGAAATCATTTCTACATTGTGTATCTACTAACAAATTATTGTAGTTATATTTATTTCAATATGTCTCTCTTTAACTTTTAAATTAAAATTGAAGCAATTTGCATATCACCATTACAATACTAGCAAATCTCTGACAGTCTATTTTCACTGGTGAGTTGTGTCCACATACGTTTTTATGATGTTAAATAGCATCCTTTAATTTCAGCTTGAAAAATGTCCTTGGCATTTTTTTGTAAGGCAGGTCTAATGGTGATGAATTCCCTCGCTATTTGTGTGTTTGGGAAAATTGTTGTCTTTTCTTCATTTCTGCAGGACAACTTTGCCAAGTATAGGATTAGTTCAGTGCAGTTCAGTCGCTCAGTCATGTTTGACTCTTTGAGACTCCATGGACTGAGGCCCTCCAGGCTTCCCTGTCCATCACCAACTCCCAGAGCTTACTCAAACCCATGTCATTGAGTTGGTGATGCCATCCAATCAAGTATAGTATTCTTCGTTCACAGTATTTTTTTCTTTCAATATTTTGATTATGTCACCCAATATTCTGACCTGCAAAATTTCTGCTGAGAAATCCACTGTTGGTCTTGTAGAGATCCAATAGCTTCCTATTATACTTAGAAAAAATCCAAATCCTCACCATTACTCTCAAATATCTGCATGACGAGGCCCTGTCTACTTTTCCAACTTTATTTCTTCCTACCTTTCCCTCATTTACAATCCTCCAGCTACTCTGCTTATTTTCTGTTTGAAACATTTCAGGTGGGGTTCTCCCTCAGGGCAGCTGTGAATATGGTTCCCTTGGCTTAGATTATTCAGTCTCTATTCCCTCGCATTGTGAATCCAACTCATAATTTAGGAGTTCATTCAAATAGTATATCCTCAGAGATGCTACTCTGACTATCTCTCTTTTTATGTTGATTGCCCGCCTCTCTACATCTCTACTGGCAGTCTCTCAATCTTATCACTTTTTTTTCTCATAGGCAAATCACTATGTATAATACTCATTAACTGAATTGCTATCCTGTTTATATTTTGTCTTGTTCCCTCTCATTGTTTAGTTCAGTTCAGTTCAGGTGCTCAGTCATGTCCAACTCTTTGCGACCCCATGAATCGCAGCATGCCAGGCCTCACTGTCCATCATCAGCTCCTGGAGTCTACACAAACCCATGTCCACTGAGTTGGTGATGCCATCCAGCCATCTCCTCCTCTGTCATCCCCTTCTCCTGCCCCCAATCCTTCACAGCATCAGGGTCTTTTCCAATGAATCAACTCTTCTCATGAGGTGGCCAAAGTATTGTAGTTTCAGCTTCAACATCAGTCCTTCCAGTGAACATCCAGGACTGACTTCCTTTAGGATGGACTGATTGGATCTCCTTGCCGTCCAAGAGACTCTCAAGAGTCTTCTCCAACATCACACATCAAAAGCATCAGTTCTTCGGTGCTCAGCTTTCTTAACCAGCCAACTCTCACATCCATACATGACTACTGGAAAAACTATAGCCTTGACTAGATGGACCTTTGTTGGCAAAGTAATGTCTCTGCTTTTCAATATGCTATCTAGGTTGGTCATAACCTTCCTTCCAAGGAGTAAGCATCTTTTAATTTCATGGGTGTAGTCACTATCTGCAGTGATTTTGGAGCCCAGAAAAACAAAGTCTGACACTGTTTATCCAACTATTTCCCGTGAAGAGATGGGACTAGATGCATTACTTTACTAGCATGTGAGATGAGAGCAATGTGTGGCGGTTTGAGCATTCTTTGGCATTACCTTTCTTTGGGATTGAAATGAAAACTGACCTTTTCCAGTCCTGTGGCCATTGCTGAGTTTTCCAAATTTGCTGACATATTGAGTGCAGCACTTTCACAGCATCATCTTTCAGGACTTGAAACAGCTCAACTGGAATTCCATCATTTCCACTAGCTTTGTTCATAGTGATGCCTTCTAAGGCCCACTTGACTTCACATTCCAAGATGTCTGGCTCTAGGTGAGTGATCATATCATCATGGTTATCTGGGTCGTGAAGATCTTTATTGTACAGTTCTGTGTACTCTAGCCACCTCATCTTAATATCTTCTGTTTCTGTTAGGTCCATACCATTTCTGTCCTTTATTGAGCCCACCTTTGCATGAAATGTTCCCTTGGTATTTCTAATTTTCTTGAAGAGATCTCTAGTCTTTCCCACTCTGTTGTTTTCCTCTATTTGTTTGCATTGGTCGCTGAGGAAGGCTTTCTTATCTCTCCTTGCTATTCTTTGGAACTCTGCATTCAGCTGGGAATATCTTCTTTTTCTCCTTTGCTTTTCACTTCCCTTCTTTTCACAGCTATTTGTAAGGCCTTTTCAGACAGCCATTTTACTTTTTTGCATTTCTTTTCCATGGCGATCATCTTAATCCCTGTCTCCTTTACAATGTCCCAAACCTCCTTCCATAGTTCATCAGGCACTCTGTCTATCAGATCTAGTTCCTTATATCTATTTCTCACTTCCACCGTATAATCATAAGGGATTTGATTTAGGTTATACCTGAATGGTCTAGTGGTTTTTCCTACTTTCTTCAATTTAAGTCTGAATTTGGCAATAAGGAGTTCATAATCTGAGCCACAGTCAGCTCCCAGTCTTGTTTTTGCTGACTGTATAGAGCTTCTCCATCTTTGGCTGAAAGCATATAATCAATCTGATTTTGGTTTTGACCATCTGGTGATGTCCATGTGTAGAGTCTTCTCTTGTGTTGTTGAAAGAGGGTGTTTGCTATGACCAGTGTGTTCTCTTGGCAAAACTCTATTAACCTTTGCCCTGCTTCAGTCTGTACTCCAAGGTCAAATTTGCCTGTTACTCCAGGTGTTTCCTGACTTCCTACTTTTGCATTCCAGTCCCCTATAATGAAAAGGACATCTTTTTTGGGTGTTAGTTCTAAAAGGTCTTGTAGGTCTTCATAGAACAGTTCAACTTTATCTTCTTCAGCATTACTGGTTGGGGCATAGGCTTTGATTACTGTGATATTGAATTGTTTGCCTTGAAAACGAACAGAGATCATTCTGTCATTTTTGAGATTGCATCCAAGTACTGCATTTTGGACATTTTTAAGTTAGGCTCCATCATTGAACAGCTCTCATCTCTTACATTGAGTGCTCTATCCTCAGCACCCCAACAAAAGAGTCAACCAATTCATATTTGTTGAATAAATATATCAGTAAGAAATTCTACCCAGTTTTATTAATATATATGAAATTAAGCCCAAAGATGTACTTTTGGCCTAGCAATAGGCCTCTTAACTTGTCACCCAACCTCCACTTGTCACCTCCTAAGTACATATGTTAGTCTGAATAACCCTTGGCAACTTGAAAAAGATCCAGCCTTCTTTTTGATTTTTTTAAACAAGATATTTTTTAAATGTTTAATTGAAGAATAATTGTTTTACAATGTTGTGTTGGTTTCTGCCATACATCAACATGAATCAGCCATAGGTGTACATATATCCCCTCCCTCTTGAACATCCCTCCTAACTCCCACCACATTTCACCCCTCTATATTGTCATAGAGCACTAGATTGAGCTCCCTAAGCAAGGTATTATATCTCTTAAAATTTCAGGGTAAGGTACACCTTAATAAACATGTTTATCTAAAGCTTGCATTCAGCCTACTTCCTGCACCCAGTCACTGCAACCCTTTCTGGGATCAAATTCTCAAACTGCTTCTGCCTCTCTGCCTCCTGGCGTCTTGCCTTATTCCCCACCTAAGCTGTGCCCTTGAAGTTTCCTCAGAACTTTGTGACAGAGGACCAGATCCTTTCATCATCACCTCCAGCTCCCCCTGTGAATTCCCCACTCTCAATGCACTGACCTTGAAGGCCGCTCTCCCTCCCAGGTATGACTCACCATGCCTTTTCCTTCTCGATTTCTGCTTTCCATGTTTCTACCTGCCCCTCTCCATGGTAACTGTTTTTCCAGCTTTCTCTGATTGCTTTCCTCATTCATCCACCATATTGAGTTAAAAGCCTTTGGGGTCTGTCAGTCTATCCTCTAGGCAGACATATTATTTCTATGCATGTGAAAAGGGAACCACGTGTGGCCAAGAACCCAGTATTCCAGTATCTTAAGCCAGTAGGCCCCAAATCTAAATCCAGGTTATCAACACTCTCTGGATAGGCAATCATTGATCTCTTAGCTCTTTCTTTTTCATCTCAAATCCATACTTTCAGTAGAATTAAGTGATAAAAACAGCACCTGTATCCCAAGTACTTCTTTGTTGTTATTCAAGAGTTTATAGTCTCTAAAGGTTCTGTCCTGAGAGCCTCTGATTTTCTCTGTTTTCAGACTCAAATGCTGCCTCTCTGTTTTTTCTCTGCTGCAGCAACCAGGTTTCCTGTGGGCAGGTCTGGGCTTTGAGCATCTCTTTACAATCAGTTTTGACACAGGCCAACAATTTCTTTGTCCCCATACTTTCATATACCTCAGACATCTTTCCATCAGTCATATCAGAACGATTCGTGCTTTAAAATGTAGTTTCTTATAGAGCTGAAATCCCAGAATCATGAGATCCACGGGAGAGCTGAGAGAGAATGAGCAGGTGAACACAAAAAAGAAATGATAGAGGAAAATGAGTCCAATTTCTAGTCAAGAATTATGATGCCCATGGATTATCAGAAAACTTTAAAAACATACAAGTGAAAATGGAAGACTCAGTGAGGTCAGCTCAGGTTGTACTTTTTTGCCTGTCATCACATACCATAAACTTTACAGAATAATCTGCCTCTGAATCAAAATATTGTTGAAATATCTGCACCATTTAAGTTATAGATACAATATTAAACAATAATAACTACAGTACTGTGAAGACAGAACATCAAGCTCTTTTTCAAATTGACTAATTTATGATTGTGAATGCAGCTAATGTGTCAAGCTGTAAAGCTATAGCATAAAGTGTTTGAAGAAACAAGTAGTTCAAAATAATCATCATCAAGAAAATAGAATCCAACAGCACCATGGGATTTACAATCAGATTCAAACATCAGGTCTACCAGTTATTAGTTTGTAGCATTCAATCTATCTGAACTGTCCTATACTTAAATATAACAATGGAAGCAAAGATTCCTTTCTGGGTTGTTCTAAAGATTTAATGACACAATCTATAGGAAAAAACTCCAGCATAGTGCTTGATACCTGGTTACTCAATGTTTGTCTACTTGTCTTCTTATCAGACTGCCAGCACAAACTCTAAGATTTTAAACACTATATAAATATTAGACATTCATAGCTCTGCTCTTTTAAAAAGTAGGAGGAAATAGTTTTGTTCCACCTCCCTAAGAGGTCATTGGGTAGAACAACCCTTCTCTGCCCAATAGTGTTTAGAAAAGAGAATGTCAAGTTTTTCTGCCAGTTATGTCCAATGTTGGAATATTGGGAGTGTCAGGGAATCAATGTTTCAGTCCAGTGGGAATTTCAATTCAGACTTCAAACCAGAAAAATCTTAATCCTATCCAATAAAAGTGTACATAGAAGAGGAACAATGAACTAGATGAATCAAAACTCAATGAGAACAAAATAATCAAATACACTGATATTGTTTATTTGTTTAGTGATGAAGGCCTGGAGTTTCATGTCAAATCTCATTCCACGTCCTTAATTTGCTATGGACAATTTTGTTTAAATTAATATAAAGCATCATGTAAAACTATGGTTCTCATTTCAAATTGCGGGCTCAGTCATTCTCAACAAAACATTTGTTTGTCTTCATAAAGTTGTTGTTGTTGTTCAGTTGCTCGGTTGTATCTGAATCTTTGCGACCCCATGAACTGCAGCCCACCAGGCTTCCTTGTCCTTCACTGTCTCCCAGAGTGTTTGTTCAAACTCATGTCCACTGAGTCGATGATACCGTCCAACCATCTCATCCTCTCTTGCCCCCTTCTCTTCCTGCCCTCAATCTTTCCCAGCATCAGGGTCTTTTCCAATGAAGTCGGCTCTTCACAGTTCAGTTCAGTTCAGTCGCTCAGTCATGTCTGACTCTTTGAGACCCCATGGACTGCAGCATGTCAGGTTTCCCAGTCCTTCGCCAACTCCAGGGAAGCATCAGGTGGCCAAAGTGCTGGAGCTTCAACTTCAGCATCAGTCCTTCCAATGAATATTCAGAGTTGATTTCCTTTAAGATTGACTAGTTTGATCTCCTTGCTGTCCAAGGGATTGTCAAGAGTCTTCTCCAGCACCACAGTTTGAAAGCATCAGTTCTTTGGTGCTCAGCCTTCTTTATGGTCCAACTCTCACATCCACATATGACTACTGGAAAAACCATAGTTTTGACTATATGGGCTTTGTCGGCAAAGGGATGTCTCTGCTTTTTAATACGCTGTCTAGCTTATCTTTGTTATAGCTTTTCTTCCAAGGAGCTTTTAATTTCATGGCTGCAGTCACCTTCTGCAGTGATTTTGGAGCCCAAGAAAATAAAATCTGCCACTGTTTCCATTCATGAACTTAATAAAGCAAAAACTCAGGAAGGAAAACCATGCCATGACCAACTGCGCCTTCAGTCTCTCCTCCTGTTTCTGTGGAAGACATCACACCACATCAGTCACTCCCACTCACCTTGGATGTGGTCTCAGAATTGCAGCCAAGGTTGCAGAGCCAGAACAAATGAAGGCAGGTGAGCAGTACTGGGCACAAGTCTCCTGTCCGTCTAGGTAGGCTGCATACCGTGTTGGTCACCGGTGGAGCTGCCGTCACGAGGATGAGGAGAATCAGGCTCTATCAGAGAAGGCCAATCCATATTTGCACCTGATTGGCCCCAAAGAGCTTGCTACTCTGTTTCTACTCACTTGACTTGGACTTTTGACCTCACCTCCTTGGATACCACTGCCTTCGTTCCTCTCTTCTGAAGGCCAAGCCTACATCTATGGCCATGCCACTCTGAACGTGCCCAACCCTGTCTGGAGGCCAGGCCTGCCCCTGTGTGGCGCACAGCTCTGCTTCTTCCCTGGCATCCGCTTGGCTCCAGACCTTACTCCAGATGCTCACTCATGCTGCTTTTGCTCACTGAACACAGGTCTTAGGACTTCCCAGCAACCCACTGCTTTCTGCTACTCCTCCTGGGCAGAGCCTGCTGTGACCTTCATGGGCGGCCACTCTCTGTTGTCCTCACCTGGTCCGATTAACCCAGTTCTGGGAAGCTACTCTGTGGGGTCCAGCCTGGCCCACCCTGGCCTTGTCTGGCCTTGGCACTGGGTGGTGGGGGGGGGGGGTCTTCACAGCCCACGTCTTTCCTCAAGGGACTGCCTGTACCTGAGTCAGCCCACACCAAAAAGGCGGCCTCCTCTTCCTTTTCTGGATTTGCGGTTCACTTGCTATTCCTCAAGCCTACCACAGTTGCCTTGGCAGCAACATACCCTGGGGCCTGCTGGGAAAATTCCACACTCTGATTTGGCACCTGTTCCTGATGGCAGACAGGCCTGAACTGCTGGGAGAAACATAGGCATGATGAATTAGATATTGAACTGACGGGGGCAACAGTGGAGTCCCTTGCTATGACAGTGGCCTGGAGAGCAGTGTTAGAGAGATAGCTTCTTTTCTTTCTTCTGTTAGCAATAAATCCTTCTGCCCCAGGATGGCCTCGGCTTGGCAGGTTGACACCCCGATGATTTCTGATGGCCTACGTGCCGACCGCAAGGCAAGCTTGAGTGCTGCCAGCTCAGCCCCCACAGAGAATCCCTTCTCTGGGGATGAGAGGTGCCGTTCCAAACCCCAGCAAGCTGGAAGGCATCCACTCCTCCCCTTTGCATGCAGCTACAGTGAACAGTGGTCAGCCGAGGCAGAAGAGCAGAGGCATGGCCTGGCTGTGCGGGAAATGTTATTCTATGCTTGGAAATCTGAGACATGAAGGGAAATTTGGCCACGGAAGAGCTGCAGTTCCAAAACTGATAAAAATGGCCCCAAATCTTGCTCTGTCATATGCTTGATTACACCAATGCTAGGGATGATAAATGAGCTTCCACCTTAATCGTTGCTCAGGAAAGGATGCATAGACCGTTCTCTGACTTCTGTTTTCTTCTGTCCATTCCAAATAGCTGCGTCAAAAAGGAGGAGTGAAGAAGAAGAGACATAAATAGCCTGCCGTGGATGGTCTCATTTGCTCTGGAAAATCCCCTAAAAGGTTAATGTTGCATCTCATGCTTCCAGGCATGTGTGGCGCCCATGCTGGGAACTGAGAGGCAGCTCCAGACTCCTGCTGTGGTGATGTCCAGCCAGGCAGATATGGGAAAAAAGGCACCAGGCAGCACAGACATAGGCTCTAGTAAACCAGTGTTGACTTCAGGATTTTGTTCATGACTAGAAATCACATGAGGAGAGAACTTGCAGTTTCCTTCCCTGGGAGAAGGATGGAGCAGGAGAGGAAAGGGCAGAACAGTGATTTTAACACTTTCAAGTGTTAAAGGGAGGAAACCCCTCAGACAACGTGGAGACGGAGGCCACTCTGCCTCAGATGATGTAAAAGCATCCTGATCCCTGAGGAAAAGGGGCACATCAGTTTCTGGTTGGCACATGATGAGTTTCTGGTGCCAAGTATCTTGAGCAAGGCATTTTGCGGCAAGTAGAAAGGAGAGTCGGAAACAGATCAAATCCCACTGGAGACTGTCTCAGGGGGAAAAGCCAAATAGCTGCTACTCAATTTTCCTGTAGTCTAATAAGAGTCTCATACTTAAGGCAGGGGGCCCAAAACTCACATAACTGCTTAGTCAAATAAGATGCCAGGGGACCTGGCCTGAGCTGATTTTCTTTGGGGAGTGAAAGCGGCTACATCTTTCTAGAAGGTATGGGATTCTTTTGGTATGTCTATGGAGAAGGTACAAAACTGCTTAGTTGCTTCAGTCATGTCTTACTGTTTGCCACCCCATGAACCACAGCCCTGTTCATGGGATTCTCCTGGAAAGATCACTGGCATGGGTTGCCATGCCCTCCTCCAGGGGATCTTCCCCATCCAGGGATGGATCCCCCATCTCCTGCATCTCCTGCATTACAGATGGATTATTTACTGCTGAGCCATGGGGGAAGCCCCAAAGAGTTAGAGATTCAGGATACCTGTGAAGGTAAAATGGGAAATGCAGCTGGAGCAGGTTGAAGGCAAGCTGTGCATCTGTGCTCAGTTGTGTCCGACTCTTTGGGACCTCATGGACTCCAGCCTGCCAGGCTCCTCTGTCCATGGGGTTTTCCAGGCAAGAATACTGGATTGGGTTGCCATTTCCTTCCCCACTCAGGGATCGAACAGACATACATTCTTCACCGCTTGAGCCATCTGGGAAGCCCAGGTGTCCTAAGCAGGCTAATGGAGAAATGGACAAAGGCCTCTGACAGCAAGAAAAGCAAGAAGACGTGGTGGGTTCAACATCAGGATGGTCTGGACTGTGAAAACTCACATCACCACCACCACCACACATCCCCGCCACCGCCCAGTTACCTCTGCGACTTCCCAGCCTCACGTGGTTCTCACATGCCAGCAGAGGCTCCTGGATCCGTATGAAATCTGCTCCCACTGGTGTCAGAGGTGGACCCCGCACCCAGATGCCCTATGAATCACCAGCAGCAGGAGATCATGGCTCTCCCATGTGCGGTCCCCACGCTCAGCTTCCAAGTCCAGCGCGCAGCTGGGAAAGGGTCGCTGACCTCAGCCTGCTCCTGCTCTCCGCCGGCCCACGGGAAGCAGTGGGCCTGGACGATGAGCTTCCGGTTCTCTGGCTGTTCCAGGTGGGATCATTGTTGCTGCTGAACATCCCCAGCAAATGCAACTGCTTGTGAATGACCTTAGAATGGGTCCTTGGAAATAAGGAAGTAGATGGTCTGTCTGGGGACTTCTGGGATTAGCCCCTGAGCCACAGGCGCTGTGCCCCGGGGGGATGTAGCACAGCCTGTGGCCACCTGAAGTAGTCTGTTTTTGTCTGTTTGGTTTTAGCCCTTTGGGAGGGACAGGCTATAGCAAATTCTTGTTGTGCTTTTGCTTCTATTAATATTCTTCAACCTGACCACGTTTATTTAGGGAATCAAGGACCTCTAGGAGGGGTGGTCTTCTGGCCTGATCTCTTGCTTCCAGGGAGGTCTGTGCCATTAAATCCAAAGAGGAATGAATTTTAGCTGTGATGATTTATCCTCCTCCACCCTCAGCATCTGTCAGATGCCCTGAAAATTTCACAGATCAAAGAGTATCTGTATTAACAAAAATATGTACTCAAATGAAATAAAATTTATCGTGGAAGCTTGGATTGATTTCTTTAAAGAAAGTTATTGATTGCTTAGTATGTACCAGTCACCAATGAAACTAGGCTTAGAGAGATTTATTAACTTAAGTGTATTCATAGCTGGAGAAGGAAATGGCAACCCACTCCAGTATTTTTGCCTGGAGAATCCTGTGGTGAGAGGAGCCTGGTGGGCTGCTGTCCATGAGGTTGCACAGAGTCGGACACAATTGAAGCAACTTAACAGCAGCAGCAGCAGGCATAGCTAGTATGAAAGAGGATCAGAGTTGGAACCCACATCTTCTCAATTCCCAGTCCAGTGCTCTTACCATAATGCCATAAAGAAGGGAAGGGAATAAGATGTCTGATCTTTAACATCTTAAATATGGAATTTCTTTTAAATAATACAGTTCACACACACAAAAAAAAATGTTTGCAGAAACTTTTTTTTTCTGGTAAAATTCATGATACCTAGATCATATATAACCAGTGCTTCTAAAACTTAAGAAAGCAACATTTCCACAAACAAGGACGAAGTCTCGTCCTGATGATTTGTTCTTCTGATGCTATGCTTAGCAAAACACTTTTTCTTGGCCACTTACATCTTAAAGAGAATGAAATCAAAATGAGTGGGATCCCGAGGAAGGATGCTCAAGGGCCTCTTCTATGGTGAGGTAGACTTGCTATATGCCCATGTCATTCACTGACACATTTTCTTTAAGCATAAAGTGTGAGTTCCCTGGCAGTCCAGTGGTTAGGACTCTGAGCTTTCACTTCCAAGGGCCAGGTCAAGAGCTAAGATCCCATAAGCCATGCAGGCACAGAAAGAAAAAAATCAGAACTTATAATTTTCTTGGCTGCAGCTTTTGAGAGATGAGATTGAAGGCTCTTTCCCAGTTGGTCCTTCTCAGCACATTTCCTACCTCAGAGCTGACAAACTTGAGAAGGTGGTCTGGTACTCTCCTGTCCCTCAGCCAGGACAGTCATAGCTAATCTGGCATGGCCCCTTCCCAATGACCTTTGGGGTGACTCAGAATCCTTCTCAACACAGCACTCAAGACAGCATCTGTCAACAGAGAGAAGTGACATACGAGCTGACACCCAATTGCCAGCATGGTTTTACCTGCTCGTTTTTACTCAGAGAATTGGCAGAAGCTCCCACTTTTCTCTGCAGTTTGCTCTTTGTCCATGGGGTTGCAAAGAGTCGGATGAGACTGAGCACACGTGCTGCCCATTTTTATGGCCTTCCCTATTGGCTCAGATGGTAAAGAATCTGCTTGCAATGCAGGAGACCTGGTCCGATCCCTGGGTCAGGAAGATCCCTTGGAGAAGGGCATGGCTACCCATTCCAGTAGCCTTTCCTGGAGAATTCCACTGGACCGAGGAACCTGGTGGGCTGCAGTCCTTGGGGTTGCAGAGTTGGAAACGACTGAGCAACTAACACAATAAACTTAGTCTGGTATTAAATTTCAACAGCCTCCTTAGGAAGCTCTTCAGTCTGTCTCATATTAAATACTTGGTCCATCAGAGGTTCATTCGACCTCTTGGTGGAATGGGAAAATGATACCCATGAATCCACATGGAATTTTCTGGATCATCCCTAGCTTCCATTAGGAAGTGACTGGTCTGGGCTGCTGTACAGACTGGTGACCACTAAGGCTGAACTAGTCTCTTCTCTGGGCCTGATTGTGTTCAGACTCTCAGAAGCAAATCTGATAAATTGATCTTGTGAAGATATTGGGACTGGCATAGAATTCCTGTCCTGGTATAGAGAATCTAAGAGCATTTAGAGAAGTGTGAGAAAGATGGCTGACTACAGTTCAGGGTGGGGGATTTTCAATGGTCTTAAACCACAAGTGGTTATCTAGGGATAAGACCATACTACATGCTCAGTGTCTCTGAGACTTAGTTTCTATTTCTGTAAGTCAAACCCATACACAAAATGTACTTTTTTCCCTATACAAACTGTACTTTTTAGTGTTTTCCCACAGCTTCAAAGACGCATAGTGAATCTGTTTTTAGTTTCACCTCAATCCAAGCAGCAGCAATCCAAGCGAAACTTGAACTCTGCTGAAGTAAGAGGCTGGAAGTTAACATCAGGATCCTGATGTTGATGTTGAGGATCCTAAACACCAAATCCTGAGAATTTCACAGGGAGGGTGAAACTTAATGGTAGGTGACTTTTGACTAATCAAGATTTAGTCATCCATGCCTCCATCTCTCTGGCCAGAAGCATTTGTTAAGCATTGAAATGTGACACACACAGAGCCATACACTAGACTATGAGTCAATCTTTTGAGGTAACTGAACATATCAAGTTCAAGGCCACAATGCAAAGAAACAAACTTTGAGTTGCCTTAAAGAAGGAATATAACAAACTTTCATTTCCATGTAAAACTTGCTCCAAAATGGTCTTGACTTGAGTGTTATTGAAGCCATTCTAAGTAACACTCTAAAGGGTCCCTGACATTTTCTTTGGAAGCTGCAAACCAGAGGCTTTTAGAAAGTTCTGCAGATTGCTAATAAGAGCTCCCATTTACTTGAAAATACACTTGACTATCAAAAGCGAAGTGAGAAGAGGAGCCAAAGTCTTGTAAAGAGAAAGAGGTCATTATTGCACTGATGAAATCAAGTTGCTCAAACCTTTCTGCTCAACTAATGAATTCTCCCTTATCCTTTTTGGGTTGTTTCACATTTTAGAAAGGAGCAGATAGATTGGATGACTTGCCTGCCCAAGGCCAGAGAATGTGCCACCATTAGGCTTTGGAATGAGACATATCATCACTGGTTTTCAGGGCCTTTCCCTGACAGCCTTACAGGGAGACTAGGGTTGCCATGAAGATGAAAAAAAAGAGTTACAGAGAGTTAGGCAGCTGTATTATTTTTATAGCCCTTCTGTATGTGACATCTGCCCCTTGGGAATTTGCTCAGTTAGATGAGGAACGCTAAGGATTTCATTATTTGGACATCAAATAAGACCTGGTCACCAGTCCTCGAGTTTATGGGAGGGCTGCCAGTCCTCGAGTGTTTGAAAACTGAAAGCTGATAGGCTGAGCCTGCAACCCTGTCTTGACTTGAGCCAACTAGGTCAAAGGTAGGTGGCTTAGCCCTCTATTATGAAGCAGGAATTTTTTTTTTTTATTGTAACAAATTCAATAAAGACTTTTTACTTTACAATATTGTGTTGGTTTTGCCATATATTGGGATGAATCCGCCATGGGTATACATGTGTTCCCCTTCCAGAACTCCCCTCCCACCTCCTTCCTGATTCCATCCTTCTGGGTCATCCTGGTGCACCAGCCTGTACCATGCATCGAACCTGGGCTGGCGATTCGTTTCACATATGATAATTTACATGTTTCAATGCAGTTCTCCCATATCATCCTGCCCTTGCCCTCTCCCATAGAGTCCAAAAGACTATTCTATACATCTGTATCTCTTTTGCTGTCTCACATACAGGGTTATCTTACCATCTTTCTAAATTCCATATATATGCGTTAGTATGCTGTATTGTTGTTTTTCCTTCTGGCTTACTTCAATCTGTATAATAGGCTCCAGTTTCATCCACCTCATTAGAACTGACTCGAATGCATTCTTTTTGATGGCTGAGTAATATTCCATTGTGTGTATGTACCACAGCTTCTTTATCCATTCGTCTGCTGATGGACATCTACGTTGATGAAGCAGGAAATTAACTCATGATGTCAGTGGTCCAAATATTGGATATGTGAGTGGGTGACACACTGTAAATGAGCAAATTGTGTCTCATCCTTGGCACCCCGCCTCTCCTAAGATGTTGACCCAGTTCACAGAGTGGAATGAGTTGTCTTGCCCAGCACCTTCATAACCCACTAAAAAGGGAATACAGTCCCAAGGCTCACAGTTAGAAAGCTGGCTCTTGCTAACTCCCAGCCCTTGGGGTCCAAGGGCACTGGATGACTTCTGTTCTTTGGCCAGTCAACACTTGGCTAGATCTGGGACTGGAGTGAACATGGTTTCTACCATGCTGCTCTTCATCTCCCTGAATATCACTCAGGGCTTAGAACTCCCATAGTGGGCACAACCTGAAGGATAGTCTCTCCCTGCTATCTCATTGGACCATGCTTGATGCTGCAGCGTCCATCGAATGTCCTGGACCCTGTGCATTGGGCTGGATGCACCTGGCTGAGGTCAGCCTCTGTAGCTGCCTTGCTTCCCTTTCACCCATGCCTTCATATTAGAATCTTCATCTTATTTCCCTCCTTCCCACCAATAGAAGTCTTGACAGGTTTAGAAGGCTGCCCACTGCTACTGTGACAAGGTCAGTATGGATCAAGGTGGGAGACTGTATAGCAAAAGCCATAGAAATAGTCCAGGGGTTGGTAGAATGAGTTACGCAGATTCCCTCCCCAGGGCTATTACATCATCTGCTTGGAGAAATGGCCTTGATGACCCTAGGAGTATAACATGCACAGAACCAGGCTTAGATCTGGCATCTGGGCCCTTGCCCTGTATCCTGTGCTTCAGTGGCCCCTGCTCTGACCCGTATCCAGATGAATGACCTGTGGTTCCACCCACCACACATGCTTCCCTTCTGACCACTCTCCAGGACCCTGGAATTCCTTCCAAACATCTCAAGGCCCATTTTCAGGGCCTGCCTAGAGCGTTTTCCCCAAGTTCATCCCTGACTAGTGGACAGTAAGTGGGCTAGTGGTGGAGATTGTGATCTTGCACACAAGCAGCTGGGGTCTCCACACACATGTACACAAGGCCCCTTCTGATATGGTTGTAGAGCCTCTGTCTGTGTTCCTGCCCAGGGGCCTGTGCAGGCCAGGGCAGAAGAAATCCCTAAATATTGTCTTCTGGGATAATTTTCTACTCCCCATCTATTAAGTCATCTTTGCTGAACTCTAGAATCTCTATTTGGTATTCCAAGTTAAATATATCAGATGTTTCAAACTTAGCAAGGTTAAGACAGATGTCTTGATTCCTCCCACCAATAATGGTGCTCCCATTGTGCTTTTACACTTCACTAATTGGTGTCACTATCCACCCAGTTGCTCAAGCTAAAGACCTGGGAGCATCCTTACTGAATCTCCCCCTTTCCCCTCCAGTGTCAAATCCATTGGAAAATTGTATTGGTTCTACCTCTAATCTCCTTCTTTCTCTTTCCATTGCCTTCTATTTGGCCCAAGCCACCACCAACACCTCTCCTGGACAACTGAAATAACTTCTTGTTTTTCTGCTTCCATTCTTGTCCTCCTACGATCCGTTCTCCTGAATGACAAAAATAATCTTCTTCCATGTAAGCTAGATCATGCCTTCCCACCTGGCACTTGTGCAAAAGGGGGAAATGGCTTCTTGTTTTGTTTTATGAGTCCCTTCTTCTTGCCTGTGCTCTCAGGTCCTTCAGTTCCTCTAGCACCCTCGGCTTTCCCACACTTTGTCTGACCAGCAACATCTCATCATGAGAGTCTCAGCTTAAATGCCACCTCCTCTGAGAGCCCTCCCTGAGCGACCCAGCTAAAAATGGTCCCAATCCCCCAACCTCCTACACTGATTCTCCTTCTCAGCCCCTGTTTTGTCCCCTACATAGCAATTAGTATATTTGAAAGTATTACTTTAAATGATGTGTTTTCTAATCCTTCTATCCTACTAGACGCTAAGCTCTTTGAAAGCAGGATCATGTCTGTCTAGTTCACAATGTGGTCCCTTGTGACATAGGCAGTTTGAGGCACTTAGTCAGCACTGGGGAAACGTTTGTTGTATGTATAATGAAAGTGGGGACAGGATTGGTGGGTGTGGCAGACACATAAATAAGAATAGAATCTTTTACATCCCTTGGGGACCTAGGCCTACTCATTTTTCTGTACTCCAAAGGTCGACCACTGACAGCTGAACTTCCCTTTTCTCCTGATCACTCATGTTGGTTTCTAGATCCTCTGTATCTGATCTCAGAGGGCTCCTTCTAATCTATAGGAAAAACGCTAGGCCTTCGCTAAAGCTAAGGCTGAGAAATTCCACTGAACCTCAGCAATCAAGAGGAAGCTGTTCCTACCTGGAGAGTGACAGGTTATAGCTCTGCTCATAGGGCAGCCCTGTCCTGAAAGCCCTGTGGGGTTGTTTTCATGCAGAGATTACAGAAAGCCTCTCTGTTTGGGGTGGGTTTTCTTCGTTTTGTTTTCTTGTGTGCTCCGTGGCTTGTTCCTAACTTGTGGCCAATCACCACATTGCCAGATGGTGCGAAAGATTTACCGGAATTTCGTTTTCAAATAAACCACAAGCTTGGATGAGCTAATGTTGTTCCACATAAGAAAGCCACAAAAAACTGGACAAATTAGCATTGTTTCAAGAAAAGAAACTTGTCCAAGCCATCAGCTCTGCCCTTCTCAAAGGGCTCTGATAGCTGCATGAAGACACTAAGTGTGTGTGGGGGGGCGGGTCATTCTCGAGTGAGGCCACCACACCAAAGGCCAGGGGGTGGTCCCCCTCCCTCTGCCACTGGCTCTGCAAAATGACTTGGCAGTGCTGCGGGGAATTTCATTCTCCCATGGAACTGGATCATTTTTGGTCAAGTTCGTCTCAGTTACACCAAGGATGGCAACAGCCTCTTGCAGCCTGTCAGCAATGGCTGCGGTATCCCCTCAAACAGACTGCCCATGAGCTTTCCTGGACAGCCCAGGTCACCTTTCCTGCTCAACAGAGACGTGAGGACAGATGACTTATATGCCAAGGCTGCAGAGGGTGTTCCAGGTAGCAACACACCCCCCACCCCCCACCCTACCCTGGTCCCACATCACACACCCAGTAGTAATGGCAATATAGCTTGGTATTAATAGATGATGCTTCCAGAATCAGAATCCTAGATTCCACCCCCAGCTGCACCACTTACAGCTGTGGGGTCATGGGCAGGTTGACCCATGTTCTAAGGAACACTGTTTTCTTGTCCTTTAGATAGAGATAATAATATTAAAACAGCATGGTCATGTTAAGAATAAAATTGACATAAAAGTCCTTTGTGCTGTGCCTGACATGTAGTAAGAGCTCCCTAAATGTGGGAGCTGTATGGCAGGGGGTGATGATGATGGTGGTGCCCTCCCCTGTCCCCATCCTACAGCACTCGGAGAGGCTACAGGATGACACACCTACAGAGGAGAATTCTACAAGTTTGCCTCCCCTTGGAAAATTTTCATCATAAATATACGTAGAAACACTCTAAAGGGAGGCCTGTGATCTGGTCTTGGAACTTCATTTTGTTACAGGGGATAAAGCAATCTGGAACTTATTTGAGCAGCAATTCAGGTTCATGAACTCGATAATAATAACCAAAATAGCTACCATGGACTGAGTACTTTCCAAACTAAAAACTTTCTTTTATTCTATTGAATCTCCTCTATAAATTTGCAACATTTCCCCCCATTTTACAGACAAAAATACTAGAGAAAAATTGTACTAATTGTACAAAGGCTGGATCTGCTTCACCATAAGGCCTACTCCTGCTGTTCTACTTATGTTTGGGGGTAGAAATCACTAGAGAGGAACAAAATAACAATGATAATAATGTAATGTTAATATCACTGTCATTGTCATTACTGAATGTTCAGAAACCATTTACAGTGCCTTGGAAGTATTGCCTCAGGCCTCATAAACCTATAAGGTGTGCCTCTAAGGTGCAGATTCTCACTGACTCCATTTTACAGATGAGGGAACCAAGCAGAGAAGCTAATGGCACATTAAAGTCACTTAGCTGGTGGTGGGTAGCAGTGCTGGGATTCAAACTGAGGCACTTTGACCTTGACCTCTGTGCCCATGTGACTTCTCAAGGGCAGAGCTCAAAGCTCTGTGCATTGAGGCAAACTTTCCCTACATCATTCATCAAGACAGACTCCCTGAAACTTCTGCCGTACCTCCACAAAGAAAGGTAGACACACTGACTCTGTGTGAGAGAGCCCTGTACAAGCACGCAGACTTAGGGAGTAACTGGCTGAAGTGAAAATGTGAGTCACTCAGTAGTGTCTGACTCTTTGTGACTCCATGGACTGTAGCCCTTCAAGCTCCTTTGTCCATGGGATTCTCCAGTCAAGAATACTGGAGTGGGTTGCCATTTCCTTCTCCAGGGGATCTTCCCAACCCAGGGATCGAACCCTGGTCTCCTTCATTGCAGGCAGATTCTTTACCTTCTGAGCCAGCCGGGAAGCCTTATGACTTGCTAACAAAGCACAATAAAGCCTGTGACAAAGCACAATAAAGCCTCTTCCTGGGCATGTTGAAAAAGCACTTCTGGGGGCATGGAAGGGGGGATGGTCACAAGAAGTAATTTCATAATGTGAAAATCTGCAAGTTTGACTGAATTTCTTAGAAATATGCAAAGGGACAAATAATGTTTGGTCCATTTTCTTACAGAGCTCAATTTCTTTTCCTTGGGGCTTTGTTTGTTTTACCTCAGAATGTGATCAACAATAGCATATCTTAATTTCTTCTTTCTGGATGAAGGCAAACTTTTTAGTTTCTCAGTTCCCACCTCTCAGATTTGTTTCATTTCTAGGGGTTCAGAAGAGGTTTGGAGAAAACTCGGTTCATTTTGGAGCCTCGTGTCTAGGGCCTGGAAGAAGGCAGCAACTGCGGCTTTCCAAGATAGGAAAGCCCCTGTCAGTTCAGCCGCAGGCCTAAACAAACAGCGACTCTCCTCACAGAGTGCCCAGCTTCTGAAGTCCCTTCAGCACTTCGGCGTGACAGTCTGTGGGGGCTCACTTCAGGGCCCTCTGTGGTACTTTCCCTTCCCAGGGCTGACCCCACCAGCCACTGACTCACAGCTTAACATCCTTTACTAGAAGTTCCAGATGAAGCAATGCAAGGGAGAAATCCACTGTTTCTACTCCCTAGATCTGACCATGACTCATTATTCAGCAAACACCAAATGGTTCCACGTCCTCCTAAGAAGGAGGCACGGGGTGGTTACATAAGCAGCCGTCCACAGCTGCTCTTGGGTAATTGAAAGTGAAGCTCTTCTGACTGGAAGCTTGGCTGGGAGCAACGTGACTCTTTCCTCACCCGGTGATATCCATCTTTACGAGGGGAAGAACTTCTCCGGGAGAGGGCCCCCAAAGCCAGAGTGTGTTGCAGGGGGTGGTTTTTGCACAGTAGGCTTGATGGTTGGAATAGCCCGGTATTTTCGGCCTTGTTAAAACAGGGCCCTTCTGCAGTGTCTCTGATCTTATCTCTTGACAAGCTGGAGCTGAGCTTCCTGAGGTACAAACTGCCCAGCACGCTGAGCAGAGGAGGAGGCGTGGTATGGGATTCCTGCGCCTGGGGAACCCACCCAAGAAGGACCACCCAGGAATGATCCATCTGAGGGAGTGGATTCATGAGGGCTGTTTCTGTGTAATAAACTCAGCACTGTGATCATAGAAAATAGAGTTGAATTGCAAAGCCCAGAGTATAGGAAACAGTTGTTTTTTCTGGTTCAGGGAGAGGAGAAGTGATTTTAAATTGCTCTAGGAAAGAGGCGTTGGATGCATCTTTGCTGGGCTCAGTAATCCTGTCTTCCTTCCCAGCATGCATGACTAGGGTGTCACTTTTTGAGGAGTGGTGAGGAGCAAACCAGATTCTGAACATCATTTCTGAAACCTGCTTCATGCACTGAAGGCCTGCTTATGGACAACACAGGAAGTACCAGCTGTTGAAGGGAACACTGTCTTTTCAAATGCCACCTGGAGGGACTTGGGGGAGTGGGTGTATATACCTGGCTTTTTGGGCAAGACCACAGCTCTCCTTAACTAGTGGTCTGCTTGAGCAGAACTGGGAAGGGTCTGCAGGGAAGGAGCAGTGGGTGAGGGAACACAGTGGCCTCCGTCTTGGCAAGGTGGCCATCCTCAAGAGAAATGTTCCAGGAAACATCCCCAACACCAGAAGAAAAGAGATCCTAGAGAAGACTGGACTAATGAGCTCAGAAAGACCAGTAAAACTGGAATACTTTGTAAGAAATGGAAGGGCACAATTGGGTTATCTAAATGTATGTATGGCCATGAGTAGGGGGGCTGTCTGGAGTTCCCAGCCTTCCTGAAAGTCATAGACATGATGTCATAGCTGAATTATGCATCTTCCTTCCCAGCACCAAACTGATCTGTTGAAGTTGTAATCTACACCCCTACTCCCACCCAGTACCACAGGATGTGACCGTACTTGAGACAGGGGCTTGAAAGAGATAATTCAGTTAAATTGAGGTCATGGGTGGGCGCCCCCCTAATACCACCAGTCTCCTTAAAAGAAAAGATGATCAGGGCACAGACAGGCAGCAGGGAGACCATGTGAAGACACAGGGAGAGATAACCATCCACAGGCCAAGGAGAGACATCTACCCTGCCAACACCTTCATCTTGGACTCTTGGCTTCTAGAAATGCAAGATAATATATTTCTGCTGTTTAAGCCCTCAAGCCTGTGAAACTTTCTTGTGACAGCCCATAGCAGACTAATAGACATGGTGACCCTGCAACTGCCCTAATTCTGGTGAAGGTGTCAGTTGTGTCCAACTCTTTGTGACCCCATGGACTGTACCCCACCAGGCTCCTCTGTCCATGGGATTCTCCAGGCAAGAATACTAGAGTGGGTACTCCCTTTTCCAGGGGATCTTCCCAGTCCAGGGATCAAACTCCAGTTTATAGCATTGCCTGCAGAACTTGGCTTCTCTTTAGAACTCAAAACCTGTCCTTTCTATGAATGGTTCTAGGAAGAAAAGCTAAGGAACGCAGAGAGAGAGGCCTTCCTCCCCATATTACAGTCCTGAATTCAAATGGATCTTGGAGACTGGGTTCCTGAGTGTTTTAAGAAAAATTCTGAAGGCTCCTAGTCCCTGGTGCAGAGAAGGATGCAGAGACCCAGTAAGGAAATGCTGTTCTATGGGCCTTCTTCTCCAGGGTGTTATAACCAGCACTTTCTCGACAGTGTGCTCAACCCAGGGACATTCTCGTCCAGAACTGCTTGACAATCCCTTTTCCTGGAGCCCAGTCAGGCCCTCCAGCAGTCCCTTCTCAGTTAAGAACCTGCCAAAGGAGTGGTTCATACATGTGCCTCGTGTATATCAAGGGGAACTAGTCCGAGGTTTTGGCTGAGAGGGTCTTAGGGGAACTTCAGGAAGGAACCCTGCCTGATACACACATTAGATAGAACGCTGTTAGCTTTGCTAGGGCTTAGTTTTGTTTTCTCTCTCCTGTGAGGCAGAGTTTGGACATCAACATGAACAGGATAAAAGCACTGAAGGATTAATGATTGGGTCCCTCCCCGCCCCTCCCACCACCACCACCATCTCAATTACTTCAGTTTTCATCTTTTCTAACCTTTTCCTAAATCTGATATTTTAATGAAATATTCTGATTTTGCCTTTTTTCCTTTATTTATTTTTTAAAGTCTGTTTTAATTAAATGCTGTCTGGCTCCCGGCAAAGCTAACCTCCACCGTGAGTGCCCCTGGAGTGTTCAGGAAAGGCTGAGTTCTAGCTGCCTTTCAAGGCCGCCCCCATCCTTCCCTATCCACACTGCCCACGCCTATGTGAGGATAAGGACAGTAGGACGCCACAGGCCAGCATCTCCGGACGGTTCCTCAGAGCCACTTCCCCTAACACTGCTCTTCCCTCAGGGCTGGCAAGTGTGGGTGGGACCTGAGAGAAGCTTCCAGCCTCATCATTTTCTTTGAGACAGAATTTAGAGAAGTATTAAGAAGAAAACAGGGCATAAACCAGTGTCGTAGCATGTGCTGTGATTTAGAGACAAAGTGCATTTTCAAGGAAAAATCCCTTTTCCTGAACCCATAGGTAAGAGCTAAATCCTGAAATAAATGTCCCATAAACTTGGAACTTCCAACCCAGCCCTGAGAATGCCGCGCTCTCCCACGCGCTGATGGCAGACCTGGCCCTCCGCCAGGGAGTTCAGTTGCAAAGCTGGAAATTCCCTGACTTAAAACAATGTCTGGGTGTTTTCTGCTTCCTAGGAGCTTGGAAGGAGGGGAAAAAGTTTAATAAAAGTGTTGCTTAATTTGACTTCTCCTGCCCTGCGTACCTCTGTGCTTCATTTGCCTTCATTAGATTCGCCAGCCACAAAAAGTGGCTATAAAACACTCAGTGAGCCACACTGGTTCTCGTCCAGCAAATAGCAGTGTGCTCAGGTATTGCATAAGACAAACATCTCGCCCCTCAAAAAAAAATTGGACACAGTCTCTGCTTTCTTGGAGTCAGTAAACCATGGAGTCCAGATAGAAGGCTAATTCACACTTCAGATATGTATTTCTTTAAACAATTTTTTTTTCCATTATGGTTTATTATACTTCCCAGGTGGCATGGTGGTAAAGAATCTGCCTGCCAATGCAGGTCCTGCGAAGACCCAGGTTTGATCTGTGGATCAGGAAGATCCCTTGGAAGAAGAAATGGCAACCACTGCAGTATCCTTGCCTGGGAAATCTCATGGCCAGAGGAGCCTTGGGGGTTACAGTCCATGGGGTGGCAAAGAGCTGGACACGACTGAGAGTGTGCAACCATGTGCACGGCACACACACACACACACACACACACACACACACACTTTTTATATATAGTTCCTATCCTAGGACCTTGCTTATCCATTCTCTATATAATAGCTTGCATCTGCTGGTCCCAAATTCCCAATCCGCCCCTTCCTTGTCCCTCATCTTGGTAAACACAAATCTGTTCTCTATGTCTGTGAGTTTGTTTCTGTTTTGTAGATAGGTACATTTGTGTCATATTTTAGATTCTATATAAAAACAGTATCATATAATATTTGTCTTTCTCTTTCTGACTTAACTTTACTTAGTATGGTAATCTCTAGGTCCATCCATGTTGCTGCAAGAGGCATTATTTATTCTTTTTTATGGCTGAGTAGTTTTTAATTAAATATATGTGTCACATCTTCTTTATCTACTCGACTGTTGATGGACATTCAGGTTGTTCCCACTTTTTGGCTATTGTGGACAGTACTGTTATGAACATATGGCTGTGTGAAGATTTCTTTTTCTGGTTCTCCTGCTTCTTCCTATTCTTATTTCCCCTGTCCTTTCACCTCTGCCACCCCTTCCTCCATTCCTTGCCCTTTCCTCCTTCAGGTCCGCCTTTCTGTGACAGAGGTTAAGAGGCATGACAGCTCTTTCATTGCTCTCAGGGTTAAGGGTAAAAGTAAGTGTTTTAGAGCTCACGTCCCTTCTCAACCTACTTCTCTTGGCTGAAGTTCGCTTTTAGGAGGAGTAAAATAGAAAGGGAAGAGAAATAGACGCAGGAACACCTCATCAAAAAGCTTTTTCTGGCAGTGAAGAATGTAAGTGTATACATAAACAATAAATCACAGAATTCCAGGGAATGAAGAAGACTTTGAGCCTTGAAAACGTACTCTCTCACTTTATAGATAAGGAAAATGAGATCCAGAAGTCTGATGACCTACACAAAAAGGGAGCATCATCATCAAAGGGTCTAAGACTCAGGCCTTCTTGTTTCTAAATCAATGCTCCTTCCCTGGGTATATTGCCTCTTAGATGCCAGATAAATATACATGCCTTGGAAGGCAATCTGTGGCCCTAATTCTATCCCACCACTGCAAGTTCTCTTTTATCCAATCATATTAAATGAAACTGCCCAGGGATGTCATGTTAAGTGCTTTTCTATTGACTGTGTCTCCAGGTAGATGAGTAATGTGAGAATGATTAAGAAATCAAGTCCCGACCTGCCTCCCATGATCTGGGCAGAACAATCTGGATCAGTGCTCTCCAATATTTATGATGTAAGCTATGAGGGAGAACCACTTGTATAATTTTGAATTTTCTAGTAATCATGTTAAAAAAGAAAAGTAAAGTGAAGCAAGTGAGATGGATTTTAATATATTTTACTGGACCTAATCTATCTAAAATATAATACCAATGGACCGTCAGTTTTAAAACTGTATCAATGAGATATTTTATATTCTTTGGTTTTGTCACCGAATGTTTGACATTGAGTGTGTGAGTTGCACCTACAGTATCTTCAGTTCAGACTAGCCATTTCAAATGCTCTGTGGCTATACATTCCTAGTGAACACACTGGAACATTGTGGACCCTACCACACATTGGGCAGGGCAGATCCAGATGTCTCATCTCATCTGTAAAATGGGAAATTAAGACCATCAAGGGTTTCAGACTTCTCTGCTTCAAGTCCTAGGAATTCTTTAGACGTGCCTCAAGGAGACAAAGAGAGAGAGAGGGAGAGAGAGAGTGTGTGTGTGGGATGGGACAAGTAGAGTCCATCTCCTTCCACTTCAAGACAGATACTTCCTGCATTAACTGCTTCAAATATTGAACTTTTGTGTGACGTTTTGTTGGGAGACAACATTCTACAGCTAAATAAAGATGCTTTAAAAACCTTTGAACAGCATAATCTTGTAAATTTCACTGAGTACCACAGCCTAGCTTCTGGAGGAATGGAAAAGGAGTAAATAGATACCTGCCAGAAAAGAAAAGGGCCAGGTGACAAGCATGGGCATGGCCGCCCCCTCCAGCTGGTTGTAAAAGATGTAGCTGTGACCTATAGACTAGTGTCCGGCACAAACTGACTCTCTCCCAGCTGGGCAGGTTAATGGGTAACAGTTTGAGCTCTCAACCCGGATTTTGTCTAGTAGGACTCTCCTGGGGCCTGAGCCTTTTCCACAGGCCAGACTGTCTGTACTCTGGGCTAATGGATGCATAGAGGTCACAGAAGGACAGGCTTTTGTGGAACACAGGACCTTGGCTTTCTTATTCCCTAAGCATCCCAGCTTGAGGACATGCTGCGCACAGGGCTCCATGTGTGGCTGTAAAGACTTTATCCTGCTCTTTTCATTTTAAACTGTAATATACAAGAAAATACACACAACAGCTGCAAGATTCAAACAGCTATATCAGCAAAGGATGCAGTGTTGGAGGATATCATTAAATCCAGGTTCACGGCCAGCAGCCAGCACACCCACTCACTTCCCAGGGTCCGGCCAGTGTCAGATGGAGATTGTGGCCACAGTCCTTTGAAACTCAACTGCTCAGGAAATTCACACATTTTTGTTAGATTGTTATTCTTTATTTAACGAGTTATTAAGTAGCCCCACTGCATTCAGTTAGACATATGGTCACCACCCTTCTGGAATTTCTCAAATATTCTGGTAAAATGAAGATGTCCTCTTCAGTTTGGCTAAAAATTCTCAGAATCTTAAGCAAGCTAGAGATGAAAATATATATAGCAGTCCATGACATGTTTATATTACCAAGGAGACAATTAAAAACATGGCCAG
This sequence comes from Antilocapra americana, assembly GCA_007570785.1. Lineage (NCBI taxonomy): Eukaryota > Metazoa > Chordata > Mammalia > Artiodactyla > Antilocapridae > Antilocapra > Antilocapra americana. The sequence continues at coordinate 15,325,653 of ML663562.1, read as the reverse complement.
AATAGGCTATTTTCTCAAAAAATTAAAAATAGAGCTACCATGTGTATATGTTCAGTCTCTCAGTCATGTCCAGCTCTTTGCAAACCCATGGACTGTAGTCTGCCAGGCTCCTCTGGCCATGGAATTCTCCAGGCAAGAATACTGGAGTGGGTTGTCATTTCTTCCCCCTGGGGATCATCTCGACCCAGGGATTGAACCCTGGTCTCCTGCATCTCCTGCATTGGCAGGTGGGTTCTTTACCACTGAGCCACCTGGGAATCTCAGAGCTACCATGTGCTGTGCTTAGTTGCTCAATCGTGTCTGACTCTTCACGACCCCTGGACTGTAGCCCCCCATGTAGTTCCCCATGTAGTCCATGGGGATTCTCCAGGCAAGAGCTATCATATGATCTAAGAATCCGACTTATCCAAAGGAAATGAAAACTCCAGCACGAAAAGATATATGCACCCCCACGTTCACTGCAGCATTATTTACAATAGTCAAGATATGGAAAACAACTGAAGTGTTCATTGATGGATGAATGGATAAAGTGAGATACACACATGTGTGCCCACATACACACACACAAAATGGAGCATCAATCAGCTATAACAAAAGAAGGAAATCCTGCCATTTGCAACAACATGGATGGACCTTGAGGGTATTATGCTAAGTTAAATAAGTCAGGCAAAGACAAATACTGAATGATCTCACTTATATGTAGAATCTTAAAAATAATAGTACAAATAATAAATTCATGGATTCAAAGAACAGATTGATGGTTGTCAGAGGTGGACAATGGGTAAAATGAATGTGGTTAAAAGCTACAAACTTCCAGTTATAAGATAAATAAGTAAATAAGCTCCGGAGATGTGATGCACAGCATAGTAACTATGGTCAATAATACTGTATGGTATGTTTGGAAGTTCTTAAGAGAGTAGATTCTGAAAGTTCTCATCAGTAGAAAAAAGTTTTTTTAACTTTGTGTGGTGATGGATGTTAACTAGACTTAACGGTGATCATCATTTTGCAATACGTACATATATTGAATGATTACATTGTGCATGTAAAACTAATATAATGTGTCAATTATATCTCAATTTTTAAAAAAGCAAGGTCTAGTCCCAGATCTACCCCTTAAAAGAAGAACGCTCATAATGAAGATGTTTCTAAGGAAAAAAAAATAAAGACACAGCCTGTATATTCTCTACTTTCCCAACTCTTCTCCATTTACTTACTTCAGCATCTTTGGATTGAGTGTAAACAGAAATCCTCTAGAAAATACCCCAACCTTTGGACAGTGGGGAAGGTACCTCTTTCAGAGCAGTGGCATCATTAGATTAGAAATAAAGTGTATAGTAATTGTATTATATTTGAATCATCCCCAAACCACTCCCTACTCCCTGGTCTTTGGAAAAATTGTCTTCCACGAAACCAGTCCCTGGTGCCAAAAAGGCTGGAGACTGCTGCACTAGATGTTCCTTCAGGAACAAGGGAAAATACTGGCTTAAGTGTCTAGCAACACATAAACAACAGTAGTGGCTATTTGTGTGCCAGACATATTTGTTGCATATTTACTTGGAGAGGTTGCTTCACTCAATTTTGCAGCAACTTTTGTCAGTAGCTCATGGTTTAGGAAAGACAGGCTGGCTCAGTGAGGATCAGAGGCTTCCCCAGCATCAGCAAGTTAGGGTGTAGTAGAACTGGAATGCTAACTCAAGCTTAAATGATAAGCCAGAGCCTCTGTGTCTTAACTAACAACATCCTCTTGTCATCCTATCTGTGGACCAATCTGTGAATTTTTTAAAAAGACAATTCTATAGAAATTTATTGGACCATTGTTGTACAGAAAAGGATAACTCAGTATGTTCTTGCTCAGTATTTGTTAATTTGGGAGGGGATATTAACTAAATGGGGTTTCCCAGGTGATAAAGCTAGTGGTAAAGAACCTGCCGGCCAATGCAGGAGTTGTTATCAGATGCAAGTTTTATCCCTGGGTTGGGAGGATCCCTTGGAGCAGGGCATGGCAACCCACTCCAGTAGTCTTCCCTGGAGAATCTCATGGACAGAGGAGCCTGGCAGGATACTGTGCATAGGGTCACGGAGTCAGACACGACTGAAGTGGCTTAGCGCGCATGCATGCACACACACATACACACACACACATTACCTGAAAGAAGATCCCCACAGTTGTTAAGTATTATTATTGGTCTGGAATAATAATACTTAGTTCCTGTAGGAAGCCACTTTTCTCCATTCAAAAAACAAATCAAGTCTTTCCTTACTCTACTCTGATTCCTACCAAGAGCCTAGACTCATGTTACATTTCTATAGGGGAAAAAATGGGACAAGTAGGTTGAGGAATTTTTTTTTCTTATATGTGGATTTAATTATATCAAATCTTGCAAAATTTTTCAAATGAATTACACTCAGTTCTACACTAACAGCTTACTTTTCTTAAAAAGAAAAAAATGAAATAAAACGTAGATTGCCCAGGAAAAAGAGAGCAAAAACATCATGCTTTGAGGGTCTTACTTCCAGCAGTCTGACAACTCAGACATTTTCTGATGTGAATGTGTTACAAGGGAAAGCCTGCTGAACAGCGCTTGGGCTTCTAAGTATCTGTATTTTAATAGAGTCCACTTGAAAATCAGACTTTTCTAGACCCCGATAATGGGACTGTAATCACGGGCTGACCTGTGGTTGAGCTAATGTTTTGGATAAAAGTTCTCATTTTCCTAGATGATCTTGTCACAGCTGTAGTCTCCTCAAAACTCCAATACTTCTTCTGATCTCTTTTGGCTTATGACTTTTTCCCTGTTTCACTGAAAAAAAGAGAAGCAATCAGATGAGAATGGCCACAAATGTCAACATCCAACTTCCCACGTGACTGTATCTATCACCATATATCCTGCCTTCCCTCCATTTACCAAAGACGAATGGTCTCTGCTTCCATCTAAGTCCAAGCCCCACACTTTATCATCCTCTTTCATCAGCTCACTAACATCATTTAACCTCCTCTCTGCTGTATCAACATTTCTTTCCTTTTCTACTGGACCATTTCCATCTGCATACAACTCTGCTGCAATTTCATCCATCTTTAAAACAAAAGGAAACAACAATCACAAGAAACAAGACACACTCTGTTGACCTTACCTATACTATTCTCTGATTATTGCCATATTTCTCTATTCCTCTTTATAGAAAATGCCTCAAAAGAGTTCTCTTTATTCATCATTGCCTCTTCTTCTTTTCTCTTGACCTCATTTGCTCACCAAATTTCATCCCTACCACTCAATGAAATAGCTCTTTTCAAAGTAACCAATAAATTCTGAGCTCTCTCTTCCTGGACGAAGCTGAGGTATTGAACATACTTGCTCACCCTCTTCTCCTTCACTTTCTTCTCTTGGGTGCCAGGATGCTAAGCTCTTTGGCCATTGTCTGTCTTCCTTGATACTTCATCTTCATGTTCTCATTAATATTGGATGGCCCCAAGCTTGGTGCTTCACCCTCTGCTAAATCTCTACTCTCCTAGAGATGTCATCTAGTTTCCTGTTTTTAAATACCATCTTTTCACTGCATGTGTATCTCCAAACCAGATCACTCTCCTGAACTCCAATCTTGCATAACCAACCACCTGCTTGGCATCTTCACACAGTTATTTCGGTCTTCTCGACCTTAACATATCACCTTAAGCCTGCTCTTCTTATAGCCTTCCCTCTCTCAGTAGATGTCAACTTTATCCTTCCAGCTTCTCAGAGCCAAAACCTTGAAGGCAGGAAAAGGAGGACAAAAATAGTACCCATCTCGTGGGCCTATTGCGTAGATTAAATGAGTCAATATTTGTGAAGAACTTGGAACAGTGCCTTGTATATAATTAGCACTATATAAACTTCTCTTAAATAATTAAAATAAATCATCATCTTTGGCTCTTCTCTTTTTCTCATACTCTTTATCCCTAGTGGCTCAGACAGTAAAGAATTTGTGTGCAATACAGGAGATTGGGGATAGATCCCTGGGTAGAGAAGATCCCCTGGAGAAGAAAATTGCAATCCACTCCAGTATTCTTGCCTGGAGAATTCCATGGGCAGAGGAGCCTGGCAGACTACAGTCCATGGGGTCTCAAAGAATCAGACATGATTGAGTGACAAACAGTTTCACACTTTCAAATTTCTGTTAAATAATTAAAATAAATTGTCGTCTTTGGCTCTTCTCCTTCTCTCACACCCATTATCTAATTATTAGCTAATCATGTCTGCTCTTCTTTAGAAATACGTATAAAGCATGGGAAACTCTGGGCTGGAGGAAGCACAAGCTGAAATCAAGACTGCCAGGAGAAAGATCATTAACCTCAGATATGCAGATGACACCACGCTTATGGCAGAAAGTGAAGAAAAACTAAAGAGTCTCTTGATGAAAGTGAAAGAGAAGAGTGAAAATGTTGGCTTAAAGCTCAACATTCGGAAAACTAAGATCATGGCATCCAGTCCCATCACTTCATTGGAAATAGATGGGTAAACAGTAGAAACAGTGACTGACTTTATTTTTTTGGGCTCCAAAATCACTGCTGATGGTGATTGCAACCATGAAATTGAAAGACACTTACTCCTTGGAAGGAAAGTGATGACCAACCTAAACAGCATATTGAAAAGCAGAGACATTACTTTGTTAACAAAGGTCTGTCTAGTTAAGGCTATGGTTTTCCAGTGGTCATATATGAATATGAGAGTTGGATGGTGAAGAAAGCTGAGTGTCAGCCAAAGAATTGATGCTTTTGAACTGTTGGAGAAGACTCTTGAGAGTCCCTTGGACTGCAAGGAGATTCAACCAGTCCATCCAAAAGGAGATCAGTCCTTGGTGTTCATTGGTAGGACTGATGTTGAAGCTGAAACTCCAATACTTTGGCCACCTGATGCGAAGAGCTGACTCATTTGAAAAGACCCTGATGCTGGGAAAGACTGAGGGCAAGAGGAGAAGGGGACGACAGAGGATGAGATGGTTGGATGACATCACTGACTCAATGGACATGGGTTTGGGTAGACTCCAGGAGTTGATGATGGACAGGGAGGCCTGGCGTTTTGCGTTCGTGGGGTCGCAAAGAGTTGGACACGACTGAGCAACTGAACTGAACTGAGTAAAGCATGGTCTCTTCTTGTCTCTACCATTGCTTACACCCTGATCTAAGCCACCATCACCTCTTGCCTGGATTATTGCAATAATCCCAGCTTCTGTTCCCCAGCTTCTACCTCTGTACTACTGCAGTCAGCCTCAACACAGCAACCAGAGTAATCTTATTAAAACAGAAGTCAGATTGTATCACTACTTTGCTCAAAACCCTTCACTCATAGTGAAATCACAAGTCTTAAAATGCCCTGCAAGGCCCTTCATGCTCTACAAGCCACATCAAGTCTACGCCTCTGAACTAATCTCCACCGTATACCCTCTCCACTCCATGCCACACCCACTCACATGCCCTTCCTCCTCTTAAATGAATATACCGAGAGTGCTCCTGCCTACAATCCTTTCCACACTGTTTTCTCACTGCCTGGGTTGCTTTTTCCCAAAGGAGCTGCATGATCCCCTCCTTTGTTTCCTACAGATGTTGCTGTTGTTTAGTTGATCAGTCGTGTCCGACTCTTTGCGATCCCATAGAACATAGCCCTCCAGGCTGCTCTTTTCATGGGATTCTCCAGTCAAGAAAACTGTAATTTCCTTCTCCAGAGGATCTTCCTGAGCCAGGGACAGAACCTGAATCTCCTACATTGGTAGGTGGATTCTTTACCATTGAGCCACCTGGGAAGTCCACCTGACACCATGCCTGTGTTTTAATATAGCATTTGTACTAAACCTCATCTTATTAGAAAAGCTTTGTGCTTCCACTCCACATACAATGGTGACTGCCACTTCTATATTCCAATTTCTCCTTTTTCTGCTTCGCAAGGTTTCCCAAAGTCCTAACAGACCAAACATCAACAATTATTTGTTTTGTGATTATCTCTCCCACAACTGCAGACCCCATGAGGGCAGGAACTTTTGAATACAGCTGTGCCTCCAATACCTAGAACAGTGCTTGGCACAGAGCAGTTGTGCCAATATATATTGGCTGAAGAATTAACAAATGAAGCCTTATTACTAGGGCAGCTGCTCACTTGTTCCCTCATAAGATCGGCTTTCATGTGCATATAACCCAAGGAACTCATATTTTGGAAACATTCTGAAACATGAAATCCTTCATATTCCACTTGTGCTAAGGAAAAGAAAAAGATGTATTCCATGAGTGTGTGTTAAAGTTGTCTAAGCACATTTGATAAAGGCTCTCTTTAGCTTGTGAATATCCCACTAACAAATGGCCTGTTTACATAATGCATTTGCCTGTCTCAAACTACCCTGAGGTCTTTTGACTAGCAATGAAGCTATGAGCGCCAAAAGTAGCACCTAGTGGATGAAGGGTTCAGAATCAGAAAAGGGTCAGAAATGAGAAATGGGTACAAGAAGCTGCTTTGAGTAGATAGAATGAGTTATGGTGAAGATGTGTAATAACTTAAATGCTAGGCTTTAGGTTGTATAGTCCATGGAATATGGTTACTTTTTTAAATCTCAACTGAGTAAAACCACTAACGATTGAGCAATCTTAATGAGCTGTGCTCCAAAGAGAACATAGTAAAGGTATACTTCTTGCTTATAGTATCTTCTACTGATGAGAATTAAACACTATAGGCATTTTTTAAATAATAGCTACACTGAGATATAATTTTTGTGTAATAAAATTTATCTATTGTAATTACACAATTGAATGACTTGCAACAAATTTAGAGTATTGAGAAAGCATCACTACATTCATAGGTTGGAGAAATTCCCTCCCATTATTTGTGTGGTTAAATTTTTAATTATGAATGACTGATGTTTTGTCAAATGCTTTTACTGCTTCTATTGAGATGATCATGTGGTGCTTGTTCTTCATATTTTACGCTGATTTTCAGATCTTGAACCAACTTTGCATTCTTGTGATAAATCTTGCCTTGTCTTCATTTTTTATGTCACTGGATTCAATTACACTAAAATTTTCTTAATTATTATTGTGTTCATAATTATAAAGGTTATTGGTCTGTAGTTTTCTTTTCTTGGGAGGTATTTGTTTGACTTTGGTATCAGAGTAGTACTGGCCTCATGAAATGAGTTGGGTAGTGTTCCCACTTTTATTTTCTGGAAGATTTTGTGAAGGATTGTATTACTTCTATAAATATTAGATATAATTCACCAGTGAAACACTCTGGACTTGTGTTTGTCTTTGTGGGAAGATTTTTAATTACTAATTTAGTTTATTTATTTATTATAGATCTATTTCAATTTTCTATCTCTTCCTGAGTCAGTTTTGGTAATTTGGAACTTTCTCAAAATTTGTCCATTTAACCTAAGTTATTGAAATTATGGGCATGCAGTTATTCATAAAATTCCCTTTTAATACTTTTAATTTCTCAAGAAAGAGAATTAGCTTTCAGCCTAAACTCTGCACCATTTTTTATTATGTGCATGTATTATGTTGATATAAAAATGTTTAAGAGTTTATAGTTTTTTCAACAAGTGAAGAATCAGTGCCTTCTACATGCTTAGTACTAAAATTGTATCAGTCAATATGACCTAGATATTTATCCACTTTTCTTTGAAGAAGTCATGTGTACTAAACAATGAAATAGGTACTGTACTTTACTCCTCTGATATAGAAATCAAATAATTTTCAATGCTGCCTCATTAAAAAATTCTCCTGTTCCCCACAGCTATTTTTACTCCTTTTAAGATACCAGTGAATATTAATTCAGAATGCCTTTTTTGTATAGGCTTCCTGTGATTGCTGAGTCAGTTTCACCAAACCAAAACCAAGGTATCTACAGAGCTGCCCCTCTCCAGAGGTTGTCAGGAAGAGCCCATTCCTTGCCTCTTTCAGCTCCAGTGGCTGCCAGCACCCCTTAGTTTGTGGCCACATCACACCAACTGCCTACTCAGTGCCCACACTGTCTTCTCCTCTTGTCAAATGTCCTTCTCCTGTCTCTGAAAGGAATGCATGTGATTATGTTTAGGGCCCATCCAGATAATCCAGGATGATCACTCAAGGTTCTTCGCTTAATCACATTTGCAAAACCCTTTTTTGCCATGTAAAATAACATTCATGGGATCTGGGGATTAGAAAATGGATATCTACTGGGGGCCAGTGATCCATCTCCCAAACTTCAGTTCTTTAGATTTTTAGTCATCGAGTTAACTTCCAATGTCTGTTTAAATGAAGCAACTATCTTTGAGGTGAAAATGAAATTTAAAAATCTAAGTTATTTAAGGCTCAGAATCACTGTGAAATGGAGGAGGAAGTGACAACCCACTTTACTATTCTTGCTGGGGAAATACCATGGACAGAGGAGCCTGGAGGGCTATAGTCCATGAGGTCGCAAAGAGTTGGACACAGCTGAGCTACTGAGTGCACCACTGTGAAATTGAAGTGTGTGATGGCAGAAAGTGTCCACATTTTTCAAAGTTAAGTATTTTGCTTAATTAGAGTAGCTTCTCCTACTCTTTATACTCTCCTTATCTTTTATAACATTCAACTTCTTTTTACTCGTTTAAAATATTTTGTATTTCATTAATGTATTTAAGCTGGCAAAGGAGTAATATAATGAACTGAATAAAAATATATCTACAAGAACTTCATGTTTTCATTTATTCTTTGTTAATAACTACATTGCTCAAGTCCATCATAGTCTTTCTTCAAATGTTAACTTTGTTTTATAAAAAGGTATGTTTTTGACTTTTGTACATATTTGCTTTACAACAAGAAATTCTGTGGATATGGAGTCTCTGTTTACCTGTAGTCTGAAAAATGCCTCTAATCACTAGGTGTTTAAAATTTCATCCTTTACAAGAATACCATTATGTAATTTTAGCTTTATTAGATACAATCAAAGTTCATAATAAAAATCATCTCCTTTTTCTGTCAGATTTTCCTTTCATTAAAAGTTTTGAAAGAAAAGAAAGTAAGGAAGGAAATAAAAGAAAGAAAATGACATAGAAAAAGGAGTATTTAAAGGAGTTTAATAGGTCAACACTCCAAAACATTTACTTGTTCAAATCCTTTCACTGACTGGATCTTCCAGCTTGGTGCCAATGTCCTGGAACAAAGAGAAACCATTGTGGTTAAACAAGTGAGTAAAACTGAAGGTTCTCATCTGGATCTCAGAGGGAGACCTGGTACTCTCTGCAAATATGGATAAACCACGCCACTTGTAAATTACTGGTTACTGGTTTCTTAAACCAAGTCTTGCCTTCTCTTAATGGATATGTAAGCCCTGGGGACTTAGTGAGAAAGCCATCTAGCTTCCTCTTCCCTGTTGTGTCCCAGTTCTAGCCATAACAAAATATCTTAACAGTTGGCTTTGGAAGATTAATGTCCCCCATGACTTGTGTGTGGATGGTGCTATTCCATTTCAGGTATTAATTTTATAAAAGGGCTTCAAGGAAACATTTACCTTATTTTGCAACATAGCCCTCCTTCTTGCCTTTCTGAGAAAGAGTTCAACCTTCTAAATATCAAATCTAAAGTAACACGCAATTATAAAAAGTATTTTCATAACCCAAGATCAGTTTCTACTCAATGTATCTTCTTTATGTGTGTGTGTGTATACATATGTCATATGTGGGAACGAGAAGCACAGACTTCCTATGACTGTACTGCTTACAAACACTCCAGTATCTCCCAAACTCTTTTCCCAGGTCAGATCCCAAAAGGATCAAATTACCTCCTCACCCCTATCTGGTAGCAGCCTGCCCCTACGGAACTTTGATCAAGATCCCTTCATCTTCTTTCTCTGATTGCCTAACCTCCCTGTTGGGTATGAACTCTTGCTGTTCCTCCTGCCTGGAATACTTTCCCTCAAAAATCATTTTTTCTCATTACTAAGGTCCCAGATCAAATGGTATGTCCCAAAAAAGGTCTTCTTTTATTATCTCAATGTTTCCCTGCCCCTTCACTCTCTCCCAAAAGACTCTACTCTTCATAATACTTACTGCTATCTAAAATGTTTTTGTTTGCTTTTATTTCATTGTCTGTTTCTCCTGCATGAATGTAAATTTTGTTACTCTCTATACAACCAGCTCCTAGAAGGATGACTAACACAAAGTAAGTATTCAATAAACATGTATTAGAGTGTTAAATCTTTTACATTTCCTTTTCCTCTTGCTCTTGTTTCCACCCACTCCCTCCACCCCAGTGGCTCAGCAGTAAAGAATCTGCCTGCAATGCAGGAGACATGGCAGGAGACTCAGATTTGACCCCTGGGTCTGGAAGATCCCCTAAAGGAGGAAATGGCAACCCACTCCAGTATTCTTGCCTGGAAAATCCCATGGACAGAGGAGCCTGGTGGGCTACAGCCCATGAGGTTGCAAAGACTTGAACATGACTGAGCCACTAAACAACAAACAAGAGGCACAATTGTTCTGGAAAATCTCAGAACATTCAAAGATCTGTGGATCCAGTTATAATAGAAGGCACCTTGAGGCTAAGATCAGTTAAGGGCTTGGAAGGCTAAGACCTTGAACACTTGGGAATCTGGCAAGGAGAGATAATACCCACCCTTCTACCTACCACATTCCCATCCATCCACCCCAATCTTGGCTGGCTTAGTATAGCCAAGAAACAGCTTCCTAGTCACCTATTCCCTAAAAGATGCTTGGACAGTGGAGTACAAAAATAATTTAATGATCCAGGTGCTATTGGCCATGTCTGGTAGATGAGCTTTGGGACAGCATGAATAGGCAAGCTGAAATGATGGCACACACTCACACAGCCATATTACAAGCTTCTTGCCCTGTTCCTACACTGCAAGGGGTTGCCTGCTGAGTTACTCTGGGTACAGGTAAGGCTGGGCAGAAGAGCCAGCTGTGGGGACTGTCTCCTTCTGGAGCTGCGTTTTTCTTTTCTCAGAGGAGGAGAGTTGAAATGGAAACTTCTAGCTAAATAAAATTGAAAAGTGGGTAGCAAGGACAGTGGTGGTCCTATCTTTCTGCACCAGGCTGAAGCACTTTCATTATCGCTTGGTTTGAGTCAGGTTAGAAGCAGACAGGTTGTCTCTTCAGTGTTTTTTTTTCTCCTTTCAGTAGGTATCCAAAAGTCTAGAAATTGATATAATTTAAAGTTAATGAAAAGAAAGTTCAGCAGCTGCATCATATTTCATGCCATTCTTTCCTTGTCCTCGGTCAGGCCTCTCCCAGCTCCCCCCGGCCTTCTGTTGTGTTGCCAAGGGCACCACACAGAGCAGAGGAGCCTGTTCTGAGACCGGGGCAGGCTTCCCCATGGCTGATTTCACATTACTCACTTGCTCAGCAGGAGATAAGCAGGAACCCGGTCCTTTTTTCATGTTGAACAGGTAAAGAATGTTTCTGTTTTGGTGGCATTGACCGATGATGGTGCTTGCTTCTGTTTTACCTACTAACTCCAAAGTCTGATGTGTTTTAGCTTTAAGTTGAATGTTTGATTTATCTGTCAAATGCAGTGGGGAAGGACAATCCTGATCGATTTAGAAGGAGTTTACGCAATTCACCAGCTTACCCAGTCACTGTGGGTGTCGCCTGTTTGCACTGGTGGATGTACACAAGTCAAAGATGAAAAAGCAGAAGCAGTGGAAGTTTCTCCTGCAGCATGGTTCCATTAGCGTCACAGAGATTCCTAGATCACTGTTTTTCTTCCTAGCATAAGATGGCCTTCAGAATCTGCTGATGTCAGGCCCATTAACTGCCACTGGAAATTTTCTTTAGCTCCTCTGCTGACTTTTTTGTGTTATGTGATACTTCCTGAGAGATCTACAACAACCCTTCTAAAGGCACAAATCTGACAAAATACTAGAAAGAGTGATGACTTGATGAAGGAGAGAAATATCTCATTATTTGTACACCGCTGGCTCTGAAACCTTGGTGCTCTTTAGAAGTATCAGGATGTAGCTCTGCAGAAGATAAGGCCAAGTTTGAAAAGGGAATCACCAAAGGGACAGGAAGATGACTGGGAAGAAATAACTACTGCTTGTTGACAAGGAGCATTTGGAGCTTACTGTTTGTCATTCCGTTGTCTCCAACTCTTTGTGACTCCATGGACTGTAGCCCACCAGGAGAAATCTGTCCATGGATCTCTCCAGGCATCTCTCCAGGGGATCTTCCGGACCCAGGGATCAAACCCAGGTCTCCCACACTGCAGGCAGATTCTTTACCATCTGAGCCACAAGGGAAGCCCAGCATTTGGAGTAATAACCCCAATTTAGGAAGACTGAGGTTGGTGGGACTATCATTCCTGTTGTAGTTCTCATGTCACACTGAGAGAAGCCGGTGTATATTAGATACACAGAGGCTTGTTATATTAACCAGAGGCCAGACTTTCATCTAAAAGTTGGAAGTCTACCAGAAAATTCTCTAAGAAAGCATGTTTTGGAAACTGTTCTCTATTTTGAGTGTTAATTGTGAGCAAGTATGCCTTGATGGTTAAAGCTGGATGTAGGGTTAGGAGAAAGGGTTCCTCTTGTCCAGTCTAGACATCACTGTGCTGTTTTCCTGAGCATCTGGTTGAACATGATAAAACAGTTCCCTTCCTCATCCATCTTTGGCTTATATTTCCAGATTTAAAGTTGGGCTGGGAAACAGGGTTCATTACAGGTAATGATAATAATAAGCACAGATCGATCCTTTAGAATGTTCTAGGCACTGTTTCCAGCACCTTACAGATACAAACGCTTACAACCTTCACAATGACTCTGTGAGGTAAGCGCTCTTATTAATTTTATGGATGAAGGAACTTAGGTATAGAGTAGTTAAGGAATTTTTCCTAAGAGTCTGTAGTTGGCTGTTGTTATTGTTGTTGTTTAGTCACTATGCAAGATCCCCTGGAGAAGGAAATGGCAACCCACTCCAATATTCTTGCCTAGGAATTTCCATGGATAGAGGAGCCTGGTGGACTACAGTCCATGGGGTGGCAAAAAAGTCAGACGTGACTTATCAACTAAACCATATGTCCTGATAAATGGTAGCAAAACCTGGATTTGGACCCTTAGCAATCCGACTGGTTCTGGAGTCTGTGTCTTTAAGGGAGGCCAATGGCAGCTCCGTGGAGGATTCCAGTCCCCAGCGTCATCTCATCAGCACCAAATGCACGTCGTCCAGGGGCTGTTTATTCCGCCCCTCAGTGTTCCCCAGCCACTTAGAGCTGCTCCTCTTCAAGTAGGTTCTTGGGTTCCGCTGAATCACTCTTTCCTTTCCTTTGCTTACTCAGGGTCATTGAGGTTGGGAGCACATGAGTAACTTTTATTTTATTATTTTATTCTACAAAAAAAAGTATAGAAGAAATGTCCTGGAATATATTAGCAAAATGAATGTGGGGTTTTCACCTTGTTAAGGAAAAATACAAAACCATGCTTACTCTCCTTGAGAATATGGAGTGGGGATTTCCAATCTGTTGAAGTCAGAAAGTATGTCATTGCAGATTTCAATCAAACAGCGAAATACGGCAAAGAGTAAAAAAAAAAACAAAACAAAACAGAAAGAACTTATGCCAAAGACAAGTTAAATAGAGAAAAGAGAGAGAAGTTGAGTTGAGTAACCTTGAGCAAGTCACTTACCCTCATGTGGTCTCAGTTTGCTTTTCTGTAAAAGGAAACAAGTTGGACAAGAGCCTTCCTTCCAGCTAAAATGTAATGATGTTAAGATAAAGAAGCAAATGCTAAGGAGAAAGGTTTGGGAGTGAACTACAGAAATTGTAAAACATTTTCTTTTCCCTTTTCATATTTTTTCCTTATTACAGTAAAACAAGTGTACTGAATAACTGATCCTGTAAATAACAAGACTCAATAGTTAAAACCTGAGAGCAGACAAACATTTCTCCTTTTGGATTTATGTCAAGGGCCCTGACTGCTTGGAAAAAAATGCAAGGTTGTAGAGTGTGGAAGGGAGTAGAATCTGGGGGTCAGAGAACAAAAATACTATTTCTAAAAATACATTTTAAAATCTGATAATTTCATTAAAAATATAACAACAGCAAAAAAAACCCACCTGAAATCTACTCCCACAAAAGGGTACACAAACCGTCAGTAAATCCTAGGTTTCCATAGAACATTGTGTAAAAAAAAAAAAACCCTGGTGCTGCCCTCTGAGCCCCTCACACGTGTATTCAGTCTGACGTTCCAAGTCTTTTTCATCCAGAACTGCTTTTGGAGGAAAGAATACAAAATACACAGTAGAAAACTCTGCGGGCACATATCCCGTCCCAACTCTTAGCCCTGCCCCATTGTGCGTCTTCCTCTAAGTGAAAAGAAAGTGTGAAAAGAGTAAACTTGGGGTAGGAGGGGAGGTGGTTTAGAGTCAGGATTAGTCCTGGGTGGCGGTGGTTTAGTCACTAAGTCATATGGGACTCTTACGACCCCATGGACTGTAGCCTGCCAGGCTCCTCTGTCCATGGGATTCTCCAAGCAAGAATACTGGAGTGGGTTGCCATTTCCTTCTGCAAGAGGTAGTCCTGGCTATGCCCTATTTAACAATTATCCGAGTCATGGGTATGGCTTGGAGTGTCTGCTGGTGGTCAGATGAGATTTCAGTACATTTCTCCTAAAGAAAAGGAAGGAACTGCCCCCTAACCAAATAGTTCTCTTCTTGTCTATATTTAATTTCTATTTTTAATGCACAGGCATGCTGTGAATTTAAATCTCATCTGTCTCAGCTTTTCAGAGAACCCAAGATGTTGATTTATAGAACTCTGCATTTATAAGCCCATTTATAAGCCTGCAAGGAGGTTTGCATCTTAAGCCCACACTGGCACCTGCCCATGGGGCCTCTGGGGCCAGCAACATGGCCTGGTAAGCACAGCTTTGAAAAAGTCCACTGCAGATTTTATCTCTTGGCTTCTAGGGCTGACCTTGGCTATCTAGACATGGATCCAAAAAGTTCAAAGATCCCAGTTTGCTTTGAGCCATCTTACTGTCACACAGAGGTCCCTCCTAGGGCTTTGCCAAGGTCCTGTCCCTGTGTGGAGCCTGTTGCTGGGCACGGACACAGAGCTGATGGATGGGGAGGAAGAAAGCAGTTCTTCCCACTGAGTTTGAAAGGAGAAAGAAGTCACATGTAACTGTGCCAATACTTAATTCGTAAACCATCCAGCGTCTCCAAAGCAGCAATGGTGGTTTCCCTTCCCAGTGTGTACTGCCCGTGACTGGAAGTTCTTTGTGACCTTTACACTCCCTCAAAGCCTACATGAGGCTTTCTTTTTCTTTTTTTTTTTTTTTTTGTAATCTGGAGTCCTCTATATCTATGGGAGTAGAGGAGTGGCCCATGGGGGTGGCTCTGGGCTCTAAAAATCTTCCTCTGGCCCTGGTACATCATTTCCCAGGTCAGTGAGCCTCAGGCTTCCCAGATGCCAGGACTGCAAAGCCCTGAGTAGAGATTGTGGCTGGGAAATAAACACAGTACCATCTGACTTGCACTTCCAATGTTTGTAAGGGGCAGAGGGATCACTGTTTCATACTTAGGCTCCAGAGCATTGTTGTTGTTGTTCAGTTGCTAAGTTGTGTCTGACTCTTTGTGACCCCATGAACTGCAGCATGCCAGGCTTCCCTGTCCTTCACCATCTCCCAGAGTTTGCTCAAACTCATGTCCATTGAGCCCATGATATCATCCAGCCATCTCATCCTCTGTTGTCTCCTTCTCATCCTGCTCTCCATCTTTCCCAGCATCAGGGTCTCTTCCAATGAGTTGGCTCTTTGCATCAGGTGGCCAAAGTATCAGCGCTTCAGCTTTAGCATCAGCCCTTCCAATGAATATTCAGGATTGAGTTCCTTTAGGATTGACTGGTTTGACCTCCATGCTGTCCAAGGGACTCTCAAGAGTCTCCTTCAGCACCACAGTTCGAAAGCATCAATTCTTTGGTGCTCAGCCTTCTTTATGATCTGACTCTTAACATCTGAATTGTATTTCCAACGTTTGCAAGGGGCAGAAGGATCAGTTTTGTACTTAGGCTCCAGAGGATGGAAACTATTAATCTGTGTGTTGCTGCACCATGATTTGTTATAGGAAGTACAAGTGCTTCCACTATTTTCCTGGTTTCCTGACATTTCCCTCAATTTCAGTTTCTTGTAGTTTATACTAACCAATGGGTTTTCCAGGTGGTGCTAGTGATAAATATCCCTCCTGCCAGTGCAGAAAACATAAGATGCAGTTTTGATCCCTGGATTAGGAAGATTCCCAGGAAGAGGGCTTGGCAACCCACTCCAGTATTCTTGCCTGGAGAATACCATGGACAGAAGAGCCTGGTGGGCTACACTCATCAGGTCACAAAGAGTCAGACACGACTGAAGCGACTTAGCGCTCATGCACACACTCACCAACTTTTTCATCATCAGTTACATAGCATTGACCATAGGCACCATTCTAAACCTATTACAGACAATCATTTGTTCATTCATTCATTGGTTTAATCTTCAGAAACACCGTATAATTACCCTTCAGATGAGAAAACAGAGTCAGAGAGGCACAGCAAGGTTATTTGGCTTGCCAAAGGCCACACACTGGAATTCAAATCCAGGCAGCCTAATTTTAGAACCATGTACTTAATGATGATTATATATATATATACATATGTGTGTATATATACACACACACATGTGGCCTCTCAAATGCATATAAACACTGAATTCAAAGGGTCCTTACAAATAGCTTTCTGGGATTTCTCAAATCTACTCAAACAGGACTGTGTTTTTGCATATTACTTTAATGCATATACTTAAAATATGTAGTGCAAGCTTAAGAATTTTTTTCATTAAGTTTTAGTTTTACCTCAAAATAATAATTTTATATTTCAAATCCACTCCTATATACTGTTTCTTAACTTCCCTACTTTTGACTCTGTCTCCAGATAGAGACAATACCCCAAGCTGGAAGTATTTTTAGCAATAGAAGAGACCAGGAGACAAATAAAAAGGGACAGTGACAACATTAGAAATCTGTTGGTTTGGTAAATTCCCATGATTTACAGTTGAAGGAATTTTTTTCTTATAATTTAAATAAGAATATTTAGTAGTCTGGAAAGACTGAGATTCTACAATTGCCCTTGATAATCTCTTCCATATCTGGCACATTAACAGTTAAGAATGCCATTCTAATATGTATTTTCATTCCTTCCTAGGCAGCAAGTTAGCATTAGAAAAGAAGATGGATTTATAATGACACTTCCATTAGCTATGATGAGTTGCCTTTTGAGTTGTTCTTGCGGTACAAGTAGCCCTCATCCACTGCTGGCTGCAGGTTGTATTCAAATAAAACAGAAACAATCTGATGGTCTCACTTAAGATAGACTTGAACTCTGCTTTGTCTCCTGGAAATCGGAAACCACAAAAAATTAAACTTTTTTTCTTATTATTTCAAGGTTGGTAACTATTTTCAAATTACGTGCCCTAAAATTTTTCACTGTAATGCAGGCTTACAACTCCCGGTTCTTGTAGGGGCTTGGGCTTCAGAGATCCTTGTAAAATCACTCTTGTGAAGCCCACAATGGAAGCCCTGTTCTGCTCTCAGCTTTTTCTAACTCAGTGAGCTGCTATGATGAGACCTGGAGGCATATTTGGGCTTCCCAGGTGTCACTAGTGGTAAAGAACCTGCCTGCCAGTGTAGGAAACATAAGAGATGTGGGTTTGATCCGTGGGTCAGGAAGATCCCCTGGAGGAGGGCATGGCAACCCACTCCACTATTCTTGCCTGGAGAATCCCACGGACAGAGAAACCTAGTGAGCCACAGTCCATAGGGTCGCAAAGAGTTGGACCCAACTGAAGTGACTTACATGCACATGGAGGCACATTTGCACACAAGACTTGGCACAGCACAGTTTCTTACACATTTAGTTTGGTTGCTGCTGTCCGGAGACACACACACACACTGCACTTGGTGGACTGGTATCCGGTACAAAGACCTCGAGTAAATGGCAGAGGGTAGCAGACACAGGGGGAGGCAGCTCCTCACCTCTTCTCTCCAGGCTACCGGGGGTCACTTCATGAGGCTGTTAGAGTTGGCTGCACTTCACCAGGTTTAGGGAGGGGTCCCTTCTGAAAGCTTTGCTTAGGGCTCCCATGTCACCAAGCAGGGACAGAAATGTACCTCCAACTGAAACTAATCACATGTTCATCCCAGGTGAGAAAATGTCTGCTGCAGAAAGAAATGAGTAAGAAGAAGAGGTCCATGGGGAAGAACTAGCAGGCTGAAGCAGGCTGTCCCCCCCCTCTCTCTCTCCCCAGCACTTCTCCCCCGGGCGGCTCTGGCAGCAGAACCAGATGTCACCTAACGCAGAGTGTTTTATTCATCCTGGTATACACCCTTGCCTTATATAGCAAAAGCTCCTTGGCAACTTCCTGCAGAGGTTCTTCTCATTTTTAATTGAATCCAAGGAGGTTTTTTTTCTGGAGATATCAGCTTAAACTAATTCCCAACAGGGCTAACCAGGGATTCATAGACAATAAAGATGGAGAAGACCTTACCAGTGGGTTTCTGTCATTCTGCTCAGAGGGTTCTCCAGTCTGGGGCAGTGATCACAGTTCTTGGCATTGTGGGCTATTAATAGGAGCCTTGAAATAAAAACCTGCTCAGTGAGATAAGAGCAACTGATTTCACTGCCTGGGTATCTCTCCTCTGGTGACCAGACACACACACCTTCCATTTTCATCAGTTGTTTATCAAAATCAGATTAGTAAGAGAATCATACGATTGGAGTTGTTTATGCCTGTCTCAGTCTTGAATTACAAATGACTTTCTTGTGCTGTTTGAGCAAAACACCATGACCTATAGATGAACCAGGCTTTGCATTTCCTGCGCCTCATCCTGAACTTATAATTCACCAAAGACCACAGTTGTTAAGTCTCGCTGGAATTGGGATCGGTGATCCGAGTAAGATAGGTGAAGCTCATTCCTTGGGGGCTGTGGCTAGGTGGGTAATAGATTCCATCTTTGTGATAAGTCATAAGTCACGAATGGGTTATTTTGAGCTCTCCCAAGTGGAAGACAATGGAGCATTTAGTAGGTTGTGTGGTTACGTAAGACATCTCTTTCCAAACAAAGAAGAGGCAAGACACCCAGCCAAAGGATTGAGCCCAGGAGGCTGTGTGGTCTGGTGGTTCCAGGGAGAGACGTGGGGCCAGAGCTTCCTGGGTTCAGCTACCAGCCGAGACTCTGACTCAGGGGGAGTGGAGCCAAGTCTCTTGGCTTGAGGCAGAAAGACTGTAAAACCCAAGAGAGAAAACCACAGGTCTGTGCTCAAGGACTCTGGGGGGAAAGCACATTTTGGAAATAAAAAATTAGAAAGAAGATCATCCTGTTAAGTTACAATTTGGGCCTTTTTCAATAAGACATGAGCATTTTTTTTCCTGCTTATTGCCTGACACGTTCTCCCCTGGGCATCAGGGTGAAGCCAGGCTCCGAGGGTGTTCTGTGTGGGATGAATAGAGGAGCCCAAGGTCTGAGCGAAGGCAGTCAACCTTGGTGAGTTGTCACAGGCAATGCTCAGGGAGCCTGGCATTGGGGACAGGGAGGTTCCGCATGGATTCTTCCCTTTGCCTCCCCATTCTGTCTTCCACAATAAAGAGCCCTCTGAGATGGTGGGAGGAGAGAGCCCTTCCCACAGATTCTGCATGCTTCCCTTCCATGAGTCTGAGCTGGCGTTTGCTCAGCTGTAACCGGCGGCCACAGCCTCCACAAACCTACGCGGATTCCCAAGCCACAGGCGGAGTCAGGGCCCAGGGCAAATGTTCTCCACGTCCCGCAAGCTCTGAAGCTCTGCTTCCTCTGCCCAGACAGAGTAGGTGGCTGCCCACAGGGTTGGGTTGGAAGGACAACCAGGCAGGTTTCCCCTCTTTGGCATCATGCCTCCTTTCTCTGGACCTGAGACATTTTTTGATCTTTAGAAATAGCCTATGGAAATGAAAACCACACTTTCAGGCATCTCTGTGTTTAAAGGAAATCAAACCTGAATCAGATCAGTTCAGTCACTCAGTCGTGTCCAACTCTTTGTGACCCCATGAACCACAACACACCAGGCCTCCCTGTCCATCATCAACTCCTGGAGTCTACCCAAACCCATGTCCATTGAGTCAGTGATGTCATCCAACCATCTCATCCTCTGTCATCCCCTTCTCCTCTTGCCCTCAATCTTTCCCAGCATCAGGGTCTTTTCAAATGAGTCAGCTCTTCGCATCAGGTGGCCAAAGTATTGGAGTTTCAGCTTCAACATCAGTCCTACCAATGAACACCAAGGACTGATCTCCTTTAGGATGGACTGGTTGGATCTCCTTGCGGTTCAAGGGACTCTCAAGAGTCTTCTCCAACACCACAGTTCAAAAGCATCAATTCTTCAGCCGACGCTCAGTTTTCTTCACTGTCCAACTCTCACATCCATACATGACCACTGGAAAAACCATAGCCTTAACCAAACAGACCTTTGTTGACAAAATAATGTCTCTGCTTTTCGATATGTTGTCTAGGTTGGTCATTACTTTCCTTCCAAGGAGTAGGCGTCTTCTAATTTCATGGCTGTAATCACCATCAGCAGTGATTTTGGAGCCCAGAAAAATGAATATCAACCCTTAATATTCATTGGAAGGACTGTTGCTGAAGCTGAAGCTCCAATACTCTGGCCACCTGATGTCAAGAGTCAACTCGTTGGGAAAGACCCTGATCCTGGGAAAGATGTAGGGCAGGAGGAGAAGGGGGCAACAGAGGATGAGATGGTTGGATGGCCTCACTGGCTCAATGGGCATGAGTTTGAGCAAACTCTGGGAGATGGGAAAGGATAGGGAAGCCTGGTGAGCTGCAGTCCATGAGGTCACTGAACAACAACTGTATTCAAGGTCTTTACCAAACCCTGCACCCTGCAACAGAGTGAACAATACCTTAGTTGAGTCTCATGGGCATGGGCCAGGACATGAAGGAGGGGCAGGTTTTGCTCTGGAATGGGGGTGGGGTGGGGAGCTGTCTCTTCTCTGGAAGAGTAGAGAGCCCAGGAGAGAGATATACATCTCAGAAGTAGAGGTGGTCTTCTTGGACATTTGACCTAGAGTTGTCAGGTCAACCTCAAAATCCTCAAAGTCTGGCACTGTGAGGGTTGTACCAGGACAGCTGCTCTTACTCTAAGCCAAGCTGGGCCAAGTGGAACCCAGTTTCTCTCTCACAGCCCCTTCATCCAGGGCCCAGATACACTCAAGATGTTTCTCCTCATTACATCTGTCCAAGGACATGCTCCCAGCTGCTGGATACATAGCCAAGCTCAATGGCCATAGTGTAAATTTCTCTATAGTAAAATGCATAAGTGCGCTCTCTCTCCTTTCAGTTGTATAACCACCTTTGATCACTTTTATTGCAATCTAAGAAAAAAAAATTCAACAAAAAATTGGAAATCCACTCTTGTCCATAAAAGTATCTGAGGGAAGATTGCCTACTTTGTAAGAATATGTGAATTCTACCCTGAGGGAAAGAGAAGTAAACATGATCCCCTGAGGCTGGTGAGAACTTTAATCCCATAATATTCAGACTCCAGTTCCTCTACTCTGCTGGCACACCACTTTCACACCCTCCCTAGGTACTAACAGTCTATTAAACATGAGCCTTGGAAGATGTGGGCTTCCCAGGTGACACTAATGGTTAAGAATCCATCTGCTAATGCAAATGCAAGAGACATAAGATATGAGGGTTTGATCCCTGAGTCCGGAAGATCTTTTGGAGGAGAGCATAGCAACCCGCTCCAATATTCATGCCTGGAGAATCCGATGGACTGAGGAGCCTGGCGGGCCATGGTCCATAGGTTCACAAAGAGTTAGACATGACTGAAGCAACTTAGCAGAAGCAGCAGCAGCTAAGAAGATATTGGGAGACAAATCGTAAAATTACAGTCATCTTCTCCAGTCACAAGAGCCATTGCTTCTTTGGTCTTTGAGAGTAATCCTCTTGCTCTCTATAAGCACAGCCAGTTGGGAAGACAACATACTAAGTTTTTGGGGAGAAGGGTCTGAGTAGAAAGTCAGAGTAAACAGAGCACTCCACCCAGAGAGAGGCGTCTCCAATGTGTCCTGGTTCAGAGACTCCAAAGTGCTCTTGGCCTCTCACTGTTCAGCTCCTCTTTGGGCACTGTCCAAGCTTCCTCTGTAATTCCTGGTAGCAGCATCTCAGGGACCCCTACCTCCCTCTCCAGCAGGATTCATGTGGAAGAGGAAGGACCAACACAAGTCCCACAAATCAATCTCCAGTCCTCAACACATCTTCATCCCTTGCCCCAGTCAGAGGGTCTTGCTAAACAAAAGGCTTCATCCTCAATTGAAATCAATTCAATTGAATTGAAATAATTCAATAATTTGAATTATTGCCCTAATACCTGCTTCCCCCCCAAAACAAAGCTGAGTGTATATCCCTCATCTCTTTGATTAAAGGATCTTTCTGATGTCCTTCCCAAACAGAAAAAGACTTTCTCTAAGAACCCAGGCTTTGGGAGGAATCAATAAACATGCTCAGCTGTGTGCTTAGTTGCTCAGTCATGTCCGACTTTTTGAACCCCATAGACTATAGCCCACCAGGCTCCTTTGTCCATGGAACTCTCCAGGCAAGAATACTGGAGTGGGTAGCCATGCCCTCCACCAGGGGATCTTCCAAACCCAGGTCTCCCTCATTGCAGGCAGATTCTTTACTGTCTGAGCCACCAGGGAAGCCCAAGAATACTAGAGTGGGCAGCCTAACCCTTCTCCAGGGGATCTTCCCTACCTAGAAATTGAACTGGGGTTTCCTGCATTTCAGGCAGATTCTTTACCAGCTGAGCTACCAGGGAAACCTGAATAAACATATATGTGTGTGTATATATATATATATTTGTTGGAAAGAAATAGACAAATGAAATATTGTCTCCAAGCTGGCATCCCCACACATTAGTTTTATTTTCATTCGCTTACAATCTGAATTTTCAATGTGCAGTAGCTGACATTAGTCCTGTACCTTATAAACATTAACTTATAAAAGATGAATCTGTCAGGTAAAAAAACAACTTATAATAATTTGACTGAAGTACAAAGATAGATAGACTCTATAAAGGAGAAAAGTAGATTTTTGGCTGTAGGGTTTTAATAATTAAATTCACCACAGATATATTTATATGAATGTTTTCCTATCTGGCCTGGAGATTCTCTGGTATTTTCTGACTGCACACAAAAATAAAACCTTTTATGATCCTTAAATGAGAATCAGTGATCCACAGAATCAAGCATATTAAAGGTGTTCAGTGGTTGGTTTTTAAATAAATGAGGGATTGTATGTTACAACCTAATAAGCAGTAGAGTGATAATGTATAATACCAATGATAAAGTTATACTATAAGAGTTGAGGTTAAACATGCTTCTGTTACATCAAATTCCAAGGGCTATGAAAATCAGGAGAAATGTCTCAGTTTCTACTTCTGCCAGAGAGAAGAGTTGAAAGAAGATGTCACATTCAGGTGTGTAAGCCAACAAATAGGGATCCCACCAGCAAATGATTCCATGCACATCATGAGTAAGAACTGGTATTATCTTATTTTAAAAGCAGAATTTCTATTTGAGGCCCATTTGATATTGTTCCTGGCTTATTAAAAGGAAGTAGCACTAGTGTTAAAGAATCCACCCGCCAAAGCAGGAGATGTAAGAGACGCAGGCTTGATCCCTGAGTTAGGAAGCTATCCTGGAGGAGGAAATGGCAACCCACTCCAGTATTCACATCTGGAAAATTCTATGAACAGAGAAGCCTGGCAGGCTACAGTCGTGCATGCTAAGTTGCTTCAGTCATGTCTGACTCTTTGATACCCTATGGACTATAGCCTATCAGGCTCCTCTGTCCATGGGATTTTCCAGGCAAGAACACTGGAATGTGTTGCCATTTCCTCCTCCAGGGAATCTTCCCAACCCAGAGATCAAACCTGCATCTCTTACATCTCCTCATTATCAGGCAGGTCCTTTACCACTAGTACCACCTGGGATAATGCAATCGATGGGGTTGCAAAGAGTTGGATATGACGGAAATGACTTAGCATGCATGAATGCAAGGAAGGAGGAAACCAAATATTCATCAAGCCCTTTCTATGAGCCACTTTGCAAAGTGCTATTTCATCTAACCTTTCCCATGACTCTGTGAGGCAGTTATGTTTTTCTCCACTTTACAGATGAAGAAACAAAACTAAATGGTTTGTCCAAAGTCACACAGCCAGAAAGTGACAGTCAGATTCCTCACCCTAGGACTTGCAGTCTTAGGACTAAGGATAGTAAGTCCAGCTCGGAGCATGTATCCTAGTTGTTACCCATTTCCTTTGGCATTCTACAAGCTGAATTACTTCATTTTACAGTCTAATCAACTATTTAAATTGCCTCCGAGTTGGTAAGAAGGAGCCCTTGTTTTCAGATTTGAAATGGAATAGGTTGCCTGTTTTTATGTATAATTCAGTGTTGAATATGATTGAGCATGTAATACTCAACATGGATCCCATTCTTTTAGGCCAAACTTGGGGCTTCCTAGATGACTCAGTGGTAAAGAATCTGCCTGCCAATGCAGAAGCAGCAGGAGATGTGGGTTCGATCCCTGGGTCAGGAAGATCCCCTGGAGGAAGAAAAGGCAACCCATTGCAGTATTCTTGCTGGAAAATCCCATAGTCAGAGGAGCCTGGTGTACTACAGTTCATGGGGTCAGAAAGAGTTGGACACAACTGAGCATGCATGTTACTTAACATTTATATGTATAAATGAAAATCAGCATTCCAAGGATCTTTTGCAAAAAATTTTTTTTCAACTCCCTTTGCCTGGGGCAAATTTACAACCTTGACTTCGACAGTGGATGTAGTGTACCAAAAGAACACTGGAACAAAGGAGTCAAAATTCATATTGGTGCTCGTCTACTCTAAACCCAGATTTGTGATGTAAACACCAAGTTGAGAGATTTTATGTAGACTACTTCATGTGCAACGTACCATCACTTGAAAACACATTCAAACATAGCATTTTCAGAGATTATGAAAATTTTTATTAACAAAGAAAATCTACATTATACACACCCTCTCAAAAACAACCACCTCAAACATGTAAAATACATTTTGTTTTCTACTCACTATACCCTCAATGCCAGAAGAACAAAACCGCAGCACCAAAGTACAGACCAATATTTTTAAAGGGGCCAATTCTTTGAGATAATAAAATACTAGGCAATTAGAAAACCAATCACAGGCTCATTTCACAGGCTGAGCCACTGAGGCTTTATCTAAATGAATGTTTCCACCGTGAGTCAATATATGTGGCCATCTGCACTTTGTAACACTACCCTGAATACACAGCATACATCTAAACACACGATCAAGTTCTTTGAGTACAGTGAGAACTAAGTCAACAGGATTTATAGAAATGTACTGCTAGACAGCAACAGTTCAGTGACAGGAGCTAGAAAACGTAAAGGTATGCATCATGATAGGATGTGGTTGGTTTTTCAAGACAACTTTTAAGTTCATTTTTGATTATCATTAACTGATTTATCTCTGTCCCTCGGAAACTCCCTTGGATACCCTCTATTCCACCCTTTACTAAACATATCTATAAACATAGTCCAGATATACTGCATGCAAGAGGGGAAGTACAAGAAGATGAACAGATCCTGATGTCCTGGATACAAATAGAAAACACACACATAACACGTCTCGCTGTCAGAACACACTGATGCCTGCAGCGGAAAGGTCCCTCAAAAGAGATCTAATGGAGGTTTAACTCAAGGAGGGAAAAAACTTAGGCCTGTTACTTGACTACAGTTTCCAGGGCCTGGTGTAGCTATATTTTTAGGAATGGCTCCAAGGAGCTGCCTACATAAATTTGGATGGAGCGAGGGAGGTGCAGATGGTGGTCACGTGAAAGCACAGACCGATCTCGGGTGGGCTTGGTTACCATGTCTGCACATTTAGGCTGCTATATTCCTCCTATTTCAAGTGCTGCCAAGTCCTGGCTGTTCCCCCTCTTTTCAAAGTCTTGATTCATTTAATTCTCCTGAAGGAGGTGGGAGAGGAGGAGGATTGCACAAATCTTACTGTTTCATGGTTTAGAGGAGACAGTCACCATCTTGGCTCCTTGTCAAATTGTAAATGTAACATTTTGCTAAGTGTAAAGCTCTCTATCTGTTCCTTTTCTGTTGCCATTACTGTAACTTCAATATTTGCAAAACACAACCTCAAAATACTTTAAGTTCAGCCCAAAGCAGTTTGTTATTCATGCAACACAATTCTCACATGTATCAATACACAGTGGTTTGCAGCACAGAAATCTTCCCTGTCTTTCCCTTTTTAATTTTATTTTTTATTCTTTCCCGTAACAATTTTTTTTTCCTTTCTTTAGGGATTTCAGAATGATTCAGTCACACAACAGCAAAATCCTCATTATATGTACAACATATATGTGTGTGTGCTCAGTCACTCAGTAGTGTCTGACTCTTTGTGACCCCATGGACTATATAGCCCACCAGGCTCCTCTATCCATGGGATTCTCCAGGCAAGAATACTGGAGTGGGTTACCATTTCCTTCTCAAAGAATCTTCCCAACCCAGGGATTGAGCCCATGTCTTCTGTGTCTTCTGAACTGGCATGCATATTCTTTACCACTGAGCCACCTGGGAAACCCTACATCATATATACATACATATATATATATATATGTATATATATATGTCTCCTGATTATTATCAAGTTTATCATTATGTCAGTTCTTACTGGCTGCATTATTTTTAAAAAAAGGAAGCACATAACCTAGAGTTATTCTACCATTTGAAATACCCTGTGAGTTGCTTGTAAAGCATGGAGCACCTTAGTGTTGTGTAGGATTTAATTTTCTGATAGAAAAATTTGTAGTGTTTGTCATAAAAAAAGTTGTTTAAGGTATTCAGAGTGTGCTTCCAAGGGTGCCTTAATTAGCATTAAAGCACTAGTTTCTTACTCCTTAAAAAAGAGTCCACAGAGTATCAGTCATTTTCTTTTGTAGGAAACTATCAAAATAAAAAATGGACTCAATTATTGGAATTTTTTAAAAACAGGGCACAAAGTATTTTTCAGGTTGTCACCAAGAGGCTTGGTGTTGTGTTGACGTAATTTTTGTGCATGATCAAACCTCTGCTCTCGAGTCATCCATTTAGCCCTCAAATGTGCATTTTTGGCCTGAGCTATTGCGTAAGAAGGTCATTTTTAAAGCAAGTCAATACATAAAAAAGTTTTAACATCTGTTAATCAAGTGTTTTATCTGGAGGGCAGAAACTGTATTTACAATCCTCCAACTAACTTAATATTTCCTGGGTTTTATTTTATATTTATATCATGTAATAATTGACACCTCTGTCACAATCAATGGAATTATTCAAATGCCTTTTAAGGCAAACACGGAAATTATTTTTTAAGGGTAGGATTTAACAATTAGTAAAATATATCTATAGGCAATGTGGAGAAAGAAGCAAATTAAGCTCAATTACTATCTTGAGTTTCTGCTTTCAACAAAGCAGCCTAATAGAGAAAACTTTTGGTAACATTTATGATACATGAATTTGCATCTGAGCTCCTTCCTTAAAACATTGATATTGTTCCAGATTCAATGATAACAATAATTAGGGAGGAAAGTCTCCCACCATAGTGTACATGTACTCTTTTAAGTCAGTCACTTCAAAACCAAACCAAACCAAAAACTACCCTCCAAGTCAATGGTCCAATGTTCAAACAAGGACCTCAAAATATTAGTTTAAGGCTCTAGTTGACTGTGCATACAAATCAACAATAGGATTACATATCAAATAGAGTTTCATGAATGGAACACATGAGCATTACCCAATCTTCCTCAAAAGTACTTAGCTGCCAAGAGAGAAACTTTATCAAACATCACAAATGTGCTATTTGTATAAACATTCCCCATTACAAATGCTCTTGTTTTTATTTAAATGAGTATTTTTAACCTGAGCTATTAATAAAAAAAATTTTTTTTTCTCCCTTGTAAAGCTTGGTTTTCAGAAGGAAGAATCATTGAGCCTCCTCTCTTGTGAGTAATTTCTCCTAATACCTATGGTGCTACGTAAGTATAGCCAGAGCTCATTAAACAGACTTCTGAGCATTGTTATAATTAACAATTAGCTAGAAATTAGTTTCAATGATTTGTTTTAGATGACAGAATAGAAGCATAATGTAATTATTTTTAAGCCTTCTACATCAGGGAAGTCCCATTAAGAACATAGCTACCACCAATTTTCAGTTATTGAGAAGCAGACAATCATCTAAAGCATTTACTAAGTGATCTGCTTACAGACCCAAACTAAGAGAGCGGAGGAGAAAGGCCGCCCCAGCCCAGATGTTTGTAATTATTTAGCCTTTTCACAAAGTCTCTTCCTTTTCTACTCTGCTCTTTTAGGATGTTTTCATGCCTTGGAGACATCTCTACCAGGAAAAATAGAACAGAGAGAGTCACCCTGGCTGTTCAGTTCTCCCCTAGGTCCTGCCTCCTGCCTTCCTCTGAAGTGTAGTGACAGTCACGGCAGGAAGGGTGAGGGGATGGAGGAAGATTCTAAAAAATTTAGCAAGTGGGCCTGAAATTGTCCTAATCCAACTGGACTAACAGGAAAGAAGATTATATAAGTAATAGATATAAGAGTATTAAGAATAGACTCCAGACTCTAAAGGTAGATCTATACCTTTCTCTCTCTGTTCTGTGGTTTGGTTTTGTTTTTTTTAACATCTCAAAGTCAATTTAGATCTTAAGAATGTATTTAAAAAAATACTATGGAAACCTGAAAAAATGCTCTTTCATTTTCTGAAAAATAGAAAAATATTCATTTAGAATGGTGAATACTGATTATTGTCAAAAGTTTTTTTTCCTTTTCTTTCTCTTCTTTAAAAAAAAAATCTGTTAGTCAGGCTGCTGTTTTCTCTTCCACCTTTGAGCAAGAATGTTAGACCTTTTGCTGCTGACCTTCGGAAGCTGTCCCAGAGCACATCCTGACACCCACATAAAAGACCTGGTACCTGTGTTTCCACATCACAAAGCAGGCCAACAAGCACACCAAGCCACAGACCAAGTTCAGAATCATCTGGATGAGTAGGAACAGTTTGAAAGTGCCAGTGATGCTGGTACAGTCAGTCACATCCCGGTACACAAAGGTCCTGCTGAGGGGCTCGGAGGAGGGCAGTTTGCACTGGCAGGAGTCGAACGCGGTTCCGCAGGTAAACTGTGCAAGCTGGGCATAGTGGTGAGCGGCGAACGCCACAGCCAACACACAGACTGTCAGGCCAAGGGCACTCAGCACAAAGTACAAGAGCTGCAAGAAAGCAGAAGAAAGGCTTTCCAGTTACAGAGAATGCTGGCTGACTACCGCCAAAGCTAATACAGAAGGCTTCTTCTCCCCTAGGAAGCTCCCCCTCTATCCTCAGAAACGTGGTGGCCAAGGCGTGACAATGGCTCCTTATGGACTGTTAGTGAGCCTTCCTGAAACTCTGATGGTCTTTTCATTTGTCATACAGATGGAGGGTGTTTTCATGAATCGAGCCAACAATTTGAGCTTGATCTGGCGATGTTTGTGTGTGGGTGTAGCAGGCAGCTTAGATGAATCCCAAACACAAGAGCCATCCCTGAAGGACAGACTGTGCTTGTTTTAACCTTAATGATTACTGATATAAAGACTGCAACAACACTAGAAGTGGAGAATAAGTTTCTGCGACGTAAACACTGTGTTGGCCAAAACTGGCAATGATTGGTCAATTAGCAACATGTGTTAATAAAAAAACAAGAAACTATGTTCAGTGACTTGTGTGTGTGTTAAGTTACTACAGTCGTGTCCGACTCTTTGTGACCCCATGGAAGGTAGCCCACCAGACTCCTCTGTCCATGGGATTCTCCAGGCAGGAATACTGGAGTGGGTTGCCATTTCCTTCTCCAGGAGATTTGCCCGACCCAGGGATGGAACCCAGGTCTCTTACATCTCCTGCACTGGCAAGGGAGTTCTTTACCACTAGCGTCACCTGGGAAGCATGCTCAATGGAGTGGTTGCCAAACTATGTCCAGAAATGCCAAGATCCCCAGTCAGAGGTTGTTGGGGAGAAAAAAAATATAGCTCCAGAAAGTAGGTTACTCAATGTTAGCTTCATCATCTGTAAGTCTCATCTCAAGACCACCTATAACCATGTAGTTTCTGAGCATAAAAATAAGCTGTAAAATGGTCCCTTGGTCACCAAGGTTCTAAACACCATTAGCCTACGTGTTAGCCTTGGAATGGAAAAGTCTGGTGAAAGTTCTAACTCTGCTATTAAAGAACCATGGAATCCCTGAACAACTCAGACATTTACTCTAAACCTGAAATATTTTGATCATGAAATTGTGAATGCTTGTTGATATGACCACTATATAAACCATTTTATAGAACAAGAAATCTTCTTGTGATGGGACTTCCCTACTGAAATCCTGCCTCTTAATGGTCCAGCCTACTGAGGATCTAGATAAGGAACAGAGTCCCCAGCTGTTGGCACTGGTGTACTGAACTAAGTTCTTAGTGTAAGAGTGACACATCTATAGTCAAAAGGTGCTCATAGAGCAGTTCTGGTGAATGTGAACTCCTCAAAGTAAGATCAGGCACATCCAGCCCAGGTTCAGATTAAAGATGATCTGAGAGAGGGAGGGAATCTCAAAGCAGGGGGATTTATATATATGTATACATACATACATATATATAGAGATATCTTTGAAAGTGTTAGTCACTCAGTCGTGTCTAACTCTTTGTGACCCCATGGACTGTGGCCCCCCAGGCTCCTCTGTCCATGGAATTCTCCAGGCAAGAGTATATATATGTGTATATATATATATATATATATATATATATATGTGTGTGTGTGTGTGTATATATATATATATATATATATATATTATGACTGATTTCTGTTGTATGGCAGAAACCAACACAACATTGTAAAGCAATTATCCTCCAAATAAAAAATTGCTCTGAAAAGATTATGCCCTCCCCCCACCTCCAAGTAAATGCATCTCAAAATAAAAACATACATGTAAGATTATAAAATACATGCACATAAGTCCTACAGATAAGTGATTTTCCACACAGAGACAATTTCAAGTCTTAAATATAGAATACTTCAAAATTTATTTTTTCCTTCTTGAGTGGGGTATGTGGTGTGGGGTGTGTGTGTATGTGTGTGTGTGTTGGGGCTCTGTGCATGGATCTGGTTTGCTTGGAAACTTCACTATAGACACAAGAAGAGAATAGACCCCAGTTAAAGCCACTTGGACTTCATGTGTCTGCAGGAGCAAAGAATGCAGGGGTTCTTTGGATCTTCTCAACAAAAACATCTTAAATACACACTCCCTTTTTCATTTTCAAATCATATGAAGGATTGCCGCATATAACCCACGTTTCTTCACATGTGACACAGTTTATGGAAACCTCTATCTCAGGGACATAACAAGGATAACCTATGCACAACATGTGTAATCTCTCTTGGAGGAAGGGAACCACAAACACACACAGCGGCACTATTTTAATACAAATTAAGAGGAACTATTTGATTTGTCATATTGAATGCATCGTCTTGGTTCTGCCTGTCTCCCAAATTTTCAGTGGGCATATTTTCTACAAAAATAGGCTAAAAAGTATGGATTTATTCTGTGGGGTCATTGAGGCAGAATATCTGAAACATTTTGGGTTATTTTGAAATATTCAGGCTTGACAACTGACTTCAAATCCTTGATGCCAAGGACCAGACTAAATTGTGCTGGCCACGTGGCAGCTGGAAGCTGCGTCTCCAGTGCAGATGCAGGGGATTGGGAACAAATTGCTCTGGGAACATGGATACAGCAGAGACGGCTTAAATTAAAGGGATAATTTCCCACCCAAGAGTCATCTGCTTCTTTAGAAAGGCCCCAACTAGAGTATTCTTTACACATTTTATTGTCAATCAGTGGATGGTACTAAGGAAGTCTTGTCATAACACCCCCCTGCAACACACAAGTATATATCCTTAGAGAATTTCTAGAGCATCCACTGATGCATTATCTTGAAACAATGACAATAATCCCTTATTCTTGATCTGTGAGTCAATCTGTTTCAAAAAAAATATTTTCTCATAACCATTATAAAAATCCATTTGCTGAAATGAGAGTTTTGTCTCTTTTTAAAAGAGAACTTTTTGGCCTAAAGATCAAAAGATTTGCCAAGACATTTACCAAGTACACAGCAGGGCTGGATGAGAATTACAGGCATGTGCTGGGGAGCCAGACAGCCTGGGTTAGAATCCTGGTTCTCCTCCCTTAACTATGAACCTTGGGCAAATTAATCAATCCCATGTGTCCATCTGTTTCTTCATCTAGCACTGGCTTCACAGCATTACTCTAAGGATCCAAAGAGTTGATATATGTACAGGGCTTAGAACAGTGGCTGGTACGCAGTAGCACTGTTTACGTGTGAAATAAACACATTAGTAGACGTGGAAAGAGCTGCCTGTTCTCAGGCCTTTTAGGATATCAATCCTACTCACTTTGTCTTCTGTCACGTGAGAGTAACAACACATACTGAGCTTGTAGAAAAGATGTAAATATTTACATAAATACGGAGAGATTACTCAGTTTTAACCCAGTATCTTAAATATGCTAAAAGCCTCAAGAGCACCAATGAAAGCCATGCCCCTCCGCTCCTTTAAATACGAACACATTTTCATTGGTGCAGTAGCTCACTCATGGTGATTCTTCTTCTCCCACTGCAGAAAAGCATCGGGCCAAGTAAACAAGAGTGAGCCACAGCATCAAGTTTCTTCTCCATTTCAAGACATAAATATAGACTTGATCGGCCGAAGCCTATGGGCCACTTCTGCAGGGCTATAGCGTTTTTCCTTCGCGGCTTTCAGCCGACAGCAACAAGCTTCTGGGTCAGAATCTGTAATTTAAAATCAAGTGGCTGGTTTTACCTACAAGGCACAAATAAACTATCAATGAAAGTGTTTACGATGACCTTGGGAATGCCAGCAAATACATCTTGCTAGCAGCGGGGCTCCGGGCGCATCTGTCTTGCGGATGACACGCCGGCGGCCGGCGCAGGACAGCGGGCGGAGGCGGGAGCCGCCTGCACTTATGTAACCGCGGCCCCGCGCTCGCCGCCTCTAATTGGTACCCGGCCGCCGCTTCAGCGTTCAGTTACTTCGGGAGGAGGGCGGTTAGGCTTCAATTTAATTATCTTCCTGGTGGCAGGCAGGGTAAGGCCCCTCTATTCCTCGATGGGCAGGGGGAAGGGGCGGCAGCCCGGGGGCCTCGCGGAGGGCGGTGGGTACCGGTCCATTGCGCCTCCAACACCCTAGTGGGGGGAATGTTACTCCCGAGTGTTTCTGCAAGCACACGAACCTTCACGATTCTGAAAACCAGCAAGGTGAGCCCCTAGGAAATAGAGCCAAGAGAATAGAGCCGGATGGCCCCCCAAGCCCAGGGGCAGAGTCAAAGGAGAAGAATGGAAGGATGCTTACAGGGCCTGCCAAAGGGCCCCGGAAAAGACTGTGCTAGCTTGAAATGAAAAGACAAGCCGCTGTGGCTATTGTCTGTAAGGAAAAGGGGAGGGGTGTGTGTGTGTGTAGTGTGTGTGTAGTGTGTGTGTGTGCGCGTGCCAGGCTGCAGTGAGGCGCTGTCATCACCCTCGGAGGATGGCTGTGCTGGCTATCTGGACGTTCAACACAAGGAAATAAATTCTCTCCAAAGTGTGGCCAGGATATCAAGCAGTAAAATGGTTTTGCTAGTGAGAAACACCGCAGGAAAGTGCGTTTCATCCCCTCTACTCTAAACGATGTGAGAAGCACAAGGGTTGTGTGGCTGTAACTTGTCTTGACTTGGAAAACCGGGGGATTGACTGAAGCTCATTTTCGACCTGAAGATAACATAGCGCCCAACTTAGAGAGCTGGAAACTAGCATCACTAAAGGTCACACTCAAGAGAAGAGAACGTGTCTCTGTATTTGTCAATGTCTGTCACAGGTGGGGAAAAAAAGCTAATGAGATCTTCCTAGTGGGGACTTCTCAACCTGGCTGACATTAGCAATCCCTTTTTTTTTTTTAATTTATTTGTCCTTACTCCTTAAGACGTTGAGATGGCTTTAGGGGCCTCTGTGAAGATGATGCTGTTGCCTCTCCCATCTCCTGGGATCATGCGAGAGAGGGAGATGAGGGCGTTTCACAGAAATTGATGAACCTAGCTTAGAGCCCTTTTTACCTGATGAATGAAGTTCACATGGTTTAACATATCATTTCTTACTAGGCTTTCTGGCTTTGAAAAAAAAAACATTACTAAGCCTTGCAGTTTATTCAGACTTCTACTCAAAAAGTAAACAGGGATGATGTCTGCTTAGTCTGGACTTCAGACAGAAAAAGTAAAATTTCCAAGTGAGGCATATCCACCAAAATTCTAACTCTATCAACTTTTAAAATAGCATCCATTCAATTTTTAAATTGGAAAAGTTTCATCTAACTATTAGAGAACACCTCAAAATTGAAGAAAAAAACTACCAAAAAGTATCTATAATCTCACCACTCAGAGAAACTATTTTTTTCCTCTGTACATAACAGCTATTTTTTTGTTTTTGTATGATCGTACCATATATTTTGTGTAGCCAGTTTTTTGCTAGTCAAAATAATTTGGATATTTCTTCCCTAGTTACTCTTTTACAGTGTGACTTAAATATGTATACATATATGTATGTATCGGCACATTGTTTTTTATGTCAATATACTAGAATATACTAACATCTTATTTTCTGCATTTTTGTAATTTCCAAATATAGATAACTTTCTCTTATGCCTTACACTTTCCTATTTTAGTGAACAGAAGAGTATCCAGTTTTTATGTGTTTTCTTGTAGAAGAAAAGTAAACAATGTGAGTGGACCCCCCCCCCCAAAAAAAAAACACCACCAACATTGCAGAAAGCTTTTTGTTCTCTGCTGCAGGAGTTGAAAGAGAATGTAGGAATTGAATTTCTACTAACTCTGATGGCTGAGTGAGGTGTTTATCTCCCTAAACTCTGAAAGGGTGTGTCTGTGTTTCCCTTTGGAGCAGATTCTACTGTGCAATGAAAATGCTGTGTACTTGAATTGGCTCCAACCAAACGCGATGTCTCTAACAGGAAAAAGACACACACAGGAAAGACACACACTCTAGCTACACCAAGCAAATCCCTGTCTCCCACCTTTGCCCTCAGACTCTTGGCACGAATCATTTGAGTGTACCCGATATACTTTTCTCTGTCTCAGTGATCCCACCTACAAGGGGAAATGTACTTAGACTGCTTCATTATTAAAGCATTCTAAAAAAAAAAACCAAAATAGGAAAGTGGGCACTGATCTAAGACACCTTTTCCTTAGCCAAGTGTTTTGTTGACCTGACAAATTTTCGATATTCCTTTTAAGGGCATTGGAGGACAGACTTCATATGCTCCATGCAAATCCAGTTTGTGGAAATTAAGACTTACCAAAAAAAAAAAATCTGCATTACCTCTGGGGGCTGGATGAATGTCCTCCTAAAACATTTTTTGGCCTGCCTAAAAATCCAATTTCTAGAATAATCAGATATGCAACCCCTTAAAAAGTCCTCCTTGATTTTGTACTCATGTTTCTTTCTATGTGACGATAAAAGAGAAAGAAAAATGACAACTTACTTTCATGGCAAACTGGATACATGTCCGTTCGTCAACTTGATAGGAGACACAAAGCATAAACAAACCAAGATAGGCCACTAAGCAGACCTGCAACCGAGAACAAGGATGAAAGGACGTTATCAGGGCAAGCTTTCTAATGACATCAATCTCTGTGTCTTTCACCAGCAACATCCTTGTTATCAAGGTGTTCATTTCATTTGCTTATCTTTATGGGATACTTTTCCTCAGCTTGTGGAATGGAGTTTCAAAAATAGGAAAGTTGATTTATTTCAATTTAGCCAGTATTTATTAAGTCCCTTTGATGTGCCAGGTGCTATGCAAGGTCCTTCAGTGCATACGATGATGAACAAAATTTCCTCAACCTCAGTAACTGTATAGTCCAGGCTAGGCCACAATCAGTGCACACACTATTCTAAGGCAGGGCATTCTGTGTCAAATGCTATTCAGAGAAGTACAAAAAGAGGGAAAAAACAACATTGAGTTGGGCAATTAAAAAAGCCTTCGCTAAAGAGGTGGATTTGAAATGGTTCTTGAAAGGGATGATAATAGTAATGATCACTAATGGTCACTGGATACTTACTTTGTGGCTGGAGCTCTTCTAAGTGCTTTGTGTGGATTTCTTCATGTAATCGGGACAAAACCCTATGAAGTAGGTGCTATTATGATCCCTGTATTATAAATGGGGAAACAGAAGCACAAAGCTAGTAAATGCTGGAACCAGCCCTCAAATCAGGTAGCTTGGGTGAAAGAGTATGGACAATAGCAGAGATGCAGGAGTGTGTGTGGAAAGAAGGGTAAACAGGTATCCACAGTGGAAATAACAAAATATAGAGCAGGAAAGGTAGGTGGAAGATCTGTGGAGGTAGAACTGATTTAGCAAAGAGTGGGGCTCCCTTGAGAACTTTTGATCAGGGTTGACATTTTTCAAGACATATTTCAGGAAAATGAGCAGTGGGTGTTGGGTGGCTTGGAGGTGAAAACATTAGAATCTTGTTTTATTGATCTAAAAGCAGGATTAATCCATCCAGTGGGCCAGAGCTCAGAGGGTTGTGGACAAAGTCAGAGAAAGAGGTGAAAGGAAAGGTGAAGTAAAAGTAAAATCTATACATCTTGACTATTGTGTGACTGATGGGTGGACAGTGGAATGGGAGAAATAGCTATCTTCAAGCTCTTGAGTGCCAGTGATGGAAAATGCGGGGCTGCACCTGACAGACAGAAGGCAGCAAGAGGCATGGCAGCTTATAAAACATAATCAATGTTGAAAGCAATTTTTAAAATCAAAGTACAGTTAATTTATAATGTTGTGTTAGCTTCAGGTGTACAGCAAGGTGATTCAGGTACACACACACACACACATCTGTATATATTTCTTTTTTAGGTTCTTTTCTATTATAGGTTATTATAAGACATTGAATATAGTTCTTTGTGCTATATAGTAGGTCCTTGTTGTTTACCCATTTTACATAGTAGTGTTTATCTGCTAATCCCAAAGTCCTAATTTATCTCCCTCCTCAGATAGTAAAGAATCTGCCTGCAATGTGGGTGACCCGGGTTAGATCCCTGGGTCAAGAAAATCCCCTGGAGAAGGAAATGCAACCCACTCCAGTATTCTTGCCTGGAAAATCCCATGGACAAAGAAGCCTGGCAGATTACCGTTCATGGGGTCACAAAGAGTTGGACATGACTGAGAAAGTAACACTTTCACTATATATATATATTTCTTTTTAAGATTCTTTTCCATTATAGGTTATTACAAGACACTGGATATGGTTCCCTGTGCTATACAGTAGGTCTTCATTGTTTGTCTATTTTATATATAGTAGTTTGTATCTGCTAATTGCAAACTCTGAATTTTTCCCCCCCTCCACCCCCACTATCCCCTCTGATAACTGTAAGTTTGTTTTCTATGTCTGTGAGTTTATTTCTGATTTATAAATAAAGTCACTTATATCATTTCTTAAGAGCCCATATATAAGTGATATCATATGATATTTTGCTTTTTCTGACTTCACTTAATGTGATAATGTCTACGTCCATCCATGTTGTTGCAAATGGCATTATTTTACTCGTTTCTATGGCCAAATAATATTCTGGAGAAGAGACTGATTTGAAAAGGTACGAACTCCAGAGTTCATAGCAGCACTATTTACAGTGGCCAAGACCTGGAAGCAACCTTAGTGTCCATCAACAGATGAGTGGGTAAAGATGTGACACATTAAACATGTGTGGATAGTGCTCAGTTGTGTCTGACTCTTTGTGACTCCACAGACAAGCCAGGCTCCACTGTCCATGAAGTGACTTGCCCAGAAAGTCATCTAATGGCTGGCTTGGCAATATCATAACTCCTACCCACCAGGGCCAGCTTTGAACCTTGGGCCATCTCTGCTAGAGCAGTAGATCTATTTATTTACAAAGACCACATAGCATTTCAAGGTAGCACCTCTATTCCATTCTCCCTTTGATGACAAAATTAGTAAGTATCTTGTGCCCTCTCAGGTTCCCAAGTTGAGAGTTGGTCAGGTTTCTGCTGGGCTGTGAAGCCAAAGCCAAGCCTTCTTTGAGTACAAGCTGTTTTCAGAGTTTTCTGCCATTAGGACAGGCTGATGGTTAAAGAACATGGATGACATTTCTGGTGGAGAGACAGAGTGTGGGTTGGAGAGGTTTGGGTAGAAAATACAGCAGATAGAACCCAGAAAGGCTGCTTTTCAGCAGAGCACTGACAAATGTGGAGGTAACAATACAGAAATTATTCATGTAGTCCACAATCTGGCTGTATTTTCAAGTGAGGCATGAAGTTCTTTTTCAAAGTTTGTTTTAAAAATATATCCAGGGAGGGAGGTTCAAGAGAGAGGGAACATATGTACATCTATGGCTAATTCTTGTTGATATATGGCAGAAATCAAGCCAATATTGTAAAGCAATTATCCTTCTGTTAAAAATAAATAAATTTTAAAAATATATAAACATATCTAATTGAAGTGTAAATTTGATAAGGCCTATAGGGGCTTACTATGTATTTTTCAAATTAAGAATCTACAGAACTAAAACAATGGAAGAAAGACCTTTTTTTGTTTATTGGCCACAGGCCCAATGGAGACTTCTAAAATTGCTTCCGTGGGGACTATCAGACCCTAAGCACGTGTCTGGGCTCCTTTGTTAACATCTGTCCACAGGTGCACAGAGTCAGGCTCTCTTGTCCCGAGAGGCTGCTGGGAAGTTGGCAACAGCCAAGACTCTCCCCTTTGTCTTTAGGACAAACACATTCCAACAATCAAGCCTAACTGACCAGTATCTTAAAAATCTAACTCTGCCTTCCTTGCACAATTGTTTTGACATCAGTAATATCTACTTCTGTGAAGCCTTAATTTAGCTTGTTTCCAGCAAGAAGTAGCATAGGGACATACAACCTCACTATGGAGTATTTCATTTAATCATTCAATAAAAGCTATTTTTTTTTTTTTTGAGGCCAGACTTTTTTCAACATCTCCAGGAACTGAGTGGTAAAAAACAAGTTTCAGCCTTCAAGGAGCTCTCAGTCCAATGGAGAAAGAGAGTGAAGTTATAATACCATGTAAGTTCTAGGCCACGTCTGCTGTAATACATGAAAGGGGTGATTAATCTGAAGGTAACTTGAAGAAACTTCCTGGAAGATGGATTTTAAAAGGTAAGCAGAAATCAAGCAGAAGGATGTGAGAAGAGTGGAGAGAATACTAGCAGGTACAAAAGCATGGAGAAATGCAGAATAAACATTTGAGGACTCTCGTAGTTCTGGGGCAGAGGACGGAAGAAGAAAAAGCAAAAGATGAGCAGGAAGTAGGTCATAAAGGACTCTTATTTCAGTCTAGAACATTTGAAGCAAAGGATTTGTGTGATTGACTTTGCCTTTTAGAATGGTCTGTCTGGCTGTGAAGAATGGATTAGGGGAGGAAGACCAGCTAGAAAGTTGTTCTCATCTACAGAGAAATGCATGCAATGTGCCTGAGTTCAGGTAACTGACCGAAAGTAGGTATGTCTGAGTGATGTGAAGGAAGCAGAATTCAGGGCTCTGAGAACTAATTAGATGTGAGCACTGAAGGAGAAGGAGGGATCTGTGAGGTGCTCAGTTACTGGCATGAGCTGCCAGATGGATGGAGTGCACATTTAATAAGTCACGTTTAATAAGAGGAAAAGCAGAATGGGAACTGAAACCAATGAAGCCCACATGAACTCAAAGGTCAGTCACATGGGCCTGGAGCTCAGGAAAGAGGTCTGAGCTGAAGATAAGCCCTTGAGGCAATGGAAACCATCAGAAATGCTGTTTCACCCAGAGACAGTCTAGGGAAAACAAAAAAGAGCCAAAGAAGTTACCTAGTTATGAAGAACCTTTGGATAGTTCCAACAGAAAGCACCTCAAATACACTTTTTATAACTTTGGTTGTACCCCATGATGTGTCTAAATATCATGAAAATGATCATCCTTTTTTGGATTTTTGAAAGTTTCAGCTTCTATGTCCTAGTATAGGTTATTTGCTATAAAGCCTGGATCAATCCAACATATTTTAACTTCTTGGCTCAATTGGTTCTGGAAGGAGAGTGAGGGAGTTCATTTTCTCACCTATAGCTCTGCATATTACAACAATACTTCTTTTTTTTTATGTTTGTCCAAATTGTTTTAGATAAATGTTAAAACACAAATATTATAGATACAATTGAAACCATTATTACCCTCCCAGTCCCAAAGATGAACGCTATCCTGAGGTTGATCTGCAACTTTCCCAATAATTTTTCCCATACCCTTAATTACATAGATCTCCATAACAAAACATATGATCATATTACTTCTTAAATTTGTGTTTTACCATACTATCATATACTTTTGCAACTTGCTTTTAAATTTATTCATTTTTAATTTAAGGATAATTGCTTCACAGTGTTATGTTGGTTTCTACCAAACATCAGTATGAATCAGTCATAGAGAACAACACTTCTTTATCAGAGAGTTTATTGGAGTTTAGAATGCAAGCACCTTATAGAAAAGTAGTATTTATTGAATTTTTGTTCAGTCGCCAAGTCGTGTCCGTCTCTTTGTGACCCCATAGACTGCAGTACTCCAGGCTTCCCTGTCCTTCACTATCTCCCGGAGTTTGCTTAGATTCATGTCCATAAGTCAGTGATACTATCTAACCATCTTATCCCACACCACCCTCTTCTCCTTTTAGCTTCAATCTTTCCTAATGAGTTGGCTCTTCCCAACAGGTAGCCAAAGTATTGGAGCTTCAGCTTCAGCATCAGTCCTTCCAGTGAATATTCAGGGTTGATTTCCTTTAGGATTTATTGAATAGTTAAAGCTGAAGGCTTTATGACCACAGGGAGCAAAGCAGATTTCTCATACCAGACCAAGGGTCTTATTTCCTGAGCTGGCAGGACCTGGGTGTGCCAAGACAGGGTGTTCTGGCTTCCAGAGGCAGGGAAGGGCAAGTTCTTATTCATGGGCAGTGACACTCGCCAGGCCTCTCTGGAACAACATTCTTGGATTATGGGCAAGGGCTTCCATTAGATATGGTGAGGTGAAGCCCATGGAACAGGAAAAGGACAGTTATGTAAGATTTTTAAGAAGGAATCCATTGGACCAGGGGCAGACAG
The DNA here is from genome assembly GCA_007570785.1 of Antilocapra americana. Classification (NCBI taxonomy): domain Eukaryota; kingdom Metazoa; phylum Chordata; class Mammalia; order Artiodactyla; family Antilocapridae; genus Antilocapra; species Antilocapra americana. Next base: position 15,284,318 of record ML663562.1, on the reverse strand, counting down.
GTGGTATCACTGAACAAAATCAGACAGGACCTGGGTGGCAATGAGAAAACTAGTGCTGAGGGGTTAGTCTTGAAGAGCTTGTTAAGATCTAGTTCATGTACAGATGGATAATTATGTTGATAGGAAAAACTTGAAAGAAGTTGTTAATGAATAAAGAAAAAAGCCATCATTTAAAACCTATTCTTGGATGCATGTTTCTGCAGTCTGTTTAGCAAGAAGAGAAAACCTAAGTCCTGAACTTCACATTCTAAAGAGCTTCTTTGTCTGCTCAGAGTGAAGACTGCATCATCTCTTGTGAGTTAGAAAGTTAAGCAGAGTTGAAATGTTCTCTGAATCTTAAATCCATGTCCTGGGTCTTGTCACTCTTGGTCTTTGTGTTATTTGGCCTGTTGTACCTGCAGTGGTGCATTTTGAGGGTTGGCTTATTATGAATAAAGAGTGAATGCTGCACCCAGGGTCTTGCAGATTTACCTACATATCATTTTTTTCCTTTTCATTTTGACATAGCAAGAAGGTATCACCCTAAAACATTTTGTGAGAATGTGAATTATTGGTATTTACTTCACTCCATGTCATATTTATATTCTGGTCTTGTGACATTCACACAACCTCCAATTTATTTGTTTTCTTCTTTTTGTTGTCGACAGAGCTGCCTGACAGGGCTATCTGGGGAATATAACCTCCCCTGTCAAATGCCTTTCAAGGTTTCTCTCCTCCTTTCATCCCCCCTTTCATTTACCTGAAATGTGATTCTATTTCTGTTAGTTAATCAACATTCATCCTTGTATTTAAAGTACTTTAATTCAGTCAGTAGAGTAACACAAGGAACTCTCTTCTCATGTTTGCACAGCCAAAATGATCAACAAGAGATGGAGAAGAACTATAAATGTTTCTCTGGATATTTCTTAAGAGAATTTCTATGGATTTTCACCTATTTAGGAGAAATTAAGGTAGTGTATCAGAAATAATTTGCAACAAATGATAGATATATTACAATCTGTCAAATGAAGCAGTCTCAAAAGAATTGCTTATGAATACATAGCTTATCAGAGACTTAAATAATATACAAGAGGACATTTCATGAGAATCTATTAAAGGATGTCTATTGGATCAAGATTTCAGAAGAATGGGATAGAATATTTTAGCACAGCTTAAGCATTTTTACTAGATTCTCATTCCAGCTGCCTCTGGTGAGAGGTAACCACAAGTCTAAGCTAGTGGTTCAGAGTTACTTGGAGGACTTGGTGAAAACTCCTTTATCTCTAGAATTTCTGATCCAATAGGTCTAGGGCAGAGACCAAGAACTTGCATTTCTAACAAATAAGACCACACTTTGAGACCCACTGTCTGCCTGCTAAGTTGCTTCAGTCGTGTCTGACTCTTTGCAACCCTATGGACTGGAGCCCACTAGGCTCCTCTGTCCACGGGATTCTCCAGGCAAGAATATTAGAATGGGTTGCTATGCCCTCCTCCAGGGGATCTTCCCAACCCAGGGATCGAAACCCCATCTCTTGCATTGCAGGAGGATTATTTACTGCTGTGCCACTGGGGAAGCCCTGAGAACCACTAGTCTAAGCTAAAAATGTACTCTTCTAAATGCTGATGCCCAGTATGGGGTTTATCTGAATGGTTAGGGGTTAGAAGTGATACACTGACTTGTGGGGTTTCCTACAGAAGAGTTGTTTATTACCAGTAGTAATGAGATGTAACAATAGTTTCCCCATAAATAAATTCAGTCATGGCTATTGTAGCAACATTCCTTGAAGTTGGAGGGAAAATCGCTTTGTCTTCATTACTACTTGAATATGACCTCATTCTAGAGCCTGTAGCCTCAGTGTGTGTGATCAACGATTGAGGAGCATCTCTAAATCTTCACAGTGTGATGTGGCACTCTGCTACTGTTGGCAGGCACTGCCCACTACACTCCAAGCCAGAGCAAAGCAAACATCCAATAATGGACCATCTCTCTAGCAGGGTACTGGTAAATGATTACTAGCTGCAGGTGTGGGAGCTGCTATTTGCAGCATTTGCTAATTTCCATGGTGGAAATACTGCTACCAGTGCTGATTTAAAGCTACCAGTGCGAAGTCACTGAGCACAGAGTTGGAAGGAAATGTACACAATCAGTTTTCACTAGCCCATCAGCTGTACCCTAGCACACCCCACACCCCTACCGCACTGTCTGTCCATCAGAGGTGCCCTAGAGCATCCTGCACCCCCTACCACATTGTATGCCTCCTCTTTGGAAGCATCTGGTTACCAAGTGGGATTAGTTTGTAACTAAAGAGCGAAGTTGGGCACCTGATGCAAAAAGCCGACTCACTGGAAAAGACGCTGATGCTGAGAAAGATCGAGGGCAGGAGGAGAAGGGGACAACAGAGGATGAGATGGTTGGATGGCGTCACCGACTCAATGGACATGAGTTTGAGCAAGCTCCAGAAGATGGTGAAGGAAAGGGAAGCCTGGCATGCTGCAGTTCATGGGTTCACAGAGTCAGGCATGACTGAGCAACTGAACAGCAACAACAAAGAGTAAAGTTTGATACATTACTTTTTATTAGTTGTTTGGAATCACTGAAACTAGCCTACAGAATCAGTATAAAGGTGCAGGGGAATAAGCCAGGGAGAAATTCTAGTACTCATTTCCTAATTTGTGAAAATGGAGTAAGAATTGTGGCAGCACAATCTCTGAGCTCATCCTGACCATGCCAATGTAGCCATCAATCCCCAACTGAGTTGAGCTCAGCAGCTTTATTGTGGTAGGCACTAGGAAGAAGAATAAGATAGGGTCTTTATTTTTAAGAAATTTACAGTCTAATCTCTACTTTGCAGAGAAATTGAGGCATGGGAAAATTAATTGCCATGGAGAATGTCATTTGACCAGGATAGATCCAGTGTAAGCATGAGCAGCCCATAGCAACTCATTTCAACTGTTACTTCCTGACTGTTCATCAAAACCTCTCATGCTGGGACTTCCCTGGTGGTCCAGTGGTTACGAATCTGCCTGACAATGCACAGGACCCGAGTTCCATCCCAGATCTGGGAAGATCCCACATGCTGCGGGACTGCTAAGCCCGTGTGCCACAACTACTGAGCCCAAGCTCTAGAGCCCAGGACCCACAACTACTGAGCCTATGTGCCATAATTACTGAAGCCTATGCACCTACAGCCTGTGCCCCACAATCAGAGAAGTCACCAAAATGAGACGCCCATGCACTGCAACTAGAGGGTAAGCCCCTGCTTCTTGCAATTAAAGCCCATGCGCAGCAGCAAAGACCCAGTGCAGCCAAAAATTAATTAACTAATTAATTAAAAAACTCTCATGCATTCCATAATGTAAGGAACATCGAATCAACTGTGATTTTTTTCCTGCTGTGCCTTAGTTTTTAAAGACAACAAAGTGTTTTCTGTTAATCAGTGTTTTCTGTTATATTCTATAAATATGGTAGAATGATGAAGTTATCCGCTCTCCACATTTGTTATTATTATTATTTTAAATTGCATTTTAAGGTAAAAGCAAGATAAAAGGACTAAAAACTACTCCAATCAGATGAGATGAGAAAGGTAAAAAAGTAACTCAAAACTCAAAAGCATGAAACATCAAGTTACAGTTCATTCAACAAGTGATTATTGCTTCTTTAGTTTTATTAAAATCAAGTCTAGAGCTATAATCAAGGAGACAGTGCTGCATAGTGGAACAAATGTGGACTTTAGAGTCTGAATCTTGACCTTGCCACTTTGCACCTAAATGATCTTGAACAAAATTATAGCTTCTTAGCCTTGGTTTTGTTATTTGCGAGATGGAAACAATATTGCCTTCTTTTGATGACCAATTAAAGAATTAATGACAATGTAAGTAAGGGGCCTAGGATGATATCTTAACAAATGGATAATAACTTCTAGTGGTTACTACCATAATTATTATTGCAATTAGAGTCACTCGTACATTTATTACAGTAAGCCAAATTTAGAGTATATTTCAGGGGTTAGAAACGTATTACTAACTTACTCAGGTTTAGAACTGAAAACACATGTACTGTCTTGGTTACAAATATCACACTGTCTATTTTTTATTAGCACCAGTGGATACTTCGTGCGATCTTTATATAAGAAAAACTAATTAACAAGTCTAGATTGTTTGAAATTTTAATGCTAATATTGAGCAGTTTCATGTGCCAGGCATTAAACTAAGAACTCTTTGAAATTATCCTCTTTGGTCTTTGTAAAATATGCTTGAGGTAGTTGCTGTTATTACCCCATTTTTATAGATGAGGAAACTACAGTTCAGAACGGTTTTATGTTCAAGGTCATATAGCAAATACAAAGCTCAAGGCTGTACATGGTCAGGAGTACAGAGCCTGACTCTTAAGCATTACACATCCTGGCTGCCTCTCTCTGGAGGACTCTAGACAGCCCTCTAAGAGAAGGAGAGCTGCAGAGATTTAGAAAACATTCCATCATCTGCTCCTCTCCTTGTGGGAGGGCAGGAAGCCCTGCTCCTGAGGCACCGTATAAAGATCAGTCTTAGAGATCCAGACTCTGTCTAAGCTGGGGGATGGGGCATAGTCGTTGAGGCTCAATCTCATTATGCATAAAACAGAGAAAATAAAACTTACTTTATAATTTAAGGATCATAAACAATGTGCCCAGAAGGGTAGTAGGTATTATTTTTTCCATCTCATATGACCTTAAACTGTGCTGGTGCCACTTACTCTGAAATTTGAGCTGAAATGAATGATATAAATAAATGTAGCCCTCTATCACATCTTAGAAATAATCTCATTCTCTTCATTTAAAAAGTGTTCACTGTGTATCTACCACATGCTAGAAAGTCTTTGAGGCTCTGGAGATACTAGAGGCTCCAGAGGCTCTGGAGAGTTAAGAGAAGAGGCAAAAATTGCTGCTTTGATAGAGCTAATGCTTCAAAGTGGAGAGGCAGACCTTAACAAGTGAATTAAGTAGAAATATAATGTGTTGGGGCTTCCCTGATGGTCCAGTGGCTGAGACTCTGTTCTCCCAATGCAGGGGGCCTGGGTTCAATCCTTGATCAGGGAAGTAGATCTCATATGCCACAACTAAGGATCCTACATGCCCCAAATAAGATCTGGTGCAGCCAAATAAATAAATATATGTTTTTTTTTTTAAAGAAATGTAATGTGTCAGTTATTGAGAAGAGCTATGGAGAGCATAGCACTTAACATCATGGCTTCTTTTTCACACAAGCATGACATATAGTAATCAGCAAAAGATAATAAATTAAATAAATCCTTAAAGTGATATGTTCTCCCTAAAAATGATTTGGTAATACCCAGAAATTCCTTAAGAAAAGATGGCAGACTCTAGGTTGTTTCTTATGAGAATCTCATTGATTATTATTCCAAGAACATGCATCCACTCTAAATTAGCTAAGACTTCACAGGCTCCCAGAGAACGGACAACAGAGGGTAAACTACATAAAGGTTTAGAGCAAAACAGACTGCATCTAAATGGCAGAAACTGGGTCAGTATATCTTAGCTCTGGATCTGACAGATCAGGATTCAAAAGCCACCTCCATCACTTTTTAGCTTTCAGTCTCAGACAAGGCAACTTCTTTGAGCCTCAGTTGCATCATCTTGAGATGATAACCACAGTACCTACTTCATAAACTGCTGTGAAGATTATATAAGACAGCATGTGTAAAGGTTTATTATAGTACCAGCACACATGAAGCAATCAATACTTGTTTGTCAAATACATAAACGAATAAATGAATCCATTCATTGAGAGATTTGGGCTACTTTTGCTTTCATAGCAAAGACCCACTTTTCAAAAATCTTTCTAATAATGTGACCTAAATGGTTTGCAAACACCTAAGAATTATAAAAACTCTTTCTCTATTTCTTTTCTTTTGTGCTACAAACCTAAATATTTATTATTTACTACTCAGGAAGTGCCAATCCTGGTAACCATGCCAAGCTGTTTATGTTTCTCTGATTACACTATTATGGTTTTACAAAGATAAGCATTTAATTTCTGGGGAAAAAAATGCCATGCAGTTAAAAATATTTTCTATCCATAACAGATCCAAAATTAATGTTACTTTTTAAAAAAAGCAAAATTGTTTCAGCCGAACTTACTCTGCAGATATTAATAGGAAGTTCCAAAAGTGATAAGCATGTAAAAGTAAAGGTTCCAAATAACAGAATTGAACATCAGGATGAGAGGAGAACACACTTATGGTCAATTAATGTACAACAGAGGCAAGAATATACGGTGGAGAAAAGACAGTCTCTTCAATAAGTCATGCCAGGAAAACTGGAGAGCTCCAAGCAAAAGAATCAAATTAGAATACCCTCTAACACTGCATACTAAAATAAACTGAAAATGGATTAAAGACCTAAATGTAAGACCAGAAACCATAAAATTCCTAGAGGAAAACATAGGCAGAACACTCTTTGACATAAACCATAGCAATATTTTTTTCGATCTGTCTACTAAAGCAAAAAAATAAAAGCAAAACTAAACAAATGGCACTTAATTAAGCTTCAAAGCTTTTGCACAGCAAGGAAACCATTGACAAAATGAAAAGGCAACCTGTTTAATGGGAGAAAATACTTGCAAATGATATGACCAATAAGAGGTTAATATCCAAAATGTATAAACAGCTCATACAACTTAACATCAAAAAAACAACCCAATGTAAAAATGGGCAGAAGACCTAAATAGACATTTTTCCAAAGAGGAAATGCAGATGGCCAACAGGCACATTAAAAGATGCTCAACATTGCTAGTCATCAGGGGAATGCAAATCAAAACCACAATGACGTATCACCTCACACCTGTCAGAATGGTTGTCGTCAAAGAGAACACAGATAACAAATGTTAGCAAGGATATGGAGAAAAGGGAAATGTAAATTGACGCAGTCATTATGGAAAACAGTTTGTAGGTTCCTAAAAATAGAACTACCATATGATAAAGCAATTCCACTCCCAGGTATATACACATGAAAAAAAGAAAAACATAATTTGAAAAGATACATGAACCCCAATGTTCATAGCAGCAATATTTTCAAAAAAGGCAAGACATGGAAGTAACCTAAGTGTCCATCAACAGATAAATGGATAAAGCAGATGTGATATATATATATATATGATAAATGTGACATATATGATCTATATATAAAGATGTGATATATGTATATATCATATACACATATATAATGGAATACTACTCAGCCATAAAAAAGAATGAAATTTTGCCATTTGCAGTAATATGAATGGACTTGGAGGGTATTATACTAAGTGAATTAAGTCAGAGAAAGAAAAATACAATAAGCACTTATATGTGGAATCTAAATACAATAAACTAGTGAATACAACAAAAAAGGAAGCAAAACTACAGATATAGAGAACAAACTACTGGTTCCCAGTGGCAAGATGGGGAGAGGGCAATATAGGGGTAGGAGATTAAAATGTACAAACTATTTCGTATAAAATAGCATACAAGGATATATTGTACAACACAGGAAATCTAGCCAATATTTTATAATAACCATAAATGGAGTATAACCTTTAAAAATTGTGAATCACTGTATTTTACACCTATAACAAATAATCACCTATACTTCAATTTAAAAATTCCAACAAAAGAAAAAAGATGAGAGGGCAAACTGTAACCATCTGTCTCTAAACACTACAAATAGAACTGTATAAGCATTAAAACATAGCACACTAATTATAATTTTGAAAAAAAATTTTCTCGGTTTTTATTAAACTAAGCTAGTGGTGCTAGAGGTAAAGAACCTGCCTGCCAATGCAGGAGACATACGAGATCTGTGTTTGATCTCTGGGTTGGGGAGATCCCTGGAGGAGGGTATGGCAGCCCACTCCAGTATTCTTGCCTGGGAATCCCATGGACAGAGGAGCCTGGCAGGCTATTGTCCATAGGGTTGCAAAGAGTCAGATGTGACTGAAGCAATTTAGCATGCAAAATGGAAGCTTCTTTTCTACTACAAATAAAGCTATAGCTAGCAACAACTTTTTATAGCTAGTAAGTTTTGCTAAGGAGTGTTTTATTTGGCTTACATATATTAGGAAGATACTCAATGTCTTTCCACTTGCCTTAGGAATCTACAACCCCAGAACTTCATTGCTTTACTCCTGTTATTTTTATTTTTCCATTGCAGTAAAAGTTGCCAATGAAGAGATGCAGTACAGAAATACTCTCTTCATCTAAGGATTAAGTTCCACCTGGCCCAGGAAGAGTTTGGGTTATGACACACATCCCCATCTGTGCATTTCCACATATTTCTTGGAGGGAACAATTTGTAATCTTTAGTTTGCAAGTAAGCTTATTTTTACAAGAAGCTGATAAAGATCCAGGTCAAAATTTCTCAGCAAAGAGGTAATTCTGATGATGAATTCTCTCAGAGAAAATTATTTCTTTGCAGAGTCTAAAGAGAGAAGACTCTTGCTGAACCACACCTAAGCTGAGCTCATCTGTAACATCTCAGTCTCTTTCTTCCCCTTTGTTACTATCATTGTCTTCTTGCCTGAGGAGTTGATACTTGACAGATCTATGTCTGAATCGCTATAATTCTATGGACTTTTCATCTATGAGTTTGCAAAGACATTCCAATCGAAGCAAAATGAATGATTTATGTGCTAATAAATTGAAAAAAGCAGGTCTATCATCACCTAGAACTTTCTTTCATCTAGATCGCTTTGAAAAATAAATTGTAGAAGTAAAATTTCTGAGAATTTATGAGACAATTCTTCAGGAAATTATTGCTCTTGCCATTGCCAGCAATGAGAGTAGATTCACCTGCTTTGTTGTGATAAAAGATCTGATTGGCTGGCCAAGAAGTATGAACTATTAAGAAGCACATACCAGACTGAAGTCCTTTGTTTGGTAAAATATATCCTTTCTAATTCCAAGTAATGGGTTTTATCATGATTTGAAGCTATCCAATAACCAGAATTTTATATCTATATCTGTGTTTATTTTGATATTAATATAGCTATATATCTTTATAAGTCTCCTATATACAGAAGGATTATACATATGTATAATTCATGATAGGTAGATTTTATACATGTGTTTAGAAAAAAATTTTAACCAATGTTGCATTATACTTTGCACTGCTGTGGAGTTTAGCCAGATCTGTTGTATCAACACAGAGTGGGGAGGACAATGTGCTTGTTAGGTGACTACCCTGTTTCTTAGCACACATTGTGCTTTGCAGATGTTTGCTTATGTCTCCTATGTTGCTTTAGAAGATGTTAGAAAACTATCCTGATGGGACTGATAAAAATGAGTTGGAACCTGTGACCAGCAGCTGGATGAAGGGAGCCTGAATCCTCCAAATCCTATGGATATAGTGTGCTTTCCTTGATGTTCCTGCCAAAATAAGGTTGGAAAGCTAGGGAGATCTGCAAGAGATGTGTCAGAACAAAGCTGCGACAATTTCTAAGTTTCAAAAACCTTGCTTGCAAATGACTGCACATTAGCTCATAATTTTAAAACAATGAATCTCACAACTGCTTCATCAAATCACTTACAGAAAACTGAGAGAAAAATCTGATAACTATCCTAGTGCATGACTTGTCAAGCAGACATTCAAGTAGAGTCCATTTAGTTTGCACCCTATTTTAATATTGCAATGCAGATTTGCACATGTATGCCAAGATACATATTTTATAGGAACTGCTGAGAGCTTTGCAATTACACCCTCAAAAATCTGAATAAGCACAGGGGACTTCCCTGGTGGTCCAGTGTCTAAGACTCTGCACTCCCATGCAGAGGATTTGAGTTTGATCCTTGGTTGAGGAACTAGGTCCCACATGTTGCGGGGCAACAAAGCCCATAAGCTGCAACTAGAGAGGCCCCCACACTGCAGCTACTGAGCCCACGTGCTCTAGAGCCCGCATGCCACAACTACAGAGAAGCTCGTACATGCTGCAACAAGACCCAACACAGCCAAAAATAAATAAACAGAAGTCTGTAAATGACATTAAAACCCTTCCAAAAAAGATTGAGTAAGCATGCACAACAAAACTGTGGAGCAATAAAGTTACTTCTTTACCATCCTTCAACCATTTTAAATTTAGTATATTCATTCTTCAAACTCTGTTCAAAGATCCTCTATACTCATTACCCACTTGGTACACTTTAGCTCATTTATTCCCCCAAACAAGGTAATAAGAAAAAAAAATTACCCCATTTTATAGAATATTGTAACTTAGGTTAAGAAACTTGCAAAAAAGAATCCAAAGAAGATGTTTTTAAAAGCATTAAGAGGTTTCACTTTTACATAATATTAAGGACAAAATGAAAAGAAACTTCTCTCTATAAAATACTTTCAAATGCATTGAGCTTCTATAGGCTAAGAGATGGAACTAAGACTATGGCATAAAGGTAGGCCCCTAAATGGCTACACCTTTATAGGACTGCAAAACAATTAACCCAGTAGCACTAAAATTCATCAAGAAAATTGTTTTGTCTCAGTTGATGGTGTGGGGTAGAGATTTTGAGAGGTTTTAATACTTGCACAGTCCTGGAACCCATGAAGGTGAGAAAGTAGAAAGTAACATGAAAGCAACCCTGAAAAAAAAAAAGTGTTCTTTTTCAACAAACAAATTGTAAGAGGGAGAGAGAGAGAAGAAAGAGAAAGGAAAAAGGCAAGGAGAGAAGACAAAGAAGAGAGAAAAGGTAAGGGGATGTAAAAAATATATGAACCAATTGCTCTTCATGAATTTTTTTGGGATCCTGATTTCAACAAACTGTGAAGAAATATTCATGAGTTAATCATGAATGTTCAAACTCCAATTTCATCTTGTTAACTTGTTAGGTGTGACGGCTATTTTGATGATTTTTTAGTCTTTATCTTTCAACTTAGTGGAATATTTATGGGTGAAATTACATAATATCCAAGATTTACTTCAAAATAATCCAGTGTGTGATGTGTTGGTGTGGAGGAAGTGCCAGAATAGGCAAATGAAGCAACACTGATCATCTTGTAATAATTATTGAAACTGGATGGTGGAATCATAGGAATTCATTATACTATTTTATCTACTTTGGAGTATGCTTGAAAATTTTCCTCCATAAATAGGTAAATTTTTTAAAAAAGGCAGTTCTTGGATCATGATACCATTGGGACACTTGGCAAGGCAAACTGTCTGGAAAGGTTACACCACACCAAATTATCACATATAAAGCCTCTTAGAAAATGAACTCACAGACCACTTACACCAAACATATGAAGAACCAATTCATTAGTAAAGGCCAGCAACCACATGCATATAAATGTGTATGTATGCACACACACACATTCTCTTTCTCTCCTCTCTCTTTTCCTCTTTCTCAAAATTAAAGCCACATGAATTTCAAATAGCAGAACTAAAAAATGGAGCCTATAAAAAAGTACATTCAATATATAACTATACTATTGGTTTACAAAATAATTTTATATTATATATGTGATTTGTAACTATTTTTTACATAACCATCTACTGTGAACATATTTGAATAAACATTTTTCAAAGTACATTCAAAATAAACAGATGTAAAAGAAGGAATTGAAAATACAAATAAACAACAGGGCACTTTTGAAAATTCTAGGAACATTTTAAAAAATCAATAAAAGCAAAATAGGAGCTCTAGAAATGAAAAATAAAAATCATTGGAATTAAAAGCTCCTGGAAAAGTAAGAGGCAGATTAAATTCAACTGAAAAGGGGAATATTGAACTAGAGAAAAGATATGTAGAAATAACCCAAAATATGGCACAGAGGATATAGGGAGATGAAACTTAACAGAGAGGTTGAGAAATATGGAAAATAAAACAAGAATGTCAAAATACATCTAACAGCATTTCCAACAAAGTGACTAAAGAGAAGAGAGAGATAATATTTGGAAAAAATAAATAATGGCTCAATTTTTTAGACTGATGAAAGACACAAAAATCTTAGATTTAGTAAACATACAATAGAACCCACAGATAGGCATATTGTAATTAAACTACGAAACCCCAAAGAGAGAAAATCAGAAAAGCAACCAGAGGAAAGGGCCGTATTATCTACAAAGGAAGAACAGTTCTATACCAAACTGCTTAGCAGCAATAACTGAAGTCAGAATACAATGAAACGGTGAATTTTTTAATGGGAAAAAATAGCTGTTAACCTCAGACTAGTGAAATATTTTATAACCATTATCTTGTGTGTAGTTATTAAATAGACTAAAAATGTTTACTGAAAATGGGAAAACAAGGAGAAACATATTCATCTAACATTGGGAAACTTGAATACACATCTCTCAGTGTAATCTTCAAATCAAGCTGAAAATTATTATAAAGATGTAGAAAATTAAACAACATGATTTAAAAGCTTGAATTTTAAATGAAATCAGTTCAGTTCAGTCCCTCAGTTGTGTCCAACTCTTTGTGACCCCATGCGTGCCAGGCCTCCCTGCCCATCACCGACTCCCAGAGTTTACCCAAACTCATGTCCATCGAGTCAGTGATGCCATCCAGCCATCTCATTCTCTGTCATCCCCTTCTCCTCCTGCCCTCAATCTTTCCCAGCATCAGGGTCTTTTCCAATGAGTCAATTCTTTGCATGAAGTGGCCAAAGGATTGGAGTTTCAGCTTCAACATAAGTCCTTCCAATGAACACCCAGGACTGATCTCCTTTAGGATGGACTGGCTGGATCTTCTTGCAGTCCAAGGGACTCTCAAGAGTCTTCTCCAACACCACAGTTCAAAAACATCAATTCTTCGGCACTCAGCTTTCTTCACCATCTAACTCTCACATCCATACATGACCACTGGAAAAACCACAGCCTTGACTAGATGGCCCTTTGTTGGCAAAGTAATGTCTCTGCTTTTCTATATGCTATCTAGGTTGGTCATAACTTTCCTTCCAAGGAATAAGCATCTTTTGATTTCATGGCTGCAATAACCATCTGCAGTGATTTTGGAGCCCCCCCCAAAATAAAGTCTGACACTGTTTCCCATCTATTTCCCATGAAGGGATGGGACCAGATGCCGTGATCTTAGTTTTCTGAATGTTGAGCTTTAAGCCAACTTTTTAACTCTCTTCTTTCATCAAGAGGCTTTTTAGTTCCTCTTCACTTTCTGCCAAAAGGGTGGTGTCATCTGCATATCTGAGGTTATTGATATTTCTCCCGGCAATCTTGATTCCAGCTTGTGCTTCTTCCAGCCCAGCGTTTCTCATGATGTACTCTGCAAAAATGTTAAATAAGCAGGGTGACAATATACAGCCTTGACGAACTCCTTTTCCTATTTGGAACCAGTCTGTTGTTCCATGTCCAGTTCTAACTGTTGCTTCCTAACCTGCATACAGGTTTCTTAAGAGGCAAGTCAGGTGGTCTGGTATTCCCATCTTTCATAATTTTCCATTGTTTATTGTGATCCACACAGTCAGAGGTTTTGGCATAGTCAATAAAGCAGAAATAGGTGTTTTTCTAGAACTCTCTTGCTTTTTTGATGATCCAGGGGATGTTGGCAATTTGATCTCTGGTTCCTCTGCCTTTTCTAAAACCAGCTTGAACATCTGGAAGTTCATGGTTCACGTATTGCTGAAGCCTGGCTCAGACAATTTTGAGCATTACTTTAAATGAAATACAGAACCCTTATTTCAAAATGAGAGAATTCACATTTTTACCAAACTAAATGGAACATTTATATATATAAAAAAAAAAAACTAGTCACACACTAGACCACAAAGTAAGTCTCATATCATGTCAAAGGATTGATAGTATGAAAAACACATGAACTGAGCACAAAGCAATTAGGTTGAAATTAATAATCAAAAGATAACCAAAAAGGATCTTAGAGAAAATTCAAATAAATGGTGAGATATTCTTTGTTCACACAGAAAGTACAAACTGAATGAGAATACAAAAGTATTTTTCTTGGAACATGATAAGCCAAGTCTAAAATACATACAGAAGAAAATATAGCTAAGACTCAGGACGATTTTGAAGGAGAATAAGATAGGGATAGGATTCCCAGGTGGCGAAGTGGTAAAGAATTTGCCTACCAATGCAGGAAACACAGGAGTCACAGGTTCAATCCCTGTGTCAACAAGGTCCCCTGGAGTATAAAATGGCAACTCATTCCAGTATTCTTGCCTGGGAAATCCTATGGAGAGAGGAGCCTGGTGGGCTATAGTTTATGGGGTCACAGAGAGTTGAACACTTCTGAGCGACTGAGCAAACATGCAGGAAGAATTGGGGGTGGATTTGCTTATGCCATCATCTTTATAACAAGATGCATTATAGTGCTACTTTAAATTAGATAGTGTGATATTAATACAGTGACAGACAAATAAAACAATGAGGTTGAATAGAATCATAGATACATGCCTCAAATCTAATATGGAAACTTGGTAGATGATAAATGGAAATTGCAAATCAATGTGAAAGGACTGCTTACTGATGGTACTAAGCTAATTAACACTCCAAAAGTAAAATGTGAACACTACCTCACATCCATAGGCAAAAAGTTAGACCACTTAAAGAGATAAATACAAAAGCACACCTTGAACATTTTCAGAAAACACTAGAGAAAAATATCTTTTTGACCTTGAAGTAGGGGGAGATTTCCTTAAAATATATCACAGCATATACCATAAAGAGCTTAATATATGTAAATACATTAAAATTATTTTCCACAACAAAACCATCATAAACAAAAGCAAAAGAGATGATACCAATTAGAAGATATTTGCAGCACCTAAAGCCATAAACACTAAGTCACAGTGATAATAAATCTTATAAAACAAATAAGTGAGAAAAAAACAACTCACAGAAAATATTCAGTGAATGAATAAAGGATGGAAAACACAATTAAGCAGTCAATAAACATTTATGGTCAACTCCAGTAGTTAAATTAAAATAAAATATTGCACATAAATAAGACAGGCAAAAACTAAAATTATCTACTACTTGGCCATAAAAAATAATGACATTTTCCCACTTGCAACCAAATAAATTAACTTGAACAGCATTATACAAAGTGAAAAAAGTCCAACAGAAAAAGACAAAGAACAAATATTGTACGATACTGCTTATATGTGGAGTCTAAAAAATACAGCAAACTAATGAATATAACAAAAAAGAAGCAGACTCATAGAACAAACTAGTGTTTACCAGTGTCTAGGGGGGAGCCGTATAAGATGAGGGGCAATGTCCACTGCAGCACTACTTACAAAAGCTAGGACATGGAAGCGACCTACATGTCCACTGACAGATGAATAAAGGAGCTATGGTACACATATACAATGGGATATTACTCAGCCATAAAAAGGAATACATTTGAGTCATTTCTAATCACGTGGATGAACCTAGAGCCTATTATACAGAGTGAAGTAAGTCAGAAAGAGAAAAATAAAGAGGGGATGAGAAGCACAAAATATTGGATGTATGATAGGCTCAAGGATGTTGCACAACCTGGGCAATATAGCCAATATTTTGTAATAACTACAAATGGAAAGAAACTTTTTAAAACTGCACTAAAATTTGTTAATTAAAAAATAAAAGTTTTTTTTAAGTTAAAATTGTCTGAAAGTAACAAAAGTTGGCATGTATATAGAACAGTGGGTGGGACTTCTGACTTTACTGGGAGTGTAAATCTATACAACTTTGGGTTTGCAGAGCTGATTTGGCAATATCTAAAAAGTTGAAAATGTCTATATCTGAACACCCAATAATTCAATTCCTAGGAATATTCTTTAAAAACTTTGAAATGTATGTGTAAAGAGCCATGGAACAGAACATCTACTATGTCACTGTGTGTAACTGCAAGGAAAAAATTCTCTTTTGAAAGCAACCTAAATTTTCATTAACAGGAGAATGAGTAAATTAATTGCTGCATACTTGTATAATAAAATATAGTATAGCAAAAATGAATGAATGATATCCATGAATTATTATAAATAAACTTCAAAAACAATATTGAAAATGATATTTTGCTACCATTTATATAAAATTTAAAACAGAAAATAATTGTTGATTATGAATCAATACATTAAAAAGTATGAAAACATGCATAGGTATGATAAACACCAAATTCAAGATATAATCAATAGAGACCTCTAGAGAAGGAGGGTGAGGTAGGAGAGTATGATTAAGAAAGGAAAGAGGCAACTTCAATTTATTTCAGCGTTTTCTTTCTTAACAAAATGAAAACAATTATGACAAAATAGTAACACTTGAGGAATCTGGATAGGAAGTTGCTTTATTATTCTATGTTATTATATGGGATTCCCAGGTGGTGCTAGTAGTAAAGAACCCTCCTGCCAATGCAGGAGATGTAAAGTGATGAGGGTTTGATCCCTGGGTTGGAAACACCCCCTGGAGGAGGGCATGGTAACCCATTCCAGTATTCTTGCCTAGAGAATTCCATGGACAGAGGAGCCTGGCAGGCTATGGTACATAGAGTTGCAAAGAACGGGACATGACTGAAGTGACTTGCACACGCATGCAGAGGTATAGAGTTCGGCTGTATTTTATGATACAGGCATAATTAAGTAGGTTCTCAAATTAGGTCCCACTTTAGAAATGATTGCACAGATAATTCTACATTAATACCCCTGGGCCCATCTCTCTGGAACAGCACAATAAATGAAATATGATGAAATGGTCCAGTATATAGGAATTATACAGTAAATCAATACAAAGTCAATCATAACTGGAGCGTAAATGAGAGAACCATCCTGTACAGCCTTTAAAAAACATTATCAGATGGCTTTTCTAATGAACAGTAATTTTTACCAAAACAACGACAACAGCAAAACAGGATATAATGGAACGCCAAGTAATATATAGTCACATTACTTCTTTAAAATGTGTTTTGCCCTCTTCATCATGAAGAGGTCAGTGTCCCCAGGCAGCCTGTAGTCTCTCCCGCATTTCCTTTCTTCCCTTCCATGGCAACATGGGTTAGCAAGACACTGAGCTTTTTGTGATGTGTGTGTGAGGACAGGGAGAAGGGGGAGCGAGCTTTCAGGGAGGTCTCCAGGTGGAAAACTTCGTGACGCACTAGATTCAGTGACTGAATGGGAATTGTTTACGGAGGGTTCTCGAACACAATAGTTACCATTACTTTATGTTCATTTAAAAATGTTTTGCTTGGTCTCAAGGCCCGTAACTCTGAAACCCTCTCATCGTAGGCATCCCAGACAACTTATTCATGAAAGGTTACATGACAAAGCCAGCCTGAGTGGTTTGATCTTTCTATTTCAGCATCTGAGTAGCTGGGAGCATGACAGACATGCATAAACTTCCGGAAAGTGGAATGTGTATACTAAAATGGTCACATTCTGCCTTTCATTTGTAGGCAGTCATGGAGAAGTTATTTCGCTTCAATTATGAAGTGTCCACATTACAGAGACCCAGCTTGCCCTTTCACTGCCTCCGATGCTGCGCGCCTCCAATGAGACAGGAGGGATTTTCTTCCTGCGTTCTTCTCCCTGCATCCTCCACCCTCCACCAGAAAGGATGAAGGCTGAAATGCTATTTCCCTTATCTTAGAAAATGCCTCCTTCATACTTTTCCTGGCACAGCTAAATGGCACGGCTTACAGCCTCAAATGTGTGCCACACCTGATACTTTAGAAGGAAGCTGGTAAGTGTTATTTCTTCCTTCGTAATAAAGCAAAAATCCATTCCCTAGTCAGAGTCTAGTTAACACATTAGCGATTCCCTCTTTTTGTCTTGTCACCTGTCATTATCTTCTACACAAGAGAGAGGCCTTGATAACAATCTATCTTAAAGGGACTTTAATGGCTTATTACAGTGAATGCCGAATCAAACACTTTCAAAGCAACAGTTGAGTGGGATGCCGCTAAAAGAGCCTCCTTGAGGTTTCCACAGCCTCTCCCAGCCAGGGAGAAGTTGCTCATTTCTGCAACAACAAAAGCAGGCCCAGCAGAGCTTCTTTAGCAGAATGTGGGAATGCGATTTGTGAACAAACCATTTGCTTTCCAACAGCCACTTACCGGCCTCATGTCAGAGCGCAGGAAAGACAGCACTGAAACGCTCAGATTCATGACTGTGTTAGGCTGTGGATGTGGCTTTAGCAACCTTAGATCAGAGAGCATCGACTTTAAATAAGCTCAAAAATTAAACCAGCAACATTACAGGATGTCTCTGGAACCATGGCCCTACCTTGGTTTACTTCTTGTTTTGGACTGGGATTGGACCAAAAGGCGATGTATCAGATGGTTTTAGTCACTCCTCTAGTCTTTCTCTCTGGGATGGTTGGGGTCTGTGCAGCACAATTCAGGATTTCTAAGCTGGACAAACAGGATCAGATGAGAAGCCCTGTGTGTGAGTGCTCAGTCGCTTGGGTCTTGTGCAATTCTTTGAGACCCTATGGCCGCCAGGTTCGTCTGTCCATGGGATTCTCCAGGTAAGAATATTGGAGAGAGTTGCCATGCCCTCCTCCAGGGGATCTTGCCTACCCAGGGATCAAACTCACATCTCTTGTGCTTCCTGGATCACAGGCAGATTCTTTACCACTGAGCCACAGGGGAACCGGGGAGATGCCCTGACGGCACACTAAAGGGGGGTCTACCAGGGGCTGCAGGCTGGAAGCTGTGACAGCACGAGCCCCCAGGTGGGAGCACCCCTGGGGTTTTATTTTGACCCATTCCACAGCACAAAGACTGTTCACCTAATTCTCAAAATCACCATCATAAAATGAAAGCATCAGCTGCATTATTATAAAGAAATCATCAGCTGCATATTAAAAAGCATCAGCTGTATATTATTCGGGGAAGAGAGCTGGCTTCCCTGAATTTTAGAAAGACCAAGCCTGAGATCACTGCTCCCAGAGGCCAGAGGGCTCATCCAATTGCTGAAAATCTGAGCATACACCCAAGGCCGGGCTCAGTCTGCCATCCTCATTTCCTTGACTCAGAAGCCAGGGTGTCATGTAGCTAGATCCTGACAGTGACTCACTCCTGGAGCAGTTAGAAAAGTTAGAGATTTACTAAACGGTGAGTACTAAGCTTTAAAGAACTGAGGGGACAAATGAAATGCCTAAGCTACCTTAGAATTGTATGTACCACCTTAATCAACTTGATTTTATTTTAACTGAAATTTCACACACACACACACACACACATACAAAATAATTAGTAAAATGCCTTGAAAATACCTTCCTCCATACTGGCATGAATCTCAGTCATGCCACCTCACAGCACTGCCAAGTGTCAGCTTACTGGCTCACAACATTCAGACTTCTAGATGTTCCATGAAAGCCATGGGATCTTCATGAAAAAGGTAAGAAACCCATTTATGAATCACTGAGGTAGCTGTACAAGTGGATATTCTTCACTGAAAGGGCTATGGATTGAATTATGCCCCTCTCCACCTAATTCCTAACTTTAAGCCTTAATCCTCAATGTGACTGTATTTGGAGATATGGCTTTTAGGAGGTAATTAGGGTAAAAGGTATAAGGTGATGTCCTAATCCTATAGGACTGGTGATCTTAGAAGAAGAGGAAGAGAAAGATCCCCTGTCCTCTCTTCATACATGCATCAAGGAAGGACCACATGAGCACAAAGTGAGAAAGAGGCCGTCTGCAAGCTAGGAAGAGAGCTCCTCACCAGAACCCCACCGTGCTGGAGCAGACTAAGACAGAAAGGAAAATGTACTTTAGTTATTGCTGAACATGTAAGAAGAGGTGGCAAGAATACACAGAAGAACTGTACAGAAAAGATCTTCACGACCCAGATAGTCATGATGGTGTGATCACTCATCTAGAGCCAGACATCTTGGAATGTGAAGTCAAGTGGGCCTTAGGAAACATCACTACGAATAAAGGTAGTGGAGGTGATGGAATTCCAGTTGAGCTATTTCAAATCCTAAAAGATGATGCTGTGAAAGTGCTGCACTAGATTTGTCAGCAAATTTGGAAAACTCCGCAGTGGCCACAGGACTGGAAGAGGTCAGTTTTCATTCCAATCCCAAAGAAAGGCAATGCCAAAAAATGTTCAAACTACTGCACAGTTGCACTCATGTCACACGCTAGTAAAGTAATGCTCAAAATTCTCCAAGCCAGGCTTCAGCAATACATGAACTATGAACTTCCAGATGTTCAAGCTGGTTTTAGAAAAGGCAGAGGAACCAGAGATCAAATTGCCAACATCCCCTGGATCATCGAAAAAGCAAGAGAGTTCCAGAAAAACATCTATTTCTGCTTCATTGACTATGCCAAATCCTTTGGCTGTGTGAATCACAATAAACTGTGGAAAATTCTGAAAGAGATGGGAATACCAGACCACCTGACCTGCCTCTTGAGGAATCTGTATGCAAGTCAGGAAGCAACAGTCAGAACTGGGCATTGAACAACAGACTGGTTCCAAATATGGAAATGAGTACGTCAAGGCTGTATATTGTCACCCTGCTTATGTAACTTATATGCAGAGTACATCATGAGAAACGCTGGGCTGGAAGAAGCACAAGCTGGAATCAAGATTGCCGGGAGAAATATTAATAACCTCAGACATGCAGATGACACCACCCTTAAGGCAGAAAGTGAAGAAGAACTAAAGAGCCTCTTGATGAGAGTAAAAGAGGAGACTGAAAAAGTTGGGTTAAAACTCAATATTCAGAAAACTAAGATCATGGCATCTGGTCCCATCACTTCATGGTGAATAGATGGGGAAACAGTGGAAACAGTGTCAGACTTTATTTTTCTGGGCTCCAAAATCACTGCAGATGGTGATTGCAGCCATGAAATTAAAAGACGCTTACACCCTGGAAGAAAAGTTATGACCAACCCAGACAACATATTAAAAAGCAGAGACACTACTTTGCCAGCAAAGGTCCATCTAGTCAAGGCTATGGTTTTTCCAGTAGTCATGTATGGATGTGATAGTTGGACTATAAAGAAAACTGAGCACAAAATAATTGATGTTTTTGAACTGTGGTGTTGGAGAAGACTCTTGAGAGTCCCTTGAACTGCAAGGAGATCCAGCCAGTCCATCCTAAAGGAGATCAGTCCTGGGTATTCATTGGAAGGATTGATGTTGAAGCTGAAACTCCAATCCTTTGGCCACCTGATGTGAAGAGCTAGGGCAGGAGGAGAAGGGGATGACAGAAGATGAGATGGTTGGATGGCATCACTGACTCAATGGATGAGAGTTTGGGTAAACTCCGGGAGTTCGTGATGGACAAGGAGGCCTGGCATGCTGCGGTTCATGGGGTCACAAAGAGATAGACATGACTGAGCAACTGAACTGAACTGTACATGTAAGTTCACATATATAAGTTTTAAAATCTACCAGGGTGATCAAGTGAGTTGCCTTGCTCAGGCTTCTCACAGTTAGTCCTGCCAAGTTTTATCTCATACATTGAGATCCAAGGCAGCATCCAAATCATTTGAAAGAGGACATGCCTCTGAAATAGGCTTTTATACAGTTGAAAATACTTTCCCGAACATCCTTCAATTAATAAACTCATTGTATTAAATCCAGACTTGAATATTTACAGCAAGTAGTAACTAGAGGGTTAAATATGTCATCACAAGGTCTCATCCAACTCTGGATTTTGATTGGCTCTTTTGAGCAACATTTCTCTGGCTTTCCAGGACCTAAGTCATAAAAGTGAACTATGCTTTGCAGTGAAGTGGTGGCTAATTAAAGTTTAACAAGTGGATTCCACCCTTATTCTACAGTAACACAAAAATATGCACACTGAACCCTTCACATACGTTTGTGTGTATTCTTTAATGTAGATGGCAGTCCTTCAGGGTGCAACACAGGCAAATGGACCCAGGTAAAGAACACCCTTAATAGAAATGTCATGGGCAAGGCTAATTGCAAGAAAAAGTCTAGAAGACATCCATTTCCTCAGACCAAATTGAAAGTAGACATCATAATGGCAATCTATGAAACTATTAGACCAAATCTTTGGAAAACCTATACCATTGCTCTCTTTGTAAAAAGGTAAGGTTGCAAATATTGACATCTACCATTCAGCCACATCAATCCCAATTTGTCCTAATTTATTCAAGTTCGGGGAGTGCAAAATAAATCATGTGACTTCTTGTTTCTTTTTTAAATCCTGCAGTCATCTTATAATCTGAAATAAAATATCTCAATAATGCTAACTTAAAATATTCTGAATATTTTTGAAACTCAAGAGCCCAAAATGGAGTAATAACACACTTCTTATTATTACCTCTCAGTGATTTTCAGCATTATCAATAAACTTAAAATTCTCTATTTTGGAAAATACATTGTAAGTCACTTTTTCAAACCATAGTTTAAAGTGGATATATACAAGCTCAAACAGAAACTCTAATAATAAGTATGGAATACAGTTCAAGTCAACACACATTGGATACCATCATGTGTCAGAATACATAATGGCCCCATGGACACCTAATACACTTAAAGAGAATTACCTGCTTTACTTTTTATTTGATCACCCCCAAAGTCTATGCAAGGCTTCCCAGGTGGCACAGTAGTAAAGAATCCACCTGCCATTGTAGGAGACACAAGAGACATGGGTTCGATCCCTGGGTTGGGAAGATCCCCTGGAGTAGGAAATGGCAACCCACTCTAGTATCTTGCCTGGAAAATTCCAAGGACAGAGGATCCTGGCAGGCTACAGTCCATGGGGTTGCAAAGAGTTGGGACATGACTGAATACCGGAGCACACACACACAAAATCTATGTATTCCTATTTCTAACATAAAAAATTCAAAATGATAATTGTCAATATTAAAAGTTTCTAGAGATTGAGTTACTAAATTGAATATCCACACTACAAGGCTGATAAAAATCAGAACCTGTTCCTTATCCTTATTTTAAAAGGAGAGAAAAAAGATTCAGGAACAACTTCCTCACTGCATAAGTACTCCCTTGGCCTTTGCATATCTGACTTAGTATGAGGCTAGCAGTAGAGGTGAGAACACATTTTCCTAATCATTCTAAGGGCTTCCCTGGTAACTCAGATAAATGGTAAGGTGCCCGTCTGCAATGCAGAAGACCTGGGTTCGATCCCCTAGCGAAGGGAATGGCTACCCACTCCAGTATTCTTGCCTGGGAAATCCCATGGACAGAGGAGCCTGGTGGGCTACAGTTTATGGGGTCACAACAGTTAGACATAACTGAGCAACTAACGCAATTCTAAGCATCTAATGATTCTGTTCCAACTTTACTTATTTTTCTGTTTTTTTTGTTTTCTTTTTATTTTTGTTATTTTATTATTAAAATAATAATTTTACTATTCTGTTTTCTGTTATTTTATTTATTTACTTATTCTTTTGTTTTTTCTTTTATGTTGTTTTAATTTTATAAGAATATTATTTTATTCCTACTAGTGATAAGAATAATTTACTCTTTATTCAGTATTCCTAAAATATTTTAGGAAGCTTATCACCAAATTCTTGAATATTCCCTTTTATGTTCATACACTTATTAAAGTTAAGTTTTTGCCAAATTAATTATATTCCATTTCTATACTTATTACAACATGCTCAGCTTCATGTACCTATAGGATAATTATCCTCCCATTATTTATTGTATATACTCAGTGGAGACTGAGTTAGGCCATGTAATTATCACTCCACAGGTCCTAACAATCCTGTGACAGTCACTATAATAAAAGTTATTAATATTTCCCAGTGGTATCAAAAATGCAATATTACTTTTAGAAGCATATTAAAGCCCTAATATGAAAAATAATGTACTAGTATTCAATATCTTCCTAAAATTATACTTCCAGATGACATTCTTAAATGTCAATACACCTAAATAGAAATTTGACATCATTTTTTGCTTCTTGACTTATTTCAGTGTCTATCCAAAACCCCAGCACCAGATCTTTCTCACTTCCTATTTCTCTTCATAGCCATGATCAAATCATTTAGCCAAACCATCATGTCTCGGTTTCTCCACTAATAAATTATAGATAATAACAATGCTTGTTCCTTACATCCCATATATATATGTCATATGCCTACTTGTGAATTTCAGAGTACATTCTGTTTTAAAATAAATAACTGCCCAATTTTCCCTTCCATTAAGATTAAAAATAGGTTTAAAAAAATCTGAATACAAAACAGGTTTTTAATTCCTTAGAGTAAGTTAACATATGAAAACTATTAATAAAATCCTTGACAGGATTCTTAATTATTATAATTCATAAGATAAGTTTTATGAATGATATTAAAGAAAAACAACATTCTTCCCTAAAAGCCCTTTTCTTAAACTTTCTAAAGTGATTCACGTAGTATATATCTCAGGGATTTTATTCCAGGTAGACGGGGTTGGAGGGTGGGAGGGAGGTGGGGTATGTCAGCAATGGAGCAAGTGTGCAGAAAACTAAAACCACAATAAGGAGAACAAGTTCCCACTTTTCATGGGAATATTTCCTACAAGGGCCAAGAGACTAACAAATACTAAACATCCCCATTGGGATGAGAAGCAAGAGTTTGCTCTTAAATTGACTTCAATGTAAAGATGCCAAAGCAAATAAATCACTATAAATGAAATACTCTGAAAGGTAAATGGACTTTAAAAATATTTGCGTAGGTTAAATTTTTTAATCGGAAGTATTCATTACTGTCAGATATGATAAGGCCACATGTCCATCAAGTTCTCTGGAGATCTCCTCCTAGTATATGATTCATTATTTTTAAACCAATACCTAGCTGGGCAGACATCCCCAACAAATGTTACTAAGTAAAGAAAAGTTAGCCAAGATTCAAACATGTTATGCTTCACCTAAACCAAAACTATATTAATTTAAGTAAAAGAGAAGGAAAGGCCCCAAAGTTCTCACATGTCTTCAATCCACACCCAGATTTTCATCAAGAATAATTCTGGAATGACCACAAACTCAATGCCTATTCAACTCAGCTACTCAGGCCATTAATAGAATAAAATGCTGCGCAAACTTGTATTTCCTAGAATCTCTTTCCCCTAGACAAGTTCATCCTCAAACACCCTGGTTCACTTTGCATTGTCCTTGTGAAGTAACTTGCAACCCTCATGCTATGTAGAAAAAAATTTAAGAGAAGAACGGCACTCTTACAGGTTACATAGTCTCCATAGAGGCTCCATTCTTTTTTTCTCTTTATGAGAATCTTCTGTAATTGAAGTAAAAAGACCTCAGTCATCTCTCTGATGGAGAGCAAGAGGTAAGCAAGAAATAAGTTGTTTTTCTAAAATTCCTTGACATAAATCTCGGATCAGAGAACACCAATGTCTTTTTTTTATATAACTAGAATTTCACTGCATATTCCTCAAGTCACCCAGATACTGGTCACGAAGAAGCTGCTTAAGTGAATTTATCCGTATACCTAGATACTATCATGGGAACGGTGATATCCAAATCCCAAAGTAATGGGATAGCAAGCCATGTAAAATGAAGGAAGTATCATGGTCAGAGGCAACCAATACAAACAGAAATAGAGTGAAGCAGGTCAAGCTGTGGATGAGGAGGGTGCCTCAGTCTGGGTGCCCTGCTTGAATTCAGCATACATTCCAGAAGCAGGTTTGACTCTGCCCTACTCCCAGGGAGTGTTGACCTGTACTTTGGTCTAGCATGTCTGCTAAACAGGGCAAACTTTCCAGTATTCCCTGGGGGATATACCAGGCCAGAATCACTCCCTGTCCCAAGGGGAAAATGACCCTGAGGAGGCCCTTTCCCACCCGCCCCCCAAGTTAGTATTAACCTCCAGAGGGATTCAGAAAGTTTTTGCAGTTTTTCAGTTCAGTCGCTCGGTCATGTCATTCAGAAAGTACCAGACTCAACCAACACCGCTAAGACGGCTAACAGTAACCTGGCTGAGATCCGAGAAAGGGGAGATGGCCAAGCCGATACCTCCTTCAGGGTTCAAACTGGTCTTGGAAATGGAGCAAGTCCAAAGTGACTGTTCTTCATGATCAGAGATAAAACAGAGCCACTGCCACTTCCAAGAGCGCCGCGACCAGTGACTGCTCCACTCTTCGCTAATGAAAAGCACAAACTCACTGAACGTGTACCCCAAGTCAGGACTCTAGACGTAAGAACAAGTATTCACTTATCTATTCCTCAGGACAACCCTCAGAGGTAGGCATTATTATTAACATTTGGATTTCATCAACGAAGACACAGAAGCCTGGAGAAGTTAAAGGAACTTGCCTTAACTGAGTTATTCACTTAAGAGTTATTCAGCGAATAACGGTGAGGCGTAGGGGGCTGGGTTCGTCTCCAGGCAGAGTTCTGCTTCTGTACTTTACCATCCTGCCTCCCTGCCTTTTCTCTTCCCTGAAAACTTGGAAGAGTGCCCCAGGACCAACCACAGACAGCGTGACAAGGACAAGCATGGTGTCCATGGGAAACAGGAACAAGTTGCCTGCAGCCTTGGCCCAGCTGGGTTGAATCTTTCCTCGCCAGGCCCCTCAGGGTCCCTCCTCACTTGTCTTGGGCCACCTCCACTAACTGCTCTGCTCTACGTATGCTCTCCGTGAGAAGACTACAGATATCATTAACATAGATATCACTACCAGAAAACTTCAAGTGGATCCACGATCATAACCTAGAAAACTGGAAAGAAAAAAACAGAACTGGCTATAGATAATGCTCTTTGCAACACACCCAAGGAGCTTCCTGGGCAACTAGGAACATGTGATGCTCCTACAAGGTGCTCACGAAATTTCAGAGTTGCAAGGCGTGTACGCTCCTATCTTGAACATGAAGACAATTTTTTTTTTCCCCAGCTAATCTGCTTTTTTGGTACTAGACTTTTTAAAGTTGGAGTAAAGAATGGACAGAAAACACATTTGTAAATAATATTCAAAACCACCACCATATAAGAAGTTTCATCCCTTTCTTCTATGAATTCACCTAGCCTTAAAGAACATAGTTTCCCTCTGAGTCTGTTGACAGTCACTGAAGTGACTAAAATACCCAGTATATCTTAGTGAAAAGCTATTTTTAAAATCACTTGATTTAGAAAACTCCAATCATGATAATTTCATGGGACTTCTTAGTACACAAATTAAAAGTTTTAAATTACTCTGCAAAAATTTGAGAGTTCAAATAATCTTAATTAGAAAATACTTGCATAGATGCATATTTAATCAGGTGTTTTTTAACATCTGTCCCTGATACAAAATTATTTTGAGGGTTGTTTTGTGAGTTAGGGTTCTTCTGGTCAGTAATTACGGTGAGGATGCCTTGTGAGACTGGGAGCCAGAAATGTGGATCCTGGTCCCTCCTGGCTCTCCCATGCCTCACCTCTGGACTTTGAGAACATTATTTTTCTCTTAGCCTGTTTCCTCATGTCCGCAGATGAATGACAGTTCCCACCTCAAAGTGCTGTTCCATGCTGCTGCTGCTGCTGCTGCTAAGTCACTTCAGTGTGTCCGACTCTGTGCGACCCCATAGACGGCAGCCCACCAGGCTCCCACGTCCCTGAGATTCTCCAGGCAAGAACACTGGAGTGGGTTGCCATTTCCTTCTCCAATGCATGAAAGTGAAAATGGAAAGTGAAGTCGCTCAGTCGTGTCCGACTCCTAGGGACCCCATGGACTGCAGTCTACCAGGCTCCTCCATCCATGGGATTTTCCAGGCAAGAGTATAGAGCAAATGAAATGATACAGGCAGAAGAGATTTTAGTGACTCCGAGGCAATATCATATAACATTAAAATTACAAACTAAATGTAGGAGTGGCGTGGCTTAGTGAGGAAAGCGCATATGTATTCTGGGGCAAAAAGGTATCAACTTAGCTGATTCGCCAACTCATGACCTTGGTTCTCTCAGCTGAGAAATGGAAGGATAATAACTACCCCATAAGACTGATGTGAGGGTTAGAAATAATATGTAGGGCCTCTAGCAGGACAGGCCCAAGTAGGTGCTCAATAAATGGCACCCGTTTCGTATCAGAGAAAACGTTTAATTAAGCTAAGTATGCTGTGTGCAAACACAACAGCTGACCAGGTTCTGCTTGGAACAGTACATCCATTAGCTGGGTCCCAAATAGACTCCCGCCTTGGCCAGCGCCCTGGGTTTATCCCACTTTAGACTCCAGTGGATTAAGGCTGTGCTTGCTGTATTCGCATTTCCTGCCTTCCACCACTGTTTTCTAAAACTTCCTAATGGAACCCCCGATTTAAAAAATAAAATCAATTCTACCCAATGGGGCCACTCCAAGCACAGGATTTTTCCTAACTTGCTTTCACAAGATGAATTTATGCACTTTTTTGCTTCTCCTGGATCGACGAGGGTGGGGTCTGCGGGGCTCGGGGAAGGAAAGAGCCGAAGTGAATCTGCTGTTGTTACTGAGAACGTCCAACGTGACCAGAATAAGCAGCCTGGGCCTCGCCTCCCCAGCTCCAGCGCCCGAGGGTCAGGAGTGTCGGAGGCGATCCGAGCTGCAAGCAGGACAGGGGCACGCGCCGCGCCGCGCCGGGCCTGGGCAGACCGGGTGCGGCGGGCATCGGTCACTGAGCGGGCGCGAGTTAGAGGCTTGTTGCCGGGGAAGGGCGCATGCAGATGGGTTAGTGGTAACTCGACCATGCGGCGTGGCATTCCTGTCTGGCAAACGCACTCAGGCAAAACAGACTCGATGCTTACAATGATCCCAGCCCAAAATGGAGTGTCTCTGACTAGCAGGGAGGAGCTGATGCCGGCCATGAGGAAGCCCACCACGGTCACGGCGATGCCCAGCGCCAGCTGCAGCAGCGCGAGCAGCAGCGGGAACCGGCAGCCGCAGCACGTCCGGGCCTCCTCCTCCCCGCTCTCCTTGGGGGCCCCCGCGCCCCGCTTCGGCCCCATGTCGTCGGGCCCCGCGGCGTCGGCGGCTGGCGGTCCCCCTTGGCTCCGCGCGCCGCGGCCGGGCCGCTCCCTGCCCATGGCGGCTGCGGGGGCGGCGGCGGCGGGGGCGGCGCGAGGCGGGTCGCGCCGGCCCGGCTCGGCGAGTTACGGAGGCTGAACAAATATGGAAAACATTTGGAGCGACCGGCCGAGCCTCCGAAGGCCACGGGGAGCCCGCGGCGCAGGGGGAGTCGAGGGGGGTCGCCAACTGCCAACGCGCCGGGCAGGACGCAGCGCCCGCGGACTCCGGCAGGGCGGCCGGGCGCCTCCCCAGCCCCGCGCTCCCTGGCCAGGCTGCGCGTCCGCGCGCGCGCGCGCGCGCGTGTGTGTGTGTGTGTGTGTGTGCGCGCGCGTTGAGGGTGTGCGTGCATCTGCGCGGCTGTGTCTGTTTCCCCCACTTCAAACCCCAGAATGTCTTCGCTTTTGTTTTCTGAGAGGTGCAATGCCAGGTGATGAATGTTTACATCACTTGAGTTTAATTAGTAGGCAATTTTATCCAAAAGAGGAGTTGCTAGGCTCCAAGCTGTGAAGTCCTTTCCAGAAGTTAAAATTGTTCCCTATTTTCCAACCAAGGCCTGGGCTCTTTCTTTTTAAAGTTCTGCGATCCAGCTGACAAATCAAGGCATTTTTCCCATTGAGGTATTTGCTTTTGAAATGACTGTTTATAGAGACCCTCGGCTAATTGGGAACTCTCTCACGTGTACTTGTTTTTAAAAGCCCCTTTACTCGTTTATGCAAAGTCGCCAGGCAGTCTTTGCCAATGTCCACAACGGTGCCTAGTGGGATTATTATACACCTTGAAGCTAGAGGATTTAATAACTCTGTCCACATTTGAGATATGTTTAACTTACCTACAGTGTGCTAGAAAAGAAGGATGCTCAAAGTAGATTTGGTCCCTGTCTTAAGTCACCAAACAAATCAATAAAACCAATTATTCTTATTCCCACATAGCTCTCCTCAGTAGCACTTAAAGCAAACTTCAGTAAAACCACTAAGAAATGATCCCATCACTTTGGAGTATTTATATCTACTTTGGGATGGTCATTTTAGCGTTCAGAGAGCTTTATTAAAAAAATAAGTGATGTTGCCAGGATGCTAGGATAAAGGCTACTTCTAGATTGTTTGCTATCAGCTAATTTAAAGAAAAATCTAACTCCTTGCTTTGTCTCCAAATAAGAAACTAATCGTCATCTGCTCTTCCTTGGGTACCTTTGAAGATATTAAATATATTCTTATTTTAGGAACTGCAGTGTTTTCCTTATACCTTCTTTCTGGATCAGGCTTCCCAGATGGCTCAGTGCTAAGAGAACCCACCTGCAATGCAGGAGATGTGTGTTCAATCCCTGGGCCTGGAAGATCCCCTGGAGGAGGAGATGGCAACCCATTCCAGTATTCTTGCCTGGAAAATCCCATAGACAGAGGAGCCTGAGGGGCTTCAGTCCCTGGGGTTGCAGAGTTGGACTTGCCCTTGGGACAGTGGAGTCCTTCTGGATCAGTGAGGAAAATATGGTTCATGGAATAAATGCAGTAACTTAAAAAGCAGAAACCAAACTGCGCATCACAGTGCTCCAGCTAGAAGCCGTAGAAGCAGCACTCACTCTCACAAGAGGAGCAGTGGGAAGGAGGAAAAGTCGCTGTCAGCTTAGAGGCCTTTATGCCATTAGGATTTTTAGTGAGAACAAATGAAAGCTCCTGCTACATCAAGGTACCCACATGACTTGTGCCTGATTGAGAACAACCCAAATGACCAAGTTTTTCTACATAAACCTAGAAAACATTTTTAGGAAACTAACTGACTACCTGGAATTAATTATTTGTTCTTAGAGATGATCCAGCTACCAGTTACTGAGTATCTATTCTATAACAAGCACATGCTAGCTACTTTATTTCCTGACTATTACTCCTTACAAACACCTTGTAATTATAGTTTCTTCTTTTAAAGATGAAAAAATTGAGTATTGGAGTTATTCACTAACCAGATTATTGAGTGACACATCTAGTTAGGGATGAGTGAGGGAAACCAAATATGAACCCTTGTAGATTATCTGTTTTATTCATTATTTCCTGTAAACAAACAAGTGGGACAACTGTTTAAATCATTTGTGATGTGAAACAATTTAATGATCCTTGTTGTTTGTCGCCCAATTGTGTCTGACTCTTTGCAACCCCATGGACTGCAGCACGCTAGGCCTCTCTTTCCCTCACCATCTCCCAAAGCTTGCCCAAGTTCATATCCATTGCTTCAGTGATGCTATCCAGCCATCTTGTCCTCTGATGGGCCCTCTTCTCCTTCTGCCCTCAACCTCTCCCAGCATCAGGGACTTTCCCAATGAGTCAGCTGTTCGTATCAGATGACCAAAATACTGGAGTTTCGGCTTCAGCATCAGTCCTTCCATTGAGTATTTAGGGTTGATTTCCCTTAAGATTGACTTGTTTGATCTCCTTGCTGTCCAAGGGACTCTCAGGAGTCCCTTAATGATCACAGGTAGTATTTTATCTATCACAGAATTCACTACTAGCCTTGAACCTAAGAGTGTTTGAGTACATTACAAAAATTATGTTGATCCACCACCATAATATACATGATAGTTGATTGAGACCCTTATTTTATTACTGACTTATAGCTAGATACAAGCTTTATTTGCTGACCATTCTGCTGGGCTATCAGTTAGTTAAAAATATTCTTAGCCTTTTCCTCAATACCTTGAATTGGAATAGGTAAACCAAATAATAGGATATTCCTGTAGGTTGGTCTTCTGAGTTTCAGAACTAGTGTGGCTTATGATGGCACATAAATTATTATAATGAAGGCTTACTTTTAATTGCCTAGCTGAGACAAGTTACAAGTAAAACCAGTAGCAGTGAACAACAAGATAAATTGCAACCCTTCTACTCTGATTACAACTGCCAACTTCAGTTTTCAGCTTCCAGTGGAGGAAGGTGGCAGTAGTGTGGGAAGCCTTACACTTGCTCAGATTCTCAACCGAATTCTTGAATCTGTGTCCAGTGGGGTCCTGGTGTTTGGCAATACCACAAGGGAGGAGTGATGAGGATAGTATTTCCACTTCATTGATGTTATGTAGTAGAAACAAAGAAGAGGGTGAGAAAAGTTGTCAGAAGTTTAGTTTTCCCTGATGGCTCAGTAGTAAAGAATCTACTTCCAGTGCAGGAGACATAGATTTGATCCCTGGGTTAGGAAGATCCCCTGAAGAAGGCAATGGCAACTCATTCCAGTATTCTTGCCTGGGAAATCCCATGGACAGAATAGCCTGGAAGGGTACAGTCCATAGAGTTACAGAGTCATGACTTAGTGACTAAACAACAACAACAAAAATTACAGAGAGCAAAGGAGGCTAAAATGGGATCAAAGGGTCTTTAAAGACAAAAGGAAAGCTCTTGCTTTACTGTGTCCTTCCCATGAGAAAAATCACCATTTCTAGTTCATCACATAGTTTAACAGAAACGAATAGGATTTTTTTAGTATTCATAAATTATAATGTCTCTGTTTTATAGGTTAAGCAATAACCTCTTCAGATACTTATATTACTGGGGAAAAAAGGCAAAGTAGAAAGAAATTGTCTTCAGATACTCTATTGGCTGCTTCCATTATTCAAAACTGACAGAGATTGTAAATTAGAAATTGGAGGAGGGTAGGTAATATAAAGCTTGAGATTATTTTGATCCTCTGGGGAAAATAACAAAAATAAGCTTAGTATTTCTGTTTGCTGTATTTCAATATTATTTGGACAAATTTATGCTTCAGTATTTCAGAACTAGGGAAAAATTAATGTCATTACAGCAAGTCCTTAGGAAATATTAATACAACCAGAAATAATCCAAATCAACATGATCTTAGATTCACCGAGAACAAAAAGGTTTCATAGGAGAAATTATTACAGTTTCAAGGTCTGTGTCAAGTTTCTTTAGTATGTAATGAACTCTATTTTAAATGTTCAATTAGATTTGATTTAAAGAAGTATCAAATATTCTACAGAGAACAACTGAGAGCCCATTTATGATTCGAAGCACCACTGACTTCTCTGTATCATCTAAAATGACACAAGATAGTGCTGATGTGTGTGTGCACACAACAAATAAAAGAAAACCTAACTTGTTTGTGTTTTCTCTATTTATGTATCATTCATTCTAATGATATCTTCTGGCTCATTTTTCTCTAAAGAATCAACCCATTTATGATCTTTGTACAGCAATTTGTGTTCTCAAGTTAAACATCATATATGCAGTGTACTCTCTGTGGTACACAGGAGGCTTATAACTTTCTCATTCTGTAGATAATTGATAGTGATAACTATCAATTCTTTTCTAATGTATTCCACCTCTTTGTATGACATTTATAGTACCAAATTATTCTACATAGAATTTTGTAAATATCTTTGTCTATACAGTTTTGATGTGTCCACTGCATATAAGACAGAAATAACGATTTATTATAATTAAGAAACACAGGAAAAAGAATGGACAAATTGTGGTGCAATCATACCATGAATACTACTTGCTAATTAGAAGGAATGAACCACTGATATAGGCAATAACTTGAATGAATCTCACTAAGAGTTTGCTGAGTGAAAGAAACTAGACACGGAGGAATACACACAGCATAATTCCATTTATATAAAAATTAAAAAGGTAAAATCTATGATAATTGCATTTTAAAAATATTTGTGGAGTTGAGATAAGAGAATTGACCGGAAAGGAACAGAAGGGGATGCTCTGGGGTGCTGGAAGTTTTTTATATCCTGGTTTGGGTAGTAGTTGCAAGGCTGTTAACAACTGTGAAAACCTCACTGAACCACACTTAAGATCTATGTATATTATTATATGTAACAATATCTCAAATTTTGAAATGCAATAAAAGGAGAAATATGGGAAGTGATTGTATATCCATTGGTTATTAACAATAGAAAAAATAAAGTTTTTATCTGAATTATCTTACTAAATTCATTTCTCTCATGCCATTCTGATTCTTCTATTGCTGTATAATAAATCACCCAAAACTTAATACTTACTAGTTTGGAATTACAGTAGTTCTTGTGCGTTAAATATTCGAATAGAGTATAGCAGGGATCATTTCTTTTTCACATTTTCTGGGATCTCAGCTGAAAGACTTAAAGACTGGGGCCTGGAACTATTGGAAGGATTGACTAAGGCAGAAAGACTTATTTTCAAGGTGGCTCCTTCATCTGGCTGCAGGTTGGCTCCTTTCCATGAGGCCTCTCCCTGCATCGGCCATCCCGCAGGGCTGGTTGAGTGTCCTCAAAACATGGTGGCTGACTTCAACAAGAACAAGAGATTCGGAAATTGAAAGAGCAAGGCAAAAGCTATCCTTTTTATGATGCAGCCTCAGAAATCACTTAGCAACAATGGAGCCACTTTCTTTTCTTTAAAAGGGATTCATTCAATCCAGATCACATTTAAGGGGAAAAGAATCAAGATCTGTCTCTTCAAAGAAAGAGCATTAAAGAATCAAAGAGTATTCATAATGAGAACCTACTGCATAGCACAGGGAACTCTAGTCAGTGCTCTGTGGTGACCTAAATAGAACGGAAATCCAAAAGAGAGGGGATATATGTATTTGGGCTTCCCAGGTGGTGCTAGTGGTAAAGAACCAGTCTGCCAGTGCAGGGGACATACAAAAGGTGAGTTCAATCCCTGAGTCAGAAAGATCTCCTGGAGGAGGGCATGGCAACCCATATTCTTGCCTGGAGAATCCCATGGACAGTACAGTCCATAGGGTCGCAAAGAGTCAGATATGACTGAAGCAACTTAACACATACCCATGAAGGGGAAGAAAGAGGAAACACTGTAGCAAAGGGGAGAATTTAAAGTTGAGGAAAAGTCTGCCTCTCTTTTAATCGGCAATTGATCAGATAAGTTCCTTGAGATGGGAGAAATAGTCAAAAGGAAAGTCCCTTCGCAGGCTGAGATAGAAGGAAAGAATGTAAGATTAGATAAAACACAGGTTAGTGAGCAGGTGCGGGAGGAAGGCGGTTGATGGAATTTCTATCTTCTGGCCTTGTCTCGAATACGCAGACAATGAATATAGTCTCAATATTCTTCTAAATGATACAGAGCCATTCTACTTCCAAAGCCATCCCATAGCACATTTTACTGCTGTATCTCAAGGATAAGTTCTAATGAAATTACATTATCTTCTGAAATATTCCTCTGAAAGAACAAAACTCATCGTTTTCTATAAAGTACAATAATAATGATGTCTGGGATGTATATACATATATAGATAAATACACACACATATTTACATGTATTTTATAGGTTGCAAAGTACTCAAATGATTACTCTAAATCTAACCAAAACCCTATGAAGTTGAAATTTCTTCAGGGGTTAAGTGACTTGTTCAAGGCTACATTTTTTAAACCATTCTTAAAAATTATAATTAGTTTACAATGTTGTGTTAGTTTCAGGTGTGCAGCAAAGTGATTCATATATATATATATAATATACATATATAAGATTTTTGCAGATTGTTTTCCATTAAAGATTATTACAGGATATTAAATATAGTTCCCTGTGCTGTTTGTAAGTCCTTGCTGTTTGATATATAGCAGTGTGTATATAGGGCTTCCCAGATAGCTCAGCTGGTAAAGAATCCTCCTGCAGTTTGTGAGACCCCAGTTCAATCCCTGGGACAGGAAGTTCCCCTGGAGAAGGGATAGGCTACCCACTCCAGGATTCTTGGGTGTCCCTGGTGGTTCAGACGGTAAAGAATCTCGCTGCGATGAGGGTGACCTGGGTTTGATCCCTAGGTCAGGAAGATCCCCTGGAGGAGGGCATGGGAACCCACTCCAGTATTCTTGCCTAGAGAATCCCCATGGACAGGGGAGTCTGGCAGGATATAGTCCATGGGATCGCAAAGAGTTGGACATGACTGAGTGACTAAGCACAGCACAATGTGTATATATTAATCCCAAACTCCTAATTTATCTCCCACCACTCTTGCTATCCTCTTGGAAGGCTACAAGTCCTCTAACTCCACTGCTCTTGCCACTTATATTTTAGCTGAATGACGTGGAATTTTTTCAGTTTTATTGAGATTTGATTGGTACACAAAAAAATTGAACAAAAATACTGTTCAATATTGATGAATTTTTACTCTATATATCTTGATGGATTTTTATTGAGAAATGGCATTAATACATTGCACACAAAGGCAGTCATACATGGTAAAGGCAAATGTGTGCTAACATATATATTAAATATGCTCACATATATGTTAAACATACATACTTAAGACTATGCTCTCAATTTTACTGTGTGGGTTTTCCCACCAAGCAATTCTCCAATACCAGCTGGCTGTCCTACAATTCAGCTCAATTCTGACACTGTCTACCCAGGTATGCCATCAGAGTCTACAGGTTAGGGCAGTCCCACAAGACTGCCCCCACTTCATATGCAAACTGAAAGTGCAGATGGTAATCTGTACTCCTGATCCACTGATGATAAATCAGAGGTTTCCACAACTCCTTCCTTGGGGTCCATGAATTTAGAACTCAGGAAACGAGTTTACTCACTGAATTGCCTGTTTATTACAAAGGATATTAACGGACACAAATCAATAGCCAGATGAAGAGATACACAGAGTCAGGTTCCTAACAAAGGAGCTTCTGTCCTCCTAGAGTTTGGGGCCATTCAGTGTGGCACGTGGAAGTGTTCTGGTTCACCAACCTGGAAGCTCTCCCAATTCTTTTCTTTTTTGTTTGATTTTTTATGGAGTCTTCCACCAGGAAAGCCCCAGTGACATAGGCATGATTGATTAAATCAGTGGCTGGTGGCTCAGACAGCATAGAATCCACCTGCAATGTGGGAGACCTGGGTTTGATTCCTGAGTTGGGGAGTCCCTGGAGGAGGGCATTTATAGATCCTAAATAGTCATACAATTTACACACAAGATTCATCTGGATTCAGATATTTTTATATATAAAATAT
Source organism: Antilocapra americana (assembly GCA_007570785.1). NCBI lineage: Eukaryota > Metazoa > Chordata > Mammalia > Artiodactyla > Antilocapridae > Antilocapra > Antilocapra americana. Next base: position 15,247,528 of record ML663562.1, on the reverse strand, counting down.
ATCTTTAAAATCCTTGAACTGCATATTTTGTCCATTTTTCTTTTTCTTTTAAGAGTTGTCTTTACATAAAAATGGCTAACAAACACATGAAAAGATGTTCAACATCACTCACCATCAGAGAAATGCAAATCAAAACCACAATGAGGTATCACTTTACACCAATCAGAATGGCTGCAATCCAAAAATCTACAAGCAATAAATGCTGGAGAGGATGTGGAGAAAAGGGAACTCTCCTACACTGTTGGTGGGAATGCAAACTAGTACAGCCACTATGGAAAACAGTGTGGAGGTTCCTTAAAAACCTGCAAATAGTCCTGCCATATGACCCAGCAATCCCACTGCTGGGCATATACACCGAGGAAACCAGAATTGAAAGAGCCATGTGTACCCCAATGTTCATCGCTGCTTTGTTTACAATAGCCAGGACATGGAAGCAACCTAGATGCCCATCAACTGACGAATGGATAAGAAAGCTGTGGTACATATACACAATGGAATATTACTCAGCATTAAAAAAAAATTCATTTGAAGCAATTCTACTTAGATGGACCGAACTGGAGCTCATTATCCAGAGTGAAGTAAGCCAGAAGCAAAAACAACAATACAGTATATTAACACATATATATGGAATTTAGAAAGACAGTGACGAGAACCCAACATGCGAGACAGCAAAAGGAACGCAGATGTATAGAATTGACTCGTGGACTCTGTGGATGAGGGAAAGGGTGGGATGATATGGGAGAATGGCATTGAAACATGTTAATTATCATATGTCTAATCAATCGCCAGCCCAGGATTGATTCTCTGGGCTGGTGCATCGAGATCTCCAGAGGGGAGGGAGGAGGGAGGGGGAAGGGAGGGGTTTCTGGAGGGGGAGCATATGTAAACCCATAGTGATATCATGGCATTGTATGGCAAAAACAATAAAAGGGAGGAAAAAAAAAAAGAGTTGTCTTTAGGAATAACTCAACCAAGACAGTTTGGATGAATTCTAATCAGGTTTTCTAAATAATAACATTAAAAACACCATGAAGTCATTTTAAATATCCTATGTGTTATAAGCAAACTGTATGATTTTCACTTTGACTGCTAATCTTCTTCTTTAGAGTAACTGAGTCACTGTCTGACTTTAAGCCAGACTGACATCCTTTTTCATTTTTATAATATGCAGAGTTCCATAGACTTTACAACGCCCTGCATTTGGTTCTGTATCCAGTCATCACTCTCTCTAAAGACATTTTTGGCCCTAAAGACAAATCTTTGTAGACTGTTCTTTTTCCCCTACCATTCCTCTATGAACTCTCTCTTATATTTATGCGGCAATGAGTGCAAACACTGGACTCAGACAGCCCGAGTTCCAACTGAGGCTCTAATTCTTACCAGCTGTGTGTTCCTTCACCTCTCTAGGCTTCGATTTCCTATCTATGAAATGTGAATATTAAAAGTACTTACCTCATTTATACTATGTAGTGTAAATACAATAGTTCATGCCAACACAGAGGATGTTTCCTGACATGGACAGCTAATCAGCAGTTGTTAGCTATTATCCTAGCCCTGCACTCTTTTCTCTGAGAAGGCAGTGGCACCCCACTCCAGTACTCTTGCCTGGAAAATCCCATGGACGGAGGAGCCTGGTGGGCTGCAATCCATGGGGTTGCTAAGAGTCAGACACAACTGAGCGACTTCACTTTCACTTTTCATTTTCTTGCACTGGAGAAAGAAATGGCAACCCACTCCAGTGTTCTTGCCTGGAGAATCCCAGGGACGGGGGAGCCTGGTGGGCTGCCGTCTACGGGGTCGCACAGAGTTGGATACGACTGAAGCGACTTAGCAGCAGCAGCAGCTTTCTTTTCTAATTCACTTTTCCTTCCTCTGCATTATCTTCCTTTGCTTTTTGGCAAGTCTGTCCTTGTTTCTCCTGCTACACTCCCCACAGAATGTTTAACCTTCCCCATTGTCCTCTTATACTCAGTATCTGATACCTCTGAAATTTCAATACTGAATTAGAGATTTGCTTCACAATGTAATTTTATTTTTCCTCATCACCACACTCTCTACTCAGTCCCTTTTCCAGAATGACCTCTAGAGAAAGATGAGTCATCCCTCTTTCTTCTAATGTTCTATTTCTTTAGCGTGCCCCCTCATCAGAGCTTTGACCCCACCCCTTGCTTCCGGGAAGTGTCTGTGCTCAGTTGCTAAGTCCCATCCAACTCTTTTGTGATCCCATGGACTGAAGCCCACCAGGCTCCTCTGTCCATGGGATTCTCCAGGCAAGAATACTGGAGTGGGTTGCCATTTCATCCTCCAGCCAGATCTTCCCAACTCAGGGATGCCCTCGTCTCCTGTATTGGCAGGTGGATTCTTTACCACTGAGCCACCTGGGAAATCTTTCAGGGAAGTGAACAAACTGAATACTGTCTAGTCATCCACCCCAGCCAATCAGAAAAGGATTGCCATTTTATTTATAATCTTTTGTTATGTCCCTTGTGAAGGTTACATCAAAATAAATAGGAAATTCTCACTTGATTTCCCCAAATGATTTCAGATTGTTTCACAGAATTACTGATATTGCTGATATTTCAAAAACAATGTTTTGATCATCTCACATTAAGCTAGATTAGTGAAATCTTGACAGAAAGAAAGTTTACATTTCTCAAGTGTTATATTCCCTAAAAGAGCATACGTGGTATAGTATTTGTCAATGATTTTGGCCTGATATTTGTCTTTATGTTGGGGGAATAACTCCTTACCCACTGCTGCTCACCCCATGATCACAAGAGTGGGCCTTTGGACACCGTCTGGCCAATTGTAGTACCCCTGCTCCCTGTCCTGTGTCTAAGGGCCAGGCACATGAAGGGCTAATTCAATGCAGGATGAATCAGAATTCTTCCATGGCATAAGATAAGGATGCTGGGATGGGATGTGGTCCTCTCTTCTTTCAGAAGGAAGGCTGCCAATTGTAGGGTTTCTCTCCCATAATCTGGAGGGGTTATTCCTATGACAGGTGAGAATAAGGCCAATGAGCAAAGAGGAACAGAGGCTAGAAGAGCCAAAAAGTTTGGGGGGTTTATGGAGGGGGTAAAGAGTAGAGAGGTTTGTTGACATTTGAGCCTCAGAAAACAGGTGTACCTAAAACAGCTCATTGATGTTCTGACATCCCAAGGCAGGAGGTGGTCTTGCTCACACTGCACCATCACTCTTGACCTGCACAAGGGACTCAGTCAGTATTTGCTGAATGGTTAAATAAGTCAACAGGACAACAAATATTCCTTTGGCTTAATTATTTTTATCCCTCAAAAGTGAAGGATGCACCCACCCAGGTGAATCTCAGCTCTGCTGTGAGCATCCTCACCTCAGCAACCTAATAAAAATATACAGGAGTAACAAGTGAGCAGTGAGTTCATTTCCAAAGACAGGAATGTTAAAATATCAGGGTGGGGTTTTCTCTGTCAAATTATATCAGAAGATACCAGTTATATCAGAAGATATGAAGCCTTTGTAGGGCAGGATAGATATTTTATAAAGTGTCTATTTACAATATGTTTGCAACGTGGCAGATGAGGAAATGCCAAGTGCTATTTTATAATCTACACCACCTTCAGCTTAGGTGTATTTGTATGAATACTATGCTCAACTAGCTAATTATACTTGGAATTTTTGTTTCTCTTTTATTAGCCTAAATCATAAAATTAAGTACTAGGTTAACAGATACTGCTTTTAAGCCAGGGATGTTGGTGGGAATCACCTATAGAATATTAAAGACATGTTTTTGTTTTGAATGTCTGATTTAGTTATATTTTAGGTGGAGTCTAGGTGGTTAGTCCATTTGGGTTGCACCCGATCCCTGGGTCAGGAAGATCCCCTGGAGGAGGAAATGGCAAACCACTCCAATATTCTTGCCTGGAAAATCCCACGGATCCAAGAAGAGCCTGGTGGGGTACAGTCCCTGGGGTCACAAAGAGTCAGACACACCTGAGTATGCATGCTTGTGATTAAGTACCACTCTGAAAATCTGCCCAGAACACACTCCAAGCTAACTCAACACTCTAGCCATCACCTAAGGCAATACGAAACATTCCTTTTTCAAAGACTAACTGTAACTTTATAATTTTCTTTCTTCTTGGTACTTCTTTCTCAAGAGTGAGCAATGTACAATGTTCTTTCTTGAGTTCACTCAATAAACATTTCCTGACTGCTTGAGATGGCCAAGTAAGCCAGCAGGCACTGATGGTCAAAAGGCAGCCGGTTCCTCCTCTCAGGGAGCTCACATTCAACTGGAGGGAGACAAACACATAAATAGAGAAGCGCAATAAAGTGTTACATGTGCATGGACAGAAGTGTGTGTAAGGTAGAGCAAGGCATAAGGGCACAGCGATTCCACTAGAGCGCATCATAATCTAAGGCACACAGCCTGTGTACCTGGGAAATGTGTGGGGGAGCAGAGGGACCATTCAACCCTGTGGGTTCTTATCTATGGAGTGACTCTTGGATGTGAGATGTTGGACCTACTGGTTCAGAATTACCGCATCATGGCACCCAATGAACAGCTCCTTATTTATGCCCGGTCCTTGAAAACAAACCTTCCAAGTTTCAGTTTGGTGGTCCTCTACTTCAGGGTAGTGAAGATACAATCAGACCAGGACACAGTGGGCAGAGCTGATTGACTCCGTGTGTGCATGCATGCTATGTTGTCTCAGTTGTGTCTGACTCTTTGCACCAGGCTCCTCTGTCCATGGGATTCTCCAGGCAAGAATACTGGAGTAGGTGGCCATTCCCTTCTCCGGGGATCTTCCCGACCGAGGGATCGAAGCCAGGTCTCTTATGTCTCCTGCTTTGGCAAACAGGTTATTTACCACTAGTGCTGCTTGGGAAGCCCCTCAACCATATAGCTGGGCCCTCGAAGGACAGCCCTCTCTCAGCTCTCCTGAGTACTGAAGAACCAAGGTCTTGCTGGAGTTCATGAACCCCCTGCCTGTCAATCATCTGCAACTTTCTTCAGCATCTATTTTTCACTTAGTCATATTTTTTATCCCCAAGCCATCTGAAGAGCATTGTTTTCAATATCATGCATTATTTTTTTATGTTTCTAAAAGCCTAAACAATCCATATTTTAAATCAAAATAATCTTCTTGTGCATCCTGTTTAGAGAGAGCTGAGAAAGCCTGTGAAATGCTTACTGAAGGAAGCTGCTTGAGGTTTAATTAAGAATGAAACTAGCACCTAGAAAAAAATTCATCAAGATACTCAAAGTGGTTGCTTGGGGGCATTGGGACATGTATGATGTTTTCCTCTTCTTCCTATTTTTCTATTGTTCATGAATGGGCACACAGTATTATGATGTAACCAAACCAAAACACAAACCAAACCAAACACCTCCCCATACCCTTAGTTTTCAAAAGAAATTCACTTCAGTAGAGATTGAGTCTTAAACTTATTTTAGAGTCACCTAAATAATGGAGAATAATGGAGGTACATAACAGATGCTCAGTTAAAAAGATATTAAACTTGGTAGATGAAGAAATTCTCTCTGGATTGAATTTTCATATATTAATTGAATTTAGTTTCAAAAATGAAATTCTGCTAAAGTTATATTTTTAAAAGAAAAGATAGGTATAATATACTAAGACAAAAGCAAAAATTTCTGAAAGTATGAGGGGTTATAGTAAGCCAGTGGTTCTTATCCTTGACTGTGTATCAGAATCACTCATTATATTATTTTTAAATGTCTGTGACCAAGACCTTCCTCTAGAGATTCTAATTCAGGAAGTGAGTTGACATACAGCGTCTGCACTTTTCAGAGGTTCCATAGATAATCTTGATGGATAGCTGGGGTTGTAGGCCATTATCCCAAATGAAATTCATCAATCAATCCAGGCACCAACTAATGCATCTGAAATGACCTGGGTCCTCCAACTTTGTCAATGAAAAGAAGGTAAACTTTAACTAAGTAAAGCTCTAATTGCTCAAACAATTGGAACTTTTCTTTGGGAAATTTAGTAAAAAGATGATTGAAGAGCCACCCAATAATCATCCTTATTACTTAAGGCTTGTGTAAACCTAGCCTGCTAATTTTATTCTATTAAAGATTGATTGCTAACTTGGGACAGAAATGTAAAGTCAGGTAATCACCTTATCCCTCCCCTTCCGTTATCTCCTCCGCATAGTGAATGCTGGCTTAGCTTCTATTGAATGAACAAGTGAATGAGTGAGTGAATGAATGGATGAATGATTCTGCTTCCTCATTTTCACTGAGAGCCTCAGGTTAGCTGTGCCATTTGCCCACGGACTCACTACTAGTAGATGGCAGTGTTGTGTCTCAAAATCAGAAGGGCACATTCTCAGTGCTCCATTCCCCTCAATCAGCCACATGCTTTACTCATCTCCAACGAGTGTTGATTGTCCCAAAAGATAAATCCATCCTTCCAAAATAATTTCAGCTTCCATAGACAGTATTTAAAATAATGTGCCACACAGAGCTTAAAAGCAATTCTATAACCTTAATTAACAAAACTACTTAGAGCAACAGTAACACCATGTGAGTGGAACACCTTCCAAAGTGACTACTTCAAAAGAAACAAATTGATCTCTACCTATAAATTCTGGTCTTAAAACTCAGTCTTTGATTTCGAATTGCACAATGTACCTTTCAGTTTTAAGTGTTCAAATGAGGGGCATCAATGTGGCAGGTTTAGTTACTAATTTCCATCAGGCCAGTATCTCACAGGACAAATTTGGCTCAGATCATCCTATAAACAATAATAAAAAAATATATAGCTAAACTTTGATCTGTAATAATGGGCATCTCTGTTTTCACAACTATACATTTTTAGATATGATTACCAGATCACCTACCTAATTGCCTCGTGTAAACTATCCTGTTGAATCACGAGAAACTAGTGTTTTTTTAATGCATTCTCACCACACCCCTTTTATAAGCCACCTTTGGGGAATAAATTATAAGAAAAAGGTATCACAAGAAGGCTACCATTGTTGACCAATCTCCCTTCATCAATAAGAAAGTTGGAATAGGACTTTGGCCTTAAATAATAACTTTTGTTTAACAACATAATTTTTGCTGTGATCATTTCTTCAAACAGAAGATAACAGAATTTGGATAAACAAAGAAATGGATAAAATGCCTCAACTATACCGAGAACAGTTTCTTTAGACATAAAGGGGGAAATAAGTATTAAATTCTAGGAAAAGAAAAAGATTTTCACAGATATCATAGTTTTGTACTAATATGACCAAAATGAGAGAGAAAAAGAAAAGTGTGTATATGCTCAGTAGTGTCCAACTCTTTGTGACCTCATGGACTATAGCCCTCCAGGCTCCTCTGTCCATGGGATTCTCCAGGCAAGAATACTGGTGTGGTCTGCCATTTCCTACTCCAGGGGATCTTCTCAACCCAGGGATCAAAGCCGCATCTCTTGCATCTCCTGCATTGGCAGGCAGATTCTTTACTACTGCACCACCTGGAAAGCCCAAGAAAGAAAATAGATCCCTTTTAAGCAAAAGTAAAACTTGTATGAGATTCTGTACAGTGTAAGAGAATCATTCTGGTTTTGTTAAACCTGCTTCTCATTCTCAAACAGTATCTTCTCTGGAGAACAGCCAAACCAGCAAGGATTATGGAGGGTGTATCAGTGAGAACATCTGAATGAACTGGCAGACAATACGGCTTATTTCTCCCTTGTTGTTTAGTCACTAAGCCGTGTCTGACTCTTTGGGGATCACATGGACTGTAGCTCACCAGTCCCCTTGGCATGGAATTGACATGGGATTTCCCAGGCAAGAATACTGGAATGGGTTGCGATTTCCATCTCCAGGGGATCTTCCTGACCCAGGGATAGAACCTGGGTCCCCTGTATTGCAGGCAGATTCTTTACCGCTGTGCCACTGGGGAAGACCTATTTCCTCCTTAGACAATTTTAATTCTTCTATCCAGACCTATAAATTCTGCTGCGTATCTTTCCACTTATATTCTTGTCTTCAGGATGCTCTATGCGTGCAAACAATCCTTGATAGATGTTTAGCTTGGAGCTGAACTCAGCATTTGAGTCCCTTACTTGTGTGAGATGCTGTATGATTAGGAGAAAATGAAAAGACAAAAAAAAAAAGAATCTAATTTCCTCTCCATTCCTTTGAAAAGATCTCAAGCACCTTTCAAGTTTTCTTGTATCTTAAAGTAATGCTTCTTTCACCCCAGAATATCTCTCTGGACTCAAATTGTTTTGTTATTAAACCATGAACTTGAAAGTTAAATTTCAGATTTGGGAAAAATATGCTATTGTGCCCAGAACACCCAGGGGATAGTTAAATGGGAGAAATCAAATTTCTTTAACTCAGTGGTACAGTTTATATTTTGTAGCCTGAGCTTATGTATGTCAGGTAGGTCGTGTGATGGCAGGGCTTTCTGAACTGATGTGGGAAGTGAAGTAAAACGTCCCTTCCCTTCCTGTCACCTCTGACGAGGTTCCTAGGTTCCACCAGCATCCTAGTGTCTAAAGGTGTTGGGACACTCTGTTCATTGTGTCAAGAAAAGAAAGTTCACCGCTCGGTGCACGATCGTGTGAATGAATATTCAGCACCTCCAACTCAGACTCTCGGCTAATGGTCGAGATGCTGAATTTTCAAGGGCCAATGGTGTGGCCTCCTTCTTGCAAGCTGCCTTTCCTTTTTAGCAGTTTCATTATTTGTTCACACCTCCAGGAGAAGAAGTGGAGAAAAAGATGAAATATAAATTCACCAACTGTTTTTCAGCTACATCCAAAGTTCTTCGACTATTTGCCAAAGTACTGTAGTTCCGGGAGGGCTTGTGGGAGAGCACAGGGCAGGCAGGGGACACTAGCCTTTGCTGTGCCAACAAAAATGCCACACGGGGCACCCTTCTTCACATCAGGACCTGGTGAGTCTCTTCATACAAAAAGACAGCGTCTGAAGTAAATATTTAACTATGGCACTGAAAGAAAGAAAATAAAAGAGCCTGGCTAAACCGCGGATCCAGCTCTCTGAAGGTTCCAATTATCCAAGTGCTGCCCTGAGCAAAGAGATTGCAGCACTGTGTGTGTGGAAAGGAGACACACAGAGCGTGCACTTCTGAAAACGGATCGGTTCTGTTGCCACTTTCAACAGGTAGCCTTAAACTGAGGCATGAACGTGAGTTTGTTTGTTCTTGATGACTTTCACATAGTTTGCTGTCGCCATTTTGCAAGGCCTCTTAGAAGGCATTTGGAACGAAAGTCATAAGCAGTATAGCCAGTGTTTCTGATGCTGTTACGGGTACAGTCATGAGAAACTGAACACAACGCCCATGCAGAGCTTTTGTTTATCAGTGATGGATTAAGAAATACAAAGTGCCCAAGAGAAACTGAAAAGTACAGGGGATTTCTCTTGACATGGGCCTGCATTGCTTTTGAATCCTTCTGTGTCTTGATGGTACCGTGTTCCCAACCTCCTTTCCCCACCCCATGTCCTAGTGCCTGGCTTCTACACCCAACAAAAGAGGAAAAGGTAATCCATCAGTATGCATGAAAGCCAGTCCATAAGTGACAAGTTTCGTCTCTTCCACTCCTTCCCATTACCCTCTGCAGAAAAGCACAAACCTCTTAGCCAGAATCCCTTGCTGTTCATTCTGCCCTCACCGTCTCCTTTCTGTCTCTTCTCCAGGCACATGAGAATCCTTCCCTCCCTTAAGATCTGCTGCCTTCTCGTTGCTGGGCCTTTGAACACTCTGTTCTCTGTGCCTGGGACACTCTTCTCTGCCCTCCGCCCCAGCCATCTCCCTCACAGCCTTGGTCAGCTCTGCCCGTGAAGCCCTTCTGCAGAGCACCCGTGCTTCTCCTGTGAAAGTCGCCCTGTCGTGGTTAGTCCTTTGTGTCCTGTCGTGATTCTTCCTCTGCTGTCAGCCTACGAGTGTCTGAGCACTTTTATGTTTATTGCTGCAGTCTCAGCACAGAGTCTGGCCTACAGCAAGTGCCAAGTAAATACTGACCATGCTCTTAACTGGGGGACTTCCCTAGTGGCTCAGATGGTCAAGAATCTGCCTACAATGAAGGGGACCTCAGTTCGATCCCTGGGTTGGGAAGATCCCCTGGAGAAGAAAATGGTTAAGTTCAGTTCAGTTTAGTCGTTCAGTCCTGTACAACTCTTTGTGACGCCACGGACTACAGCACACCAGGCCTCCCTATCCATCACCAATTCCCAGAGTTTACTCAAACTCATGTCCATTGAGTCGGTGATGCCATCCAATTATCTCATCCTCTGTCATCCCCTTTTCCTCTCGCCTTCAATCTTTCCCAGCATCAGGGTCTTTTCAAATGAGTCAATTCTTCCCATCAGGTAGCCAAAGCTTGGGAGTTTCAGCTTCAACATCAGTCCATCCAATGAATATTCAGGACTGATTTAGTTTAGGATGGACTGGTTGGATTTCCTTGCAGTCCAAGGGACTTTCAAGAGTCTTCTCCAACACCACACTTCAAAAGCATCAATTTTTTGGTGATCAGCTCTCTTTATAGTCCAACTCTCCCATCCACATATGACTACTGGAAAAACCATAGCTTTGACTAGATGGACCTTTGTTGATAAAGTAATGTCTCTGCTTTTCAATATGCTGTCTAGGTTGGTCATAGCTTGTCTTCCAAGGAGCAAGTGTCTTTTAATTTCATGGCTGCAATCACCATCTGCAGTGATTTTGGAGCCCAGAAAAATAAACTCTGACACTGTTTCCCCATCTATTTGCCATAAAGTGATGGGACCAGATGCCATGATCTTAGTTTTCTGAATATTGAGTTTAACCCAACTTTTTCAGTCTCTTCTTTCACTTTCATCAACAGGCTCTTTAGTTCTTCTTCACTTTCTGCCATAGGGTGGTATCATCTGCATATCTGAGGTTATTAATATTTCTTCCAGCAATCTTGATTCCAGCTTGTGCTTCCTCCAGCCCAGTGTTTCTCATGATATACTTTTCATATAAGTTAAATAAGCAGAGTGACAATATACAGCCTTGACATACTCATTTCCCTATTTGGAACCAGTCTGTTGTTCCATGTCCAGTTCTAACTGTTGCTTCCTGACCTGCATACAGATTCCTCAGGAGGCAGGTAGGGTGGTCTGGTATTCCCATCTCATTCAGAATTTTCCAGAGTTTGTTGGGTCTACACAGTCAAAGACTTTGGCATAGTCAATAAAGCAGAAGTAGATGTTTTTCTGGAACTCTCTTGCTTTTTTGATGATCCAGGGGATGTTGGCAATTTGATCTCTGGTTCCTCTGCCTTTTCTAAAACCAGCTTGAACATCTGGAAGGTCACGGTTCACGTATTACTGAAGCTTTGCTTGGAGAATTTTGAGCATTAGTTTACTAGCATGTGAGATGAGAGCAATTGTGCGGTAGTTTGAGCATTCTTTGGCATTGCCTCTCTTTGGGATAGGAATGAAAACTGACATTTTCCAGTCCTGTGGCCACTGCTGAGTTTTCCAAATTTGCTGGCCTATCGAGTGCAGCACTTTCACAGCATCATCGCTTAGGATTTGAAATAGCTCAACTGGAATTCCACCACTTCCACTAGCTTTGTTCATAGTGATGCTTCCTAAGGCCCACTTGACTTCACATTCGAGGATGTGTGGCTCTAGGTTGGTGATCACACCATCATGATTATCTGGGTCATAAAGATCTTTTCTGTATAGTTCGTCTGTGTATTCTTACCACCTCTTCTTAATATCTTCTGCTTCTCTTAGGTCCATACCATTTCTGTCTTTTATTATGTCCATGTTTGCATGAAATGTTCCACTGGTAACTCTGATTTTCTTGACGAGATCTCTAGCCTTTCCCATTCTATTGTTTTCCTCTATTTCTTCGCATTGATCTCTGAGGAAGGATTTCTTATCTCTCCTTGCTATTCTTTGGAACCCTGCATTTAGATGGGTATATCTATCCTTTTCTCCTTTGCCTTTCGCTTCTCTTCTATTCACAGCTATTTGTAAGGCCTCCTCAGACAGCCTTTTTGCCTTTTTGCATTTCTTTTTCTTTGGGATGGTCTTGATCCCTGCCTCCTGTACAGTGTCATGAACTTTGGTCCACAGTTTTTCAGGCATTCTGTCTGTTAGATCTAATCCCTTATATCTATTTGTCACTTCCACTGTATAATCGTAAGGGATTCAATTTAGGTCTACCTGAATTGTCTAGTGGTTTTCCCTACTTTCTTCAATTTAAATCTGAATTTGGCAATAAGGAGTTCATAGTCTGTGCCACAGTCAGCTCCCAGTCTTGTTTTTGCTGACTGTATAGAACGTCTCCATCTTTGGCTGCAAAGAATATAATCAGTCTAATTTCGGTGATGTCCATGTGTAGAGTTTTCTCTTGTGTTTTTGGAAGGGCGTATTTGCTATGACCAGTGCATTCTCTTGGCAGAACTCTACTAGCCTTTGCCCTGCTTCATTCTGTACTCCAAGGCCAAATTTGCCTGTTACTCCAGGTATTTCTTGGCTTCTTATTTTTGCATTCTAGTCCCCTATAATGAAAGGGACATCTTTTTTGGGTGTTAGTTCTAGCAGGTCTTGTGTGTCTTCATACCGTCTGAGCCACCCACATCAAAAAATGTGACCTTGAACTTCATGGCCTCAAGTAATTTGATAACTGTTATATAGCTGACACAGGAGATTTGATCCATAGGCCAACAGTGAACTGACACTTGGGGCCTTATTCAAATGACAATATGAACTAATCAGAATCCTCTCTGGACAGTCTTGAATTGGAAACTGAGCAGCTAGTCCTGTTGTTAGTGGATGTCAGAGACAGCCAGTTTTGATACACATGGTAGAGAACTGGATGAGGCCATGCTGGGTCTCGTGCGCTTACTGAAGTAAGGAGCTGGCTGCTGCAGAAGAGTGAGCATATAGTCAGAAACAGTTGAAAGAAAGACCAAGTATTACCAAGACTGAGAGATACTAACTCCAGTTCCTGATTTTTCTGGCTTCCAGTTTCTAGGATTTCTGTTGCTAGTAACCAAAGGATTTATGATTAGAACCAAATTACCTCAAGATTTCTGGTAGCCAAGGAACCCAGTTAGTCCTTCCAGGTGAGCCTAAGAAGTAAAAAGGTGTTCTTTATGGGAGGTCAGGCAACAGGTGGTGCTGATCCTTGCGGGGGGCTTCTGTTACTTCCACAGTCCCTCCCCTGGGATGATCCTGACTGAGGATGAAAGATGGAGAGACTGAATAAATTATTTAATTGGAACAATTCAGGTTAAAATATCTAAATGAAAACAGAGAGAAAGAGACCAACAAAGCAAAAAGAATTCCTACATCTCAATTTTTTTGTAGTTTAAGAAATTCAAAATTCTATACTCAGAATATATTCCTTTTTAAAACCATGAAAATATGGCTTTGTCATTTTTTTTAATTTTTAGAAACAATATCTGTTTATTACATAAAATTACACTACCCATAGTAACTAACAGCTTTAGTAAACTGTCTCTGAAATGTAGGTTTCAAAGGATGAGTATCACCTTGGATTTTCCATATAGCTAAGAAACTGAACTGGGTGTGATTGTCTAGATATGATTATCATCATTGTTTAAAAAATGAAAATTTCCTTAAAGATCACAAAAAAATTTTCTAGGTGGTAAGAGAAAGAAAAGACAAACCATAGAGTGGGAGAAAATATTTGCACATCACACAGACAAAAGACATATCCAGAATAAATAAAGAACTCTCAAATTCAGTAACAAAAAACCAAATAGTTCAATTAAAAACATGGGCAAAAGATTTGCATAGATACTTCACAAAAGAAGTATATGGATGGCGAATAAGTACTTGAAAAGATGTATAATATCATTAATAATTATGGAAATGCAGATTAAATGCAGATATCACTATACATTCATTAGAATGGTTAAATTTAAAAGACTGCACATTCCAAGGGTTGACAGGAATGTGGGGAAACTGGAACTTTCATTCACTACTGGTAGGCATGCACAATAGTACAAGCACCATGGAAAAGAGTTTGATAGTTTAAAAGTTAAGCATACATGTGAACCAGCCTAAGAAAAATGAAAGCTTATGTCCACACAAAGATGTGTACACAGATGTTGATAGCATATTTGTGTATTTGTAGTAGCCCTTAAGTGGAAACAACCACATTGAAGAATGAAAAATAATTATTCCAAAAGAAGAAAGCAAAACATAAAAAGTACATATAATGCTATGAAAGCCTAGAAAATCCAAACTTATCTACAGTGACAGAAAGCTAATCAGTGGTTTCCTGGAGGTGGTAAGGGAGATGGGGAGGACAAGGAGGGATGGATTATAAAACTTTTGGAGGGTAATGGATTTGTTCATTATCTTGATTGTGGTGATGATTTTATGGGTGCATAGGTCAAAATTTATTAAATTGTACTTTTTAAATATGTGCAATTTATTACATGTCAATTAAACTTCAATAAAGCTGTTAAAAATGAAAAAAAATCAGATGTGATCAGTATTAGTGGTCTAAGTTGAGCCTGAAAAGAAATCAATATTTAACCAAGATAGTTTTTAAAGATCAGGTATGTAAATAAGTTAGTGATGATGCCCTGCAAGTGTATTTGACCTTCAAATGTCTAACATTTTTTATGGCTACAATGAGGAAGTTTCCTGATTTATTTTTACTTCATCCTTACTAGGTTATAAACAACGTGTATTTGTTTTCTTGGTGACCAATGAAATACTGGCCACTTCCTCCCAAGGATACTTTTAACCATGAGACCTCTGCTTTCCATGTCTTAGGATGTTCCACTAAAAGAAATTTATGAATTTAATACAGAAATCATATGTACTACATATTTCATCTGAGTTTTTGAAATGGTTGCAACCTTGTCTATCAGTTTTATGATACTAAATAAATCTCCTTTTCTTCATTCATCCTCAAAGACATTATTTAAGCTTAATCATCCACATGTATGGGCCACAGTCAACAGAATAACAAAAAGAAATAAGAAAAATGATCAGGGCAATGTATTTTAATGTACTGGGATTTAGCTTACAAATTTCTTGAAACAAAATTTCAAGATATAATGGCTGGTCCATCAATCCTTAGAACAGCTTTTTAAGAAAAATACCATGGGCTTCTAATACAAGATGATTGAGCACATTTATCTGCCTGTCCTCTTTCCCAAGACCCTATTTAAATGGCCATAAAGAAGGTAAAGAAGGAGAAGGAAGAGGAGAAAGACGAGGTAGAAGAGGAAAAGAGAGGGGAGGGGAGAAGAAAGGCATAAGCTTGCAAGAGTACAGAGATAGGAAAGGGAAGGAGTCATCAGCATTTAAAGAAAATCAGAAAACCTCTGGACATTGGGAAGAGGAAGGGAGGACGTTGACAGGAGAAGCACGCCCAATTATTCCCTAAAAGAAGGGGTGCAGAGACAGTGTCCTGAGGAGAGCCCTAGGGAGACTCTGGGTTCTGGATCTGTAGGAATAGAGGGCAAAGGTCAGAGGTGGGCCTGAAAACGTAGGATTTAATTAAAACTCTCTTTAGAGAACAGTGGCACCTATCATCCCATCTCCACCTTTGCTTTTCAATGCTGAATGGCACTCTTCCAGACCGACCTGACATTTACCCCCACACTCTTTCTAAATGAAATAGCTGAGATTTCTAGCTAGCAGGTCATGCCCCACAGTAAACTCCCCCAGTTCTGGAAGTTGGAAAACTCTAGAAGCCTGCCAGTCATTCTATCCTGCCTCCCCAAAACAGAATGATCGAAATGAATGACCCTCAAAAGGAACACAGAGAATTGGGGATACAGAAGAGGACTAGCTAACATTTTTAAAGAATCTTCCTGGGCTATCAATGAAGATATTGCATCCATAAAATAAGAATTTGAAGTCATCAAAACAGTGGATTAAAACAAGAGGTCAGATGATTCAGGCAGAAAATGAGAAAGAGCTCTGTAGATGAAGTAGATTCCTTGTATTTAGTGATTATATTAATGTAATCAATGATCAAAAATCAGAATATTTTTGAGTATACACTGAAAACATATTTGACTTTCAGGCTGGAAATTTTCTCCAGATCTTCAGCTGTTCAGTGATATTTCAATCAACTTGTAGATGCAATATAGGAAAAATAACTTGATACAGGATAAAAATGTTATCAGCTTTGAATCTTCTTCTTCCTTAGGGTAGAGACAAGAGACTGTCTAAAACCATAATGTAATAAAAAAGGAAAAAGAGGTGGTGGGACAGCAAGCAGAGTTCTAATTATCTTACTTAAAAAGGTATATTAGCATCTATTTAGGGATAAATACACTGAGCTGTATCCCCATCTCTCACAGCAGGGACCTTTTAGACACTGTGTAAAATTTCCAGTCAAAGTAGAGGAGTAAGCCTATTTATTTAGAATTGTGATAGGAATTACACCTGGCACTGAAAATAGCCATGGATAAGAGAAGATGTTTACCTCTGGAGAGTCAAAGTGATGGACTAAAGACCAGGAGATATTTTTCCCACCCAAAGCCTTCTGGAATATTTGGATTTTCTTATCATGTTCTTGAATTATTTTCGAATTTTTAACATTCTAAAGTGAGTGTATATGAATTAAGCACTGAAAATGAGCACTGAAACAAGCCGGATCTATTGCCCATCAAATATTATGAATGACTCTTGTGCCTTGGGGCAGTTTCACTTGATCTACACCTTGGGGCAGTATCTTATTTGATCTACACCGAAGGGGCAAGGAGGTGCTGCTTTCTTGTACTCGGTGCCTTTAGATGGTTCCCCCATGCACAGAGGTACGAGCTGGCACAGGTAAAGCCTGAGCTGGAGCCCTCTGATGCCAACTTCAGTATTCTTTCTTCTGTACCAGCAGTCCTCAAAAGTTTGGTTTCCGATTCTTTTATACTCTTAATAATTATTAAGAAGCCCAAAGACATTTTATTTAAGTGGATCACACTTATGGATGTTTACTGTATCAACAGTTCAAACTGAGATCTTTAAAAATATTTATTCATAAATGCATTTAAAAACAAAATAAAAATTCATGTACTAACTTAAATATTTTAATAAGTATAATTCCCCAAGCAAAGAGTGAAAACAGGGACATTGTTTTAAATATTTGTAAATCTCTGGGTTGATGGAAGAAAGCTGGGTTCTCATAACTGCTCTGCACCCATTGTATTGTGAGAACACACATCAAGTAAGCTCTGGGAAGACTTCACTGTTCACATAAGAAGGGCAAATAATATCTTAGTATAATTAAGAAAATAATTTTGACTTTATAACTCCCCTGAAAGGGCTTCAAGGACCTCCAGGGGACTCCAGACTCTACTTTAGATTCCACTTTTTCAGGAACCTTTCCATGGTCTCCCCAGGAAGAATTCAGTCACCTTCAATGTCATCCCCACAGTTCATTCGTTGAACCTCAAGTCAGTCCTGATGTTTGTATAACAGCTGTTGACAAATCCATGTACTCTACTAAGCTGTGAACTCATCTGTGGTTCAGCCCCAACCTAGTGCCTAGTACAGGGATATATGCTAGGAAATAATCACTGTGGGATACATCAGATAAACAAAGCTCCATACAATGTACCACAATACCACAACTGAATGAGCTCCAGTGCTCCAGTGGGCTTCCCAGATGGTGCTAGTGGTAAAGAATCCAAAAATGAAAGGGATGCGGGCTGGATCAGGAAGACCCCCTGGAACAGGAAATGGCAACCCACTAAAGTATTCTTGCCTAGAAAATTCCAAGGGCAGAGAAGCCTGGTGGACTACAGGGCAGGGGGCCACAAAGAGTTGGACACGACTGAGTACACACACACACAGACACAGTGCTCCAGTATAGAAATGGAGCAACCAAGCTAGAGTACAGGGGCATTGTCAAGAAAAGCTAGCAAGTTAAAAAGGAATGGGTTTTGTTTGCACCTCTGCCACTTACTAGTAGTCTGACTTTTGAGCAAGATCAGTTCAGTTCAG
Organism: Antilocapra americana; assembly: GCA_007570785.1. Taxonomy (NCBI): domain Eukaryota; kingdom Metazoa; phylum Chordata; class Mammalia; order Artiodactyla; family Antilocapridae; genus Antilocapra; species Antilocapra americana. Next base: position 15,229,582 of record ML663562.1, on the reverse strand, counting down.
TCGTTCAGTTGTGTCTGACTCTTTGTGACTCCATGGACTACAGCACGCCAGGCCTCCCTGTCTATTGCCAACTCCTGGAGCTTGCTCAAACTCACAGCCATAGAGTCCATGATGCCATTCAACCATCTCATCCTCTGTCATCCATCCCCTTCTCCTCCTGCCTTCAATCTTTACCAGAATCAGGGTCTTTTCAAATGAGTCAGTTCTTTGCATCAGGTGGCCAAAGGATTGGAGCTTCAGCTTCAGCATCAGTTCATCCAATGAATATTCAGGACTGATTTCCTTTAGGATGGACTGGTTGGATCTCCTTGCAGTCCAAGAGACTCTCAGGAGTCTTCTCCAACACCACACTTCAAAAGCATCAATTCCATGGTGCTCAGTTTTCTCTATGATCCAACTCTGACAGTCATACATGACTACTGGAAAAACCATAGCTTTGACTAGATGGATCTTTGTTGACAAAGTAATGTCTCTGCTTATAATATGCTGTCTAGGTTGATCATAGCTTTTCTTCCAAGGAGCAAACGTCTTTTGATTTCATGGCTGCAATCACCATCTGCAGTGATTTTAGAGCCCAGAAAATAAAGTCTGTCACTGTTTCCACTGTTTCCCCATCTATTTGCCATGAAGTGATGGGACCAGGTGCCATGATCTTAATTTTTTGAATGTTGAGTTTTAAGCTAGCTTTCACTCTCCTCTTTCACTTTTATCAAGAGGTTCTTTAGTTCCTTTTCACTTTCTGCCATATTTCTCCTGGCAATCTTGATTCCAGCTTGTGCTTCCTCCAGTCCAGCATTTCGCATGATGTATTACTCTGCATAGAAATTAAATAAGTGGGGTGACAATATACAGCCTTGAGGTACTCCTTTCCCGATTTGAAACCAGTCCATTGTTCCATGTCCAGTTCTAACAGTTGCTTCTTGACCTGCATACAGATTTCTCAAGAGGCAGGTAAGGTGGTCTGGTATTCCCATCTCTTTCAGAATTTTCCACAGTTTGTTGTGGTTGCCACAGTCAAAAGCCTAGAGCAAGATACTACATCTCAGTTTCCTCATCTATAAAATAAGGATGAAAGTAGTCCAGACTTGTGAAGTTACTGTGATGGTGAAATGTGATAAGTTATTTAAAGTAATTACTTTTTATTACTATTATAATATAGTTGCTTCACAATGCTAATTTCTACTGTAAAGCAAAGTGAATCAGTTATATGTATATGTATTATATAGTTATACGTATACATATATCCCTACTTTTTTGGATTTCCTTTCCATTAGTTCATACAGCATTGAATAGAGTTCCCTGTGCTATACTATAGGACCTCACTAGTTATCTGTCTTATACATAGCATCAATAGTGTATATATATCAATCCCAATCTCTCAAGTCATACCACTGGCTTTCCCCACTCTGTATCCATACACTGGTTCTCTATGTCTAAATCCCTATTTCTGCTTTGTAAATAAGATTGTCTATACCAGTTTTTCAGATTCCACATATATGTGCTAGTATATGATATTTGTTTTTCTCTTTCTGACTTACTTCACTCTCCATGACAATCTCTAGGTCCATCCATGTCTTTTTTTTTTTATTGTTTTTGCCATACAATGACATGATATCACCATGGGTTTACATATGCTTCCCCTCCGGAACCCCCCTCCCTCCTCCCTCCCCCTCCCCGGGAAATCTCGCTGTACCAGCCCCGAGCATCAATCCTGGGCTGGCGATTGATTAGACACATGACAATTAACATGCTTCAATGCCCTTCTCCCATATCATCCCACCCTTCCCCTCATCCACAAAGTCCACGAGTCTATTCTATACATCTGCGTTCCTTTTGCTGTCTCGCATGTTGGGTTCTCGTTACCGTCTTTCTAAATTCCATATATATGCGTTAATATACTGTATTGTTGTTTTTGCTTCTGGCTTACTTCACTCTGGATAATGGGCATCCATGTCTTTACAAATGAACCAATTTCATTCCCTTTACGTCTGGGTTAATGTTCCATTGTATGCACTTATCCATTCCTCTGTTGATGGACATTTACGTTGTTTCCTTGTCCTGGCTATTGTGAACAGTGCAGCGATGAACATTAAGGTGCATGCATCTTTTGAATTATGGTTTTCTCATGATATATGCCCAGGAGTGGGATTGCCTGGTTGTGTGGTAGTTAAATTTTTAGTTTTTTAAGGAATCTCCATACTGTTCTCTACAGTAGCTCTATCAATTTACATTCCCATCAACAGTGCAAGAGGGTTCCCTTTTCTCCACACCCACTCCAGCAGTTATTGTTTACAGATTTTGTGATTAGGGCCATTCTGACCCATGTGACGTGATACCTCATTGTAGTTCTGATAATGCTTGACAATTAATGAGCACTTTTACATTTACTATTACTTTTGTAACTGAATGCACAGCTCTATGTCTCCATCTCCGCCCTTTGTTTAATAAGTGAGACCAAAACGGGAGGTAATATCTCATTCGGAAGAAGGACTTGCTCAGTAACTATGTATTCAATGAATTTCAAAATATAAAATATCAGATTCTGAACTGAAGCTAATTTCCTCTAACATACTTGGAATTAGCAAATCACAGACCACAGGGAAAAATTAGAGGAATGACAATAGATGATTAGAGAAGAAGAGATGAAGGATACAATTCAGAAATGGGTATATAGATTTTTCACAGTGCTTTGTTACTTTGAAAGGATTTCAATAGTGATAATCAATCCACTTGTTTGAATCTCAGTAAATACATAAAGACTCTTAAATTAGCTCTATATTCCAAGTTGGCTTTAATGTCATTGGAGGGAGATGGTCTGATAATGGCGTAGAACAATTCTTACTCAGAACAATTGGAAATAATTCCACACATTTTGAAGACAAGTTTCTTAGTTCAGCTTTATCCTATACTTACTGAGTTACACTGAAAATAAATTGTTGCTATCAGTCCTCGTTTAATTCCTAATTTTAATGATATGTCAGTTCAGTTCAGTTCACTTCAGTCGCTCAGTTGTGTCTGACTCTTTGCGACCTCATGAATTGCAGCACGCCAGGCCTCCCTGTCCATCACCAACTCCAGGAGTCTACCCAAACTCATGTTCATCGAGTTGGTGATGCCACCTAGCCATGTCATCCTCTATTGTCCCCTTCTCCTCCTGCCCCCAATAGTTTCCAGCATTAGGGTCTTTTTCAATGAGTCAACTCTTCGCATGAAGTGGCCAAAGTATTGGAGTTTCAGCTTCAACATCAGTCCTTCCAATGAGCACCCAGGACTGATCTCTTTTAGGATGGACTGGTTGGATCTCCTTGCAGTCCAAGGGATTCTCAAGAGTCATGTAGTAGTGCTGAATATTCACTTACATGGTATACATTCAGATGTACCTGAAAATACAATTTCTTTGTTACGTTACAGCTTTTCAGATTGAAGTCTGCACATTGTTGGAGGATTGGAAAGTGTGAGGGTGGTCAGTGGGTACATAGTTTCTTTACTACACATGGTCATCCTATCCAGTCATTTGCACTATCTCTTCAGATAACACAGCTTCTGCTTAGATGACTTCAGATAAATGCTTAGCCATTTGGAAGTCGCCTCCCTCCTCTGTTCCTCTCTTTGAAAGCTTCTGGGTGTAGGATAGGGGCTGAGGCTCTGTGTCCTCAAAAAAGAAGCTTGGGGAGATGTAGGGTGTGTCACTCCTTAGACTGTGACAAAATAAGCTGTTTAGCTTTTTTCCAATTAGATTTAAAAACTCAAGTCTTTTTTTTTTCTTTATTGAAGTGGAAAGAAAGCTATGACAAACCTAGACAGCATATTAAAAACAGAGATATCACTTTGCTGAGAAAGGTCTATATAGTTAAAGTTATGATTTTTTCAGTAGTCTTGTACTGATGTGAAGATTTGGGCCATAAAGAAGGCTGAGTATAGAAGAACTGATGCTTTTGAACTGTGGTGCTGAAGAAGACTCTTGAGAGTCCTTGGACAGCAAGGAGATCCAACCAATCCATCCTAAAGGAAATCAGTCCTGAATATTCATTGAAAGGACTGACGCTGAAGCTGAAGCTCCAATACTTTGGTCACCTGATGCGAAGAACCAACTCATTGGAAAAGACCCTGACACTGGGAAAGATTGAAGGCGGGAGGAGAAGGGGACGACAGAGGATGAGATGGTTGGATGGCATCACCAACTCAATGGACATAAGTTTGAGTAAACTCTGGCAGTTGGTGATGGACAGGGAGGCCGGGTATGCTTCAGTCCACGGGATCACAATGCATCGGACACTACTGAGTGACTGAACTGAACTGAATTGATGCTGGGAAAGATTGAGGGCAGGAGGAGAGGGGACAGCAGAGAATGAGATGATTAGATAGCATCACCTACTCTGATGAATTTGAGCAAACTCTGAGAGATAGTGGAGGACAGAGGAGCCTGGCATGCTGCAGTCCATGGGGTTGCAAAGACTCAGACACAACTTAGTGACTGAACAACAAAATAGTTGACTTACAATGTTGTGTTAATTTCTTATGTACAGCAAAATGATTGTTATACACACACGCACACTTCTTTTCCATTACAGGATGTTGAATATAGTTCTCTGTGCAATATAGTAGAATCTTGTTGTTTATTGTCTCACTTTTGAAACTGAAAGCCTAGTCTCCAACACTAGAATCTGTGGTTCAGGTCACTTGCCTCGTCTTCAACTCTTCAGTCTCCTCTCTCCATACCTAAGCCTCTGCTGGTCTCAGCCTCTTTCTGCACTCCTGGCACCTTTCCAGGAGGGTCCCCTCCAAAGGCACACGTGTGAGCAGGAGAACCAGTTGCTCACCTCTTGACTCATGCTGTCCTCTACCCTGATGCCACCTTCTTCATGCCATCTTGGATGTGTATAAAGCCAAAGACTGGAGCTTTTTCTCGGAGCTACAACTTCTCCTACAACACTAGCATCAGAAAAATAAGACCTCAGTCCAAATGGCCTCAGCTTCCATATACCTATCTGGATGTTTCTAAATCCTTACTAACTGAGCTTTCAGGTTCACACGGGAAGTAGGAGTGAGAGGTTGATTACCTGACCTCCTCAGAATTCTTGTCTTCCTTCCCTTGGACCAGAAGGCACAGGATTCAATTTTTCTGCTTCATCTGTGTCATATCCTTTTTTCTCCTCAATCAGCCACCTTCACAGCTTAACTCTCTTAAGGGGTAAGAACTCTCCTCTCTGAACTATGGAAGAACATCTATAATTTAAATTATCATGGCTTAGTCTTTATAGTTATAGAAATTTAGAAAAATCTTTCTGGGAGAAATCTAGCTTAAATGACTATCGTCTTTTTGAAAATCAGATTTTAATGTCTGAGGATAAATACTAACCCCACAAAAGCCCTTTGTTTTCATTCCTTCTGTAACATTCCTAAATCCTCTCGAGGCAAATGGATGCTCTGGAAGAATGAGAAAAATATATGAGAAAACCTAATAAATATATTTCAAAAACGTCCCCCATCAAGAGTGATTTTCATTACTCAGAATCCAGGCAATATTATTCAGTTCAGTTAAGTTCAGTTGCTCAGTCATGTCCGACTCTTTGCAACCCCATGGACCGCAGCACGCCAGGCTTCCCTGTTCATCACCAACTCCCCGAGCTTGTTCAAACTCATGTCCATAAAGTAAGTGATGCCACCTAACCATCTCATCCTCAGGCAATATTACCGGACAACATTAGTTTGCACATTAACTGAAACCCTTCCAACTACTTTTGAAAGGCTGGAAAAAAAAGCCAAAATTGTTAGTAGAAAGCAGAATCAACTCTTTGGGAGTTTCAAAACTAAAGAAATGCTTGCTGACTATAGAAATCATTTTCAAAAGTTGCCCTAGAGTTTCATAATTCCAATCAGCTAACAAGATATTTGATATTGGATAATTCACCCTTATATTGAATTATTTTTCCAAATCTATGCTCAGAATCTTTCTTTCAAAAAAAATTTAAGGCTTCCTTGGAGGCTCAGTTTTAAAGAATCCACTTGCCAATGCAAGAGATGTGGGTTCAATCCCTGGTCCGGGAAGATCCCACATATAGAGGAGCAACTAAGCCCATTCACCACAACTATTGAGCCTGTGCTCTGGAGCCCGGGAGCCACAGCTACGGAAGCCCTCATGCTCTAGAGCCCGTGCTGTGCAACAAGAGAAGCCACTGCAGTGAGAAGCATGTGCACCATAACTACAGAGTAGCCCCTAGAGAAAAGCTCAAGCAGCAACAAAGACCCAGTACAGCTAAAAACAATTTTAAAAAATAAATTAATTAAAAAAAAACTTAAAGTAAATCTAGCTTTCTTTGTTTATCTTTTAATCCTGTTAAGGGTACCACATTTCTCCCAGCCTGACAATCATCTTCAACCCATTTCATTCAAACCACATTTGAATGGCAGGTATCATGTTAGCCACTGTGGCTTGTCTAGGGCACACACACTGTTTTCAAGGAAACTTCTAAGTAGAGTGCTATATCTAATCAATCCCTAAGCCATACAGATCGTTCCTTTGAAATGTGTCTCATGTTTCCTTTTGTTCTTCTTTGCTACTGTCACCATGTCCTCATGTCTGAATGACAGCCACGGTAGTCTGATGCCCACCCTCTCCACATCACCTTCCTCCTGTCAACCAGAGTACACCATCTCCTGATACTTTTGAACCTCAGTGTTGCTGACGTTAGATTAGATTTAATTCCACTTTCCAAAGCCCCCATAGATGACTCTGACGAGCATAAGAACTGTATCCAGAGGTAAAGAGAGAGGATCGACTGCAAGGCCAGTATGATTTCATTCATGGGAAGCAACCATCCATGCTTGCCGCCTACTCCCATGGGGTGGTCCACAGCTGCCTCGGAATACTGGGTCAGATAGACCCTTCCTTCTTGGCATCATTCTGGCCTTTTTTGAACTTCTTTCCTTCATCTTTCTGTGGATGCCTTATGCGCAGAATAATTTCTTAGTGCCCCCTTTTTCAGTGTTTTGTGTCAGTCGCAAATTTAATCCTATGAATGTTTTCTTTGCTATTTATTTTCATTCTCACTGTCTCAAAATACTGAACCAGCAATATTAAGGAATGATGATACTATAACCTTAAGGACTGCAATTAATGGTCATTTCCTCACCGGGGAAGGAGAGGAAGGAGCTGGATGTTTGGTATCTAAGCTCCAGAACCACTTCTACTTCAGAAAAACTCCCACTTCGCCTTGCTCCTGTGTGAGTCCTTAGATCATTGTGGAGAACATGCATGCTAAATCACTTCAGCCATGTCTGACTTTTTGAGACCCTATGAACTGTAGCCCACCAGGCTCCTCTGTCCATGGGATTCTTCAGGCAAGAATACTGGAATGGGTATCCATTCCCTCCTCCAGAGGATCTTGCTGACCCAGGGATCAAACTCGCTTCTCTTACGTCTTTTGCAAAAACTGGCATGCAGGTTCTTTACACCTACCACCACCTGGGAGCACAGACTACCATTAAATCTCTTCAGAGAAAAACTCAAAGTATCCTCACATGGTACAACTATTGGTAAATAAGCTTATCTATCTTTTCTGAATGGAGGGAAAGTCTTTCATGCCTGTTGGTTCCTTGGGTTGATGTGGGTAGAAAGCAGAGAAGATTTTTTAAAAGAAAGCCTGTTTTTTCCTTTTATAGAGAGAAATATGCCAGCCGAGGAGATAAAGACTGAGAAGTTGCTGGAGCAGAACAAGCCACAGATACTAAACTCAAGGGCCCTCTGCAAACCCTACCAGGCAGTTTCAGTCTTATAGAGAGCTGTTCATTGTCCTTTTGTGCATTCTGATGCTTTTTCCAATCTTTTTCTACAAGGTTTTTAATATGTAAGTAACATAAATGTCACACAAAAAAAGTTAAAAGAGATGAGAAGCCAAATCTATAACTTTTCCCCAGTTACTATGTATAAATGTTTCCAGGCTTTTTTTCCTCTCACGTGTATATCTCAATAATATTCTAGACTCCAATAAACGTTTGTTGGATAACTAAATTAATTTTTTAATTACAGGGTAATTACTTTACAACACTGTGATAGTTTCTGCCATACATCAACATGAATCGGCCATAGGTATACTTATATTCCCTCCCTCTTGAACCCCTCCACCCTCCCCATCCCACCTCCCTCCCCATCCCAACTCTCTAGATTGTCACAGAGCACCAGTTTGGGGTGTTGGATAACTAAATTAATTGAATGATGAAAGGCTATAATTATATAGTTACACAACTTGGTGCTCTGATTTTTTTCCACTTTAGTTAACATAACCATTTTATTTTTCATTATTGTTAATGATGCTGAAGCTGAAACTCCAATACTTTGGCCACCTAATTCGAAGAACTGACTCATTGGAAAAGACCCTGATGCTGGGAAATATTGAAGGTGGGAGGAAAAGGGGACGGCAGAGGATAAGATGGTTGGATGGCATCACTGACTTAATGGACATGAGTCTGAGTAAATTGTCACTGTCTTCTTTTTTCATGGTTTTGAAACATTCCATTGAGTGGATGTGACACAGTTTACTTAATAATTCTTATATACTTAGGGAACCTTTAGATTTTTCCTAATTTTTCTATGTAACACTATGATGACAAGAGTATTCTCTTCTTCTGGATAGATTCTCTAGATCAGGAATAGGCAAACGGTTCTTGTAAAGGGCCAGATATAAATCTGTTTAGCTTTGCAGGCCATATGGTCTCTGTCTCAGCCACTCAGTTCTGCCGATGTAATGCAAAAGCAGTCACAAATAATATGTAAATGAATGAGTATGTCTGTGTTCAGAGAAAACTTTATACATGTGCAATGAAATTTATTTAGCTTTTAATGGGTCATTAAATATTAGTCTTTTAAAATTTTGCTTCAATCAGGTGAAAACTATTCTTAGTTCACAAGTTGTACAAAAATAGGTGGCAGGCCTATGGCCAGATGGCATATAGTTTGCTCTAGAGTCTAAGGGAGAAGGCAATGGCACCCCACTCCAATACTCTTGCCTGGAAAACCCCATGGATGGAGGTGCTTGGTAGGCTGCAGTCCATGGGGTCGCTCAGAGTCAGACACAACTGAGGGGCTTCACTTTCACTTTTCACTTTCATGCATTGGAGAAGGAAATGGCAACGCACTCCAGTGTTCCTGCCTGGAGAATCCCAGGGACAGCGGAGCCTGGTAGGCTGCCATCTCTGGGGTTGCACAGACTTGGACACGACTAAAGCGACTTAGCAGCAGCAGCAGCAGCAGAGTCTAAGGATTCCTGAATCAAAGAAAACACAATCAGCCAGGGCCCTGCTGCTAATTTTGACAGCTTCCTTCAACCATATTTCTTGATTGTTAAATTTCTAAGTTTAGGTATTTAAATAATCAATGTTTTTATACTAGAGTACATAATTATTAAGAGACTGTGCAAAAGAGCTCCCACTGCAGTTTGTTACCTCTAAAACATAACATTTTCCTGAAATTGACTTAGAGTGATGAGATTGTATGAAATCATCCGATGCAACTTCTGCAGTGCCCATCTGAAGCAAGAAGCCCAGTTAAAAGGTGTCCAGCAGGAGCATGCCAGAATTTCATCACTTAACCTTAATTTTCCCAGTTCCAACACATTTCATTCTAATTCTTCAATTGAATCTGAGAACACCTGGCCAGCTGCCACCTTAACACACAAAGACAATTATTAACTTAATCCCTTTGCATTTCTTTTTCTATCCTGGATTGATAATGATGAATAAGAATTATTTCCTTTTGTGGGTTGTGAAACTGAAGTATAAAAGTACCTTTTCTCTGACTGCATGGTGACTCAGAAAAAAGGGAAACCATGTTTCCTGCCTCTAGGGCTAACTGTCGAGGTCATAAATTATTATTTATTAACCATCTACTGCTTATATTACACTGTGTGAGGCAAAACGGCTATTAGTCCCATTCATTACAGTACATTAAAAAAATTTTTTTAATTTATTAAAATTGTATCCCAGTTGATTATATTGCTTTAGGCCATAAGTACAAAACCGAAAATATTCAGTTAGGATGCATATAACAAAGCAGCAGTAGTTAAAACATGGTGCATTAAAATATCTGTTTAACAGCCACTATTCTCAAAATCTAGAAGGGGCAGATTTATAAAATGTCCTGAAGGCCAAAGGACTGGGTCAGACCAAGAAAGACAGTGAACTCTTTACAAAGAGGAAATCCTTTCTTTTCCCAGCTTTCTATAGATGCTATTTGGGGCTCAAGATTTGTGGTGAGTTATCTTCTAGAGCTTTTCTTAGTTATTTCTTAATTTTAAAATATGAAGATTGTATAAACCTTTATTCTTGTTCCATCTAGAAGTTAATAACCTTTCAAATAAATACACTCATTTAAGAACTCTTCTTCCTATAACCACCGCTACCCCCACCCCACCCTCACCATCCTCTAAGTATTTTTGTATGGGATGTTTGTATAATCCAGGCAATAAAGTATGCACAAAGAAAACAATCATTTATCTTTATGGGAATGACATGAAAGTTAAGGCCAAAGTTACTCATGGTTGAGGACCACTAATGGGTAAAGTGATATTCCACAAAAATCAGTTTGAAGAGAAGAGTTAGGAGGGGGGTTGCCTATCTGCATCTTTACAAATAAAAGAAGAAATCAAATGTGGGCTTAGTAAATATGTCACTAGTTCTAACTTATATCGAACTGTTGAAAAATACTAACGAGAAAGAGATAAATTCAAAACAGCTTTGATTAGATTTTTAAAGATCAAAATGGTGAAACTTAATAGGGACATTTAATAGGGTGAAATCTAATAGTAACAAATGTAAAAAGATATACCATCAGGGAAATAAAAGTGAACCAAGAATACAAATGCAATATAGGAAAAGAACTGGTTAGGTCTCCATAGGATAGAAAAAAAAACTTGGGCTCATATTTGACAATGAAGCTCATATTGACAAATCAATAATAGAGTATCATTAGGAGATAAGCTAGTATAAATTTAGGATATTTTGATGTTTGTCATTCTGTCATGAATTCAGATGTATGAAAATCATTCTGTGTTAAACCCAAACAGCATGACTTGGAAACAGTGCCTGAGAACTACCTAGAGAGTCTTTAAAACAAAGACTCCAGCACCCAACACTGAAAATATGATATAGTAAGTTCTTGAGAAGGAATCTCAAGAATATGTATTTTAAACAGGTTCGAAACATAATTTATATACAGGTTTGTCTCTGGACAAGGCTTTGAAAAACATTATTCTAGAGAGTGATCAATTCTTTTTGAGTCACTGTTTGTAGCTCAAGTATCTACCCTTGGTACCTGCTGCTGCTGTAACTTTCAGTTGAGTGATCACAGGCCTGAGAAATTAAGAGTAGTTATAATACATTCATGCAGGCAATCTACTTCTGCTTTGTATTTCTTTTAAAACAACTCTTCATTAAAACAATTGCTCAAAAGATACACAGTATGGACAGAGTTTCTTCTGTCCTCTAAGCTTCTTGAAAGCAAGAACTGTTTTTGTTCACCCTGGTGGCCTTAGTACTTAGCACACTGGAGTTCCGTTGTATTTTTTGCTCTATGTTAGGCACAGTGCTATTGATGTTTAATGTTTCAAGGTATGCCATATGATATATAACATATCTGTGCCTAAAGAAATATAAATCTTTACTGGAGTAACAGAGGTTCCCACTTTAAGTAAGTGTTAGTCACTCAGTGTGTTTGACTCTTTGTGACCCCATGGACTGTAGCCCTCCAGGCTCCTCTGTCCATGGAATTCTCCAGGTAAGAATACTGGAGTGAGTTGCATTGCCTTCTCCAGGGGATCTTGCCGATCAGGGATCAAACTTAGGTCTCCTGCATTGCAGGCAGATTCTTTATTGTCTGAGCCACCAGGGAAGCCCTTCCACTTGTATTCAAGCTTTATCACTATGAATAGAAAAATTTTCTCACTTATTCTTATGTTCCACATTCACCTATTTCTCCTGCTCTGGCCGAGGACTTCAGAGTCATTTCGTAGTATCGTAACAATTGATTACAACTTGTCATAGAAAAGGTATTGATTGCTTTTTTAAGTCGACTGTGTCTCACTAGACTCCCTGCATTTTACTGTCAGTACATTCAAATCTAAATCGGCCCTCACTTAAGAAAAACTGCTTTTCTTGTTCTACTAAACTTAGCAGGTAGGCTTGGCCCAGGCTGATACGTCCTCACAACCCCACCCTGCCAAACCCAGCAGGAGTGCAGTGCATATAGGGGATGAATTTTGGCACTGGTGGTCAGGGAATTTGCATTTCAGGGCCCCATGGGACTGAAACAATCAGAGAGACAAGTCTTGGCAGGCTGACTCACTCAGGGCACTTCACAGACAGTAGACTAAAATGCAACCCCAGTGTTCCTATGACCACTCCTTCAAGACTGGAAGAGGTTGTTATTTCATGTTATACATAGTAACAAACACAGAGAGTCAAGAAAAATGAAGTAGCAGGGGACTGTGTTCCAAAGGAAAGAATAAGACAAAATCCCAGGGAAAAAAAACCCAAAAACAGAGACAACTAACTTACCTCATAAAGGGTTCAAAGTAATGGTCACTAAGATAAATTCCCAATCTCAGGAGAAGAATGAGTGATCACAAAACTTCAATAAAGAGACAGAAAATATAAGAAAGTACCAAACAGAAGTCATAGAGCTAAAAAATATAATAACTGAACTGAAATATACACTAACAGGCTCAAAAGAAGACTGGATGAAATTGGAGAAAGGATTAGAGATCTGAAAGACAGGGCAGTGGAACTCATCCAAACAGAGCACCAAGAAGAAAAAGGATTTGTTAAAATGAAGATAGCTTAAGGGATCTCAAGCTATATACATCAAGCAGAATAATATTTGTATTACAGAATCTCAGAAAGAGAAGAGAGAGAAAAGGGACAGAAAACCTATTTGAAGAAATAATGGCTATAAACTTCCTCAACTTGGAGAAGGAAACAGATATTCAGATCAGATTCAGAAAGCTCACAGAGTATTTAATAAGTTGAACACAAAGAGATCCTCACCAAGACATATTACAGTTAAAATGCCAAAAGTTAAAAGAGAGTATCCTAAAAAAAGCAAGAAAAAAACAACTTGTTATATACAAGGGAACCACTATAAGACCAGTGGCAGATTTTTCAGCAGAGACTTTGCATACCAGGAGGGAGTGACATAAGTGCTGAAAGCAAAAACCTTCCAACCAAGAATACTCTACCTAGCAAGGTTATCGTTGAGAACTGAAGGAGAAATAAAAGAGTCTTCCAGTTAAGCAAAAACTAAAGGAAGTCACCAGCACTAAACTGATCTTACAAGAAATATTAAAGGAACTTCCTTAAGCTGAAAAGAAAGGGCACTAGTTAGTAACAAGAAAACATATGGAAGGAAAAAAATCTCACTAGTAAAAGTAAGCGTATAGTAAAGGTAGTGAACTAATCACTTGTAGAACATAAAGGTTAAAAGACAAAAGTATAATGCTAACAAGTATGAAAGGGGAAATTAACAACAACACAATAATAGTGGGAGACTTTAATACACCACTCACACCAATGGATAGATCAACTAGACAGAAAAGTAACAAGGAAATTCAAACTTTAAATGATACAATAGACCAACTAGACCTAATTGATATCTATAGGTCATTCCACCCCAAAACAAGGAATTTCACCTTTTTCTCAAGTGCACACGGGACCTTCTCCAGGACAGATCACATCCTGGGCCATAAATCTAACCTTGATAAATTCAAAAATATTGAAATCATCCCAAGCATCTTTTCTGACCACAATGCAGTGAGATTAGATATCAACTACAGGAGAAAACCTTTCAAAACTTCCAACATATGGAGGCTCAACAACACACTGCTGAATAACCAACAAATCACAGAAGAAATCAAAACTGAAATTCAGTTATGCATGGAAACGAATGAAAATGAAAACACAACAGCCCAAAACCTATGGGACACTGTGAAAGCAGTGCTAAGGGGAAAGTTCATAGCAATACAAGCTCACCTCAGGAAACAAGAAAAAAATCAAATAAATGACCTTACTTTACACCTAAAGCAACTAGAAAGGGAAGAGATGCAGAAGCCCAGGTCTAGTAGAAGGAAAGAAATCATAAAGATCCGGGCAGAAATAAATGCAAAGGAAACAAAAGAGACCATAGCAAAAATCAACCAAGCCAAAAGCTGGTTCTTTGAGAAGATAAATAAAATTAACAAACCATTAGCCAGACTCATCAAGAAACAAAGGGAGAAGAACCAAATCAACAGAATTAGAAATGAAAACGGAGAGATCACAACAGAAAACACAGAAATACAAAGGATCATAAGAGACTATTATCAGCAACTATATGCAAATAAACTGGACAACTTGGATGAAATGGACAAATTCCTAGAAAAGTACAACTTTCCAAGACTAAACCAGGAAGAGATAGATAATATTAATAGACCCATCACAAGCACGGAAATTGAAACCGTAATCAGAAATCTTCCAAAAAACAAAAGCCCAGGACCAGATGGCTTCACAGCTGAATTCTACCAAAAATTTAGAGAAGAGCTAACACCTATTCTACTCAAACTCTTCCAGAAAATTGCAGAGGAAGGTAAACTTCCAAACTCATTCTATGAGGCCACCATCACTCTAATTCCAAAACCCGACAAAGATGCCACAAAAAAGAAAACTACAGGCCAATATCACTGATGAACTTAGATGCAAAAATCCTTAACAAAATTCTAGCAAATAGAATCCAATAACACATTAAAAAAAATCATACATCATGATCAAGTAGGCTTTATCCCAGGGATGCAAGGATTCTTCAATATTCGCAAATCAATCAATGTAATACACCACATTAACAAATTGAAAAATAAAAATCACATGATTATCTCAATAGATGCAGAGAAAGCCTTTGACAAAATTCAACATCCATTTATGATAAAAACCCTCCAAAAAGCAGGAATAGAAGGAACATACCTTGACATAATAAAAGCTATATATGACAACCCACAGCAAACATTATCCTC
Source organism: Antilocapra americana (assembly GCA_007570785.1). NCBI lineage: Eukaryota > Metazoa > Chordata > Mammalia > Artiodactyla > Antilocapridae > Antilocapra > Antilocapra americana. Next base: position 15,214,550 of record ML663562.1, on the reverse strand, counting down.
AATGGTGAAAAACTGGAAGCATTCCCCCTGAAATCAGGAACAAGACAAGGGTGCCCACTCTCACCACTACTTTTCAACATAGTTTTGGAAGTCTTGGCCACAGCAATCAGAGCAGATAAAGAAATCAAAGGAATCCAGATTGGAAAAGAAGTAAAACTCTCTCTGTTTGCAGATGACATGATCCTCTATATTGAAAACCCTAAAGACTCTATGAGAAAATTACTAGAGCTAATCAGTGAATATAGCAAAGTTTCAGGATACAAAATCAACACACAGAAATCCCTGGCATTCCTATACACTAACAGTGAGAAAACAGAAAGAGAAATTAAGGAAACAATTCCATTCACCATCGAAACAAAAAGAATAAAATACTTAGAGGGAGTATTTCTACCTAAAGAATCAAAAGACTTGTATATAGAAAACTATAAAACACTGATGAAAGAAATCAAAGAGGACACAAACAGATGGAGAAATGTGCTGTGTTCGTGGATTGGAAGAATCAATATAGTGAAAATGAGTATACTACCCAAAGCAATCTATAGATTCAATGCAATTCCTATCAAGCTACCAGAGGTCTTTTTCAAAGAATTAGAACAAATAATTTCTCAATTTGTATGGAAATACAAAAAACCTCGTATAGCCAAAGCAATCTTGAGAAAGAAGAATGGAACTGGTGGAATCAACCTACCTGACTTTAGGCTATACTACAAATCCACAGTCATTAAGACAGTATGGTACTGGAACAAAGACAGAAATATAGATCAATGGAACAGAATAGAAAGCCCAGAGATAAATCCACACATCTATGGACACCTTATCTTTGACAAAGGAGGCAAGAATATACAATGGAGAAAAGACAACCTCTTTAACAAGTGGTGCTGGGAAAACTGGACAGCCACTTGTAAAAGAATGAAACTAGAACACTTTCTAACACCATATACAAAGATAAACTCAAAATGGATCAAAGATCTAAGCATAAGACCAGAAACTATAAAACTCCTAGAGGATAACATAGGCAAAACACTCTCTGACATAAACCAAAGTGGGATACTCCATGACCCACCTCCCAGAATATTGGAAATAAAAACACGAATAAACAAATGGGACCTAATTAAAATTAAAAGCTTCTGCACAACAAAGGAAACTATAAGCAAGGTGAAAAGACAGCCTTCAGAATGGGAGAAAATAATAGCCAATGAAGCAACGGACAAACAATTAATCTCAAAAATATAGAAGCAACTCCTGCAGCTTCATTCTAGAAAAATAAATGACCCAATCAAAAAGTGGGCCAAAGAACTTAACAGACATTTCTCCAAAGAAGACATAAAAATGGCTAACAAACACATGAAAAGATGTTCAACATCACTCATTATCAGAGAAATGCAAATCAAAACCACAATGAGGTACCACTTTACACCAGTCAGAATGGCGGTAATCCAAAAATCTACAAGCAATAAATGCTGGAGAGGATGAAAAGGGAACTCTCTTACACTGTTGGTGGGAATGCAAACTAGTACAGCCACTATGGAAAACAGTGTGGAGGTTCCTTAAAAACCTGCAAATAGTCCTGCCATATGACCCAGCAATCCCACTGCTGGGCATATACACCGAGGAAACCGGAACTGAAAGAGCCATGTGTACCCCAGTGTTCATCGCTGCATTGTTTACAATAGCCAGGACATGGAAGCAACCTAGATGCCCATCAACTGACAAATGGATAAGAAAGCTGTGGTACATATACACAATGGAATATTACTCAGCATTAAAAAAAAATTCATTTGAAGCAATTCTACTCAGATGGATGAAACTGGAGCCCATTATCCAGAGTGAAGTAAGCCAGAAGCAAAAACAACAATACAGTATATTAACACATATATATGGAATTTAGAAAGACGGTAACGAGAACCCAACATGCAATACAGCAAAAGGAACGCAGATGTATAGAATTGACTCGTGGACTCTGTGGATGAGGGCAAGGGTGGGATGATATGGGAGAATGGCATTGAAACATGTTAATTATCATATGTTTAATCAATCGCCAGCCCAGGATTGATGCTCTGGGCTGGTGCATCGAGAGTTCCCGGGGGGAGGGAGGAGGGAGAGAGGAGGGAGGGGGGTTCTGGAGGGGTAGCATATGTAAACCCATTATGATATCATGGCATTGTATGGCAAAAACAATAAAAAAAAAAAAAAAAGAAACCAAAAAAAAAAGACAAAAGTATATTGTCACCTCGCTTATTTTACTTTCATGAAACATTAAGTAGAATAATATTTGTATTATAGGATCTCAGAAAGAGAAGACAAAGAAAAAGGACAGAAAAGCTATTTGAAGAAATAATGGCTATAAACTTCCTTAGCCTAGAGAAGGAGTCAGATATTCAGATTAGATTCATAAAGCTGAGTACATCATGTGAAATGCAGTATTGGGTGAAGCACAAGCTAAAATCAAGATTGTCAGGAGAAATATCAATAACTTCAGATATACAGATGACACCACCCTTATGGCAGAAAGTGAAAAGGAACTAAAGAGCTTCTTGATGAAACTGCAAGAGAAGAGTGAAAAAGTTGGCTTAAAACTCAACATTCAAAAAACTAAGATCATGGTATGTGTTCCCATCACCACATGGCAAATAGATGGGCAAACAATGAAAACAGTGAAAGACTTTATTTTTCTCGGGCTCCAAAATTACTGCAGATGGTGACTGCACCATGAATTTAAAAGATGCTTGCTCTTTGGAAGAAAATCTATGACCAACCTACACAGCATATTAAAAAGCAGAGACATTACTTTGCTGACAAAGGTCTGTCTAGTTAAAGGTATGGCTTTTCCAGCAGTCATGTATGGATATGAGAGCTGAATATAAAGAAAGCTGAGTACCAAAGAACTGATGTTTTCGAACTGTGGTTGAAGAAGACTCTTGAGAGTCCCATGGACAGCAAGGAGATCCAACCAGTCCATCCTAAAAGAGATCAGTCCTGAATATTCATTGGAAGGACTAATGTTGAAGCTGAAACTCCAATCCTTTAGCCACCTGATGCAAAGAACTAACTTATTGAAAAAGACCCTGATTCTGGGAAAGAGTGAAGGCAGGAGGAAAAGGGGACAACAGAGGATGAGACAGTTGGATGGCATCCCTGACTCAATGTATATGAGGTTTGAGCTAGCTCCGGAAGTTGGTGATGGACAGGGAAGCCTGCTGTGCTACAGTTTATGGGGTTGCAAAGAGTCAGACATGACTGAGCAACTGAACTGAACTGAAAAGACAAAAGTAGTAAAAAAAAAAAAAAAACCATAATTACAATTGTTAAAGGATCCCTAAAATAAAAAAGATGCAAAATGTGATATCAAAAACTTGTAATATGTGGTAGAGGAAGTAAAAATGTAGTTTTAGAATGCATTCACGTGTAACAATCTCAACTTAAACTAAACCAATATATACATATATATCTTTTGGTAATCATAAAGCAAAAACCTATAGAAGATACAAAAAAAGATAATGATAATGGAATCTAAATGTAACACTAAAGAACATCATCAAATCACAAGAAAAGAGAACAAGAGAAAAAGAAAGGCACATAGAGGAACAGTAAAACAACCCAAAACAATTAACAAAATTATAATGAACACATAACTATCTATATTTGCTTTATGTAAATAGTAATAAGTATGCACTTACCTATAATTATTTTAAATGTAAACAGAATAAATTCTCAAAAGACATAGAATCAGTCAGTTCAGTCGCTCAGTTGTGTCCAACTCTTTGCGACTCCATGGACTGCAGCACACTTGGCCTCCCTGTCCATCACCAACTCTCAGAGCCTACTCAAATTCATGCCCATCGCCATCAGTGATGCCATCCAATGATCTCATCCTCTGTTGCCCCCTTCTCCTCCTGCCTTTAATCTTTCCCAGCATCAGGGTCTTTTCCAATGAGTTGGTTCTCCTCATCAGGTGGCCAAAGGATTGGAGTTTCAGCTTCAGCATCAGACCTTCCAATGAATATTCAGGACTGATTTCCTTTAGGATGGACTTGTTGGATCTCCTTGTAGTCCAAAGGATTCTCAAGAGTCTTCTCCAACACCACAAATAATCAATTCTTCAGTGCTCAGCTTTTTTTTTTTAATTAGAGGCTAACTACTTTACAATATTGTGGAGGTTTTTGCCATACATTCACATGAATCAGCCATGGGTGTACATGTATTACCCATCCCAAACCCCCCTCCCACCTCCCTCCCCATCCCATCCTTCAGGGTCATCCCAGTGCTCCAGCCCTGAGCACCATGTCTCATGCATGGAACCTAGACTGGTGATCTATTTCACATATGATACTTAATATACATGTTTCAATGCTATTCTCTCAAATCATCCCACCCTCGCCTTTCCCACAGAGTCCAAAAGTCTGTTCTTTACATCTGTCTCTCTTTTGCTGTCTCGCATACAGAGTCATCATTACCATCTTTCTAAATTCCATATATATGCATTAATATACCGTATTGGTGTTTTCCTTTCTGACTTGCTTCACTCTGTATAATAGGCTCCAGTTTCATCCACCTCATTAGAACTGATTCAAATGTATTCTTTTTAATAGCTGCGTAATAGTCCATTGTGTCTATGTACCACAACTTTCTTATCCATTTGTCTGCCTATGGACATCTAGGTTGCTTCCATGTCCTGACTATTGTAAACAGTGCTGCGATGAACATTGGGGTACATGTGTCTCTTTCAATTCTGGTTTCCTCAGTGTGTATACCCAGCAGTGGGATTTCTGGGTCATATGGCAGTTCTATTTCCAGTTTTTTAAGCAATCTCCACACTGTTCTCCATAGTGGCTGAACTAGTTTGTATTCCCACTGACAGTGCAAGAGGGTTCCTTTTTCTCCACACCCTCGCTGGCATTTATTGTTTGTAGACTTTCTGATAGTAGCCATTCTGACCGACGAGAGATAGAACCTCATTTTGGTTTTGATTTGCATTTCTCTGATAATGAGTGATGTTGAGCATCTTTTAATGTGTTTGTTAATCATCTATATATCTTCTTTGGAGAAATGTCTGTTTAGTTCTTTAGGCCATTTTTTGATTGGGTCGCTTATTTTTCTAGAATTGAGCTGCAAGAGTTGCTTGTATATTTTTAAGATTAATTTTTTTGTCAGTTGCTTCATTTGCTATTATTTTCTCCCATTCTGAAGACTGTCTTTTCACCTTGCTTATAATTATCTTCATTGTGCAAAAGCTTTTAAGTTTAATTAGGTCTCATTTGTTTATTTTTGCTTTTATTTTCATTACTCTAGGAGGTGGGTCATAGAGGATCCTGCTATGATTTACGTCAGAGTGTGTTTTGCCTGTGTTTTCCTCTAGGAGTTTTATAGTTTCTGGTCTTACATTTAGATCTTTAATCCATTTTGAGTTTATTTTTGTGTATGGTGTTAGAACGTGTTCTAGTTTCTTTCTTTTACAAATGGTTGACCAGTTTTCCCAGCACCACTGTTAAAGAGATTGTCTTTTTTCCATTGTATATTCTTGCTTCCTTTGTCAAAGATAAGGTGTCCATAGGTGTGTGGATTTATCTCTGGGCTTTCTATTTTGTTCCATTGATCTATATTTCTGTCTTTGTGCCAGTACCATACTGTCTTGATGACTGTAGCTTTGTAGTATAGCCTAAAGTCAGGCAGGTTGATTCCTCCAGTTCCATTCTTCTTTCTCAAGATTGCTTTGGCTATTCGAGGTTTTTTGTATTTCCATACAAATGTGAAATTATTTGTTCTAGTTCTGTGAAAACTACCGTTGGTAGCTTGATAGGGATTGCATTGAATCTAGAGATTGCTTTGGGTAGTATACTCATTTTCACTATATTGATTCTTCCAATTCATGAACATGGTATATTTCCCCATCTATTTGTGTCATCTTTGATTTCTTTCATCAGTGTTTTACAGTTTTCTATATATAGGTCTTTTGTTTCTTTAGGCAGCTTTATTCCTAAGTATTTTATTCTTTTCGTTGCAATGGTGAATGGAATTGTTTCCTTAATTTCTCTTTCTGTTTTCTCATTGTTAGTATATAGGAATGCAAGGGATTTCTGTGTTAATTTTATATCCTGCAACTTTACTATATTCATTGATTAGCTCTAGTAATTTTCTGGTGGAGTCTTTAGGGTTTTCTATGTAGAGGATTGTGTCATCTGCAAACAGTGAGAGTTTTACTTCTTCTTTTCCAATCTAGATTCCTTTCATTTCTTTTTCTTTTCTGATTGCTGTGGCTAAAACTTACAAAACTATGTTGAATAGCAGTGGTGAGAGTGGGCATCCTTGTCTTGTTCCTGACTTTAGGGGAAATTCTTTCAATTTTTCACCATTGAGGATAATGTTTTGCTGTGGGTTTATCATATATGGCTTTTATTATGTTGAGGTACATTCCTTCTATGCCTGATTTCTGGATTTCTTATCAAAAATTGATGTTGAATTTTGTCAAAGGCTTTCTCTGCATCTATTGAGATAATCATATGGTTTTTATCTTTCAATGTGTTAATGTGGCATATCACATTGATTGATTTGCAGTGCTCAGCTTTCTTTACGGTCCAACTCTCATATCTATACATGACTATTGGAACAACCATAGCTTTGATTGAAAGGACCTTTGTTGGTAAAGTAATGTCTCTGCTTTTTAATATGCTATCTAAGTTGGTCATAGCTTTTCTTCCAAGGAGCAAGTGTCTTTTAATTTCATGGCTGCAATCACCATCTGCAGTGATTTTGGAGTCCGCCAAAATAAAATCCTTCACTATTGCCATTGTTTCCCCATCTATTTGCCATGAAGTGATGGGACCAGACACCATGATCTTAGTCTTCTGAATGTTGAGTTTTAAGCCAACTCTTTCACTCTCCTCTTCCACTTTTATCAAGAGGCTCGTTAGTTCTTCTTCACTTGCTGTCATAAGGGTGGTGTCATCTGCATATCTGAGGTTATTGATATTTCTCCTGGAAATCCTGATTCCTGCTTGTGCTTCATCCAGACCAGCATTTCACATGATGTACTCTGCATATAAGTTAAATAAGCATGGTGACAATACACAGCCTTGACGTACTCCTTTTCCTATTTGGAACCAGTCTGTTGCTCCATGTCTAGTTCTCACTGTTGCTTCTTGACCTGCATACAGATTTCCCAGGAGGCAAGTCATGTGGCGTCTGGTATTCCTACCTCTTTAAGAATTTTCCACAGTTTGTTGTGATCCACATGCTCAAAGGCTCTGGCATAGTCAATAAAACAAAAGTAGATGGTTTTCGGGAATTCTCTTGCTGTTTTGATGATCCAGCGAATGTTGGCAATGATCTCTGGTTCCTCTGCCTTTTCTAAAACCAGCTTGAACATCTAGAAGTTCATGGTTCACATAGTGTTGAAGCCTGGCTTGGAGAATTTTGAGCATTACTTTGCTAGCTTGTGAGATGAGCGCAGTTGTGAGGTAGTCTGAACATTTTTTGGCATTGCCTTTCTTTGGGATTGGAATGAAAACTGACCTTTTCCAGTCCTGTGGCCATTGCTGAGTTTTCCAGATTTGCTGGCATATTGAGTACAGCATTTTCACAGCATCATCTCTTAGGATCATCTCCAAAGACATAGAACAGCTGAATGGATAAAAATATGCTGCCTAAAGAGATTTGCTTCAGATGTAAGAAAATACACATGTGGAAAGTGAAGAGATGGAAAGACATGTTTCATGCAAAAGGAAACCAAAAAAAAAAAAGCTGGAGTAGGTATACTTACATCTGACAAAATAGACTTGAAAACAAAAATTGTAATAAAAGACAAAGATGAACACTATATAAATGATATAAGGTCAGTCCAACAAGATGGATGTAACATTTGTAAATATTCATGCACCCAACATAAAATCACCTAAACATGTAAAGGAAATATTAACAAATGTTAAAAAAAAGACTTACAAAAATATAGTAGTAGTATATGTTGTTGTTATTGTTGTTTAGTCAGTAAGCCATGTCTGACTCTTTTGTGACCCCATAGACTGTAGCCTGTCAGGCCCCTCTGTCTATGGGATTTCCCAGACAAAGTAGGGGACTTCAATACTCCACTTACATCAATAAATAGACAATCCAAACAGAAAATCAATAAGGGAAAATTGGCCTTAAATAATACATTAGACCAAATGGACTTTATATATAAATACACACATAGAGAATATTACAAATCATATATGTGATAAGGGGTGAATATCCAAAATATGTAAAGAACTCATACAACTCAGTAACAAAATATACAGTTAAATATTACTCAGTCCTAAAAAAGAATAAAATCTTGCCATTTCCAACAACATGGATGGACCTTGAGAGCATTACACTGTCAGACAATGAAAGACAAATACTGTATTATTTCACTTCTATGTGAAATTTGAAAACACAAGTCAAAATGAGACTCATAGACTTGGAGAAAAGACTGGTAGTTGTCAGAAGGAAGTTTGGATGGTGGGCAAAATTGGGGGAGGGGGTCAAGAGATACAAAATTTCAGTTATTAAGAAAAAGTAAGTCAGGATGCAATGTACAGTATGCTGACTATAGTCAATAATATTGCATTATATATTTTGTAACTTTGTATGGTGACAGGAGGAATCTAGACTTATGATCACTTCATAATGTATACAAATTGTTATGTTGTACACCTGAAACTAACATAAAGTTGTATTTATAATATTATGCCTCAATTTTAAAAAAAAGAAAGAAAGAGAAATAGAGAAAGAAAACCCTGCTTTCAATTTCTTCATGCTGTGATGCTATGGCCATATTTGTATTCTATGTTCCAAAGACCCAGGCCTCATGCTTTTTGTTCTGGTGGTTAGGACTCTCTCTGTCATTCTACCACCCCACACACACACACACACACACACATACATTGAAACATACAATGTTTGGTTCTGATTAATCCTCTATATCTAACCTTTCTTGTCCACTCTAGTTAAACTTCCTCCTACCCAACTATTGACTTCATTTGGGTGTCATTCTGTATAATTTGTTTTCAGATAACATATTAACTCATCTTCACAAGCTTTCAGGTCATTTTGAAGTTGTACATTAATGGGATTTTTCCTACCATGAACATTTTAGTGTTTAAACCAAGCAAAACTCTTTTAAGATGAGTTTATGTGGTTTCCTCATAAAGGCCATTCTTGCTCCCCACTAAAGTCTGAACTTTAGTCAACTGATGCAATCAGTAAATTGCTGTGAAATATATTTTTTAAAGTGGCATCTTTTCAGAAAAAAAATTATATCTCCTGGAGAAAGATTAATTATATTGGTCTATAGAATGCTGAGGGTTAGATTTATTTTCTTCAGCTACATGGAGGGCTTCATGGGAAAATACATCTGGTGACCAGTTAACCAGGTTTAAAGAGAATAAAGGAGAATTCAGGGCTTAAGTTAAAGCAAGAGAGCCATAAGTTTAACATTAGGAGGAACTCAGCTGCAACAGTCAATTGATAACAGCAAACTCATTGGATTTTCATTTGCCTAAAAGTAGGACTAGCTGAGAGGCTCTCTTGCAGTCTTACAGACCTGGATGAATGACAGAAAGCACAATTACATGGGTAAATGCAGAAGTGATTTTTCTCAAGTTAAAACAAAAAAAGCAGGATTTGATACCATTGCATGCAAGATAATCAAATAATTCAGCAACAGGTATCCAAAAGGCAAATGAAATGATGACTAAAAGGACTGGCCAGTGATACATCATACAAAAGAAGGACAAAGGTTCAAACAAACTGACATGTACCACAAATATTTGCTTATTCACTCACTCATTCAACAATATGTACTGGGTTGCTACTACATGCCAAATATTATTCTAGGTACTTGAACAAAATACAGATCCTTGTCTTTGTGGAGTTTACATGCTATTAGCGGGACAGTAAAAACAAGTAAAAAACCTAAGTGAAAGTGTTAGTCACTCAGTCATGTCTGACTCTTTGCAACCCCATAGGACTGTAGCCCACCAGACTCCTCTGTCCATGGAACTCTCCAGGCAAGAATAGTGGAATGGGTTGCTATTCCCTTCTCCAGGGGACCTTCCCAGCCCAGGGATTGAACCTGGGTCTCCCGCATTGTAGGCAGATTCTTTACTGTCTCAGCTACCAGGGAAGCCCCATAAATAAACATAAAATGTAAGTAAATCATAAAGTGTTTTAAGGCAAGAAAGAAAAGAAAAAATTGAGCAGGTTAAGGGTGGCTGTTGTAGAACGATTTTTGTTCACTTCCAGTGCACAATAAAGCCGTCTACCGACACCAGGTTGTGGTGAGAGAAAGTGCAGCATTTATTACAGGCCTCCAAGCAAGAAGTCCAGACAAAGGTCATGTCTGACTCTTTGCAACTCTATGGACTGTAGTCCACCAGAATTCCCTGTCCATGGAGTTCTCCAGGCAAGAATACTGGAGTGGGTAGCCATTCCCTTCTCCAGGGCATCTTCCCAATCCAGCGATCAAATTCAGGTGTCCTGTATTGCAGGCAGATTCTTTACCACTGGGCCATCAGGTAAGCCCGGAGTCCAGATAGCTAGTGCTCAAAAACTCTCAAACTCCCTGATGGACTTCATCAAAGTATTTTTAAAAGTCAGGTGAGGGAGAGGGAGTCCCCAGGCACGTGATCAGCTCATGCACAGTTCTCTAATTGGCTGACAGTGAGGTAACAAGGTAGTGTTAACATTAACACTATTAACATTATTAATCCCTAGGTGCCGGTCAGTCTGGGGGCTATGTACACATTGGCATCAAGTAGTTAATTTCTTCCATTTGGTGGTGGTTTTAGTATTTGTAGAAAAACACAGGAAATGTGCATGAGATACTGTTATCTAGGTACTTCAGAGAAGAGCTAAAGCAGAGGATTTGGGGGAGCAGTCTGTCCCAGGAAGGCCCCATACCTGCTTGGGTACAGGATTAGGAGCAGAGGGATGCACACTGAGCTTCAGATTTAAAGTGGTCAGGGCAGGCCTCGCTGAGAACGAAGACTTGATCACAGACTTACAGAAGACAGGGAGTGAGCCTGATGGCTGTCATTGGGGAAGACTGTTCCAGGGTGACAGAAGAGCTAATGCAAGGGTTCTAAGGTTCAAAGCACTTGATAGGGTCCAGGAGCAGTGTGGAAGCCACGTGGCTGGGAGCGAGGGAAGAGAAAAAGGAGGAGACTGAAGTTAAGAAGGGTGGAAACAGATCACAAAGGGCTGTGTAGACCTTGCTAAAATATTCTGAATTTTACTGCAAGAGAAACAAGAGCCATAGTAAGGGTTTAAGCAGAAGAGTGATGGGATATGACTTTAATTTTTAAAATGCTCTCTCAGACTGCTGTGTTGGGAATAGGCTGAAGAAACGAAGAGCAGAAGCAGAGCAATCTTCCCGAGGCTCTCGCCCTAAGACTATAGATGGGGGGCTTCCCTGGTGGCTCAGTGGTGGAGTGTCCACCTGCAGGAGATATGGGGTTCCATCCCTGATCCAGGAGGAGCCCGCATGCCGTGGGGCACCCAAGCCTGTGTGCCACAACTACGAGCCTGTGCTCTTGAGCTTGAGAGCCTCCACTACTGAGGCCCTGCGAGGCAACTATAGAAGCCTGTGTGCTCTAGAGCCTTGTGCTCGCAACAAGAGAAGCCACTGCATTGAGAAGCCCATGAGCCGCAAGTGGAGAGTAATCCCCCAACTCCACAGCTAAACAGGCTTCACAGCAATGAAGACCCAGCACACCCCAAAATAATCAATCAATAAATAAAGACTAGAGATGGCAGTGGCTCTGACCAGGGTGGCAACAGTAGAGGTAATAAGTGAGGAGGAACCAAGCAGGTTATAAAGAAGGAAGAAAACTGGTGAAAGAGCTGCCATTGACAAGCTGTACTTATACAGAAAAAATCCACGCATCCCTTTCTCTTATCAAGGAGATAAACCACGGTATGTTTATGTTGAATGTTGCTGCTTGCATAAACTCTCAAAATGACTGACAGCGTGTGATGTAAAGATGGGCTTGCTCTGACGGTCACTGTAGAATAGCAGAGTAATTTCTCATACCACCTAACCCAATGATGTCATTTGTGTTTAGATGGCAGTGATTAGTTGGATCTGCAAACAGAGTTAATTGACTTCAAGTTGGAAATAAAAATAAAGAATAAACTTGAAAGTATAAAAAACATGAAGGGGCAGGGGGGAATTATAATAAAATGAGTGTCCATGTGTACACTTTGTTGGGAGGACAGGGTAGTCAATGCCAGGTCCATGGTATGAGAACAATCTTTCAACAGCATTCAACTAGGACTCACATCACCTAGCTTTCAAGGGACCACTATGTGACAGCAGGCAAATCAGAGTGTCCTAGACACAACAACTAAATGAGATCCTAGTGGTCTTCTTTGGGCGCAGTCCTTCCTTCTGGGCTCCTCAGCTCTGTGTGTTTAGCAACCTTCCATCCAACTTCTCTCGCCGAGGACCTTATCTGCCTCTTCTGGTTACAGAAAGAATTGCTAGCGCCTTTTAGAGTCAATGAGCATTGTCAGAGGGACTTCCTACCAGTCTGTGGTGTAGGTATAAGAAGGTCTGTCATTCAGAGCTTAAAGGCGCTACAAGTAAGCCATTAAGCTGTCTCCCTCCTGGCCAGTTTGTTGCCCAGGGATGTCAGATATGGCCAGAAAGGTTATGTGTCTGTTTAGACAACCCAGGCAGGGTGGACCCCTATATGGGGAAGAGGAGGTCTAGAACAGGAAGTAGGTAAGGATGTACAAATACAGAAGCTTAGTCACTCAGTCGTGTCCAAGTCTTTGTGACCCCATAGCCCACCAGGCTCCTCTGTTCATGGGATTCTACCACTGGCACCACCTGGGAAGCCTCACAAATACAGAATAATTAAAAACAAAAGGAAGGAAGAAAGAGTGAGAGGAAAGAAAGGAAGAGGGGAGGTGGGAAGAAAGAAGAGAGAGGAAGGAAAAGGGGGAAAGAGCAAAAAAGAAAGAAGAAAAGAAATGACAAAAGTGAGGGAGGGAAGGAGAAAATACAGTGAGGTGAGGAAGAGACTGAATGGTGAACAGGGTTAGCAGCCAAGATTCTAGAGATCTCTCTCATCAAGCTACACTGATTAATATCCCACTTCTGTCTTCTGTTATGTTAAAACAAACAAGCTTTCTACCATCTAAAACAAAACTTCTTCTCCAATTTTAATTGCCTTGGATTTGAGATTTTGAGCAAAGAAAAAAGATGAAGTGCCCCTTTATCACAGCTCAGAAGGTAGATAATGAAATTTGTTTGCTTTTTCTTGTAAAAATATTTTGAATCCTGAACAAACCATGTCAAAAGGAGAAATGATAGAGCATATCACCCATCTGGACTCAGGAAATAGCTGATTCTTCATGAAGCCTGGATAGTGGTCAAGGCATTGATTTTTGTCCTCTACTTTGGAGTTGCCATGCTGTTAATGAGCCACTTAGTCTTAGTGATACCAGGGAATATTTATTTTATCCAAATGGAATGAAGCAGGGATACAGAATATAACCACGGATTCAACAGAAAACTTTAAAAATCACTTGGACCATAATTTCTAGTGTCTCCTACTCATTCTAGTTCAGAAATTGGGAAAAGAGGAAACCAGAATTGAAAGAGCCACGTGCACCCCAATGTTCATCGCTGCATTGTTTACAATAGCCAGGACATGGAAGCAACCTAGATGCCCTTCAACTGACGAATGGATAAGAAAGCTGTGGTATATATACACAATGGAATATTACTCAGCATTAAAAAAAAATTCATTTGAAGCAATTCTACTCAGATGGACGAAACTGGAGCCCATTATCCAGAGTGAAGTAAGCCAGAAGCAAAAACAACAATACAGTATATTAACACATATATATGGAATTTAGAAAGACAGTAATGAGAACCCAACATGGGAGACAACAAAAGGAACGCAGATGTATAAAATAGACTTGTGGACTTTGTGGATGAGGGTAAGGGTGGGATGAGATGGGAGAAGGGCATTGAAGCATGTTAATTGTCATGTGTCTAATCAATTGCCAGCCCAGGATTGATGCTCGGGACTGGTGCAGCGAGATTTCCCGGGGGGGAGGGAGGAGGGAGGGGGGACCCGGAGGGGAAGCATATGTAAACCCATGGTGATATCATAACAATGTATGGCTAAAACAATAATAAAAAATAAATAAATAAATTAAAAAAAATAATAAAAAAAAATAATAATCAGAAATTGGGAAAAGAGAGCTGGGCATTTTCTTTGACTTCCTTAAAGAAGAATAAAATTGGTTATCTGAACAGTCCAAGAGTGCCAGCATGCATTGGTAATTGTGAATATATCCAACATAAAGTTTTGTGGGCTGAAATGAGTTGATTCTATTCTGAATGGGTCAGAGTTCACTCAGTCCATTGTACTCAGACAAGTTTAAGAGTGAAACAAAGACTTCAGGGTCAGGGAGAGGGGTGAGAGGTGAGGGTTGGGGGGTGGCTGTGTTGTGCATTTCCCAGCTGTCTGTTTACATCTGTGAATGACCTTTAACTGGCCATCAAAGAATTTCTTTCCAGAGGATAACTGTATCCTGGATGGCTGCAAACAAAAGGATCTGCTGTCAAATCCCCAATCACTTTGTGAAGTCAGTGTCCACCCTTGTTAATTATTAGCCCATACAGGGTTAAGGTTCTATATGCATCTGCACCTGGAAAATACTACCGCAACCAAACACAGCATGAACAAGACTGAACTGAATGTCATTTTCATCTAGAAACCAAGGCTGCTTTTGTTAAAAACTAGATAAGTGTTTAAAAAGTGCTACCTGTACGGCACAAAGAGCTCAGCTCAAAAATATTTCCCGCATAATTTGAATCTCCAGATTCACCATTAGAAACATATTGCTTTACATGACAACTGGTTCATGTACTAATCACACTTGATTTAGGGACTGACACCTAGAGTCAAACTTAGGCACCACGGGCAAGCCCTCAAACTCTATGGGCCACAGTTTCCTTCTATGCAAAGTGGTGATAATTAAACCTAACCCACCAGCTTTGCAGGGTTGTTTTTCCTCTACAGCTATGTGGCTCCTGATCCTATCTATACAGTAACCACACTTCCTGTCAAACACCTCTAGAGAATGCATCTTCCTGAGCTCCTCTCTGTTTATCCCTTTTTTAAATGGTTGTTTTCTGTGACATATCTGTTGCAGTCCGCAGCAGTATGTCAATTGTCCGGGATCTCTTTCTTGTCACAGTTTGGGGTTTCTTGAAATCACATGTTTAGCATCTCTGAACATCTCATGCGATGACCCATGTTGGCCTTTCTGAGCCACTCCGTTGCTTGGTTTTTCACTCAGAGCTTTGAAGAGAGACCTCTTAGGCCAAAGGAAAAAACAGGTGGTGTGAGCCTAATTATCACCTTGTGGTCCTCCCTTTCTCATTTCCTTTTTTTGTCTTTCTAGTCATGCTTTATTTGCATGTTTGCCCCACCATTCGAAGGAGATGCCATTTCTGCTCTCTCACACCCAGCCTCAACACTTCCTTTCCCAAGGCAGCTGTTCAAATGGAAATACTGTGGGCTTTCTAATGCAGCCGACAGCGGTTCTAATCCTGGCACTGGTATTTACGAACTCGGTGATTAACGGTGACTTCTGCACTTCATCTCCTCATCTGTGTGAACGGAAATCATGTCTATTTCAAGAGTTCTTGGGTGATAAAGGGACATTATATATGTGCTGCTGAGTTTGCAAGATGATCAATAAATATGAATTCCTTTATTCCTTTAGAAACATTTTCCTCTTTGCTGTGTATTACTTTCATTTTTAAAATTCTTTAACATCAAAGTTCCTTGCACTCCCCCTTCCCAGCCCTTTCCGGAGCTTCATCATCTTCTTTCAGCTGGGCAGAACGGTTAAGCACCCGAGTCATTGTCTCAGAGAGCCTAGATGTGAAACTCACATTTCCTGCCTCCAAGACCCATCTCCACAGTTACCAAGTTACCCCATTAAGTGGCATTAACCAAGGACTCATCTTATGGGTGGTTGTCATTCAATGTGGCAGTACATGTAAAAAGCTTGCCATGGTGGGCTTCACGTGTCATAAGTACATGGTTCTTATGAACCTTGTTAGCATTAATCCATCCACTTTCCCTTGTGGCTCAGCTGGTAAAGAACCTGCCCGCAATGCAGGAGAGCTGGGTTCGATCCCTAGCTTGGGAGGATCTTTGTACCCCCGATTCATTATTAAATCTTGCTCTTTCCTTTACATTCATCATGAATGATCTGCTTTCATGTTCTCCTAACCTCAGATTTCCTCTTACAGATGAACTCTTCCCCTTTCTGCCAAATCACTCTTTCTGCCAAATCACTCTCTCACCTACACACCTATTTCAAAGCCATTTAAGGGGCATCAGTCTATTACTGATGGGCCAGGGGACACTTTCTTAAATGTTAAGGTATTTTTCCTTTGAGGTCTTAAAGTTGTATGCTATAGCCATTTAGGGATAAAGTCTGGGTCATTTTTACATTGTTAAGGCTTGTTTATCTCTCATTTTTTTCTCTACCCCAAACCATCCCTTTCTATTTCAGACACCTGCTCCTATTCCCTACATCTGTGGCCCTCTCTTCCCCGTTCATAATTATTTCTTCTTTTTCTCCACTTACCTGGTGATTCACCTCTCCCTGGTCAATCTGAACTAGTAACTTTAATTCACAATTCTCTCTCTATTATTTGACCTACCCAATATAAGAATGAACAGAGGTTACCCAGTGACCTAGCCTCATATGATGAACTGTCATTCGTTTAAAATGAGCCCACAGCCAAGTTGTTCTGCTTCAGTGGTCTTAGAACATGGTTTTGCTTTTTTCTCTAAAAAATAGATATTCAGAAGTGAAGAATAGAGTCTCCAATATTTTGATAAATATCCAGATATCATTCCTAATAAAATTTTCCATCTATGAAAACTGACTTATTCCTGATTTATTCCTCTGTCATTCTACTGTCATGAGCAACCATCTCATTACACACTTAGGGTCACGGTGCCCAACCTCCAGGCCCAAACTCCACTTCTTTCTAAGGCCCAGGATCTGCTATGACTCTGTATTACTGGTTCAAGTTCTACTGTGCTTTAGACACTCCTGCTCTTTAATCTGCTTGCTGATAATATGCAAACAAACAGCATTCTATAGCTTCTAGTCATTGAACTCATACTAGGTACCACATTCTGAGCAAAAATATTTCCTTACTCTATCTCAAATAATTCTCATAGGTACCATTTTTATTCTTATTTTATAGATTAGAAAACTCAGAGTTTAACACCCATTGAGGAAAACATTACAGTTCCTCCCATTTAACATATTGCAAAGCTGAGACATAAAAAAGGCTAAGTAATTTGCATGAGTTCATGGGAATAAGGTAACAAGACAGACAGTGGTAACGTGGTGAGTGGGGGCTACTTTAAATAAAATTATCAGGGAAGACTCTCCTAGGACATTATATTAGAGTTCTCCAAAGAAACAAGAACAATACAGGAGATACATAGATAGACAGACAGATGATAAAGAGATTTACTATAAGGCATTGATTCATGTATGGGTTTCCCTGGTGGCTCAGATGATAAAGAATCCACCTGCAGTGCAGGAGACGTGGGTTTGATCCCTGGGTTGGGAAGATCCCCTGCAGGAGGGCATGGCAGTCCACTCCAGTATTCTTGCCTGGAGAATCCCCATGGACAGAGGAACCTGGCGGGCTAGAGTCCATGGGGTCACAAAGAGTTGGACACAACAGAAATGACTGAGCACACACATACACATTAAGCCATACTTAATCTCCAAATATAGACAATAATGAAGCCATAACTCCACCTAACATGATCTACCTATCCTGCATGCAACCTATAAAATCCTAATCTCTTCCTCTGAAGAAGAGGTGAAGTTCTGAGTATTGTTGACTCTTTGATTTCTCATAACTGAAATACTATGATATAAATTAAGAACACTTAAAAATACTGTGATATAAAATCAATATATCTTACGTTACATGATAAGGAAATGAGAGGGAAATAAAGATATTTGATACACACACCTATTCATAACTAATTAAGAAGGAAATACTCTTTATGATACAGTCCTCATTTCTGTGACTGGTCACAGGGTATTTATAACTACTACCTTCTTCCATTACCCACTCCATATTCCCCTTGCCTTCAGTAAGCACCAAGCAAAGTGAACAGCTAGGAGCACAGCTCAAAGTTCTGCTCCCTAAGAAGATTTCCCTTCACCAACTCTCCTTCGGGGATGGCCCAGAAAGGAGCTGTAGTGCCCCAGCTACACACCTTTGTGTTCTGGCTGCATAACATGTAAAACCATCTATACACCAGACCTGTGTCTTCTCTCTTCCTCTATGAAATGATTTTCAGGAAGGCCCCATCAGGTCTCACGTACAGTCTGGGAAAGAGAAGCCAGTGCAGCAGGAGTGGGGACCGTGGGCAGTTGGGTCACTTCTTCATGCAACTTACTGATGTCTCCAGAGCCTGCTCAGGCCTGATCAGAGATACTAAGCTTCCACCTGAGGATGCTGCGCTGCTGTGCATGGCTGATTTTACAGCTTGGTGGACCAGACAACACCCAGTTCATGATGGGCAGCTCAGGTTGCCTGGTAACTTGGTGGGCCATGGTTAACTGTTCAGTCTCTACTAAGACCCAGTAGCAGGTCAAAAACTGTTTCTCAAAAGGAGAGTAATTATCTACAGAGTGGAAAGGCTTTGTTCTAAAGTCGTAAGGGCCCACACTGTGATTCTCCTATGTGAAAGCAAAAGTCACATATGACTGTGATCCCATGGACTGTAGCTGCCAGACTTTCCTACCCATGGAATTCTCCAGGCAAGAATACTGGAGTGGGCTGCCATGCCCTTCTCCAGGGGATCTTCCCGACCCAGGGATTGAACCTGGGTCTCCCAGACTGTGTGCAGATTCTTTACCATCTGAGCCACTCCTACAGAGGCTGCCAAGTGCTCCACCTCCCTCTCTGCCTCTGACACCTGAAGGACCACTAGATCTCCTGGATCCCATGGCCCAAGTGGCAGAGCAGCTTGCACAACAGCCTGGACCTGTGGCAGAGTCTTGGTCTTGTTCTGGGTCCCATCAAAACTCCCAACTATTCGATCCCTGGACTGGGAAGATCACCTGGAGAAGGGAAAGGCTACCCACTCCAGTATTCCATCCTGGAGAATTCCATGGACTGAATAGTCCATAGGGTCGCCAAGAGTTGGACTCAACCGAGAGGCTCTCACGTTCACTTTCTTTCAGATCACTCAGTAAATGGGCCACAGTAACACACTCCAAATGAAGACTATGTTGCCCCCCAAATCCAAATAGACTCACTATGCACCATGCCTCTTTCTTGGTGGTAGGAGGACCTGGGTACAACAATCTATCCTTCACCTTAGGAAAAAATCTCCCTACATGCCCCACCCCACCAGACCCCTGGAAATCTTACTGAGGTAGACGTCTGAATTTTGGTCAGACTTATTTTTGTCTGAAACTGTCACATTTCCCACCCTCTGGCATGCAAACATCATTACTGATAAGTCAAGAGTAGTTGCTATTTCTTTCTCACTAGGTTCAACCAACATAACATCCTGAATTTAATGGATCAATGTGATACCTTGTGGAAGAAAAAGGTGATACAGTTCCACATAAACTATCTTGTATCTCATCTTATAAGGACACTAATCCCATTCATGGGGGCTAATTATTTCCCAAAGGCCCCATCTAAATATATCATCACGTTAGAGATTAGGCTTCAACATACATGAACGGTGACCTTCCAGATGTTCAAGCTAGTTTTAGAAAAGGCAGAGGAACCAGAGATCAAATTGCCAACATCTGCTATATCATTGAAAAGCCAAGAGAGTTACAGAAAAACATCTATTTCTGCTTTATTGACTATGCCAAAGCCTTTCACTGTGTGGATCGCAATAAACTGTGGAAAATTCTGAAAGTGATTGGAATATCAGACCACCTGACCTGCCTCTTGAGAAACCTGTATGCAGGTCAGGAAGAAACAGTTAGAACTGGACATGGAATAACAGACTGGTTCCAAATAGGAAACGGAGCACATTAAGGCTATATACTGTCACCCTGCTTATTAAACTTATAGGCAGAGTACATCATGAGAAATGCTGGGCTGGAAGAAGCACAAGCTGGAATCATGATTGCCGGGAGAAATATCAATAACCTCAGATATGCAGATGACATCATCCTTATGACAGAAAGTGAAGAACTAAAGAGTCTCTTGATGAAAGTGAAAGAGGAGAGTGAAAAAGTTGGCTTAAAGCTCAACATTCAGAAAACTAAGATCATGGCATTAGGTCCCATCACTTTATGGCGAAGAGATGGGGAAACAGTGGAAACAGTGGCTGACTTTATTTTTCTGGGCTCCAAAATCACTGTAGATGGTGATTGCAGCCAGGAAATTAAAAGACACTTACTCCTTGGAAGTAAAGTGATGACCAACCTAGACAGCATATTAAAAATCAGAGACATTGCTTTGCCAACAAAGGTCCATCTAGTCAAGACTATGGTTTTTCCAGTGGTCATATATGGATGTGAGAGTTGGACTATAAAGAAAGCTGAGCACTGAAGAATTGCTGCTTTTGAACTGTGGTGTTGGAGAAGACTCTTGAGAGTCCCTTGGACTGCAAGGATATCCAACCAGTCCATCCTAAAGAAAATCAGTCCTGGGTGTTCATTGGAAGGACTGATGTTGAAGTTGAAACTCCAATCCTTTGGCCACCTGATGCGAAGTGCTGACTCATTTGAAAAGACTCTGATGCTGTGAAGGATTGGGGGCAGGAGGAGAAGGGCACGACAGAGGATGAGATGGCTGGATGGCATCATTGACTCAATGGACATGGGTTTGGGTAGACTCCGGGAGTAGGTGATGGACAGGGAGGCCTGGCGTGCTGCGGTTCATGGGGTCACAAAGAGTCAGACATGACTGAGTGACTGAACTGAACTGAATTGAGTGATTTCACAGAAACCTAATGAGAAGGAATCAAGCCTGGAATTCTGTGAAGGAAGAAAGATAATTTCCAGCGGAGGGAACAAGTGCCAAGGCCCTGAGATTAACTATGTTTTAGAAAAAGAAAGGCCAGTGTGGCTGGAATGTAGTGCTTGAGTAGGCCAGTGGGCAAGATGAAGTTGTACGGGAGGCTGTAGCCAGATGATATAGGGTGTTATTAGGAATAATAAGAGCCTGGGTTTTCTTCTAAGGAGAATGAGAGTGTTGAAGATGGGAAGTGATACCACTATGATGTGATATGTATTTTAAAAGTATGACTCTGGCTACTGTATGGAGAATGAACTGCAGATAAAAGTGAAGACAGAGAGAGCAGAGAGGACAATATTGCAGGAACACAGGTGAGATGTGTTGGAGATGAAAAGTATGATGGGAAAAGGGAAGGTGTGTTTCAGAAAGAGAGTCAATATGATTTGCTATTGGACTGAAGGAGAATGGTAAAAGAACTAGAGGGATCAGTTATGATTTACTCTGATTTTGACCTGACACAGTGACTTTTGAGAGTCAATTCTTAAATTTTTAGGAATTCGATAAGCCAGTTGTTAAACATAGCCACTATTAAAAATTAAATTGTATAAATTTATATTAAAATTTTAATGTTTTAAACTCTTAAAAATTCACCACTTCCTAAATATTTTATTTGTACTACATGTTTACTATATCTAGTATCTTGAAATCATCTACGACTACATATCTGTTTGGTGGAAACAGTACATAATGATGAACTGTGTCACTTCTTGTCTACATTCACTGATGTCACATCAGTAGCTTGAAATCAGACACGATCAGAGTATTTACACCATGGAAACTGTAAATGCTATAATCAGTTTGACTTATTGTTCTGTTGATTGTCTAGACTTACAAAAATAATGGGGGGAATGCCAACTAGACAAGTGTGTTGTGTCTATAGTCACTGAATTATGAATAGCACAAAATATTGAGCAAATGGTCTTCCAGCATACAGAAGTACCTGATGCAGCACTTCTTATTTCAATCCAGAGACTAAGTATTACCCAAAAGCAATACATTGTTGCATTGGATGAGAAAACATCTAGCTGTTTTGTTTTTATTTTCTTCCAGGCAGCATACATAAGAAAGATTAGATCAGATACGGACAAAATTTTAACAAATTTATTATGATTATTTATTTTCTTCATGTCTGAGTATGTTAGTGAATTTGCAGTCACACTACAAGCAATTTGTAATAGACCCCTTTTGGCCATGTGGACCCTTTAAGCAAGCTAAAGTCTGGATCTTGTCATTCATAGATATGTTAGATGTTCTGTATGAGCTAAATTGCAAGGTCCATGAGAGCAGGGAGATTTGTCTGTTCACCAGTGTAGCCCGAGAACTTTGCACAACTCCCAGTACACACTAGGCATTTAATAAATATGTGCTGAATTTTCTAAATGTGATATTGAAAGTTTATATGAAAAGTATAAACTTTATAATATATATATAAACAATAAACTTCTCCAAGCAGAAGTTTGGAGACTCAATTGAGGACTTTAAGCAGTCGTGCTGGGTAACAGCAAGAGAAAAATTAACACAATGTATGTGACTATTTTTTCACTGTCGAGAAGAGATCTAAATAGGAAAATAATGCAAATACAAATCTAAATATCCCAGAATGAACTTTTTTTTCCTTCAGTTTCTCTCTGGGCTCTATTCTAACACCTCCAAAAGGATTTGGTAATGTTCGATGGTTTTACTTGGGTATTCTAACAAAAGCTGATCTCATGCTGGCTTTACAGTATGATTGTTTTATTCAACAGACCTGTTCAAAAGACAAACAAGCGCTTAAAGGTTCTCTAAGAGAAAGAACAGTCCTGGAGATTTTTAAATATATACTAGCCCCTTTATTTCTAAGTCCTAACCGAAAACTCCAAGATTTGTCTTTCCAGGGCCTGAAACACAATGAGATGAATTTCTGTATCTTCACAAATTGTGGAAATGATTGCTACAGCAAGTCATTTCTTAATCACTGCTCACACTGGCCGATGAATAGCATTCTTGAGTCCTCTGGTGACAGAGCCAAACAAGTGACTTCAGACTTCAAATCCCAGGGGTGATTTTGGCCCGGCTCTGACTTTCCCAGAGGCAAAACTATCCTCATGCAGAACACATCACAAATCCCAATGATGCCTCTCTTTCCAGGTTTTAAGAAGGGTCTGAGGAAACAAAGCCTATGCTTCCTTCCAAAATCCGCTTACATTCACAGCTCTGGGCCTTATGCTCATTTATTACAAAATGTCCTCAGCTCAGGGTCTCAAGAATCTCCCTTAAGACTTTTTTTCAGTAGGTAAGTAGGTTATAATAATTTTGATGACTCCCCAAATTAAAAACGTACAGGGATTTGCACAAAAAGAAAATATGTAGCTTTTCTCTTGACTTTTTTTTTAACAAGGACACTTATAAATAACTCTTTATGAAGCATATTTGAACTCTATGCACAGGACAAAGAAACATCTTACTCATTCCTGAGAAGATAATATCATTAGCTTAAAATCAGTTTTATAGCGTCAATATGTAAAACTATAACTGGTTTATAGACCCAACTGTGAGGTTGCCTTTTGGGGGTGACTGTCACATAGGCATTAAAAAAATACTTCCACTAAAATGTGCTGTTCAGGGTTAGAATATTTAGCTGTGAGATGTTGCCACAATGCTTTGTATGAAGTGGAATGTGTGAGACCACGGGTAGGACAATCACAGCACCCTTGTGCTGCCCCAGAGTCAAATCCACTTTTTGATCTCTGCAGAGTGCTTTCTTTCTTCGGGCTAATGCAAGCTTGGCCTTGAGCCCTCCTGACACAATCAAGAGGGAGCTATAAACCATGGGTGCCCTAGGTTAAGATGGTGTTCAGTCAGCTGGAATTATCTTCAAATTTGAGACAGTGCACCGTATAGCATAGTTATGTGCCCATTTTTCTTCCTGCATCTGAGAAGACATGAGATAGTATTGACCTTGAGAATATATGTATCCCAACATAGGAGGATTTAAATCCTAGGACCGCTCCTTAAAAACTTCAGGTGCAGACTTGTGGAGACAAGGGGGGAAGGAGAGAGTGGAATGAGTGGAGAAACTCGCATTGACATTTACACACGATCACGCATCAAATAGATGGCTGGTGAAAAGTTGCTGAACAACACAGGGAGCCCAGCCTGGTGCTCTGGGATGACAGAGGGGTGGGATGGGGGGCTGAGAGGGGAGCTCAAGACGGAGGTCATATATGTACAGTTTATGGTTGATTTGTATTGTTGCATGGCAGAAAACAACACAATATTGTGAAGCAATTTCCCCAATTAAAAATAAATTAAAAAACACTTCAGGTGCAGTGTGTATGGACTAGTGTATGTATGAGCATACATGTTTATACATGTGTGCATAGCTACATATATTACCTACATAATAAAGGGTGCAGTAATTGAGTCATAGGGCATCACATTATTTGATTAATAAAGATTACAACCCAGGTCCCACATAGAATAACACATATTTCCAAAGTAGTAGTGTTGTTGCCACTGCTGTTGTTGACAATAGCAAGAGGCAACACATACTGAAGACAAATTATGTGCCAGATAAGTATATGCATTGGCTTGCTTAATTGTCACAAGAAACTTATGAGCTATATGTGATTATCAGTGAAAGAGAGATGAGGAAAAGGGGGCTAAGAGAGGTGAGATAACTTGCCCATGCTCAGAGCTAGACAAAGATAAGGCTGGGCTTCAAGTCTTATGTTTGGCTTCTCTGAGGCCAACTTTTTATGATAAAATAAAATGAATTAAATATTGAAATATTAGAGACAAAATTTGTTCTTTCTTTGATGATTTTTTAAAAATTCCCTTTGTCCCAGTGCCTCTCAATCACCAATTTGGTCACTAATTACCACATATGGTAAATGTATAAAAAGTAGAAAGTATTAAGATTTCCAATCCTGGGAGTTATAAATGAGTACACTTTCATGGATGCTTACAAATGCAGGAACACAAACAAATAGACACAGTACTTTTGAGGTGGAATTTATAAACTACATGACATCTAAGCCAATTTAAAAATAGTTTTTATACACCAAGTAAAGGGAGTAAGCCCTACATTCACCAATTTATACTAAGTGCTTCTCCACAATAGATAAATGTTTCAGAGGAAAATCTACCATTACTTTAAAATACAAGATCATTTGATACTTTTCTAATTGCAAACCTTAAACAGGAATAATGCTTGATGGGGGACAAAGAGAATTTCTGATTAAAAAAAAAAAAATCCAGGAACTTGCATGGGTCACCCAGTAGGTCTGAGTATGTAACAATACAGATGAGAATGGTAACTGCACTAAGATTAACCAGTAATGATAAGGCAGACAGCGCATTTTGTCCACTATGATTCTGGAAAGTCTTCATTTATTTTTAAGACATTTCTGAATGGAAATGTTGCTTAAAAGCACCACTGAGAGAATCTCATAAGATAAAGAAAGCTTTTTTAAAAAGAAAAATTCACCATGTTACAATCCATTGAGCTCATGGTGTTCACTTGATGTAGACATAGTTTTAGAAAGCCATGGTGAAACAAGATGGAATTGAATGAAAATAGTATAGAATACAAGATGCAAAAATCATAAAACCGGAAGCAAAAGAATTCTGACTTGTTCCAACCCCTCAAGTTTTTACTTACATCCACTCTATAAAGCTGCAGATCAAGTTGGTCTATGTTTTATCATCACACAAGCCTACAGTATTCACTTATTTATCTTACAAAATCAGAAGTAGAGCGCTCAGCTGCCTGGGTTTTATTCCTATCAATTAGGGTTTCCTACCAGCATCGCCCAAAACAAAAATACAAACTAGGCAGTATCCTATTTTATTTACTCCACAATAGCATTAACTTGGGCCATGCCACCTATTAGAATCTGAGGAAAAAGCTAGGTGACTCCTGAAAGTAAGGTTGAGATACTCAAAGCCATGGAGATAATCTGACTCTCAGTGCGCAAAAGGAAGAGAGGTAGGAGAATGGAAAAGGAGCCAGGGCTGGATCACACAGGTCCTTAAAAAGTGGACTGTGTTAATTTACAGGTTTTTATCCACAGGCAAGATCTCTGAAGCCCTCCCTTAACAGAAATTCACATAATAGAATTTCAAATCACAAAATAAATGTATGAATAATTTTATAATTTCTTGGCCATTTCTATTTATGAAGCTTTTACTTCATTATATAAATAATAAGATGTACTCTTAACTCCAAAAAGTTCTCTTAGATACAATGTAGATATGTATTTTAAATACTACTTATTAGGTTGACTAACAAATCTTAAAATTTTTAAGCTATTTGTGCTTATTGCCAGCAAATAAGGGAGATCATGACTTCACATGCCTCACTTTGACATTTGTCATGCCGTCTTATACTGACAATGTGGAGAAATGAATACCCTCCTATACGTCTCATGGGCATGAATGATGCAGCCACTTTGGAAACCCTTCTGGTTTCCAAAGGGTTACCATATGATCCAGCAATTCAACTCCTAGTTTAAGAGAACTGAAAGCATATGTCTACACAAAAACTTATAGATGACTGTTTATAGCAGATTAGGCTAAAAGTGGAAATAGCCTAAATATCCATCAGCTGATAAATAAAGTGTGGTATATCTTTGCAACCCCATGGACTGTAGGCTGCCAGGTTCCTCTGTCCATGGGAATTCCAGGCAAGAATACCGGAGTTGGTTGCCATTTCCTTCTCCAGGGGATCTTCCAGACCCAGGTACTGAACCCAGGTCTCTTGCATTGTAGGCGGATTCTTCACTGTCTGAGCCACCAGGGAAGCCCCATATCCATAAGATGGAATGTTAATTTTCCAGTGAGTCAACTCTTCACATAAGGTGGCCAAGCCTTCCAAAGAACACCCAGGACTGATCTCCTTTAGGATGGGCTGGTTGGATCTCCTTGAAGTCCGAGGGACTCTCAAGAGTCTTCTCCAACACCACAGTTCAAAAGTGCTCAGCTTTCTTCACCATCCACCTCTCACATCCATACATGACTATTGGAAAAACCACAGCCTTGACTACACAGACCTTTGTTGAAAAAGTAATGTCTCTGCTTTTGAATATGCTGCCTAGGTTGGTCATAACTTTCCTTCCACGGAGTAAGCGTCTTTTAATTTCATGGCTGCAATCACCATCTGTAGTGATTTTGGAGCCCCCAAAAATAAAGTTTGACACTGTTTCTACTGTTTCCCTATCCATTTCCCATGAAGTGATGGGACCAGATGCCATGAGCTTAGCTTTCTGAATTTTGAGCATTAAGCCAATCTTTTCACTTTCGTCAAGAGGCTTTTTAGTTCCTTTTCACTTTCTGCCATAAGGGTGGTGTCATCTGCATATCTGAGGTTATTGATATTTCTCCTGGCAATCTTGATTCTAGCTTGTGCTTCTTCTAGCCCAGTGTTTCTCACTATGTACTCTGCATATAAGTTAAATAAGCAGGGTGACAATACACAGCCTTGACATACTCCTTTTCCTATTTGGAACAAGTCTGTTGTTCCATGTCCAGTTCTAACTGTTGCTTCCTGACCTGCATAGGGTTTCTCAAGAGACAGGTCAGGTGGCCTGGTATCCTCATCTCTTTCAGAATTTTCCACAGTTTACTGTGATTCACACAGCCAAAGGATTTAGCATAGTCAATAAAGCAGAAATAGATGTTTTTCTGGAACTCTCTTGCTTTTTTGATGGTCCAGCAGATGTTGGCAATTTGATCACTGGTTCCTCTGCCTTTTCTAAAACCAGCTTGAACATCTGGAAGTTCATGGTTCATGTATTGCTGAAGCCTGGCTTGGAGAATTTTGAGCATTACTTTACTAGCGTGTGAGATGACTGCAACTGTAGGGTAGTTTGAGCATTCTTTGGCATTGCCTTTCTTTGGGATTGGAATGAAAACTGACCTTTTCCAGTCCTGTGGCCACTGATGAGTTTTCCAAATTTGCTGGCATATTGAATGCAGCACTTTCACAGCATCATCTTTCAGGATTTGAAATAGCTCAACTGGAATTCCATCACCTCCGCTAGCTTTGTTCATAGTGATGCTTCAAGGCCCACTTGACTTCACATTCCAGGATGTCTGGCTCTAGGTGAGTGTGAGTGATCACACCATCGTGATTATCTGGGTCATGAAGATCTTTTTTGTACAGTTCTTCTGTGTATTCTTGACACCTCTTCTTAATATCTTCTGCTTCTGTTAGGTCCCTACCATTTCTGCCCTTTATTGAGCCCATCTTTGCATGAAATATTCCCTTGGTAGCTCTAATTTTCTTGAAGAGATCTCTAGTCTTTCCCATTCTGTTGTTTTCCTCTATTTCTTTGCACTGATCACTGAGGAAGGCTTTCTTATCTCTCCTTGCTATTCTTTGGAACTCTGCATTCAGATGGGTATATCTTTCCTTTTTTCCTTTGCTTTTCGCTTCCCTTCTTTTCACAGCTATTTGTAAAGCCTCCTCAGACAGCCATTTTGCCTTTTTGCATTTCTTTTTCTTGGCGATGGTTCTGATTCCTGTCTCCTGTACAATGCCACGAACCTCCGTCCATAGTTCATCAGGCACTCTGTCTATCAGATCTAGTCCCTTAAATCTATTTCTCACTTCCACTGTATAGTTATAAGGGATTTGATTTAGGTCATACCTGAGTGGTCTAGTGGCTTTCCCTATTTTCTTCAATTTAAGTCTAAATTTGGCAGTAAGGAGTTCATGATCTGAGCCACAGTCAGCTCCCAGTCTTGTTTTTGCTGATTGTATAGAGCTTCTCCATCTTTGGCTGCTAAGAATATAACCAATCTGATTTTGGTGTTGACCATCTGGTGATGTCCATGTGTAGAGTCTTCTCTTGTGTTGTTGGAAAAGTGTGTTTGCTATGACCAGTGCATTCTCTTGGCAGAACTCTATTATCCTTTGCCCTGCTTCATTCTGTATGCCAAGGCCAAATTTGCCCATTATTCCAGGTGCTTCCTGACTTCCTACTTTTGCATTCCAGTCCCCTATAATGAAAAGAACATCTTTTTTGGGTGTTAGTTCTAAAAGGTCTTTTAGGTCTTCATAGAATCATTCAGCTTCAGCTTCTTCAGCGTTACTGGTTGGGGCATAGGCTTGGATTACCATGATATTGAATGGTTTGCCTAGGAAACGAACAGAGATCATTCTGTCATTTTTGAGATTGCATCCAAGTACTGCATTTCAGACTATTTTGTTGACCATGATGGCTACTCCACTTCTTCTAAAGGATTCCTGCCCACAGTAGTAGATACGATGGTCATCTAAGTTAAATTCACCTATTCCAGTCCATCTTAGTTTGCTGATTCCTAGAATGTTGACATTCACTCTTGCCATTTCCTTGACCATTTCCAATTTGCCTTGATTCATGGACCTAACATTCCAGGTTCCTTTGCAATATTGCTCTTTACAGCATCAGGCCTTGCTTCTATCACCAGTCACATCCACAACTGGGTATTGTTTTTGCTTTGGCTCCATCCCTTATTATACTCTTTAAATAGGTGGATTTTGTAGTATGTGGATTATACCTCAATAAAACTGTTATTTAAAAAATTTACAAACCATAAGTTTCCCTTAACTCACTCACTGCATGGTTTTTAAAAGGTTACTAGTTGTGTGTGGAGGGAGTCGGGTTCCTATTACTACTACATTTATGATGAATTTGCATTTTAAGAAATTATACAGATAATTAAATCAACTGATATCAGAGAATCACTCCTGGGGGGTACAATTCAACAGCATAAAGGTTCCTTACAGTTCTTAACTTGAAATGGTCCCAAAAGAGGTCAGAATGAGGATGAGACTGAGGTTGCTCCAAAACTCACCCTAAGAGTGAAGGTAACTAACACAGTCATACCTCTGTCCATCGCAGCAGGTACACCAAAGTATATTATGTCTCTGGAAGAGGAACACTATTCAGAAGCAACTATCTTAAGGCAAGCACGAGAACTTCAGGCTCTTGGTAGAAAGACACCAGGCAGCATTCCAATTCTATCCTCATGGAGTAGGTAGTCATCGTCACAAGTACCCAACCCAAGGCTGTGGCCCCATTCCTATATGAGGAGTGTCAGGAACATGTCTAGGACCATGGAGCCATAGGGAGTGAAAGCTTAAGACTGAGTCTTGGATACTTGCAGGCATTCTGAGAAGTCCCAGAAGTATTAGTGGACAGAGGCTCTGTACACATCAGAATTCCCTGCTGTCCCCAGTGTGGGAGCCCACAGCCATTGGGAAATGAATGCTGATGTTCCAGGTGTAGGGGACACCACTGTTTTTCCTGCCCTGTGCCCCCACCCCTTTGATATAGATCCCACCTCACTCCCAACCATAAGGGCAGACCTGTCACTGAGGCTAATGGATCAGAGCCCCTTCCCAGTCCTTCTAGGACACTTCTAGAACATAAAGATGATCAACTCCCAAGGCGAGCCAGTCAGAATCCTTGAGCTAAAACTGGAAGGGTTAATCCTTCTCTCTGATTACAAATCTGTGAAGATGCATCTTAAAGCCTCAGCCCTGCCTCCCCCAACCCCAACCCCCGTCCCCCACCTCTGGTTTAGCCTGGGGAGGAAAGTGGCTTGAGAAGACAAAGCTAATTTGCCGAGAGAACTCAGATGAGAGCTGGAGAGAAGGACACCTAGCGATGTCCTCATCTCTAGTTCTGTTGCCTTGCCCTCTGCTCAGTTGGTTCCAGTCATCGTTACTCTCCTTCAGAGCTTCAGCTAATTTGAATCTGGTTTCAGCCACTTGCAGTGGGGTGAATCTAAAGAATACAATGGTGTTATCTGACCAGTGAAGTCTGAAATATTCCAATTTCACAGATATAGATGTGACAGGAGTTTGACAGACATGTCAATTCTAGTTTTTCTTAATAACTGGCAAAAACACAGACTATATACAATTCATAGACCATGGATTTGAGTGGGTAGGTTTGACAGTATTAGAATTCTTTCTTGCTCCAACATATAATAAAGAGTCAATCATTTAAATTTGCTCTATTATTGAATTAATTGAAATAATAGTTGAAAACACTATATGGGGCTATAGAAGTACTTACATACTAGCAAATTTATCATTATGTTGAAGAATCTGGAAAAGTAAACCGAAAATAATAGTTTGTACTGCTTTGGCAGAGGAAAAAGGTGACCAACTCCTAATTTTTCAATAGGATTCTAGACTGTAAATAATATAATCACAGACTTTGAAATGGAAAGATTTAGTATATAATCTGTATCACCTGTCAAACAGTTATCCCATTCTATAAAACCATTCTTTTAACAAGTATTCACTGACTTGAGGATCTGTCTTGAAGGTCAGTGGCAAACAAAAATGGCAGAGCCCCTACCTCCATAATTTGTACCTGCCTTATATTGCAAAATTGCTACAGGTTGTATCCGACCCATTGACGGATCTTGTTTTGTATTTGTTATAGAATAATGGGGAAACTGAGCTCTACTTGAGCGACTCAAAGTCTGAGAAAGCACAATTTATATATTATAGGTTACAATTTCAACAGGGCAGTGGGAACAAAGACCATTCCCCAACTTACTTTTAAACAGTAAAGAACCAGGAGCACTGGCTACTACTACTAGGGCTGAATAACAATTTCTCTTAAAGCTCATCTACTTTGGGAACTAAACTCTCTTTAGGTCTTTCACTTCATTAGATTCACTTGCTCCTAACCTTTAGAGTATTTGGCCAGGATTTGATTTTTGTGCTCTTGTATACTATGATAAAATTCTGCATCCCACATCTCTAACTAAATGAATTAATCTTATTCTAGTATTTGTTTCAATCAGCAAGTCTTTTGTTTCACCAAAGAAATGCAACTATTTGTTTCACACATAAATATATTTTTATTTCTAACCATTCAAAATGCATACCTGCTTATGGACAATTAATTACAAAATCCTTTTGTAGGTCTCTGAAGTACCCCCTCTTGTATTCTACTTGCCTTGGCTCAAGACTGCCTACAAAGTCACCTGAAAGGCACTAGAGAGACAGGAGCTCTGGAGACAGGCTGTCAGCTTTAAATCTTAGCCTTTCATTGACTGTGTGGTCCTAAGCAAGTTAATCAATCTCTGTGAGATTCCTATCCTTCACCTGTGAAATGTGAATAATAATAACACCAACCCTATAGGTTATTGTGAAGATTAAAAGAAACCATATATATAAAGTTCTTGTAGAATGTCTGTGACAGTAAGCATTTAGTAAATAATTCTCTATTATGACTACATGGGAACTCATAATGATCAAGTGTATCACATGATACACTTCAGTCATCTTGAAGAAATACTTGGCTTAGCTGTTTGGTATCACCTATATTTATTCAAATGATTACTGTTTTCTTTAAAATGTGAATAAATGTTGGTCTCCAAAATATTTGGTACATTCAGTGGTCATATTCATCATAAGTATGATATGTGTGAGATATTCTACTGAGAATTACAAGACATGAGAACTAAGTAAAGCATTGTCTCTACTTTTAAGAAATTTACAAGCTAGGAGAGACATAATTAAACCAAAGTACAAAAAAATACAATATAACAATCACCATAAAATTGGCACAGGTGAGGAGTGGTAGTAATTCAATGAAAAGTGATGGCATTCATCTGAGATGACCTGAAAGAAGCAACATTTGAAACAGGTGCTAAATCTCAGGTACATATGAAGAAGCCAGGCACTTCTGGGAATTCTTTTCCTTCCTCTCTGACTATTCCACCTTGATCCCATTCTTGGATTAATCTTCTTCCATCCAATGCATAAAAATTGCTATTCAACAGCATTCCACCCTTGATCCACTTCTCTTCTAGTCTCTATGTCTGTGGAACTCTCTCAGCCATTCACATCACGTACGCCATTGACTCTCAAATGTAAACTCATGCCTGGTCCTTCCCACAAGCTTCAGATCCAGTTACCCACGGGTCTCTCAGGTGTCTCCTCCACCCTCTTGACACCTCAAACATGTCATAGTGAAATCTGTCTCACGTTCTCCTCCTGTATTCTCCATTCTTATTGGTGGTATCACTCTCTGCCCAGTCACCCAAGCCAAAACCCTGAGAGTCATTCCTAATCCTTCTTCTCCCTTTTTAAGGGCATTAAATTGGTCCTCAATCCCATAAAATCTACTTCTAAACTATTTCTCCCTATCATTCTCTATCTTCATTGCGACTTCCCTAGGGTCTTTTATCTTGACAATGGCCATATCTACCCAACTAATATCCTACTTCAGCATCCCTCCCCTTCAATCTATTCTCCAGAATATCATCAAAATAAATGTTTTACAATGCCGAAGTGACACAGCTTATAAGCCTTCAAGGACCCCTAACTGTCACCTGGGCAAATTTAAAATCTCTCTGTAGGTCATACAAAGTCATCTGTGATGAGGCATTTTCTTACTTTTCACTTTAGACTCCCATGTAACCAAACCACCTACAATGCCCTTAATACCCTTCTATTTCACACCACTGTGCCCTTGCCCCACCAACCTCCTCTGCCTGAAAATCCACCTGCTCTTTTTCTCTTTAACCTGGCTTTATTTTCCTATTTTTGCATCAGGATTCTTCCCAGTAGTCATTCCTCTGGAAAGACTGCCAAGGTACTTTTCCTACAGATGCCTAGAACACCCCATATGAACCCCTTTCATAGCAGTCATCACACTGTTCCATGAACCCCTTTCATAGCACTTATTATGCTGCTTCATTCATCTTCTTGTCCATCTACTGTGTGCATCCTGGGGCAAGATGCATGTTTTCATTCATTTTTTCCAACAAATATTCATTGAGTGCTTACTGGGTGAACATGGTACACTAGATTTCTGATTTCATGAAGTTTCTATTTTAATGTGTCTGGTAAGGGGTTACAAAGGCAATAAACATATTATTAAGACAATTTTGAACCCTAATTAAGGCTATAAGGAAAATAAAATGCAGAAGCAGATGTAGAGAACAAACATGGATGCACTTGGGAAAGGAGAGGGTGGGACAAATTGAGAGAGTAGCCCTGAAACATATACATTACCATATGTAAAACAGACGGCTAATGGAAAGTTGCTATATAACGCAGGGAGCTCAAGCTGGTACTGTGACAACCTAGAAGGGTGGGATGAGGTGAGAGTGGGAGGGAGGTTCAAGATGGAGGGAACATATACAGCTGATTCACATTGTTTTATGACAGAAATCAACAAAACATTGTAAAGCAATTATTTTCCAATTAAAAGTTTAAAAAATATAATACAGATTAAAAAGCGACCTGGGGATGGTGCCTTTTTGAGGAGGTTTTGAAAATCCAAATGATGGAGAGCCAGCTGGGAGAAGATTTGGGGAAGAAAGTCACAGGCAAAGTCACAGCTGTACAAAAGCCTTAAGGAAGGATCCGCTTGTTATGTAGACAAGATTGAAATGCAGATGGCTATAGAGCACAGTGAACACATGCAGAAAATGCGAGCAAGTGAGATCATAGAGACTCACAGGAAATAGATCTCCCGGGGTCTCGCAGGCTATTGTGTTACTTTTCTGTTGCTCTTGTATGTAACAACTGTCACAAATTTAACAACAGCTGAAGTAATGCACACTTATTTACAGTCCCATCACTTAGAAGGCTGCCAGGATTTCCACTGGGTTAACATAATTGGCAGGCAGCACTCCTTTCTGGAGGATCTAGAAAAGGCCATTCTCTGCAGCTTCCAGCTTCTAGGGGTGGCCATATTCCTTGGATCTTGCCCTCCTTCCTCCGTCTTCAAAACCAACAATGTTGCATCGCCCTGATCATTCCATAGTCACATAATTCCTTTGACTCTCTACTACTGCCTTTTCCCACTTTTAAGGACCCTGGTGATTACAATGAGCCCATGTGGATCATCTTCCTATTGCAAGGTCCTTAATTTAGTTACATCTGCAGAGTTCCTTTTGTCATGTAAGGAAGTACATATTCACAGTCTCCAAGGACGGACACAGACATGTCTGGGTACCCATGACTCTGCCTGTCACAGACACAGAAAGAATTATGGACTTCAATTGTAATAAATAACCAATGGAGAGATTTTATGCAAAAAAAAAAAAAGTGACATGAGCTGGGTTATATTTTAAGAGTTAATTCTTCATACTTTGTGTAAATTTAGATGAGGGAAAAGTGGAGAAAAAAGATCAAATGAGAGTCTCTTCCAAGTCCCAAGGGAAGAGACCTGGCTGGTAGCATGGAAGATGGTGACGACTGTCCACACTCAGGAAATATTTTAGAACAGAACTTGCTATTGGACTGGATGCAGAGAGCAATGAGAGTGGAGGACCAAGGACATGTCTTAAATTTGGGGTTCAAATTTCTACAGTAAATTTATACTGTAGTGTCATTGACTGAGAATTGTGAATAATAGAAGAGCGGCTTTGGGGCAGAAGGTGGACATTAAGATGTATCAGACCGAAACAATCAAGTTTAAGACAACTAGTTTAAGATATCCAAGGGGAGTCATCAATTAGGCAGCTGGATTTATGAGTCTGGAGCTTGCCGTGAGAATGAAAGTGGAAACATAAATTTGGAAGTCATCAATGTAAAGACGATATTAAAGCCATAAGCCTAGATGAGATCATCAAGGGAGAAAAAGTAGCTAGAGAGAGGGCAAGCACGTGTTTTGGGCAGGCTCTGTTCATATTTATAGTGCTAGCACTTAGTCTTGGCAAAGAGTAGCCCCTCAATAAACTGCTGATGAATACAAGACTAATTCTGGGCTAGACATTATTAGAAATTATATAAACAGAAACTAAATAAATCATATTAACAACAAAAGTAATAAATACTCAAAACTCATCACTTCCTAATTGTTTTACTACATTTTTCTATTCTCTGTCCTCTTGAGATTAATTATGTCTATTGTAGCTTCCCAACTCCGTGTTCAGTGATGTTGCATCAGTAGCTTAAAATTGGTGGTGGTGGGAGTGTGTATGTCGTGGAAATTGACAAGCGCTACAGATTAGGGCTTGGTTTACTATTCTGTCAACTCTTAGACTCAAGAAAGTGATAGAGAAAACGTTAATCATGCAGATTAAATGTGTCATGTCTATAGTCATCATATTGTAAATAGCACAAAAAAATTCAGGAAATATTTTTCCAGAATGTGGAAATTATATGGTTTAGTAAAGAAGTTGCCCATATCGTTGATGAGTGAGTGAGGTTCTAACAGATGTCTTCATTACTTCATTTTCACCTTTAGTTACGAACATAATATTACAGAACATTAACATAGCAACTCATAACATAACAAAAAAATAAACCAACATTCATATGGGAATTACACTTGTAAATTAATTGCAACCATAGGTTGGCAAGGGATAATTGGCAAAAAACCAATAAAAGCATTCAGTGAGAAACAATTGACGACATGGAGTTTAGAAGATAGTGTAATTTTATTGTTATGTGTAAATGTGTGCTTTGCTACATATCCTTTAAAATAGTAAAAAGTATACTGAACTATATACATACACACAAACATACATGTACATATTTTCCCCAGAGAACTAGGTTTACCAGCATCCTACTTCTTACATACAAATCCAATAGGCATATGGTATTACATGCAGTATCAAAATTATTATATTACTATCTATTTATGGGAAGCAACTAAAATATTCACAGCAAATTCATGATCAAAATATTGATGAGCTATGTCATTTGGATTCCAGTAAAATTAAAATGGATCTGTCAAATATCATAAAACCCAGAGGTTAAGGGCTATAGTTTCTCTTTATTTGCTTGAATTTGTGCTTGATAACTAATATTTTTTTCTTTCCCACAGAGGTCTTAGATACCTTAGAAAAAGAACAGACTGAGAAACTGACTTGACTTTTTTTGAAAGAATTATCTGCTTGTGAGCCATTTGGACCTGATTAAACCATCTACACTTTCGTACTGGCACAAAGACAGAAATATAGATCAATGGAACAAAATAGAAAGCCCAGAGATAAATCCACGCATCTATGGACACCTTACTTTGACAAAGGAGGCAAGAATATACAATGGAGAAAAGACAATCTCTTTAACAAGTGGTGCTGGGAAAACTGGACAGCCACTTGTAAAAGAATGAAACTAGATCACTTTCTAACACCATACACAAAAATAAACTCAAAATGGATCAAAGATCTAAGCATAAGACCAGAAACTATAAAACTCGTAGAGAAAAACATAGGCAAAACACTCTCCGACATAAACCAAAGCAGGATCCTCTATGACCCACCTCCCAGAATGTTGGAAATAAAAGCAAAAATAAACAAATGGGACCTAATTAAAATTAAAAGCTTCTGCACAACAAAGGAAACTAAAAACAAGGTGAAAAGGCAGCCTTCAGAATGGGAGAAAATAATAGCCAATGAAGCAACGGACAAACAATTAATCTCAAAAATACACAAGCAACTCCTGCAGCTCCATTCCAGAAAAATAAACGACCCAATCAAAAAGTGGGCCACAGAACTAAACTGACATTTCTCCAAAGAAGACATAAAAATGGCTAACAAACACATGAAAAGATGCTCAACATCACTCATTATCAGAGAAATGCAAATCAAAACCACAATGAGGTACCACTTTACACCAGTCAGAATGGCTGCAATCCAAAAATCTACAAGCAATAAATGCTGGAGAGGATGTGGAGAAAAGGGAACCCTCTTACACTGTTGGTGGGAATGCAGACTAGTACAGCCACTATGGAAAACAGTGTGGAGGTTCCTTAAAAAACTGCAAATAGACCTGCCATATGACCCAGAAATCCCACTGCTGGGCATACACATTGAGGAAACCAGAATTGAAAGAGACACGTGTACCCCAGTATTCATCGCCGCATTGTTTACAATAGCCAGGACACGGAAGCAACCTAGATGTACGTCAACAGACGAATGGATAAGGAAGCTGTGATACATATACACAATGGAATATTACTCAGCCATTAAAAAGAACACATTTGAATCAGTTCTACTGAGACGGACAAAACTGGAGCCTATTATACAGAGTGAAGTAAGCCAGAAGGAAAAACAACAATATAGTATACTAACGCATATATATGGAATTTAGAAAGATGGTAACAATAACCCTGTGTGTGAGACAGCAAAAGAGACGCAGATGTATAGAATAGTCTTTTGGACTCTATGGGAGGGGGCAAGGGTTGGATGATAAGGGAGAACGGCATTGAAACATGTAAATTATCATATGTGAAATCAATCGCCAGCCCAGGTTTGATGCTTGATATAGGGTGCTCGGGGCTGGTGCACCGGGATGACCCAGAGGGATGGAATCAGGAGGGAGGTGGGAGGGAGGTTCTGGAAGGGGAACACATGTATACCCATGGCGGATTCACGTCAATGTATGGCAAAACTAACATGATAATGTAAAGAATAAATAAATAAATAAAATGGATCTGTCAAATATCATAAAACCCAGAGGTTAAGGGCTATAGTTTCTCTTTATTTGCTTGAAGTTGTGCTTGATAATTAATATTTTTTCTTTCCCACAGAGGTCTTAGATACCTTAGAAAAAGAACAGACTGAGAAACTGACTTGACTTTTTTTGAAAGAATTATCTGCTTGTGAGCCATTTGGACCTGATTAAACCATCTACACTTTCACTGAGCAATACAATTATCCACTAGGCGCATGTGGCTATTTAAACTCAAATTTTAATGCTTTAAAATTAAATAAAAATTGAAAATCAGTGTCTTAGTTAAACTAATCACATTTCAAAAGCTCAATAACCACATGAGGCTAGTGGCCACCATTTTGGGCAACACAAATCAGAGAACATTTCCATCATCACAGAAAGTTCTGCTGAAGAGCACTGATGAAGAAAATGCTTTCCACATAGACGTGCTTCATTATTAACTGAGTGATCAAGTTTTTCCCTATTTTTCTAAGCTGAACAGTTAAAGGAAGTCAAGAATTTAATATTCAGGAGGAAAGGAACCACCAATAATTGGGCATTTGGATATATTTAGATATTTAGTACACAACGTAGGGACATCCTTCTTGGGCACGCATCCTTCTATGTATCACACAAAGTATTTGTCACCCTCACAACAGGTATATAATATCTTCACTATATAAATAGTGAGGTGCTGGGGTTTGCAGAAGCTCAATACCTTGCCTTCAGACAAACAAGGCAAAGTTTAACTTTGTGTTCAGAGTTTCAGGTTCCAAAGCCCAAGTTCCTTCTGGCACCATGAACCTCTCTTCTCTAAACAGAAGTCACGGATGGTGAATAGAAATGTTTCATTTTCCTCTGGATATTGGAGAGGCCATTATGCAGAGAGGCAATAAAACAGGGGATTGTGGCCACTGACTATGGAACCCTGGCTCTGCCACATATGAGCTGTGTAATGTGGACAAATTACTGCTTCTTGTACCTCGGTTTCCCTCTTTTCTGAATGGCTTCATTACAGTTCCCATCTCAAAGGAAACTGTATTTATTTAGCAGTTAAATAAATTAACATTTGTAAAACAGTGAAACAGCATGACACCAAATAACTGCTATAAAAGTGCTTGCTATTATTATTAGGGTAGGTGGCATATAGCAGAAATAAGTCCATGGATATTCTATGGCCAGGTAACAAAACTTGAAACTGAGGGGCTTCTCTGGTGGCCCAGCGGTTAAGAATCAACTTTGCAGTTCGGTCCCTGGTCCAGGAAAATCCCACATGCCCCGGGGTAACCAAGTACCACAACTACTGAGCCCACGCGCCTCGAGCCCGTGCTCTGCAACAAGCAAGCCACCAGAACAAGAAGCCTGAATACCCCAACTAGAGAAAGCCTGGGTGCAGCATCAAAGACCTGGTGCAGCCAAAATAAATAAATAATTTTTTAAAAAACTCCAACCTTGAAACTGAATTCAGTCATGTCATTCATTGAAGACCTGAAGAAGACTTTAATTAAGACAAAACATGGGCGAACAGTGTCTCCCTACACTTATGCAAAAATGTGGAGCTGTGTGACCCCTCAGAAGAGCTTTCTGATGAAACGTATGATTCAAAATCATATGGTTGTGGTGAGTGGTGCCCATTTTCAACCAAGACATGAAATAGAATTACACCTTATTAATGGAAAACCACAGAGACAGGTCTGGCCTTCTATTTTACTGTTATTTACCTATTAGTAAAGGAAAGAATAACTGAAAGCAATAGGTTTATCCCTTGATCTTAAAATATATTACTTAATCTACCAATTATTTTCAAACCATACTCTATCATACCCATAATTTTAACCTGGCAGCTAAAGGAGGACAATAATAGCTGTGATTTACTGCTCACCTGTTTGGCCACCTGATTCGAAGAGCCAACTCACTGGAAAAGACCCTGATGCTGGGAAAGACTGAAGGCAGGATGAGAAGGAAACAATGGAGGATGAGATGGTTGGATGGCATCACTGACTCAGTGGACATGAGTTTGAGCAAACTCTGGGAGATAGTGAAAGACAGGGAAGCCTGGCATGCTGCAGTCCATGGGGTCTCAAAGAGTTGGACACAACTGAGCAACTGAACAACTGGTCACCCAGTAGGCTGCAGGGGTTTTCCAAGCATTGTCGCCAACCTGCACAAAAACCAGGTAGAGGTAGGCATGAATACCTCTGTGTTATATTTGAGAAAATTGACACATGAATAACTTTCCCAAGGTCAGCTGGACAGGGGAAAACAATACTTGAATGCAAGTCTTAGTCTTAAAGCTACAGCCCACACGTTCTGCCACCATAAGCAGGAATGTGAAATAATATGAAACAGGAGAGAAATATGCGATGTGTCTATTTTATTACCTATGTCTGAGGCAGAATTTCTCAAACATTAAAAACAAAACAAAACTATACGTTCCAGAAAAGCCATTAGCATTACTATCTAAAATCACAATAGGCTCAGAATTGTACGGACCAGATCACCAAGGACCTGGGCTTGGTATGTGTAGCCTTTATTTTGCAACCTCACAATCAGGAAAATCAATGCTGTCTATCTGAATACATTAGGAAAAAGGACCTCTGTGTTCTTGCAAATGTGAGTGCCAGGAGTAAATGCAAAGTTGGTTTGGGGGTGAGGGTGGAAGTGGTTCTCCCCACTGCAATACAATCCGCATCAGCAGCATCTCATGCCAACCTGGTTCCTGCCTCCTGCATCTCACTCCAGCTCCCTTTTGTATGCACTGTTGCCTCACTCCTTGTCTCCTCTGTGCCTACCAGTTTGGCATTCTGATGGGCTGGCTTCACTGGCTCCCAACCCTCCCACTTTGTTCCGCAGTCTGAGGATTGACTCCTACACCCTGGCACAGTGCTTGTTTCTCACTGCACTCCTGGTAACCGAGCTCGCTGGCACTGCCCCATGACCCCCTCCTGTGATCCACTCTGCCCAGCAGACCTGTAAACATAGCCTGCCATGCCAAACGCTGCACCCCCTCCCCACTGCTGGCCTCAGAGAGCCAGGCCCTGGATGTCACATCACCAGCCCACAGTCCCTAGAGGACCTGCGGAATTCAGCTGGGCTAGCTTCAGCCCCTGAAGGCTCCGCCTTGCCTATGCACACTGCAAAAGGAAGTACAACTCTGAGCGAGAACAGCAACTCACCAAGACTGGTAGGAAGCATACTGGCAGAGTTGACTGCCTTCTGGGCACAGAACATGTCCACCCTGGCATTGTTACCAATGGCCATTCCAGAGGCCCAGACCCTAGGTCCCAACAGAACTGCCTACACCTCCAGTAGAGACTCTGCTGGGCTCCTGGGGTTCCTGCCATCTTAGGAACATTTACAATTCTGTTCTTCATATAACTGGTGAGGC
The DNA here is from genome assembly GCA_007570785.1 of Antilocapra americana. Classification (NCBI taxonomy): domain Eukaryota; kingdom Metazoa; phylum Chordata; class Mammalia; order Artiodactyla; family Antilocapridae; genus Antilocapra; species Antilocapra americana. The sequence goes on along the minus strand of ML663562.1, from coordinate 15,172,685 downwards.
CAAAAAAAAAAAAAAAATGCAGAAGTGCTCAGTGCTTCTGCTCATCAGAGCCAGATCATATGGGGAGGTGCCAGGAGGAGGATGGGAGGGTAGGAGCCAATGCGACATTTCCTACCTCCTGCACCAATGAGGCCCCTTCAAATGCTAGGTGGCTGGGTTATGCCTTTTCCTGGAACAAGGCTTCAGTTCACATGACCCCTGAAAGACGACTAGGAGGACAAGAGTTGAAGGGAGTTTAGGATGTGGGGAAAAGGCAATTCAATCTGTGGGGAAGTTAAGACAATGTTAGTGAAGGACCTGAAAGGTCAGGGTACATTTAAAAAAGAAATATTAAAGGGAAGCTGGCATGCTAGAAAGAGAGACAGAAAAATGAGAGCTGCAGGGAGGACGCTGGCAGGGGCCAAGTCAGAGACAGTGTTTCTCAGGCCACTGAAGAATTTCTTATTTTTATTTTAACCTGATGGAAATGGGAAACAAAAGGTTTTGATCAAGTGACTGACATGAACAGAAAGATTGCTCTGGTCATTGCGTAGCACTGAATTAGGTGTGGTGGAGGCAGAAGGCAGCCCTCCATGGTGGATATGAGCGTGAGCTGTCTGTGGTCAACTCTACCCCAGATCCACTGCCTTCTCCCCGGGCTCTCATGACAGGTGGTTTGGGAATGATGTTTTACACTCTCCCGTGCCCACAGGGTTTCAGTTTAGATGATACTGATGAGAGGCCCTTGTGCAAGAGGAGGAAAGTGGAAAAGATACACTATGTTCCTCCAGCCACGTCAGCAGAGACGAGGTTCATATTTGCTTCCGGGCAAGCCCCTGCAAGTCAGCCTCTTCAGCAAGGCAGACTGCTGAGCCCAAAGGCATTCAGGCTTTCCTGAAATTTCAAAAGGTCAAGATTCCCTTAAGGTTGGTAGCTGTTACTTCTAACCTCGATTGCCCCAGCTTATATATCCAAAATTATGCATGCTTCCAGTCTCCTAGGTTAAATCTTTCCTACTTGAGATATGTAGAGTTTTGGTTTTCCTCACTCAACCTCAACTGTTAAAGTCAGCTAAGAAGTTTTTGCAGTATTGGGAGTAAGAAATTATGAGGGCTTGATCTTGGGTATAGGCAGTAAGGATAGAAAAAAACATAGGATGGATTTAATGTGGATTTAAGAAGTGGCATTCACAGGACATTGTTATTAATTGGATGAGGGCAATAGGGAAGAAGGAGTCAAAAATCACCACCAAGTTTTTGGCTTTATGTTCAAGCAATCTTGTTAAATTTGCCATCCAGTCCACGCAGCCAAAGGGGTATGGACACCAGGCTGCCCGAAGTGGCCAGCCCTACCCAGGCTCCTTTGCAGATTGAAGAGCTGAAGCCAAAGAAGTGAGGAAGTCAACAGACTGGTGGTGAGGAATATGTGCCCTTTTACAGGATGGGAAAATCTATACTTTGGATGCTAAGGGCCATTGTAATGGCTTATCATCTTTTTCAAAACTGCTCCAACTTGTTGTGGAGCAGAGGAAGTCATTGAAGTCAAGATCTGTCCAAATCTCCCCCTAAAAGAAGGGGCAACAACCCAGGAGCTGGGGCCAGGATGAGGGCTGAGTGACAAGGATGAGCAGGAGCTTCGTACTAGAGACTACAAAGGATACGGAACACCAAGGAGGCAAACAGATTCATAAGCCACAGGGCAGTTTAGATTCAAATATCAAAGAGAGAAAGCTCAAACACTAAGCTATGAGAAGATCACAACATAGGTCACAGGAGATGGTGTAATCAGAGACAGAGCAGATGAAGAGCATATAAAGTAAAGTTGTAGATGCTTGGAGAGGCTGGAAGGGGGCATTCCCAACAATATCAAGAAGTCAGGGTACGCCAGGGGAGGGTAATGATGGTCTCAGCAGCTTGTGGGAGCAGGGCAGACAGTACTTTCCTTGTCCATCTTCCCATTGAGGGATATTCTGTTTACAGGAGGACAAGGCTTACCCATAGACAAAGGTCACTGACTACACCTTTTGGAATGACTTCTAAAGTGCTTTCTAGAGAAGCATAGCTGTAAGTGTACCTCAAATGCACTGAAAAGGAGGTGTCTGAGTATAGACTTTGGAACAAGAGAAGGCTTTAGGGTAACAACTCAGCTTCCTTAGTGACAGCTCCTCTCTGAGAAATTATGAGCCATTAAATTGTAAGGTTGTTGAGACAAGGTTCCTTACTGAATCCCTAATGCTCCTCACAGTGCACAATAAATATCAGTTTAGCAGATGAAAATAGAATGGACGATTTCAAGATGCTGGGCAGCTTCATCCAGTGGGCTAACCACAATGTTTATCCATGTGTCCATCTGTGAAGAAACACTCAAAATTCCCACTCAGGAACACTCATATCAGGAATGCCAATCCACAACTAGAATGGGATCAAGACAGCCCCTCTTCTTCATTTTGGCCCCTTCTTCAGAAGAAGACCATCGTCTTCATTTCTCAATAACTCCTCGAAACAGCCTCTGGGGATGGCTCCCAAAGCAGAGTATCGGCTTTACCAAAGGAGGTGAAAATCTTGACTGGGGATTCCCCTGAGGGCTGAAGGGGGAAGGTTTCTGTAGGAGCACTAGACTCCCGCTGGTGACAACACCAGGAGCATACCTCAGGACCCGGATTCCCAGCTGTCTGGCTTTGCAAGTTACCTAAAGTCTCTAAATCTGTGTTTGTCCAGCTATAAAGTGGAGTTAGTGGTGCCTCATTCAAAAAAATGGAGAGATCTAAATAATGTTTGTAAGACACCTGCCTTAATAACTGTCCACTAAAGTGTTCCAAAACTTCATTCTCTTCCAGAATTCACCTCCCAATTCCAGTCTCAGAGACTAGCCCTGCTTGCTTCCATTTTATTACATTCACCAACCTCTTCTCTTCTCCCTCATCTGCTCCAAAACTCAATGCAGTCACAAAGCTCTTCCCCTAATCTCCTGATATAAAGTATCCTATATCAACTTGGCTCCAAGTAGTCGGAAAAGCAGTCCTAGCTCCCTTCAGGTGGGAACTGTCAGAAGGTGAATTTCTGCTGGAAGTTTGTATTCAGTCTCTCAGTCTCTCTTAAATTCAAAAGCCTGGGGCAGAAGGCAGAGCAAGAGGACAGATGCAACCACATAAAAAGGAAGACAATTGTTTTCCAGAAAACACTGCAGCTGCAATTTGCATTCTAAAGGAAGTAGAGCAAACACTTTAAATTCCCTCCCTTGAAAAGCAAAGTTCTGCAATTAATAGAACTTAAAAATACAGATGTTAAAGACCATGCGCTTAAGGAGTTAGTAAAGTATGTGCAATTGCATATGGAAAGACTGAAATTTTTCTGAAATTGGTTTTAAATACCTTATACAATAAAGGGACATTGCCAACACATATGGCATGGTGGAGGGAAAACAGGCCCACTGATAAAAAAATGAAAAGGGCCCGAACAAGCCATTTCCTTTCGTTGTTACCACCATAGAGATGGCTAGTGCCAACTGAATATCTTCTCTACTCCCTCTTTACTAAAGAACTGCCTACATTTTGGAGGGAGCCTTAAATAGAAAACTGTATTTCTAGTCCCTTGTGATAGGACTGCACAAAGCAGAAATCAATGGGTGGAGCTTATAAGAAAAGTTCTTTAAAGGAGACAGCTAGTAAACACCCTTTTATCCTTCCCTGCAGGAGCTCCAGCATCCATCTTATGACAATGAGGCAATCCTGAAGATGGTGTAGAATGGAACATAAGTCTGGGACAGTGATGGCACTATTACTACTTCGTATTACCCCTGGACTCCTTTCTCCCACACTTCTTTTAAGGGATTGGGAAATTCCTCATTTATTTAAGCTGCTATTATTTTGGCTTAAATGCAATTCTTAACAGATACTCACACCTAGCTTAGATTGCCATTAGTTTCCTTGTTCATGAGAACTACAAATTAATATAAGAAACATGATTTTTTTCATAATTATATATGAATTCTTGCTTTAACTAGTGAATAAAATTTATACCAATAGCTCTAAGTGTAGGTTAAATCTAGTCTTATGTTGCCTTTATAAAAGTGCCAGATTCTACTATAGATAGCTCTCTGCATTGGGCGGACACCATCTGAAGACTGAGTCAAGAACCATGCCCTTACTGGGCAGGTGAAATAAGTGGCTACTTAGTATATCTTATTCCTATTGTGTTTCACACAATAACACAAACATATATCTCTTGAAGAATTTCTAAGGATTTTCACCAACAGTGACAAAAGAAACACAGGAGTTAAAAAGTCCCCTCTTCATGCAGCTTCTCTTATTTGCACTATCCAGCTGGCCTGAGAACCCAGAAAAGGGCAGTCAGTGTTCACTTTGTGAAAATTCTTATGGATGTGTCATCTGCTTCTCACTCTACTTTTCTGGTCTCTATTAGTATGAGAAGCCCCTGGGCATGGGAGGAACCAGGCAGAGAGAAGAGCCAGGGGGATCCCCCAAGTGGTCTTAGGCTTGGCTCTCCTCTAGTTGTCTTTTGTATGTAAGAACTCCAGGAACACTGAGCATATGTTAAATTCAGGCCCACAAGCACAAGTGTTTGTGATAAGCACAAAATAACTTCGTATAATTATTTCAACAATTGCAATAATTCTGCAGATAACTTCAGTAGTAATAAAATTCATTTCCTATATTTAATATTACCTGCTCCATGGTGCTAAGCAAAGTCTAGCAAGTATATGAACTTCTTGAGTGGTGCTGCATATATAAAATGTGATTCACGTGTATGTTTACAACCACAAAGACACATTAATTGGTAGCCTACAGAAAGACTGAAGTTCTTTTACGAATTAAATAGAGACACTTGTGCTAATTCGCTGAAGATGCAACTAGAAAACGCAGCCTTCTATTCTGGGATCTTAAACCTGGTGCCTTCAGCAAACAGCGTTATCAATGATGTGAAGTCGTATTTGGCTTCTGGTGAATAGCAGTGGGGTTTTCCATCCTAAGATGCTCCTATGAGGTGGTGTGTCTTCCTGTGATGTGCCTGACAATACCAACCTTTCTCCCCTGAGAGCAGTGTGCACGCCCAGAGGAGGAGTTCCCAGGGGCTTCACACATCCCTGATCTATCATCTGCCGCTCGTCCATGGCCCCCATGGCCTCCACTTTGATTTTAGCATCAACCCTAAACTTTTTCAGTTTTCTTGACCTGATTCATGAAAGGTTTTTTTTATGTAAAATGATATAGAATGACCAAATTCTTGTCCACTACCCAAAACAGAGGCGATTAAGAAAGGCCTCTGCACACCTGATGGTGCACCTCTAGGGCAGGACAGGCAGGAGGCTCCACACCCCTGGGCAGATCTGGGGGCCTCAAAGGCCTTTAGAGATGCAGGGGTAGTTTGTCCCAAACACCATAGTCACCTCTCCAGGAGACTGGCAAAGCTTGTAGAATCCTAAAAAGATAGTACACCTCTTCTCCACGGAAACCCTAATCCTCTCTGGAGAGTTCACTCTCTGTTGGAAATTCAAGACTTTGCAAACACCCTAAGACCTTCCAAAGTCACAAGGTGACTATAATGAGTGTTGGGCTTAGAATAATTAGGCCGGGATGACAGGAGAGGGGTGAGACCTGCAGTAAGTGTTCTCTTTAATTAGAGTCCCAAATGATTTTAAGTGATTTCCCTACTTAACCAAAAAAAGCAATAGTAGCAGCACCCCCTCCCTCCACCATTAAAAGGAGAAAGATGGGTATCTTTAATTGAAAGAAAAGCAGCACAGAACTCTTTAATTATAGGCTCAAAGGGGCTTTGAGCTAGCTCCTCTTGTAGCTTCTTGGCTTTCAGCAGGACAGTATTAGACCTTCCTAAAACAATAAGACTCAACCTATTTTTAAACATACCCAAAGAGGGCATTCTAGTCTTCTGTTCCTTTGTTAGGGGAGTTTTTTTCCTTTTCTAACCTCACCACAGGTGAACTTTCCTATCACTAACCTGAGACATCATATTAGAGTTGGCTTAGTTTGCTCAGCGGAAGTGAACAGCTGGTCACAATTAGCCTTTTTCTAAACTGGTCTTTCCTGTCCATCTGTATGAAATTATAACAAATTATGACAATTAATTAACATATTTGGGTTTAAATCAATATGTTTGGGGCTAGATGTCAATGAAATCACTTACTGATTAAGGACTGCCATACCTTTTACTTTTTCTACCAAGGGCTCCAATACTAATGTCTCTCCCTTTCTCATCTCTCTTCTACACACGCACACACAACAATAACAAATGTGCACATTCCCTCTTAATGTAAATTAAGAAAAATCCCTGAAACAGCTAGTTAACATTTAGATCTTGTCCTCATTGTTCACATCCAGGGGTAATAGTGAAGGATGAAGACATTAGAGCCCAATGTCTGTGCTTAAATCCTAGCTCTGGCACCATGGGCATATTTTATCTCCCTATGTGTCTATTTTCTCATCTGAGGAGTGGAGACAATAACAGTATCTACCTTACATGAGTTACTACATTAAAAGCCCTTTAGAATGGTGCCCAGTACTCTAATTGTAAGTGCTATATATTTGTAGCTGTTGTTACACCCTCCTTGCAGCAAAGTGACATTCCGAGGCATTAAATGATGCCTGATGTCCCAGAAGGCAAAAGTCTGTGAAAGAAAAGGAGTAGGATTTAAGTTTAAGGGGAGTGAAAAAGCAAGAAGTGTGAGGTGAGAAATTTAAAAAGACAAAAAGGATATAAGACAGCAAAAGTTTCAGTAAAGCAGACATTTAATGAGGGGAAAGGTAGGAAGAGAAAACTACAAGGCGAGGGGGAAAAAAAGAAATAAAAAGGAAACAAAAGTAACAAGGTGGGCATGAAAAAGGAAGCGATCAAGGCATCAAGGCATGAGTAACAAATGAGACCAAAAGTAAGAAAAGACTCCACTTAGAGCCTGAGCTATCGAAAAAAAAAGAAAGAAAGGAGTGAAAGAGAAAACAGAAATGTTGGAACAGAAGATACAGGGAAGAGAGGGAGATGAAAGTGGTGACAGGAAGGCTTCATTTGCAGCAAGGCCTCTCTGTCTTTGAATTAGGGGAAGTTTACATCCAAAATTAACACATCTCTGATCGGCCAGACTTCCTTCCCAATTCTTCCTATTGCCTTAGAGCCTGCCCCGGACTAGTTCCCTAAGGTTTGTCCCGGTCAGCTGTCTGCCTTGCGTCTGGTCCGCTCTACCCTCAAGGCCAAGACGCAGTCCTCACTACGTTTTCCCCAAATACTCCAACCATCATTTTCGAGTGAAAAATAAGCTCTAGAGCAAATATTTACAACCTCTTCCTTCTCCAAACCGTCAGAAACCTATAAGGGGTGCTGGTATTTCATTTAAAAAAATTATTCACTTTGAAACATTCCCCGACCCACCTTCTTTGGGGGGGGGGGTTATTTAGAACTAGAGGACAAAATGATACAGTGCCTCGGGGGTATGCTGCTTTTAGACCTACCATTTGTCCTTCCCACAAAAGGGAATTAATTACCCAATCACTTGGAAACTAGAGGCTGGCTCTAGGTATAAAAAATACGATCAGTATTTAACAAATACTTTTTAAGTATTACCATGATTACATTGCCTGTTTGGTGCAAAATACGCCTCCCTCTTGGAGGAAGTCGAGAGACCTTAGAGGGCCCTCTGGGCAAACGCAGCGGACGGGCCGCGAGCGTCTGCCCACGCCGGGGTGAGCCTGGGCCGCCGCCGCCGCCGCCGGAGTCACGAAGCCAGACGCGGCGCGTCTCCGCCCAGGACCCGGGAGACTGCAGCAACGCGGCCGCAGCCCCGGCGGTTCCCGGAGGCGGGGAGGAGACGCGACTCCCGCAGACACGTGACCTCCTCCCGGCCGCCGCCTCCCGCGACCCAGACCCGTCCCCGGAACCCGCGCTCGGCGGGGCGGGCAGGGGGACACGTAGCGACGGCCCCGGTCCCTGCTGCGCCCTGGTGCGCGTGCATTTCGGCGTACTTCGCCCCTTGGTTCACATGCCACTGGCAATAACGAATGTTTCGGGGATAACCCGGGAGAATGCAGGAAAGAAAGACGTTGGGTTTGAAATCGAGCTACTTGTATACAGACAGATAAACATATCTTCTCTCCATCCTTGCCCTGGCAGACGCGAGTGGCGGCAGCGGGGCCAGAGACCTGGGGGTCCTGCCGAAGGCGCTTCCCCACGCTCGGTCTCCAAGGTCCCTGGCTGGCCTCCGCTGCGCAAATGCGGGCACCTCCGGGTAACTCTCACTAGCAGTGAGTCATGCTCCGGGGATGGCTCTGGGGAAAGGTAGCCCTGCTCCGCTGGCCTGTGCTTTCCCCGCGCCGAGCGCCGCGGCTGCAGGGCGAGCGCGCGCGCGCGCACGGGTTCCCCGCGCAGTGATGTGGCAGCCGCGGCAGGTCGGATCACGTTGCTCGCCCTGTGCTGGTACCCGTTGGAGACAGGATTAAGGAGGGAGGCTTTGGAGGTGCCAGCGGTAGTAAACGTGGGCTCTGCACACTCCCGGCGTCGCTTATCACACGCGGGGGGAGGGGGCGGGGAAAGGACGCAGCGCCACCCGAGATGCGGAGGGGTGGCGGAGTTGAGCCCGCGAACGATACTGCTGCATTGCTTCTCCGCCGTCGCCCCTCTCTTGCCACCCCATCCTCTCCCCTCCCTCCCCGCCGCGTCCCTCCGGGAGCGCCTGAGGCCCCGAACGTCGTCATCTGCGGCTGTGACTAGTGGCACCGCAATTCCGGCGGCTGCGGGAAGTTTGGGTGGCCCAGGGACACCGTGTGGCCGAAAGACACTGGGGTTGCGACATTGTGTCCTAGTGGCTACAGTTGCATTTATCTTAAATCCTTCAGGGAGAGGATTTCAAATTGTCCCTTTTCGGGACAACCTCCAATCGGGGCTATAAGGGATTCCCCCCCACCCCAGGCTGCCTAGCGGTGAGCAAACAAGTTTCCAAATTGTCCTCTGGGACTGAAGTTGACCCACCGCGATTTCTCTTTCTCTTTCCTTTCCCTGGTCCAAACCAACCGCACAGTCGGTGGAAAGGCAAAAAGCCACGTTCACGTTCCTGAATCGTCATGACGGACGGGTAGAGGGAGTCACACTTCCGAGGCGAGGAAGCCCCGGCGGCCCCGCACCCCCGGCGCCCCCTCCCACTCCCCAGCTGACTGCACCGCCCTCGGGAAGATGAATAGCTTGGCTGAAGTTGTTTTTCCTTTCCGGTGGCCCTGATCAGGTGTCCCCGCCCCCTGCCGCCGCTCGCCTCCCCTCGCAGCCTGCTCCCTGCGCCCCCTCCCGGCCCGGCCCCTCCTCCCCCGCCCCCCTCCGGGCTGGACCGCGGATGGTACGTTCCGCACGTGAGCTGGGTGCTGGTCTGGCCGGCGACGCGCGTGCCCTGTGGCCAAACACTGCCCGGAGTGAGAGCAAACTACCAGCGCAGTGGGGCCGGCGCGAGTGTGCGTGCGTGTGTGTGCGTGTGTGTGCGAGAGAGCAAGCGCGGCGGGAGGGGGGACCAACTGCTTCACACTTTCCACACTGCACTGAAGAGGGTGAGAGAGAAAGAGAGAGACTGGAGACCTACAGATCCCCCAAGAGCTCCCAAAGCTACCGTCCCATAGATTGTAAACCCCAAAAATCGAAACAGAGGAAACGGACAGCGGTTGAACATGGACGAAGGAATTCCTCATTTGCAAGAGAGACAGTTACTGGAACATAGAGATTTTATAGGGTAAGGTGCACGCACCCTTGCGAATATCTGTCTAGGCTTCAGTTTGATTTTTTTTTTTCTCCTCCAGAAAGTGGTACGGAGCGGGCGAGGGCAGAGCCCCTCCCCGAATGGGTGCCTGATGCTGATTTCTGTTTTGCAGACTGGATTATCCCTCTTTGTATATGTGTAAGCCCAAAAGGAGCATGAAGCGAGACGATAGCAAGGTAAGTGTAGTTTCCGATGTTCCCCATAACCTGCCTGGGTAGTTAATTAGGGCCATTGATTTCACAGGGAAGCTCTGCCCGCAAATATATTCCAGCCTTTGAGCTTCCCCAACTGTGAATTTTAAGTGGTTTGCTGGATACTCTCAAGGGCAGATTAAACATCATACCTGCATTTAAATTGCATTTCAGAACAGCCCAGAGGAAAGAGGTGTCTTAGGCATAGTTTCTCACATAGTATTTGGTGGGGTGGGGGGCAGTATTGTTATATCCAGTAAGTGAATATTTAGCTTATCGTTTTTTCTCTTCCATGACTCTCATATTTGTAGGATACCTACAAATTACCGCACAGATTAATAGAAAAGAAAAGAAGAGACCGAATTAATGAATGCATTGCTCAGCTGAAAGACTTACTGCCTGAACATCTAAAGTTGACAGTAAGATGCACATTTTTATTCTTTGCTGTTCTCGGCCGGTCGTGTTAATAGCCTGGTACCATTCCCCAGAGATATAAGAATAAATGTAAATATCACATGCCTTACAACTTGTGCTATAGTGTAGAGTTTCCTGCAAACTCAAGAGTAGGTGTTCACAACTGAAGGCAAGAAATCATTTATAACCTGTATGGTGGAAAACTCAAGAAGTATAGGAAGAGCACTTCTTTCAAGTATTTGCTTTAGTTGCTGTGCCGAATGGAGAGCCAGTCAAGCCAAATGTATGTTTTTAAGTAACCAACTGCCCCCTTCTTTTTTGCACCATTGCAGACTCTGGGGCATCTGGAGAAAGCGGTAGTCCTGGAATTAACTTTGAAACACTTAAAAGCTTTGACAGCCTTAACGGAGCAGCAACATCAGAAGATAATTGCTTTACAGAATGGTAAGTCAGTTCAGGGAGGCCAGCCCACCCCCGATGAAGCAGGGCAACCCACAGGGGAGCAGTGTTAGGATTCTTCCCCCACCTCCACCTCCTTCCCAGGGCTCACTTTCATTTGTTAAATTGCTTACACTTTCCCTTCATTGGAAAGTGCCCACTTCCCGAAGCATCTTAGAGGCTTCCAGCAGAATTCGGAGGAATCAAATTTTTATTTAAAGTGGTGGTTGCGCCCTCTCCACTTTGGTTTCTCACCTGGGACTAGAGCGCCCCCCTGCTCCCCCACCCCCGCCACCCCCTACTCCTCCCTCCCCTCGGCAACCAGTGGATAATGTCATTCGAATACAGAGGAAAAACCGAGATCACTTTAGTCAGTGCAGGGCCCACGTGATAAGCAGATGTTTCAACGTCGATATTTTTCTTCTTGCCTTCATTCCTCTGTTCCCTTCCCCCGCCCCCCGCCCCTTCCTCATCCTAGGGGAGCGATCTCTGAAATCGCCCATTCAGTCCGACTTGGATGCGTTCCACTCGGGATTTCAAACATGCGCCAAAGAAGTCTTGCAATACCTCGCCCGGTTTGAGAGCTGGACGCCCAGGGAGCCGCGGTGTGTCCAGCTGATCAACCACTTGCACGCCGTGGCCACCCAGTTCTTGCCCACCCCGCAGCTGTTGACTCAACAGGTTCCTCTGAGCAAAGGCACGGGCGCGCCCACGGCCGCCGCCCCCGCCGGCTCGGGGGCCGCCCCCTGCCTGGAGCGCGCGGGGCAGAAGCTGGAGCCCCTCGCCCACTGCGTGCCGGTCATCCAGCGGACTCAGCCCAGCGCCGAGCTCGCCGCCGCCGAGAACGACACGGACACCGACAGCGGCTACGGTGGCGAGGCCGAGGCCCGGCCGGACCGCGAGAAGGGCAAAGGCGCGGGGGCGAGCCGCGTCACCATCAAGCAGGAGCCCCCCGGGGAGGACTCGCCGGCGCCCAAGAGGATGAGGCTGGATACCCGCGGCGGCGGCGGCCCGGGGGGCGGCGCGGCGGCGGCGGCGGCCGCGCTCCTGGGGCCCGACCCGGCCGCCGCGGCCGCGCTGCTGAGACCCGACGCCGCCCTGCTCAGCTCGCTGGTGGCGTTCGGCGGAGGCGGGGGCGCGCCCTTCGCGCAGCCCGCGGCCGCCGCGGCCCCCTTCTGCCTGCCCTTCTACTTCCTCTCGCCTTCGGCGGCCGCCGCCTACGTGCAGCCCTTCCTGGACAAGAGCGGCCTGGAGAAGTACCTGTACCCGGCGGCGGCCGCCGCCCCGTTCCCACTGCTGTACCCCGGCATCCCCGCTCCGGCCGCCGCCGCCGCCGCCGCCGCGGCCGCCGCCGCCGCCGCCGCCTTCCCCTGCCTGACCTCCGTGCTGTCGCCGCCTCCCGAGAAGGCGGCGGCCACCGCCGCAGCCGCGACCCTCCTGCCGCCCGAGGTGGCGCCCCCTGGGGCTCTGCACCCCGCGCACCGACACGGCCGCACCCACCTGCCCTTCGCCGGCGCTCGCGAGCCCGGGAACCCGGAGAGCTCCGCTCAGGAAGATCCCTCGCAGCCAGCCAAGGAAGCCCTCTGAATCCGTGCTCCACTTAAGAGGGGACCGGGGGTCACGCGGAATAATAATATTAATAAGTTAAAACACCCTTACCGTTTTTAAGGGAGGAAGTGTAAGAGATGCACGACAGGCTTTAAAAAAAAAAAGACAAACCCAACACAACAACACAGGTGTTTTGTGTACATGTGGAGTTCCTGTTTTGCTCACCCCTCACCGCCCACTATCCTTTACACACCTACATCCCCTTTTTCCCCCCACCAGCTGTCAAAGAACCTCGTAGATACCGATTCTTTTCTTTCTTTGAAGAACTCCCCATAAGAAGTTTGGCCTTCTTTTAGGCCACGTTCCATTCTCTTTAAAAATACAGAACCGAATTCTCGAGGAAGTGAGAACGGGTCTGCTCTCTGAACCAGGGTAGGAGAAGGTAACGTGGAGCCCCAGGTAGCTGGTCTCTGTCTGCGTCTCAGAGCTGCCCTGCCTGCTTTAGGAGGCTTTCCACAGGCAGAAGGAGGACCTTTTCGAATTCGACTTACTCCAGTATTTTATGATGTTCAGCTTTTTTAAAGGCGTGCATTTGTCGAAGCGGTGAGAGTGCAGGCGCTCGCGTTGCAACCCATTCTGAAGTGGTTTGAGTGGTGTCTCTTATTTAGTACTTAAGCTCTTTTGAAAGAGATGGGGAGTTGGGCCGTGGTCGGAACTAAGTCAGGGAAAGAGATGGATATGGAAGGCCAGAGTCATTCTCAGTACATTTGCTAGCACTTTATTGAGAAATTGACCGTGAATCAGTGAACTCATCTTAATTTCACATATATGTACATATATATGTGAGATTGAGTGCCTCTGTTCTTACCCTGTCATTATTTAATCCATCATGTTTCTAAGTTTGTATCATCTTACTGTTAAAGAAACAAAAAAGAATGTGCACTGAACTTTAAAAAGTCCAAACCGATTTACCCTATATTCTGTTAATTCACAAAAGTGGAGGGGGAAGGCATGGCCCGTTTCCTTTGGAAGTGCTGTAAACATGTGGAATGGAACCCTGTGAGGCCTTCCTATCTCCAAGTCTATGTATTTTCTAGAGACCAAACCAGATACTAGATAATCACAAAGAAAGCTTTTTTAATAAGGCTTAGACCAAGACCTTGTCTAGATATTTTTAGTGTGTTGCCAAGGCAGCACGGTGAGCAATCTCACTTGAATGTTATGTAAGGGGTGAGACACAACAGTCTGACTAGAGTGAAGAGAGTATCTGGGTCGTTCAGTCCGTTTGGTGCATTTGCTGCTGCTGTTGCTACTGTTTGCCTCAAACGCTGTGTTTAAACAACGTTAAACTCTTAGCCTACAAGGTGGCTCTTATGTACATAGTTGTTAATACATCCAATTAATGATGTCTGACATGCTATTTTTGTAGGGAGAAAATACGTGCTAATGATATTTTGAGTTAAAATATCTTTGGGGGAGGACTTGCTGAAAAGTTGCACTTTTGTTACAATGCTTATGCTTGGTACAAGCTTATGCTGTCTTAAATTATTAAAAAAAAATAAATGCTGTCTGCAAGAAACCAGCTGGTTTAGAAAAGTTTAGTATGTGAAGATAAACTAGAAATAATCTTTATATTCTAGTATTTTCAGCACTCCATAAATTCTATTACCGAAAATAAATATTGCCACGCTATTTTGTGATTTTAAAATTCTTACTAAAGAATAAAAACTTTAATATATGTATGCTATGAGATCGTCTAATAATTAAAAAGGCATAAGGGATGCTTGATTAGTTGTAAGATATGTAAGAATACAGGGATGAAGGTCATTTAGGTTCTCAAATACCCAGCTTTGGCTTGATATCACACATTTCAAATGTCTTGCAAGCCTCCAGGTTCTAGCTATCTCTACTTGCTAGTTCCCAATGTATCTACAGGAAAAGTGCAAAAGAAAAACCTACCAATCACTCACCTAGTTTATGTCACACCCAGTTTTCTAATGCTTTCATGATTGAGGGGTGTATTTCCCTTTTCATCAGATAGCCTCTGATACATGGTCTGGTATTTCTCTTTCACTGGGTCCCATACAAATACTCTACTACTTAGGAGTACTCAGTATATTTTAGCTTCTTAAGCTTTATAAAATAAGTCTCTTGTGGGACTTTAGTATGGAATTCAAGTAAGAGAAATAATTATTTCTAGACTTTTCTCAAGTTTATAATCAGATTTGTGATTTGATACCAACTGTGTGAAGGATTGTCAATATTTAGTTTCAATAATGTTCACAAACCCCTTGATTTCTTAGAGGTATGGAAATAATAGTCAAAATTTATGAGATGTAGAAAAAGTGCTCCCTCTACTGACTTTATGGCAACCAAACTGCAAGTCATAGAAAGTGGAGCCGGAAGGAAGCTCAAAGAACAGCTGTCCAGCCCCCTGCATTTTAAATAGAAATAAAGCCCAGAGAGATCACATATCTGCCCAAGGTCACACAGCTACCTAGAGGGAGCACTAGAGGCCAGATTTGTTGTATTCCTCAGTCAGTAGACTACTTCCCACTGCAGCATCTTGAACCAAATAAACCAAAAATGACTGGGCAGCATTCAAATAAGCCACAGGAACAAAGGAAACAAATATTAACACTGAAAAACTGTAGGATTTTTGAGCATTTTAACTTATTGAACTTACAAAAAATATTCTGTTAAACCAAAATAAAGGAAAAAATAGCATTTTGAATACTTTGAGCTACATGTTAATGATGTTGTAATAATACATTTTATAGCCAAAAGAGATGCAAAGTAAGTCAGGATAATAAAATGTTTGAGCATTTGTATAATTTTGGTGTAATAAAAGAAAAAACCTTAAGGTTGGATCAGATTTTAGAGATTATTTTTTTAGTTCAGATGCCTTTATACTAGCATGGTAATAAGATAAAGCTGCTGAGGATAGAGTTGCAAAATATTATCTGTACTGCATCTGAAAAATGTTATTTTAGTCATTGATTTATTTTAATGAACCAAAAGACAAGTCATTATAATTTGCTGAAGAGGATTCTACACCTATTGCTGTGAATTTTAGCCTAGATTCTTTGTAGTATAGGTGATTTTTCAGTATATTACAAATATGAATATTGGGTCAATAATGTTTTTACATGTATAGTATTATACCAATTAATTTTACATACACAGAGCTCTTAGCAAAGTTCATATTGAACTGATAAAAATCCTTTCCTATCCCAAAGGACTAAGCACATTTATAAGGCACTAGGAACTACATTTTAATAGCTCTTTAAAGTATGGCTGGAATTTTAGTTTCTATCATTCTGAAAACTAGTTCTCATTTTCTTCTCTGTTACTAACCATACAGTCCACAACTTTTGTTACTGGCCTTTACCTGAGGTTTATTCAGAAGTATGTCAAGTCTCAGGCTGTTCCTGTCCATGTCACAGGTCAGTTCTGAACCTCTTCATGGGAGGTGAACTCCAGTAGAGATTCTGAGAAGACAAGGCTGTACAGACTAGGCAGGACTTTTTACTTTAGACAGAAATGAACAGAGCCCTCATAAACAAATTAAGCCCATTATAATGCCAAAAGTTGGCTAGATTATTGTGATAACATTTTACTTCAGAGAGCGATCTGTTTTTCATTCAACAAAAATTTTTAACCTATTAGACCCTCAGATCAATGTATTTAGGCCCACCCATTGTTCTAACTGTGCCGTTTTAAATAAGTCCAAATGGGTATACAGTGCATATATGTGTGAAGTCACTTCAGTCATGTCTGACTTTTTGTGACCCCATGAACTGTAGCCTACCAGGCTCCTCTGTCCATGGGATTCTCTCAGCAAGAATACTGAAGTGGGTTGTGATTTCCTTTTCCAGAGGGTCTTCTTGACCCAGGGATTGAACTCACATCTCTTGCGTTGCCTGCATTGGGAGGCAGAATCTTTACCACTAGGGTTACTTGGGAAGCCCCCAGGAGGATCCGTAACTCCCCATACAGTGCATGCTTAAGCCCAGTGTAAGTTCCAGTTTTTCATAGAATTTAATAGAGGATTGACATGGAAAATTATCGCACAGTTTCTATGATTAGGATGGGATTTATACTAAAAAAAAAACATGTGCAGCATGTACTTTTAAAAAAATGCTCCAGGAAAGGAATTGGACATTTGTCTTAAAATTAGGTTTCTTGCACTTGTTCAGTGATTCCATATTGAAAACTCTGAACAAATGTAAAACTAAACCTTTATAAAAGTTGATGATTTAAAATCTTGTACTAAGTGATGTCCAGTTTATGTGACTTCAGGGAATGATATGTGCCCCATGAAACAATGGTTGAGAAAACAGAAGCTTCTATGTTCAGGTGCCAACATCGTCTATCTTTTCTTTATTTCTTCTTTAGCATTTCAGTGAAAAGCTTAGTAAAATATGTTACATGTACCTTAGAAATACCTTATCTGTAGTTAACCTTTTTCAATAATTCAAGGTCATCATTATAAACATCATTTTTGCACTACGAATATCATCTGGGAAGACTGGCACCTGCAACTAAATTTCTTTTTGAGTCCTTATATCTGCTTTTTTATAGATTTTTCAGTCTTTTTACTCAGGGTCAGGCTACCAGCTTCACTTCTTGATGTGTCAGAGCCTCTGCCTCCAAGTCTTATCGAATTGCTACTTCTGATTTACTGTAGCCTTGGAAAGCATTTAACCAAAACCACACACTTTGAAACGCATATAAAATGAGAATAAATATGTTCTAACAGAGTACCTGAGGGGCACATCTCTAAATTCTGTGAGCTTGTAGAATCAATGACATGTTGATCTTGCCAACTTATTTTCTTCAACTTTCACATTCTCAGCAATATTCCATATCAGAAACACTTATGCAAAAGCCTTCAAACACTTTGTACATTCATTTTATTACATAAAAATGGTTTTATTTTACAGTTACTACAAAATAAATTCCAATGCCAGAAGCCATTTATTTGATTCGATAAATACTCTTTCTCAGGTTGACAGGAATAGGGGACCAATGGCCTTCAGTGAAAACTGATCCTGCATTTTGATTCATGGATGACTCTGGACTCTGCTTCTGGTGTACCTTCTCCTGTCTCTGGGTTTTGGATATCTTGGTTGGCAGGTCCAGCTAAAGCACTTTGGGAACTGACAGGGAAGACATGAAGGCCCTGATGCTGCCTCTGAATTTAGACATGCCCATTGGCGAGCCTTGAGAGATTCCAGACTCCTCGTGTGCGGACTGCAACAGACTCCTTTTTCCTTGAGCCTACATATTCAAGAAATCGTGGACATAGTGTTATGGGCATTTGTGTGAGGTGCTATGGTAAGAGCTGGAAAATCAAAGATTAATGATCTCAGGATCTCAAAGTCTACTAAGGGGTGACAGACGTACACTAAAATAAATTACAATGCAACATAGTAAGTGCTCTGTAGCCATGACTATAATACTTGGGGGTGAAGGTTGCTAACTTCATCTGGGTGGACCAGAGAAGACTTAAGAAGTAGCTGGGTTTTACAGAAGAAACAGGAGAGTAAGTCCATCTCCAAAGAGAAGGCTCTGGCACAGTCTGGTCCTGTGCTAAGCACCAGGACCGTGTAATTGGTTATATTTGACTTGAGGTTTGAGTAAGTACTTCCTAACTTCTCAAGTCTCTTTCTAACTTGACTGCCATACTGACTCTCACCACCATCTCCTCCTGAGGATCTGGGCCATAATGTGGGACTGAGGCAGGGTCATGATATTTCCTACTGCAAAGAACAGTATTCATAATTTGACAATATCTAATGAAGCAGAGGGGGAAAAAAATAGTACCTGGCAAGCAGCTCTGTCCACCTCACCCATCCATCTTAAAAAGAAACTAAGGCTGACTTCTTCCCCTAGAGGTAGGGGCATGATGATCCATGTTCTCCACTCAGTAGCCAAAGGGGAAATGAGAGAAAGGAGCCCTAGAGGGAAACAAGAATCCTAAAGCCTGTTTTCCCAAACCTCTGGGACAAAGCTGAAGCAGACAACTAATCCGAGGTCAGGTAGCTCAGTAAGTAGAAGAACCAAGACTAGAACCAGATTTTTTGGTTTTAAGTCCATTGTTCTTTATACCATTAGCGTATAGTATAGTAATTAGGCCATAGGCTGAGGTTTTCTCTTGAAATGAGGTAAGCCAGTCCATTTGAGGTCATAAGAAGCAGACTCTTATGTTTTTGGTGAACAAGGGAAGGTTAGCACAGAGATAGCCTTTTCAAATTATGTCATAAGAGCATGCAATAATTATGATGGCGAAATTCTGGAAAAACAATTTTCAACATACCCTACAAAGAACCTTACAATTTCGCTGTCTGCTCACTTTGGAGACGTCCAGAAAGGTTTCCTCCTTGGTTGGAAGTCCCCACATAATCTAGTGAGCTTACCACCTCTGTCTCTACCCCTCTGTACCTAGTGATTCTACAGTTTCTCCATGAAAGGGATCAAGCTAAGCCAAGCATCTGGACCGAGAGGAGAGAATCTTTGGAATTGAGGAAGTAGGAAAGAGGGTGATTTGCTACAGTTTTTATATGGGGTATTTTTAGGGTGTTGTCAACTTTACAAGGCTTCCCTTGTGGCTCAGCTGGTAAAGATTCCGCCTGCAATGTGGGAGACCTGGAATCGATCCCTGGGTTGGGAAAAACCCCTGGAGAAGGAAAAGGCTACCCCTTCCAGTATTCTGGCCTGGAGAATTCCATGGACTTTATAGTCCATGGGGTCACAAAGAGTCGGACACGACTGATCGACTTTCACTTCACAACTTTACGGTTTCAATTTGAAGTCTCTTACATATGGGTGTGCACATGTCTATACACAGACTATCAAATGCTGAGTATCACCACGTAACTCTGTAAAACTTCGCTTTCATATGCGGCTTTTCAGGTTCAAGCAGTGTTTCAAAAGCTAGTTTCGACAGGGGGACTGCAGTTTGGATTTAATTTCTGAAGACCTCAGTTACTTCGAGTAATTATAACATTCCCTCTGATAGGGGACTTTAAAGACACCGGCTCCCCTTTCGGCGGTTTAAGCGGAGTTTTGTTTTCGAGTATGTCTGTGTTAATGGGGCTTAGCTGCATAGCGCTAACGTAGCTGTGTGGTCCGCCTGAGACCAAACCGGTGAGAGACCCGACTAGCCACCCGCACCCTGGCGAGGTCTGCAGACACAAGCGGGCGCGATAAAGGACCTATTTCTGAGCTCTGTGTTTGAAACGTACTCATTTAAAAACTGGAAAACCAACCCGGGTTCCGAAATCGCCGCTCGAGCGCGGCGTGGCGGGGGGAGTTAAGGCAGGAGGGGAATAATGTCATCAGCCTACCGAGTTTCAAGGAGCTCTAGGACTGGAAAGGGAGACGCAGTCTTAGGTTGCCTAGCGATAAATCGGCCGATGACATCACGCTCCCGGACGCCGGCCTGCCCCTCCGGTCCCCGCCCGGCTTTCCTTCCTCCGGACCCCCGCGCCCCCGCGCCCCGCCCCCCGCTCCCCCTCCCACGCCCGGGTTCAGGGTACAGCCGAGCCGGGCGAGGGAGCCGGGCTGGACGCGGCGCCGTCACGTGCCCCCGCACATGCCGCGGCGCACGCTGCGCGGCACGTGAGAGGGGGCGGGGCGGGGGCCCGGAGACGCCGGCGTGCTGCCCTCCGCGCGTGCGCGCTGGCCGCTGTTCCCGCCTCCCCCCCCCCACCCCCAACCCCCTCAAGAAACGGACTCGCGGGAGCCGGCGGGCGGCTGGGGTGGCGTGGAGGGCGGGAGGAGGGCCGAGCGGAGGCTTGGGCGGGGCAGGCGGCCGCGGGGACGCGCCCTCCCGACAGCTGCGCCGCGCCCTGCTTCTCCGAGCCCTAGCGGGCCGGCCCGCGGTAGTCATTCCTCCCGAATTAAAGCTGGCTGTGACTCCGCGCTCCTCGAACCATTCTGACACAGCAGTTTCCGAGCGGCCCTGCCGGGCGCGGGTTAGAGGAAGGTCGACAGCCGCCCCGGAGGGCCTGGGGGCGGGAACTTCGTGCCTGGGCTGGCCGCAGCCGGGGGAAGTGACAAGCCGGGGGTGGGGGTGACAGCGTGTGACACGCCCGGCGGCGCCGGGACGCGGGCCAGACCCGGCCTGACCTGGGCAGGTCTTGGAGAAGCCTCTGGCAGGGGCGGGGGGCGGGGTGTGGGGGGAGCATCTTTCATTGGTCTGTTTTGCAAATAGAATTCTCACTAATTACGCAGTAGCGGATTTATTTACTTGTGATAAATATATTGGGACTTTCCGGGCAAGGAGTAAAGTAAAAGGAGTGGCCCTAAAGGATTCTGCAGGGTGCAGGAAAGTGGAGGAAATTATTCAGGGGCCGGGGGATGGGTTTTATGTTATATTTAAAAACATTATTTGGAAACGTTTTCTGTTAGGAAAAATGAGCAAGTCTCACACTTTGACTTTTTGAAGTGATCGCAGTAACTTGATTTTGTAACACGTCTGGAAACGTGCGTGTTTATAAAGGATCTAAAGTGACTAATTCCTCTGAAGGAATGTGGAGTTCATGAGGCCCTTTGGCCAAGTGGGTGCACACGGCAGTGTTACAAAGATAGAGAAGCCTCACTACCCCTTTGCAGATTTGGTTCGGGTCATGTGATGGAAAGTGAGCTCGGGGGTTGCCAATAATATTTGGACAAGTCAGGTGCCAGTATTTGCTAAGACGTGCTAGCGTGGTTGTAAACTCTCCAGAGTAAAGGGCACACTGAGTGCCACCCTGGAGGCAGACTGCTGTGAGCAAACAGACGTGCACAAAGCACAAAGCGAATTCATGGTTGTTTGCCTCCTAATGATAGGTATGCATAATATCTTACAGGTTGACTTTGAATAACACTTTGTACCACCCAAAGTGTAGGAGACAGCTTAGTTCTCAGTAATACTCTGAAAGATGAAAAAGCAAAGGTAGACTTTTAACATTCAGTCAACAAATATCTATCAAGCTCTTACTATATGCCAAGCATTGGTGATACAGCAGTGACCCATATAGACGTATTCATCACCCATCATGGTGCTCAAAACTTGCAATAAAGCCTTGCAAGTTGCCAGGCATTTGCCAACCAATTATTTATGGCCTCTAGAGATCATATCTCTCTCTGCACTAGATTTTTTTCAGTTGGTGCTTAGGAAGATGCCAGGCAAAAGACATCAGTTCTCCTCCCCTCTCCGTTCCCTCACCTCTTGGAGCCTACTAGTTTCCCTGCTGCTCTTCCAACAGGACAAGCTTGATCCCAGAATGTGTGCACTTGCTTATCCATCTGCCTGCAACACCCAATCCCCACAAGGGGATAGCTGATTCCAACTGCACCCCCACCTTTTTTTAGGTCTTTGCTCAAATGCTAGCTTCTTCAGAGAGGTTCCCCCTGAGAAGCCTATAGGCAGTATATAAAATGCCACTTCTCTATCATTTTATTTTGCCCGTTTTTATTCATAGTAGGAATCACCCAGACATCACTTATGTACGGATCTGTATGAATACACAGACATATAATTTGTTTATTGCTTGTCTCATTGGGATGAACATGGACTTTTTTGTTCACAGCTCTTTGTCTAATGCCAAGAATGGTACCTCGCAATAAATAAATATTTATTTGCAGATTAAAATCTGCGCTGGTTCTTTGATGTTGCGAGCTGGCTTTATTTGCAGTGATCAGGGGCTACTTGTCATTGTGGCGCATGGCCTTATTGTGATGGCTTCTCCTAGATCACTGGGCTTTAGGTGCACAGGCTTCAGTAGGTGCAGCACATAGGCTCAGTAGTTGCGTCTTGCTGGCCCTAGGACACACAGGCTTCAGTAGTTGGGGCGTGCAGGGGCTTTGCCCTTCGGCAGCATGTGGAATCCACCCAGACCAGGGATCTGCCAGAGTCCCTTGCATTGGCAGGTGGATTCTTATCCACTGCGCCACGAGGGAAATCCTATTTGCCTTTTATTTTATTTTTTTTTAACTAAACATGTATTGATCTTCGATAAACATTTGCTGGATGAATGAATGAACATCTCTGGCAAGCATTTCAGCTTGATTACTTCACTAAAGACAACAGAACACGGCCTGGCCTCTCGAAGTAACCCTTGCATGTTAAAGTTCATTTCCTCAACACTTTTTGAGCACCTGGGTGACACAGAGCCACCAGCAAGTGGTAAGGAGTCAAAGGCAGTTAGCGCCTGATACCCGCAAATGGGAAACGACTTGGAAGTGATTTGGAGGCTGATTGAATTTTATTGTCGCAATAAAATTATAGATATGGTATTTAAGCATTAATAGGTTTTCCCTAACAATAGAATTAATATCATTTTCACCTTAGTCCAAATGATTACAAGTTATAGTTAAAAGAAATTGTTCACTAAACTGAAATACCTGCTTTGAAATTTAAAATTAGACTGATCATTTCACTGAGGCAACCTGTAGAAGAAGTAAGTTTCAAAGATTCTCAGCTCTCAGATGGCTACTGAGCCTGCGTGGAACTGAGTGGGACCCTCAGACTTCAACCCATGATGGGATTTACAGTACATAGGGCTTGAAGGTCCCAAATGCTTTTATTCTTCATTGGCTCTGCCAGGTGTGATAACCTTTGTTCCTTAGGCAATGAGCTGCTTCATGGGGAGAGCCAGTCAGTATTTGTCAGTGTATGCTCAGCATCTAGGACAATGCCTGGCATACAGTAAGCACTCAATAAATGGCTGATGAAATCCAAACTCCATTGTCCTAGTTCCAAGTATTATCGTCTCACACCTGGATTATTGCAAGAACCTGCTCAGTGGCCTTTTTCCAGTCTTTCCCATTCATTGACCGCATTGCCAGCTCAGTTAACTCTTTCAATGTCAATAGCACACTAAAGAATAGTTAGAGACAACCCATTACATGAAGTCATGAAAACTTCAATTTCCCATCTAGTTTCACTTCTTGACTCTGCTCCTTCTCCTATTGCCTCCAACCAGACAATGGGCATCAATTGCCCTAGTTGCACTGAACTACCACAAGTTTCTTAATATGCTTTATACTCTCAAATGTTTGTCTTTGAGTGAAATAGCCTTATTTGGAAGTCTCCTACTCATGGTCAAAACTCAGCCCAAATTACATCACCTCTGTCAAAACTTTCAGAACTATCTGAATTAAAAGGGAACCTCATCCACTCCTTTGCTTTGTGTTCTCTTAGCCTTTTCTTTAAATCTCCACTTGGCTATTTAAACTCTCACTGCCCAAGCATGCGTGTGCAAGAAAT
Organism: Antilocapra americana; assembly: GCA_007570785.1. Lineage (NCBI taxonomy): Eukaryota > Metazoa > Chordata > Mammalia > Artiodactyla > Antilocapridae > Antilocapra > Antilocapra americana. Next base: position 15,149,096 of record ML663562.1, on the reverse strand, counting down.
GATGTCCTTATTCTCTCATTAAGTCCAACTTCAAGCAACCTCCCCAAGGGCTCGTGGGAAGAAATCTCAGTCACTGTGGGCCATCCCGCTTCCACCCTCCTTAGGATTTCACAAGGACTTGGGACTCCAGGATAACAAGGAAAGGCCCTCTTCATACTCATACTGTCTGAGATACTTGTCAGTGTCCCAAGACTGCCACTTTCAGTATAATCTTTGCTGAGGCTGAGGATCCAGACCTTAGGGCCGTTGAGGCCCCATTCCCACTTGGGCCTTTGCCACATCGAAAGAGCTGTAGACCTGTGACCCCAATGCCTTATTGCTTCTGCCTCTACTCCTAAGGTAATCTCCAACTTTGGAAAGGGTTATAGGAACCAAGCAGTTAGTTGACCTAAGTGAGTGATGTTGGCTGAGAATAAGACTGTAGAGAATGACAGGGGCCACAGTGAACTGGAGGTTGTACCCCCGTAAGAGAGGCAGACATTACTCCAGCTAATCATAGCCAGGTGAGAAGGTTGCCCAGGACTTCTAGGTCACTGGACTTTTCCAGGAGAATCTGAAGTCTAGGTTTTAGTGTGAAATCTGCTCCCAGAATGTTGGCGACTATTTTTGAAAACCTCAAAACACTATTCCTTATAATTAAATTAAGAATATCTGTCAAAAGTATTAGCCTGGGGAAGTCACTCTGAGACCTCTGCTTTAAAGGAGGGTGGGAGTGGGATGGGAGGAAAGCATGATGAGAGGTTTTCTTCAAGCATTTAACCCCAAACTTCCCTGGTACAAGTAGCCCTGAAGTCATTCTTGAAAATGGGTGAAGGGAAAAATGTGATGAGAACGACATTGATAATGTCTCAATAAATTACCCTGTCACCCTGGGACTGCTCACATTGTGCTGTTATTGACTGGGTGTGTCTTCCACACCCTGGCACCCAAACATTGCTCTTGCTCAGACTGGCACCATCTCCAGCCTCTTTTGGCCCTCACTGCTGTGACTATTGACTTGTCTTTAGCTCCTTCTCAGATTTCCTTTATGACCCTCCTCTGTCTCAGACCTCTGTCCCACTTACCTCAAGTCCTCTGCGAATCTTGCCAGTCTCAGGAAACTCCTACTTCAAATCATAAGGCATCATCTCCCTAGCTCTCTCCCCTTCCTACCTACCTCCTCCCACACCCTCGTTTTCCTTCCTGCCACTGCAGAGGGAAAAGTTACCCTACTGTTCAGAGCAAGCCCTTCGCTTTGTGTCACTGGCGACTGTTAAACCACCGCTCTCCTTTCCACACGGTGAGTCCAGATTTCTGTTAAAGGAGTTCTGTTATTCATTCATCATTGTATTCCTGGAGTCTAGTATGCTGTCAGAGACAGGCAAGATGCCTAGTAAACATTTATCAAATAAAGGGTAAAAGTGTTAGTCTCTCAGTAGTGTCTGACTCTTTGCAACCCCATGGACTGTAGCCCACCAGGCTCTTCTGTCCATGGAATTCTCCAGGCAAGAATAATGGAGAGTAAAATGCGCCCCCCCCCCTTTGTTTTTAAAATCTGGGGGCTATAGCCCAGTTCCTAAAAAATTGTCTAGATACATAAGACAGCTGTTGACACCTGATGCTTCGTGGGTATCGATGTAGAGACAGTAGTTTCCCCTGACTCTTGAGTGTGGGCTAAATTTGGAGGAGATAATCCAGGCGCGAATGTGGCTGGCAGACTAGGGAGTTCCTCCTGGGTCAGGGCGGTGCCGTCCAGCTGTGAGTCTGCTGTATTAATACCTCCTATTTGTCTTCTCTGATTACTGCTGGTAAGGCTGGCTTCTGGCACTTGCTGAGGAGAGCAGTGGGGAAGCCTTCATGTCCAAGGTGTCACATTGCTCTCTGTCCCCTTGGGTTCCACCTAAGGACACCACTGCTGAGTTACCAGATTGTCCCCTGAAGAAAGACTATAAAAGCACTAAGCTTTCTTACTCCTTGTATGTTTTGAGACATTTTTCTATTCTCTTTTTCCTCCAACTTTTAAACCTCTAAAAAACATATTTTGATGATATATTAAAGCCTGTGTAAATTAATTATATTTATCTTTAATCTTACTCTCATATTCTATTTTATGTCTTCCTTATTACCCTGTTCACCTTCAACCTTTTTTTATTTTGATTTTCATCTGTTTAAAATTATTTCATAAGTAACTTTCATTCTTATTTTAATTTTAATAGTTATTTTAACCTTCTGGTATCCTTGCAAATTTTACTTTCTTGTTCTCATCTTTATTCAGCTTATTTTGTAGTCCATGTTATACTTGTGTTTTGTAAGTTTTTATAATTCTTCTGGTTTAAGATTTGACCTTGTTATTCCTTGAAGAGTTTCTTATTTTTCAGTTTTCAGGTTTTAATTGGTGTTAAGTCTTCCAGAATCTTTTAGGATCACATTTTAATCTGTATTCTCTCTTCCCTTCCTTTCTGGCTCTGTAATTTTCTACATTTTCTCTTATTTATTATCTGTCAATCAGTCTAGTTCAAATAATTATTTGTAAGAAGCACATTGAAATTAAGGAAATATCTGTCCCATACTATTTGCCAGCCATCACAGTAAGTACATTTTTTTTTTTTGCATTCATGTTTTTTTGACACAGCTTTCTGTGCAGTCTTGATTTTCATATTGTGTATTTTTTAATCTATGGTTTCTAATGTTTTAATAAATTTCTTTTGGTTGCAAGGAACAGACTCACTCCAGTTCCCTCAAGTGATGGCATTTTATTTTAAGAATGAATGTGCAAAAGAGGAAACAGTCTCAGCCACTCTGCAGGCCAGGTATCATGCCTATCCTATGGACCACCTTCAGCAAGAGCTGAAACTGTTACGCGTTTGGGCACCAGAAAAAAAAAAATTTAGAAGCAAATGTCATATCAAGGTGGGAATCTTCATTCTGTTCTTTGTTAATACCCATAACCTAACTAAATCTGAATTTCAAAGAAGAGAATCTTACCAATATCCAGGAATAAGAATCAAGCTACCCAAAAGGGGAAAAAGAGGAGAAGTTCGGGCAGCTCCAGATTCCTCCACAGCAACATTCACTGCAGAGGACAGAGGAGTAGCATCGTTACCCAGAAGTGTGGTGCACCAACCAGCGGCAATGGCATTTGGGGGAAGCTTATTAGAGATGCAGGGTTTCAGTTACCGTTCCATAGCTGTTGAATCAGAATCTGTGCTTGACCAGATTTTCAGGTGACTCCTACGCTGCTGCTTTGAACTTTGCTTGCAGTTTCTTTGGTCCTTTGTTTCTCTTTTTCCTAAGAAAGCCTATTTATGTAATTTTTTTGAAATTGAAAGTATTTGTCTGCAAATTAGAACCACTTGAGGAATTTCTTAAAAACCTCTGTTGCATGGATCATATGCTCAGAGGACTTGATTGAATGGGTCCAAGAGACCAGAAGCCAACAGTTTTTCAGAAGCTGCCAAGGTCATTATAAAATGCAACTCAGACTGAAAATCACTGAATCAAGGGAAACCAAATCCATGAATCCTTTTATCAGCAAAATCTACTGAAGGGTGAACACTTAGAGAACAGAGAAATGAATCAAAAGAAAGAGTTCGGAAATGAAGACACTGCGATGAAATAAATAATTATTGAGGTAAATAAAAAATACACTACCCCTAAATAACTAGAAATTTCAGTTAAGTAATATCTACTTGGCACTCTAGAAAGTAGACATGCTGCTGTGTACCCTCTCAATTTCTACTTATGTTTGGGGCCCTCCTCTGTCCCCAAATCCATTACTTTTTGTGTTTTCTATCATTTGTCCTCAGGGGTTCACACAAGTGATGGCTGCTCCTAGTCCCTCCTTTTGTCACGTCACCCCTGGCAAGCTCTTTTTCAGCTGAGAGACTTGACAATGAGAACGGTGACTTACCTTACCAGTCTGCTCTGGCTTTCTAAAAGAGTGCCAGAAATATGGACTGGAAGACTAGGGAAAGCCTTGTGATACTAGATTAGAGTCAGAAGGATCAGTGTGAACTCATGATGGCATTTGTATAAACTGCACAGCTCCTGCCTCTGAGGCCCTGCCTTGCAGGTTCCAGTGCTTCAGCTGCCCAAGGCCCCATCTCCTCCTCCTCAGCTCAGAGGGACGGCTGCTCTCGGCTTGGATTCCAGATCGCTACACTGCAAGCAGGCAAATTTCCCCAGGCAGACAGCCGTGAGTCATGAGGCTCATCTCTTAGGTTTCCCTGCCTTCAGGGATTGATTCTCTGCCTGCTCTACCCTGTGTTGTTGCTTCTCCAATGTCTGAAAACACTTGCTTTAGACATTTTGTCTAATTTTATAGTTAAGGTTAGTACCAGATCCTCCATCATAGACAAAAGCAGAAATGTTGAACTGCGTAGTATTTGATGATAGTATTGTATTTATGTAAAATTTCCTGGAATTGATCACTGTAGTGTGGCTATGAAAGAACTCCTTGTTCTTGGGATATACATGTGTAAGTAACTGGGACAAAGCTGTCTACAACTTACTCTGAAATGGTTAGTCAAAACAATAACAATACAAATAGTATTAATATGTAGATCTGTAGAGGGAGTGAGAAAGACTGATAAAGCATGTATGGAAAATGCTCTCAGGGAGAAACTAGATGAAGCATATATGGGAATTCATCATGCTATTTCTGTTAACTTTTCTGGAAGTTTGAAGTGTTTTCAAAGTAAATAGTAAACGAAACATCCCGCTTGAGTGTAGACTGGGATTAGGCTCCACATGCAAAGTTAGTATGGAAATAAAAAGTAGTAGTTTATAGCAAAGAACCCTGGAAAGGACCACCTTCACTTAGAGATCAAGGTCGACATCACCACTTGTAAGTCATGTGGACATCACGTATCCACTGACACTATGAGATGAGCAGAGTTTCTTAGCTCAAAATTCACAATCCAAATTAAGAACTAAAGGGGATCTTTAAACACACATTCCCTTAAATACATTTTCAAATAGATAAGTATTAGCCATTTCATTTATGTCCACCTAATTTAAGTAGCATCTGTTAGAGAAATAAGGATGATATATCTGTATTTATCAACACTATTCTAGTTTTAGAGTCCTGAGAAATTCATGACATTGAGAAATTAGGTGCTCTGGGCTCTGTCCTCCTACCCAACCTGACTCATCAGAATGGTAGTTTGGATCTCCCTCACTGTGTGGCCTCTGTGTTACCTGTTGATGAGGGCCTACCTTCTTACAGCTGACCTGGCTTGAACCCAGATTGTCCAGTTTCAAAGGACTTGATGTCAAGCTGTTGAGTTGGCTTGGCTTGTCAGTAAACTCTCCACCTGTCTGTGGAGACTAGGACTCCTTTCTGGGAAAGTTGGCTTTGGTAAGGACCGAGATGGCTCTCCTCACAGGGTTTAGCATCAGCCTGCAAGACATCTGGAAGTTTAATATTCAGCTCCCCTCCCCACATTTGTGGTTTTAGTCATTTTTCTTTCTGGTTGTTGGGAATAGATATTTTGGCAGAGGCAAAGGTGAATTGCCCATCTTTATTATTTTTTCAGTTTTATTGGAAAATAGTTGATTTATGGTGAAGAGTCTGTCTGCAATGCAGGAGACCCAGGTTCCATCCCTGGGTTGGGAAGATCTCTTAGAGAAGGAAATGGCAACCCACTCCAGTATTCTTGCCTGGGAAATCCCATGGACGGAGGAGCCTGGCGGGTGACAGTCCACGGGTCAGAAAAAGTTGGACACAACTCAGTGACTGACACATGTGCGTGCATGCATACACACAGACACACACACTTGGGCTTCCCTGGCAACTAAGTGGTTAAGATTCTGACTGCAGTGCCATAGACACCAGTTCAGCCTCTGGGTCGGGAAGATCCCCTGGAGGAGGGCATGGCAAACCACTCCAGTATTCTTGCCTGGAGAATCCCATGGAAAGGGGAGCCTGGTGGGCTACAGTCCATAGGGTCGCGAAGAGTCAGACACAATTGAAGTGACTTAGCATGCAGGCATAGTTAATTTACAAAATGTGTTAGTTTCAGGTGTACAACAAAATGATTCAGTTATACATAAATTTATTGTTTCTCAGATTCTTTTCTCATATAGCTCATTACAGAATATTGAGCATACTCTGTGCTTTAGAGTAGGTCTTTGTTGGTTATCTATTTTATATATAGTAGTGAGTGATTCTTAATCCTGGGAACTTTTTTTTTTGATGGTGCCACATGGCTTGTGGTATCTTAGTTCCTCAACCAGGGATTGAACCCTTCCCTTGGCAATGAAAATGTGGAATCCTAACCATTGGACTGCCAAGAAACTCCTGAATTGCTCGTCTTGACATCTGTCAAGCTCCACAGCACTGTGATCAAGAATTCAAGGTGATATTTCAGGAATCTTTTTCCTTCAGTTTGGATCTAGGTTTACAATAAACTGTAAATGTTTGGTCTTCATTGATGGGTTCTGCCCCCAAAAACACGTTGTTGGTTTGAAGTGCTTGTCACCCCTTTCCTCTCACAGTGGGAGAATGTGTGCCCTCTGGCACACACAGATAACAAAGTAACTGATCCAGAATAGGACAAAAATAATGTCTCTTAAATTCTATTTTGGAATTTTCCGCAAATGTCCTCACTTGGAATACTTCCAATGAACTTACTTTTCTTGTTGCTGCTCATGAAGTTATACTGATTATATTGATCAGGCAGCCTATTGGGTTTTGGTTAATTATTAATCTGGATAGCTCCAGTACCTAACACCATGCCTGGCATTAAGTAAATATTTTAAAAATTAGTTAATGCATCCATTCACCCATAAAATAAATGGACCTTCTAAAAGTTTAATATCTCTAATATCGGAAATAGGTAAAATTTGGCAGTATTGATAATTTATCATGTAGTTGAAAAAAGCATTGCATTACTTTTTACTTTATGGGCTGAAAATATTTTTGAGAAAGTTTTATCTTGTGAGAATAGTATATTCTACATTTATTATAAATTGATAAACTGATAAATTAACTAGGGCTTTCTAGGTGACTCAGTGGTAAAGAACCTGCCTGACAATGCAGGATCCATAGGAGATATGTGTTCAATCCCTGGGTCAAGAAGATCCCCTAAAGGAGGACATGGCAACCCACTCCAGTATGCTTTCCTGGAAAATCCCATGGACAGAGGAGCCTGGTGGGCTACAGTCCATGGGGTTGCAAAAGAGACTGACCCAACTGAGCACCCATGTTACTTGAGATAACATTAAATAAACTTTACAACTGAACCTAAAGAGAGAAACTGGTGAAACATTGTATCATATTTTATAGCTGAAAAACATAGTTTTCCCAGGGAGGGAGGAGAAATGTGGTGAAAGGGATTTGACGTTACTGATGGATTTGAAGTTACTGATGTCTGTAACTCTCTTTTACATTTAGAGGCTAAGGTCCTTGTGATTGCAGACATCACTGAGTTCACAAAACCTCCTGGTGATGCCTGCCAGTGTTATGAGACAGGCACCACAGAAGCTCAAGACCAGCTTGGGGGCTTCAACTGTAACCAAGATTGTTATTTCTATTTCCTTTCTCATGCTCAGGAACCTCCTATAGATTTAACTACTCTTCCCTCTCAGATCTTCTGAAATCCACAGTAAGCAGTAGGTTATTAGATCACAGTAGTGGAATGAGCTTGAAAATTTAGAGAGCTTTTGTTCTCAAGGGGGATGGAAGGTTCTCATCTTGTGATCTCTTTCTGAGTCTTGGCATCTTAGACAGACAGTTCAGTTCAATTCAGTTCAGCCGCTCAGTTGTGTCCAACTCTTTGCGACCCCGTGGACTGCAGCACTCCAGGCCTCCCTCTCGATCACCAACTCCCAGAGTTTACTCAAACTCATGTCCACTGAGTTGGTGATGCCATCCAACCATCTCATCCTCTGTTGTCCCCTTCGCCTCTCACTTTCAATCTTTCCCAGCATCAGGGTCTTTTCAAATGAGTCACCTCTTCACATCAGGTGGCCAAAGGATTGGAGTTTCAGCTTCAACATCAGTCCTTCCAATGAATATTCAGGACTGATTTCTTTAGGATGTACTGGTTGGATCTCTTTGCAGTCCAAGGGACTCTCAAGAGTCTTCTCCAACACCACAGTTCAAAAGCATCAATTCTTTGGCGCTTAGCTTTCTTTATAGTCCAACTCTCACATACATACATGACTACTGGAAGAAAAACCATAGCCTTGACTAGATGGACTTTTTTGGCAAAGTAATGGCTCTGCTTTTTAATATGCTGTCTAGGTTGGCCATAACTTTCCTTCCAAGGAGTAAGTGCCTTTTAATTTCAGGGCTGCAGTCACCATCTGCAGTGATTTTAGAGCCCCTCAAAATAAAATCAGCCACTGTTTCCACTGTTTCCCCATCTATTTGCTGTGAAGTGATGGAACCAGATGCCATGATCTTAGTTTTCTGAATGTTGAGCTTTAAGTCAACCTTTTCACTCTCCTCTTTCACTTTCATCAAGCCGCTTTTTAGTTCCTCTTCACTTTCTGCCATAAGGGTGGTGTTTTCTGCATATCTGAGGTTATTGGTATTTCTCCTGGCTACCTTGATTCCAGCTTGTGCTTCATCCAGCCCAGCATTTCTCATGATGTACTCTGAATATAAGTTAGATAAGCAGGGTGACAATATACAGCCTTGACATACTCCTTTCCCTATTTGGAACCAGTCTGTTGTTCCATATCCAGTTCTAACTGTTGCTTCCTGACCTGCATACAGATTTCTCAAGAGGTAGGTCAAATGGTCTGGTATTCCCATCTCTTTCAGAATTTTCCACAGTTTATTGTGATCCACACAGTGAAAGGCTTTGGTGTAGACAGATAGTACTTGCTCACTAAAGCTGGAAGGATTTCCATGTGGAGTGGAATGCTCCTGAGCTATTGCTTTAAGGATATTGCTTAAATCTCAAGGTGTACTCTGCAATACTCATCTTCAATGTCAAGACATTTCCAGATTATACAAATCCTACATATCACTGTAATATATCTAGACTGTACAAATGCAGTAACCAGGATACAGGTTATCATCGGGTAATTCTATCTGTGTAAAAGCGTTGTCTGGACAGGCAAAGCAAAGGCAAAAATAGGCGAAGGTCTTGGCCTCAGCAGTCTTTCCCTTTAAGCTGGGTGCTCAGCATAGCTCACCCTGTTCCATTTTAGCATTCCAATTGTAAATTCTGCTGAGATTCAAAACGCCTGAGGTGCAGATCCTGGCTCCACTGTCTAATTGCATAAACTTGGGAGAATCACTTACACATCCTTCTGTTCATTTCCTTACCCGCTGTAAAGAAATGGTGATGGTATAAGACACTTGAGGGTTTGGAGCTTCATGAATGTCCAGATGCTAAACAAACATTAGCTGTAGTTGGTTCTTAGGAGGCAGTCTAGCAGAGGTCAAGAGCATGGACTCTGAGGTGAGACAGCCTAGTTTCAGTCTCACTTATCTGCTTTATGACCTTAGGCGTTACTTCTTTAAATCTATGTTTCCTTGCCTGTAAAAAGGGTGATTTTAATGAGCTAAAAATAGCTGTAATGACATCTTAGACTTGCTGTATTTGCCTTACTTTCTGGGTGAGTCCCCTGGCCATGCTGTGGAAAGCCTGAAAGGAAAGGAGACAGGTGTGGTCTCTGCTTGGGATGAGGGATCAGCATGCCCCAGCTAGGCTGGCCCTTTCTGGGGCCACAGAGCTGCAGAGGCTCTGCAGCTCATTCTCATGCTTGCCCCTGTCAGGGGCAGGGAGGGGCAGTGGTCCTGCTCTTCCTGCTCCCCAGACAATGAGACCAGCCTTCAGCCACTCTGTAGGTTGTACAACTAGTTTTCTTTGTGTTTCACCATCTAATCAGTTCTCACGAGAGGGTTTCTCTGGGTCAGAGGACCATGAGCTCTTGGGTTCACTGTGGTCAGAGTCAGTAGCCACGGAACAGGAAGCTGCTTCACGAATGAGATACACAATAATTCAGAATTTCTTCAAGAACTTCTGTCTGTTGCTGGGTAACAAACTCCTGTATCGAAATCCACACAGAACTTCCATGTTTCTAACCAGCACAAAACTGAATATTTGCTTAGTCAGAACATCCCAGGGGTCCCAGGCTGTCAACTACCCTTAATTGCATCCAGACGGATCTCGTGTCTGGAGCCCTGGGCTGCTAAGGAAGTCACGTGAGTCGAGTCAGGTCAAGATGGTCTTTTCTCAGTCTGGATGGAGGAGATTCTGGGGGAGAATGGATACATGTTTATGTACGGTTGAGTCCCTTTGCTGTCCAGGTGAAACTATCACAATGTTGTTAATCTGGCTGTTTTCCAATATAAAGTAAAAAGCTTAAAAAATTGAAAAAACAAAAACAAAAACAAAACAAAAAACCAGAATGTGTAATGCCCTATATCCTTGTAGCATAGTTAATGCTTAAAAAAAAAAAGATGGCCCTTCCTGAGTTAGGGGATTGTTCCCACGAACAGTCTTTGTATTTCTGGTGTGGAAAGAGCTATGACAGTGGCTATTTGCTATGTGCCTCTTACCCTGTATATTGCTGGGTACTACTGTGCTAAGCACATAGCATATACTAATTGATGACATCTATGAGGTAGGTGCTAACAGATAAGGAAACCCAGGTACTGAGAGATTAAGCAACTTGCTCTAGTCACACAGCCACAGTCCCCAGGCTTGTTTTGCCTTTTGCTAGTCTGTACCTGATTTTAGCAACCAGTCAGAGGAAAGAAAAACAAATTTCCATAGTAACGTTTAATTTGTCTGTAATAATTGCTGAAGACTAATCTTTTCTATCACTAAATTTACTATTAAGAGTCTGATTCCAAATAGTCATATAAAAGAACTTCAAAAACTAGACTAATTTTACAGTCATGTAATTCTGACTCTAAGAAATGTATATTTTTGTCAAAAATTATGTATCATCTTACTACTGAGTTGTTTTCTTAAAAATTGCTTTATCCCTCTAATGTGAAATCTTACTTTCATCTTATTTTTCTTGCATATCTACTCTGCTTTTGGTTTATTGGGACCTAACCTGCCTAATACGGATAGGATTCTAATTAAATGCTTCCAAAATATCCAGACGAAAATTTCATGCAGTGAATAGGGCTTCCCTGGTGGCTCAATGGAAAGAGTCTGACAGCAATGCAGGAGACTTGGGTTCAGTCCCTGAGTTGGGAAGATCCTCTGGAGAAGGGAATGGCAAACCACTGCAGTATTCTTGCCTGGAGAATTCCACGGACAGAGGAGCCTAGTGGGCTATAGTCTATAGCGTCGCAAAGAATCAGACACAACTGAGCAACTATGCTTTCACTTTTTTCACAAATTAAATGCTTCCAAAATATCCAGAAGAAAATTTCACCCAGTCAATTGTTTTGTCATGTATAGTAAATAGCCTTATATTAAATCCATAATTTTTGTTTTGTTTCGTTTTCCCTGAATGAGATTTTCTTTATGGTAACAATGATTTTGTTGCTATTTAGACACTTAACTGTTTAACTGCAGAATGTCTTACACCTAGTAGGCACTAAATAATACTTAATGAATGACATTAATTAATATGTACTTTTCACAATTCTATATTTGTACCCATATCATATGAGAATGCTCAATTTATAACTGTCTATTTAAAAAACTATTAATCAGAAGAAAAATTTGTTCATGGACTAACTACTAACCATTTCTTATTACTTATTATTCCCTTCTGTGCAAACATCAAGAGTATGGTGGGGCAGGGGGGAGGAATGATAAGGTAGCTACACCTTTAGAACCTTGGATCTCAAACCTATCAGACTCAAAGCCCCTTTTATATAACAAATATTTTGGTATCTTCCCTAACTACCCTGAAACAAAATCCATAGAAAATATAATCTGTAATACACATAACTTAAAAATATATATTATTTTCCCTGTAATATAAAGAAGAAATAACTGGAAAGAAATATATTAGTATATATGAAAATACATAGATAGAACTCTACTATAAAACACAATGTAGTCAGATGCTTACACTGATAATATGTGGAATTTAAGAGATGCAGAAAAATCTTCAAGTTGATTCTCTGGTATTTGACATTGTGAATGAAGACCAAGAGGCAGTAAGTCTCCTACATACTAACAGTTTCCATACCAAGAACATATTCATAGGTCCAATTTGTTCATAAGTCCAACAGATTTAGCCTAGGTACTCAACTAACCCAATCCGTTATACAGTACTGTAATAGGCTTATAATATGCCTGCATCTTGGAAAGTTTACAACTTGAAGGTTCATAGGTAGGGAACTCACTATATTTATTTATTTATTTATTTTTAATTTTCTTTACTTTATTGTGTTGGTTTTGCCATACATTGACATGAATCTGCCATGGGTATACATATGTTCCCCTTCCAGAACCCCCCTCCCTCCTCCCTCCCAATTCCCTCTCTCACTATATTTAAATGTACACATAGAGTCACCATAAATCAAAAGTTACTGATGCAAACCGTTGCCAATGTATTCTACTGATAACTCAGTATCACACGTGGAGATGCTGCTGGCGACATGCTCTTCAGAGACAGTGCATGACTGGTAAAGTTTGGAAACAATAAAGTACAAGTTTCCCTCAATGAACCTGGTAGTTATATTCTGGGAACGCTCAATTTTATTAAAAACACACTAGAAATGATTCACGCTTATACATAAAATAGACTTCATTTCCAGGATCAAAAGATTATTCACAAATTTTCCACTGGTCAATTTAAGTGTTAGTTACATCAGTCATGTCCAACTCTTTGTGACCCCATGGACCATAGCCCACCAAGTTCCTCTGTCCATGGAATTCTCCGGGCAAGAGTACTGGAGTGCGTTGCCATTTCCTCCTCCAGGGGATCTTCCCAACCCAGGGATTGAACTTGGGTCTCCTTGCAGGTGGAGTCTTTACCATCTGAGCCACTAGGGATGCCCTGGTAAATTTAAGGCAGGGCATTAAAAGCTGTGAGACACACATGATGATACTTTTTCATTGTTTGCAGTTCCCCTGTACATTGTAGGAGGTTTACCATCTCTGCTCTCCACTGTGTAATGTGGTGATAGTGCCTCTAATCACTGATGCCACCAGGAATACTCTGCAGATCTCCAAATGCCCCTCATTGGTAAACTGCCTTTGTTGAGAAGCTCCTTCCTGGACGTTGGTGATAACCTGAGATATATATATATATATATATTTTACAAAGTCTTTCCAAGGAGTGGAATACTCAGCAATGGTTTCTTATTATATTGTTTCACTGAACTTTCAATCTAGTTTTTACAAAATTTTTATTTGGGAAATCTTTATTTTTTTTCTTCAGTGAGAATGAGGGGGCTTTATTACAAATGCAGTTGACTGCTTAGGACTTCCTCTCCAGTTTTTCTTTTCTACTCTCTTTTTCTCAGTACATCCCTCCAGGGCAAGTCAGTAGGCCATTAGGGGAGAGGAATATGGGGAGAATGAAAAGGAGCAATGCTTTCTTCACAATCATCTGAAATAACCATGGAGTCCTCCTGGCTCCAGCTTGAGCATCTTCTGGTGGAGCAATCGAATATGATAGTGCTATGTCTGAGCCAACTCATCTGTAGGGCAATGCTATGCCCACTTTATGGTAACTGGATAACTTTCCATATCTGGACAAATAAAGTCACTTTCGTGAATTATTTCTTTTAAAAATATCGACTTATAGATTCTTGTTTCTGTTTGGGACACTCTGATTCTTCAGTGATTCAAGCCACGTTGAGTGACTGAGTGCGGACTTTGTAATGGTTACTGACCCTCGCGGTCTTGGTGGTAATCTCTGAAATCTGCACATCCTTCGTGAGTTACAAAATTATCACCTGACAACTGCTAAGTGGCCTCAGTGAGGTGAGTTGTTCTCTTTAATAAAATGCATGGGAGACAAAATGACCAATGGCTACCAGGTTTTACAGAGAAACTGTTTAAAACCATCTTTCAGACTGTATTACTTTGCCGCTTTAGAAATGAGTCATAAAATGTGAGCAAATGACATGTTTACTACTTATTTCTTCCCTGGCATAGAAACACTTTAAGTCTTTGGGGGTAAGAGGTTCACATACTTTCAAAAACAATACAGCAAGGCAAATTAAAATAAACAGCAAACTTCTCAGGTAGCGAATACTTTCTGAGAGTCTTCCAGGACTCCGGTTCCTGCCGCGTTGAAGCCCCAGGTTGATGAAGGGTAGCTGCTGCCCCCTAGTGTAGAACGTCTTGTTACTGCAGGCATCTCCAGTAGCCCACTGCCAGATGCATGGGGAATAAAGGGTGCTGTGTTTAAGTGATGCAGGTAACTGAGAACTTTTAAAAGGGTATCATTCTCTTAGAATGAGTAGCTATAACACATATTTGTAATTGTTTGAAGAAAAAGTCGTATAAATGTTTTCCTGCCATTGCTTCAAATTTGATGCTCTCATCATTTTCTGCTTTTTCCATTTCAAGGCTGCGTACCTAATGTGCAAAGCCCACTGCTAAATGAAAATGTGGGATCATTTCTTTAAAAAACAGGACAAGAGTACCATTAAAAGTACTAAAATATATATTAAAATTTTTTTTTCTTTTCTACTTCAACCTCTCCCTGAACTTGTTATGGTGATTTTATTTGCTATTTTATGTAAATAATGTAAAAATTAAAAACAAAATTTTATTACTTGAATGAATTTTGTCTTTCATTCTTATATTGTGCAATATACTATGCCCCTTAGCTTATGCCCCACTTGAGCTCTGACAACATTTAAAGTGTTACAGGCCCTGGACAGATTTTTGCCTACTTCACTCTGTGCAAATCCTTAAGAACAGAAAAGTGCAAATATAATAATAAATATAATTCTATTAAGCGCAAATGTAACTCACACTGTGAAAGTCTTGAAACTACACACTTCATATTTTGTAGTTGATACACTTACGTATTTTCTTCTTCCCAAAACAATGGAAATGCTAAACAAAAGTACTTCAACTATTTTTTTTTTTAAATTTCACTTCCTGATTCACACACATTCAACCAACATTCTCTACCTTTGGCTTACTGATGAGTAAGTAAAGATGGAAAGGAAAAGGGACTCTGAGTTGCCCAATGTTTTCCCCTTTTCTTCTATGTCAAAACATACAGCATAAATGCTTGGATAGATAACAGGAGGGGGAAAGAATATGATAGGGTTTCTTAGTCATTTTTGTGTCTCTTAAAACACCACTGCCTTCTATTTGCATTGAAAGCGAGTTATGGATCCAAAGGAAAGAATGTCTCTCAGTGCCCCCACTGATTCAATCATCAATGTAGGCACTTATGTTGTACTAGCCTGGCATGTTGCTGAGCTCCTTGGCACTGTGGGCCCACTGGGTTTCTGTGCTCATGGGATGTGGAGAATGCCGTTTGCAGAGGAGGGGCCAAGGAACGATGGACACGCATGTCTTGTGTGTCTCTTCTGCTCTCGTGCTTGCTCCACCCTCCCGTTTGACTTCACTTACAAATCTCAAAGTCAAAAATAAAATTATCAAGAATTTCATGACAGTTACAGCAGAACATTAATCCAAGCACAGGGAGGGCCTCTGAGTTGCAGGGCCCTGTACAGATGGAAGGCCCTTGGATCTGGCTTTGTGTAAGTTTCATCAGTTCCACAAATGTACATCCCAAATCTATTTTGCGTGTTCAGACTTCATCAGTCCTGAATGGGATTGTGTAATTCAGGGTCTTTGGGAGAATATGGAGGCACTTTCCTTCGTGTAAAATCACCAGTCGACAGTTACTGGCAGGCAGGGGCAGCTGAAGTGACGTTCTGTGACTGGAGTCTCATGCTTGGGTCCTATCTCGGGGAGAGGGGGTTTCATTCAGCGCCATCATTTTGAGGTGAGAATAAAGATCATTATTATAGGAATTGTGAGGGCATGTTTACTACATCTAATGGGCCATATTCTAAAACAGCAGACCCTAACCTTTAGACAGTAAAGAGTCTGCCTGAAATGCAGGAGACCTGGATCAGGAAGATCCCCTGGAGAAGGAAATGGCAACCCACTCCAGCAGTCTTGCCTGGAGAAGTCCATGGACAGAGGAGCCTGGCAGGCTGTAGCGCATGGGGTTGCAAAGAGTTGGACACGACTGCCTGACTAACACACACATACAACCTTTTTAGCACCAGGGACCGGTTTTGTGGAAGACACATTTTCCTCGAATGCAGTCGGGATGATTCAAGAGCATTACATGTATTGTGCACTTTATTTCTATCATTATTACATCAGCTCCACCTCAGATCATCAGGCGTTAGATCCTGGAGGCTGAGGAATCTCTGTCTAAAAGACTAGAAAGATATTTGCTGTAAAGAAACCAGAAAAGACTTTCTGACTCCTTAGCATAATTATGGCAAGAGGCAAACGTAAGTTAAAATTTTCAACTTCATAATTAAGAGAGACTAGTACTAGTGTTCTTTCAGCTTCAACTTTCAAGGCGTGACTAAATAGGCCTGGTGTTTGGACCAAATTTTAGTTGAAAATTTATGCAATTAATTTACCAAGGATTCAGTCACAGTGCACTTGTTCTGTGAGTCCCAGGCTTGGAGCCTGTGCTGAGAATGAGGGAATCTGGAGGTAGAAGGCAGAGTTCTTGCCTTCCAAGACCCATCTGGTTTGGAAATCACAACAGCAGCCACAAAATTATAAAGAAACGGTGTAAGGCCAGTTTTAAATTTTTTACTAGTCTCGTAATGAAATTTTAGCTTACTCAGTTTAAACAAAAAATCTCTTAAAGGCATAGCTTGGTTTCCCACCCTCTTTAAGCATATCTTGAATGTGGTTTGATTTTTTTTCTTGATATCCAACCCTAATTGGCATTAGCTCATTAGCATTTTAAAATGATTTCTTCTGTCTTTTCCTCCTCCAAGAAATTTTTTTTCCTCTTTTCTTCCCTGGATGTAGAGTTCTCAGCTGTTCCTTTTGCAAATGATCAGGTTATGTGTTTACCAGACCTGTGATCTGTTTCAACCATTTCTTCATTTGCTGCCTTTCATCTGGTAGAGGCTGGAATATTAGAAAAAGAAATTTGTTCCATGCAGGTCTCTTTGTTCCTTTGGGTATATCCATATTTCCAACTGGCATCATTTTCCTTCTGCCTGAAGGACTTCCTTGAACATCTCTTGTACTTCAGGTATTTTGGCCATGGAGTCTTTCAGCTTTGTTCATCTCTACTTTTTTTTTTTTAAAAAAGATGATAATTATCTTCACATTCAGCCAGATATGAAACTTGTTTTTGAATACATGTGCTTTTGTTTTAATGAAGCTTTTATTCCACTGATATTGTGATCTTGACCAGTTAGTCCACCACTGTAAATATGTATTTGATTTTCCTACAAGAAAAGAGTCTATGGATTTGGCTTAATTTCTTCTAGTTTATAAAGTATTCTGCTCCTTTATGAAGAAGTAAAGTCTTGTCTGTTATCAATTATTAAAAGCACTGTATACTGACCTATAAGTACAAACCACAGATCTGTAAGAATTAGAATGTATCTTAGAATCATGTGGTCTTACCGTCTGCCATAAGTCCACACACAAAACTACATTTTACAGATCAAGAAGCTGAGACAATCATGTAAGAATTTTCATTTGCCACATGTATATAATAAAAGCCATATTTTATGTATGAAGATCGTATTCCTCTGCCTCATTTTATCTGTCCACATCAGGGACTGGAGATCCAGTGTCATATCTTTGAAATCAGTTTGGGGATAAAACAAGAATGAGGAGCAGGCAGCAACACATTAACTTCTTAACAGTATAGGAACATTTCTTCTTAGCCTTAGTTTATAGGGTCCAGGATTAGCCTGTCTTTGTATTCATAGGACCTGGAAGAGTATCTGACTCATAGTAGGTGCTCAGTAAATGTTTTTATTGTTGGTTGATAAGATCATTAACTATTATCCCTCCAGAGTCTGATGCTGGATACTAAAGAATCTACAGAGTAAAGAAATATTTATGTAATTCATAATTGGAAAGAGGATGGAGAAAGAAAAATTTAAAAACATAATCAAAATGACTATGTCATAGCTTTTTCTTGTAAGATTTACATGTAAGATCATTGACCTCTGTTTAAGAGAGTACAGCAAATGCAACAGACTCATAAGCATGACCAGTAAATAGCACAAAACTCAAGGTAGGGGAAAAAATGATATAGGACTTTTAAAAAAGTGATGAATACTGACAGAGAAGGGTGACCCAGGAGAATGCATAAGACTAATTCTTAGAGCTGGAAGAAATCTTAGGGAATCATGCTGATAAGTCCTTTAATTTTACAGAAGATAACACCAAAGCCCACAGGAGTGAGATGGCTTTTCAAGGCATCACAATAAATTGCAGAAGATGAGGCTTGGAGCCTAATTTCTCTCTCACCATAACCCTTTCTACTCTTTAGCTCAGCCTGCTCCAAATACTTTCTCTTCAATCTGGAAGATCAAATGAAATATAGACTTAGGTTAAAGAGCTAGAACAAAGGGAAAACAAGAAAGTAATTATTTTTATATGCCAAGGGATTTTAAAAATAAAATCAGAACATGGATATCCATGTCAGAATTTCCACCCAGATTTGAAAGTCCGCCACGCCCCAGAGTTTCTGTGTAGACAGAAATTTTTTAGTGAAATTTAGTAGCGTGGAAACAAATCCCCAGTTTTAAACAGATGGTAATTTGGGGGAGGGGGGGCGGGCAATTAGCAGGCAACAGTGTTACAAGATCAGGCTTCCGGTTCTGTAAAGCCTAAAGGAACTTATCGGGAGCTTTGGCTACAACGAAGCCAAGACAGAGTCCTCCTGCAGAGGGCGCCGGCGACTAAGCAGGGAGAGCGTGGCTGCCGCTCACTGCGTCCCCTGAAAAGGCGGGAGCCTTAAATCACGCTTTGCTTCATAGTCACGCTCCAGGGGCAAGTGCATCACTTCCGGCTTGACCTTCGTACTCCACGCAGGCAAACGTCCTCACTCTTTCTTCACACGTTCTCGGTACTACAGGCTGGTTTGGAGAAAGACAGGCTTTTTAAAGAATCCGATAAATGGTCAACAGAGGTAGAGGAAAGTGTAGAGAATGCATTTTCTCTGAGTTCTGATAAATAGAACAAACAAGTAAAAGGATCATTGAAAAGTACTTCGAGTCATTCAAACTTTGAGAATTTGCTTCAATGACATTATACGATGAAAAAAGGTAGTTAAATTAATTTCCATTTAGGTAAGAATGTGTTTATCCTATTTTTCTTAGGGATATTACGCCTAATGGAGTTTTGAAGAAATATTTTATTTATTGAAATATAGGGGATTTACAATGTTAATTCCTGCTGTACAACAAAGTGATTCAGTTATATAGCTATATACATTTTTTTCTATATTCTTTTCTGCTATGGTTTACCCCAGGATACTGAATATATAGTTCCCTGTGCTCTACAGTAGGACTTTGTTGTTGATCCATTCTATATGTAATAATTTGTATCTGCTAATTTCAAACTCCCAGGAAATATTTTAATAAGAGGGAGCTGTGGGCATGGAAGACAGAAAGAGGGAGGTAAGCAGATGTAGCAGATGGAGTGGACATGTTGAGGAATGTAGCTCTGGGCAAGAGAAAGGAAATTGAGGCAAAGGACACCTGGGCTTTGGGAATGGACCTCGAGCTTGGCTTGGTGGATCAAGGACTAGCCTCAGGTTACATAACCCAGGTATCTGAGACACAGACGGAATTGCTGCGTTAGGAATGAGACATGATTCTGCCCATTGGAAAAAACACAAGTAACATATATTTACCCAAGTGTTTGTGTACTGGAGTCTGCGTTGAAGAATGTTGCCTGCCATATCAGAAAATCAAGCCATCAGCCACTGCAGCCGTCCACAATTGTGTACCCCAGGGGATTCAGAATGGAAAAAACAGGACTTTGGCCCTAGGTAGTTAAGGTGCATATCGAAGAAGTGACTTCAGTGAGCTCAAACTCTTGCAGTTCCCATACAGAGAAAAGTACTAAATTCATTAACTTGAGGTATCTGGTTTTCTTTAATTAACAGTAATCTTTTGATGTTCTAACTGCCTGAGCTTTTGTTGAAAAAACTATACATCCTGGCTCCTCCCTTACCTCTTTGGAGTGGTCCCTCAGAACTGTCTGAGAGGCTGCCTCTTGGGCTTTATTTCCATTGAATAAAGCACAATTCTCAACTTTTACCTTGTGCTCCCTTCCGCCCCCCAGTTGACAAGTCTATGATACAGATGAAGGTGCAGGAGAGATGAGAGGTTACGGTTTTGGATTCCTCAATATGATCTTCTACATGAGGGTTAAGGCCACTGGGCCAGATGCTAGGACCTTCTGCAAACAGACTTCTTAGGGTAGATGCCAAGTTAGTATTCATTAAGTATATACTGACCATGGGTGAACAAGCAGAGGAAGGGCAACTGAGAAAGGACCAGTCTGGAGCCACCTCTGTACCTGCATCTCCCTCACCACCTGGTCCAGGAACCAGTGTGACCACCAGGAGACCGAAGTCTAGAGGAAGGTGAGGAGGCTCCTGGCATGGAGGACAGGTAGGTGGTGGATCCAGTGAGAACATATCCATATTTCTGGATCTCACTTGTTAGTGATATGAC
Source organism: Antilocapra americana (assembly GCA_007570785.1). Lineage (NCBI taxonomy): Eukaryota > Metazoa > Chordata > Mammalia > Artiodactyla > Antilocapridae > Antilocapra > Antilocapra americana. The sequence goes on along the minus strand of ML663562.1, from coordinate 15,128,509 downwards.
ATGGCTAATAAGTCTTCATCTTCTCTTACGCAAGGTGAAATTCATTCTTTTCATTCCATCAAATTGTTGTTGTTGCTTAGTCACTCAGTCATGTCCAACTCTTTGTGACCCTATGGACTGCAGCAGGCCGGGCTTCCCTGTCCTTTACCATCTCCCGGAGCTTGCTCAAACTCATGTCTGTTGAGTTGGTGATGCCATCCAACCATCTTGTCCTCTGTTGTTCCCTTCTCCTGCCTTCAATCCTTCCCAGCATCAGGGTCTTTTGTAATGAGTTGGCTCTTCGGATCAGGTGACCAAAGTATTGGAGCTTCAGCTTCAGCATCAGTACTTCCAATGAATACTCAGTACTTATTTCCTTTAGGATTGACTCATTTGATCTTGCAGTCAAAGGGACTCTCAAGAGTATTCCCCAATACCACACTTTGAAAGCATCAGTTCTTTGGCTCTCAGCCTTCTTTATGGTCCAACTCTCACATCCATACGTGACTACTGGAAAAATCATAGGTTTGACTAGATGGATTTTTGTTGGCAAAGTAATGTCTCTGCTTTTTAAAATGCTGTCTAGGTTGGTCATAGCTTTTCTTTCAAGGAGTAAGCATCTTTTAATTTCATGGCTGCAGTCACCATCTGCAGTGATTTTGGAGACCAATAAAATAAAGTCTGTCACTGTTTCCATTGTTTTCCCATCTATTTGCCTTGAAGTGATGGGACCAGATGCTATGATCTTAATTTTTTGAATGTTGAGTTTTAAGTCAGCTTTTCACTCTCCTCTTTCACATTCATCATGAGGCTCTTTAGTTCCTCTTCACTTTCTGCCATAAATAAGAGTGGTGTTATCTGCATATCTGAGGTTATTGCTATTTCTCCCAGTAATCTTGATTTCTGGTACTTCATCCAGCCATCATTTCACATGATGTACTCTGCATATAAGTTAAATAAGCAGGGTGACAATATACAACCTTGACACACTCCTTTTCCTATTTGGAACCAGTCTGTTGTTCCATGTCCACTTCTAATTGTTGCTTCCTGACCTGCATACAGGTTTCTCAAGAGGTAAGATAAAGTGGTCTAGTATTCCCATCTCAGTTTGTTGTGATCAACACAGTCAAAGGCTTTAGCACAGTCAATGAAGCAAAAGTAGATATTCTTCTGGAATTTTCTCGCTTTTTCTATGCTCCAAGGGATGTTGGCAATTTGACCTCTGGTTCCCCTGTCTTTTCTAAATCCAGTTGAACATCTGGAAGTTCATGGTTCACGTACTGTTGAAACCTAGCTTGGAGAATTTTCAACATTATTTTGCTAGCTTGTGAAATGAGTGCAATTGTGCGGTACTTTGAACATTATTTGGCATTGCCCTTTTTTAGGATTGGAATGAAAACTGACCTTTTCCAGTCCTGTGGCCACTGCTGAGTTTCCCAAATTTGCTGGCATATTGAGTGCAGCACTTTAACAGTGTCATCTTTTAGGATTTGAAATAGCTCAACTGGCATTCCATCACCTCCACTAGCTTTGTTCATAGTGATGCTTCCTAAGGCCCACTTGACTTTGCACTCCAGGATGTCTGGCTCTAGGTGAGTGATCACACCATCTTGGTTATCTGGGTCATGAGGATCTTTTTTAAATAGTTTTTCTGTGTATTGTTGCCACCTCTTCTTAATAGCATCTGCTTCTGTTAGGTCCATGCCATTTCTGTCTTTTATCATGCCCATCTTTGCATGAAATGTTCCCTTAATATCTCTGATCTTCTAGAAGACATCTCTAGTTTTTCCCATTCTATTGTTTTCCTCTATTTCTTTAATATTGACTGCAGATCAAATGGCAGTGACTGTGATTGGTGCTGGTCATGGTCCCTGCCCTTGTGGTGCTTACAGAATAGTAAGATAAACATTAAATGATCTCTGTGTGTGCTCAGTTGTGTCAGACTCTCTATGACCCCATAGACTCTAGCCCATCAGGTTCCTCTGTCCATGGGATGTCCCAGGCAAGAATAATGGAGTGGGTTGCCATTTCCTTTTCCAGGGGATCTTCCTGACCCAGGGATCAAACCCTAGTCTCTTGCGTATCCTGTCTTACAGGCAGATTCTTTACTGCTGAGCCACCAGAGGTGCCCAAATGATGTATAGGAGATAGATATCACATAATCAGACAAACCACTATCTAATTGTAACGTCTTTGATTGGAAGTAAAGGATGCTATTAGCATATGAACCTAATTGGTGGGGTGAGAAGAAAGGAAGTATGTAAGGTAAACTTTATCTATAGCCAGGAAGGCAGGTATGAGGATTGGAGGCTTGGAGACAGAGGGCCCTCTTCCTGCAGGGTCACTCTTTAAGCACAATGCACAGCCTGATATCCAAGGACACCCTGCAGTGAGGATTTGGGAATGGAAAAGTTTAGCCAGAGGAGGGTCTGTCCAACCACACTGAGTAGGGAGACGGGGTCCTCATCCTAGATGTTAGGAGTTAATGACTGTTAACCTGTGAGAAATTGCTTCCAATAAAGTCTATCAGAAAAAAAAAAAAGCAACTTTAGTTGCTGGTAATAGTGCTTGCTGAGTCACTTCAGTCTTGTCTGACAATGTGTGACCCTATGGACTGTAGCCCATCAGGCTCCTCTGTCCATGGACTTCTCCAGGCAAGAATACTGGAGTGGGTTGCCATTTCCTTCCTCAGAGGATCTTCCTGACCCAAGGATCGTACCTGTTATCTCTTCAGTTCAGTTCAGTTTAGTCGCTCAGTCATGTCTGACTCTTTGCAACCCCATGAATCGCAGCACGCCAGGCCTCCCTGTCCATCACCAACTCCCGGAATCTACCCAAACCCATGTCCATCGAGTCGGTGATGCCATCCAGCCATCCTCTGTCGTCCCCTTCTCCTCCTACCCCCAGTCCTTCCCAGCATTAGGGTCTTTTCCAATATGTCAGCTCTTCGCATGAGGTGACCAAAGTTTTGGAGTTTCAGTTTCAACATCCGTCCCTCCAATGAACACCCAAGACTGATCTCCTTTAGGATGGACTGGTTGGATCTCCTTGCAGTCCAAGGGACTCTCAAGAGTCTTCTCCAACACCGCAGTTCAAAAGCATAAGTTCTTTGGTGCTCAGCTTTCTTCACTGTCCAGCTCTCACATCCATACATGACTACTGGAAAAACCATAGCCTTGACTAGACAGACCTTTGTTGGCAAAGTAATGTCTCTGCTTTTTAAAATGCTGTCTAGGTTGGTCATAACTTTCCTTCCAAGGAGTAAGAGTCTTTTAATTTCATGGCTGCAATCGCCATCTGCAGTGATTTTGGAGCCCCCCCAAAATAAAGTCAGCCACTGTTTCCATTGTTTCCCCATATATTTGCCATGAAGTAATGGGACTGGATGCCATGATCCTAGTTTTCTGAATGTTGAGCTTTAAGCCAATTTTTTCACTCTCCTCTTTCATCAAGGGGCTCTTTAGTTCTTCACCTTCTGCCATAAGGGTGGTGTCATCTGCATATCTGAGGTTACTGATATTTCTCCTGGCAATCTTGATTCCAGCTTGTGCTTCATCCAGCCCAGCATTTCTCATGATGTACTCTGCATATAAGTTAAATAAGCAGGGTGACAATATACAGCCTTGACGTAATCCTTTTCCTATTTGGAACCAGTCTGTTTTTCCATGTCCAGTTCTAACTATTGTTTCCTGGTCTGAATACAGGTTTCTCAAGAGGCAGGTCAGGTGGTCTGGTATTCTCAACTCTTACAGAATTTTCCACAGTTTATTGTGATCCACACAGTCAAAGGCTTTGGCATAGTCAATAAAGCAGGAATAGATCTTTTTCTGGACCTCTCTTGCTTTTTCGATGATCCAGTGGATGTTGGCAATTTGATCTGTTTCTTCTGCCTTTTCTAAAACCAGCTTGAACATTTGGAAGTTCATGGTTCATGTATTGCTGAAGCCTGGTTTGGAAGATTTTGGGCACTACTTTACTAGCGTGTGAGATGAGTGCAATTGTGCAGTAGTTTTGAGCATTCTTTGGCATTGCCTTTCTTTGAGATTGAAATGAAAACTGACCTTTTCCAGTCCTGTGGCCACTGCTGAGTTTTCCAAATTTGCTGACATATTGAGTGCAGCACTTTCACAGCATCAATTCATGTTGATGTACGGCAGAAACAAATGCAATATTGCAAAACAATTAGCCTTTAAATAAAAGTAAATTAAAAAAAATAAACACGACTGAGTGAAAGCCCATTAGTTCTTCCAGAGCGTGTGCTCCCTCCTTGATAGAGCTTGTTCCTGCTTTTTGCTCACTTCTGATGTGCTTCAGCAGCACTCTGCCCTCCAAAAAATTAACCTCGTTATTGATTTGACTAAAGTTCACATATTCCTTCTGGGATTTATTACTTTCAGAGTGTTTAGGGATGATAAGTATTCTGATAAATTAAGATTCTGCACATGCTTCCCACGACTCAATTCCACACACATACAAATGAAGGAAAGACTTGGCTAGCAGCAGAAAATGTAAAAAAACCCCAAACCAGGATTTTAGCCAACTTTCAGCTCCATGATTCAATAATGAGACAAGGTTCACCAAAACCTAACCACTTACCCAGTTGAATTTTAGGCTGCGTAACAATGAATCAAGTTTCTCCATGTTGACCTGGTCAGATCACAGATGGAGTTTTCTGCTCAGTCCTCTTTGCCACATTCAAGTGTGGAGACTGGAAAATATACTATTTAAAGCCTGGGAAAGAGAACCCTTGAGGGCATAAGCGATGCCTTCAAATACGTGTGTGTGCTCAGTTGCTCAGTCATGTCTGACTCTTTGCGAACTTGTGATCTATAGCCCATCAGGCTCCTCTGTCCATAGGACAAAGATACTGGAGTGGGTTGATATTTCTTTCTCTGGGGATCTTCCTGACCCAGGAATCAGACCCACATCTCCTGCAGGTGATGGTGGGTTGGCAGGTGGATTCTCTACTGCTCCTGTGAAGCCCTCAAATATCTGATGTGCTGTCATATTGGTGAAAAATTGTTTCTTCGGTCTGGGTCTTAAGGAAAGTTGGAAACAGCAAGGAAATCTATTTAGACTCAATAAAAAGGAGACCTTTTTAGCCTGTCGAGGTGGCCCCGGTGGGTCTAGTCCTTGGGGGTTCTGATGCAAGCTGTGTTTGGTGGGGTTAATGTGGAAGCAGTTGGGCAGAGCTGTGAGTGCCCCTCTGGGCGGAGTGGGGCATTCCTGGCATATACTGCTCAACCCTGCTCTCCCCAACCCCCGGGTGCTGGTTGTGGCTGTACAGCAGGTAGTTCATTGTGTTCTTTGCTTAAAGTGTCTACGATTTGCTTTATTATTTAAAAACAGCATTTATTACTAAGAATTCCAAGGAAACAAGGAAAACAATAGAAAGGTTAAGATGAGAGATCTCAAGAAAATTGGACATATCAAAGGAACATTTCATCTGAAGATGGGCACAATATAAAAGAGAAATGGTAAAGACCTAATAGAAGAGATCAAGAAGAGATGGCAACACAGAAGAACTAGTACAAAAAAGATCTTAATGACCCAGATAACCATGGTGGTGTAGTCTCTCACTCAGAGCCAGACATTCTGGAGTGTGAAGTCAAGTGGGCATTAGGAAGCATTGCTGTCAATAAAGCTAGTGGAGGTGATGGAATTCTAGCAGAGCTATTTCAAACCCCAAAAGATTGATGATATTAAAGTGCTGCACTTAATATGTCAGCAAATTTGGAAAACCCAGCAGTGGCCACAGGATTGAAAAGGTCAGTTCTCATCCCAATTCCCAGGAAGGGTAGTACTAAAGAATGTTTGAAACACCAGACAGTTGCACCCATCTCTTCCCTTGTAGCTCAGTTGGTAAAGAGTCTGCCTGCAATGCAGGAGACCTGGGTTTGATTCCTGAGTTGGGAAGATCCCTTGGAGAAGGAAATGGCAACCCACTCCAGTATTCTTGCCTGGAGAATCCCATGGAGCCTGGCAGGCTAGTCTGTGGGGACGCAAGAGTTGGACACGACTGAGTGACTAAGCACACATGCACCCATGCAAGGCTAGACTAGAGATCTCTTAAAATAAGGTTATATTCAAAGTCCTCCAAGCTAGGCTTCAGCATTATGTGCATCGAGAACTTCCAGGTCTTCAAACTGGGTTTAGAAAAGACAGAGGAACCAGAGATCAAATTGCCAACATCCACTGGATCATAGAGAAAGCAAGAGAATTCCAGAAAAACATCTACCTCTGTTTCATTGACTATGCTAAAGCCTTTGACTGTGTGGATCAAAACAAACTGTGGAAAACTCGTAAAGAGGTGGGAATACCAGACCATCTTACCTGTCTCCTGAGAAACTTGTATGCGGGTCAAGAAGCAACAACTGTGTGTTGGAACAACTGTGTGGAACAGCTGACTGGTTCAGGATTGAGAAAGGAGTATGATAAGGCTGTTTATTGTCAGTCAACCTGTGTATTTAACCTATACACAGAGCACATTGTGCAAAATGCTGAGCTGGACGAGCTACAAGCTGGAATCAAGATTGCTGGGAGAATCAGATATGTGGATGATACCACTCTAATGGCAGAAAGCAAAGAGGAACTAAAGAGCCTTTTGAAGGTGAAGGAGAGTGAAAAAGCCAGCTTAAAATATTGAAAGAACTAAGAGCATGGCATCCAGTCCCATCACTTCACGGCAAAGAGAAGGGGGAAAAGGTGGAAGCAGTGACAGATTTCCTCTCCTTGGGCTCTAAAATCAGTGTGGATGGTGACTGCAGCCATGAAATTAGAGGACAACTGCTTCTTGGCAGGAAAGCTATGACAAACCTAGACAGTGTGTTAAAAAGCAGACATCACTTTCCCGACCAAGGTCTGTCTAGTCAAGGCTAGGGTCCTTCCAGTAGGCATGTATGGATGTTAGAGCTAGACAATAAAGAAGGCAGAGCACCGAAGAACTGATGCTTTTGAACTGTGGTTCTGGAGAAGACTCTTGAGTGTCCCTTGGACAGCAGAGATCAAAACAGTCAATCCTAAAGGAAATCAACCCTGAATAGTCTTTGGAAGGACTGATGCGGAAGCTCCAATACTTTGGCCACCTGATGCGAAGAACTGATTGATTGGGAAACACCCTGATGCTGGGAAAGATTGAAGGCAGAAGAGGGAGACAGAGGATGAGATGGTTGGACAGCACCACTGATTCAATGGACACGAGTTTGAGCAAACTCTGGGAAATGGTGAAGGAACAGGGAAGGCTGGTATGCCACAATCCCTGAGGTTGCCAAGAGCTGGACACGACATGGCGACTAAACAACAACAATCTCAGTTCACTTATTTTTCACCAGCGGTTGCAAGTAACTTGTAAATATTGACTAGGCATAAACAGAGGTGAGTTTGTATTGTCCATCTTCTCTTCGCTTCTTTTCATTCCAGACCAGTCAGACCTTTCATCTTGGGCATGTACTCATGGCAGATGAATGAAAGTGGCGGATGTAGAACACAAAGTGAAGTACAAATGTGGGAAAACAGGACTTCAACATTTCAGAAGAAGAGACTGGGATGGTTAAATTCGATGCTGCAAGGAGCTTTTCCCTCAAACCTCACCATTCTCACAAGAAAGACTGCAGGGGATGTGTACTGGGAGGGGGCTCACTGAAGGCCCATCTCTCAAATAGATATTCTCTGTGTCTTTATTTTCTCCCTTCCCTTCCTCCTATCCCAAGCTTTTCCCTTCCACAAACAGAACAGAGTACCTGGACTACTCATCATTGAGACCCACAATACCATTTCCACCCTTTCATTTAAGGATGCAGAGCAGCTGTCAAACATTTGGGGTTTCCTGGATTCTTTTTTCCCTCCTCCACCATTTAAACATCACATTATTTGCTACTGTCTGCTTCAGATGTTCATCAGCTGTTTGATTCTCTTTTCCTGATGCATAGTAGGTGCTCAATAAAACTTGTTACTGAATACACCCCAACAGCCTTCTTAGTTCAGTATCCTGGACACCTGCAGAGCTCATAAGTGGTCCTTCTTGCCTCTAGTCTTGAACCTTCTGGCAGTTCTCCACGATGCAAGTCAGAAAGTTCTCTAATATGCTAATCTGATCACTTCATTTCCATGCTAAGACTCCTCCGTGGCCCTAAGGATAAAGTCTAAACTTCCAGGGCAACCCAGGCCCTTCAGCATGGATTCTTACCTTCTCTCTTAGCCTTCCCAGCCTTTTTCATCGTTCTATCTTCTAGTCTGTGCAGGCGGTCCTCTCCTCTGGGAATTGCCAACAACCTGGGCTGGGGTGAAGCCCTCCTTTAGTGGTGGTCATTAGACTATAAACCTCCTTGTGGTGCAAAACAGATCATATTAAATTCAGTCCAGTGTCTGGCCAACAGCAGAGGCTCTCTGTCTGTACAAGCATGCATGTGCCCAGCATGTTTATGCCCATTTTATTGAACTCTGCTGGTCCTTCCTTAGGGAGGCAGCACAAACCTGTGGGGTGGGCAGCAGGTAAGGAAGACAGGATGGAAATTAAAATTCTAAAAGCCCTCCAATCTAAGACATAGAATAATTTACACTTTGAATTACTATTTCTCATTTCGCTTTGCTTTTATAATATACTATTATTCATATGTATAATTTCATGATCAAGATCTAAATTCTACTTGTAAAAAATATAAAGATCACTTATATACTTGCATATTACTTCCCACGTGGCATTAGTAAGAATCTGCCTGCCAATGCAGGAGATGCAACAGATGCAGGTTGGATCCCTGGGTCAGAGAATTCCATGGGGCCACAAAGAGTTGAACATGACTGAGCACACAGACACAGATATTACTCTCACATTAATAAGTGATTAGGGACTTTCCTGGCAGTCCAGTGGTTAAGGCTCTGTGCTAAACCAGGAGTCGGACAAGACTGAGCACACATATGCACAGATCAGACATGACAGGGTAGGACACGTGGGTAACCTAAGATCCTCCATGCCAAGAAGTGCAGTCAAAAAAAAAAGGGTGGTTAAAATGTAGAGCTGGTTATTGTATAGCTGATTACACAGCTTTATCATGGAATATAGGAAAGTACTTTGGTATCTGGAAGGACTAAATTTAAGGGCCCTGTGAACTACTCATGAACTATGGAAAATTCCAGGATGGTGGGACACACCTCTTATTGTGCCCGGCAGGCCAGGTGGGAAGTCCTAAATTCTTCTTTCTCTTCCTTTCACTGGTGGTTTTAAAGAAATCTGGGAATACAGAGCTATAATAATAAATAATTTTTCTTTTACTTTTGAAATAAAAGTTTAATTCAGTTTCATTTAGATGAAGCAGCTGTCTTGGCAGCAATAGGTAATGCTTTACCTATAAAAATTAACATTACTTTTAGAAAAATGTAATTCTGTGTCACTGCTATGCAGACCTTTTCTCTTGGGCATCTTTTTAAAGGAAATAAAATTATATTTTAAAATATTAAAGAAACAAGCCAGCAATTGTAATGCCCCAGTGAATCCTGAAAATTTATTACTTGGGAGAATATCCGATATTGATCCTTTGTTTTACAGCTCATGATAATAATCAGAAAATATACATTTTGAAATGACAGTCAAAAGAAGAGAAATAATTACATATAATACAGATTACAGGTATTTTACTTGTACATAAGCAAAGCAGTACTAAAAGCATACTTATGAACATGGCAATTTTCTGTTTAAAGCTGCAGCAACTCAAATCCTCTTCGGGTCAATAAAGAAAGACAGATTGAGAAATACATTTAGGGCTTATCACTGTGTCTGGCTGTAAACCTATTTTTTTTAACCTTTCCCCTCCCCCCATATATATATGTATATACTTTATTGCCTTTATATTTCTGCTGGTTTAATATAATTAGTATACTAAATAGTTATCTGCATTTATTTGGTTTCTAAAAATATATAAAATGCATTGGAATAGAGCTCCTGCAGCTTTCAAGCAGTCACTGTCCTGGCATCGAAAGCTTATTCTGGAAATGTAAAGCAGCAATACTGAATAAATAGTGATTGTTCTGTCTTCTCCATACAGCTGATGGCCTTCAGCCCAAACTGAAAAACACTGTAGCAAATAGCATAAACATGCAACTTAAAAAACAAAACCAAAAAACTGACGTAATATAAAAGTAAAACTTAACGAGCTAAACTTTAATACAATATGGACTAATAGAGACAACTTCCGGTAGAAGAGGGATGTGAATACAGCACTGTTATTTACATATAAATTAAGGCCCAATTTTTCAAAGGCGATGTACACAGGGAACCGTCCATCTGCTTACGTCCTTTGCACACCTGAAGTCAAGGGTTTTCTTCGCCTTTTCCATGTTATTTCCTCAATCCGTTATTATAGTTCTAACTTGGAAAGGTTCACAGAAGTGGATTTAGATGAAGTTTCTTTTCTGGAAAGGCCACTTTTCTCTTATTCACAAAGAAAATATTCTTTTAGTGCAGTTAACAAAATATATTTATGTTCTGGAAGCGAGTGCTTTTTTGTTCTTCTTAAACATTGTTAATAGTCACATTTCACACTGTAAGTTCTATGTTTTTACTGTCTTAGTCTTGTTTCAGCTCTCATCTACAGTTAATCTGAACTACAGAAATTGATGACTAGCTCAGTGATGGCTGAGGGAATTAATTCATTGGGTAACTCCTATTAACACCAACCGAAATCTCACATATAAATTCCCCATGCATCAGGAATACAAAAAGCTAACCAAAATATTTCATCAGAAGAAAAAAAGGAATGACTGAGGCAACCCACTACGGATCATTCTCTGAGGATGACTAACACTCCAAAGGGTCAAATATACTAACACTATTTCGAATTATCCCTTGGTAAGGAAAAAAAAACTTCTAATGTATTTAATATCTGTAGAAAATCACAATAAAACAACTTTCACAGTGTAATAATAATTTTAAAAACTTATAATCTAATTTCTGAATATTCCCCCAGATGCAAAATTTTCTGTTTAGTATTTTTGCATACCAGTGCCCACTTCCCCTCTCTGAAATATATCCAAAGATGTGGTACTTAATCTAACTCATTGTATTTACAATAGATAAAAATGATCAGAAATAGACTAAGATATTTTTAAGATGTTCTAGGGAGATGAGTTTTCTTTCCTCTATTTTAAAAAGACTTAGAAAAGATTTCTTAGAGATGTACTTCCAGAAGTTATATAACTGATTAAAAAGTACAGCTGCTTGTTGTATTAATCAAATTCACATTTATATAATCTTCTTATCTAGGAAATATTATTTCTATCTGTAATTAGGTCTGTGAAGATTATTTGGCAGCTTGAAAATTCAGATGAACTGTCAGGATCTGGCCAGCCTTTCTTTAAAGTTACTAGGTTAATGCTGATAATAATTGACAACAATTGATTTGGATCCTGACTCAATTTGAGTTTTTCATGGTATGCCCAGGCACCTTTGCAATGAAAAATTGCAAAGTCTAATATGTCTTCAGTTTAACATTTTAATTTAAATAGAATGTAATCAATTCATAAAAATTGTTTTTCTTTGTGAATAAGATCTCAATTCTCTGAACAATGATAACAAAATGACACAGTATAGAATGGAACCTTTTAAAAATAAGGCATATATCGGGCATACATAAACCATTATTATCAGAAAATCTACAAATTATTTTGATTTTTTAATTCTAATTTTTAAATATATATAGATATGAAATAACTATTACAAACTGAGAGCAAATGTGTATAGGTTGTGGTTATTAGGTAAGAATCATTGATTTATCAAGTTTTTTTGCAAAACAGTATAATGGCAAGGTCAACTTGGTAATTCTAAGAACCCAAAGAAAATATCTTTAGTTGAGGTCTGCCATTTAGCTGGACTAGAAAAGGCAACTAATAAGCATTATTACTTTCAGTTCTCTAGAAGCTTCTATATATTGTCATAGCCATTCTTAAAAATCTTCATTGGAAACCTAAATATAGCAGCATTCTTAGCATTCATTAAACCAAAAATAAGTCAAATATGTTTAAAACATCCAAAGTTGCCCTCATGCATAGCATATAACGTACATCTTTTTATTGTTACCATGGCATTAATATACTAACCCACTTTTATTCTGTTGCATGTCAATAATACAGACAATATGTTTTCCTCAGAATTAAAAACTATTTTAAATTTTAGAATAAAGTCTAAACTATATTGTACCAAATTCTGATCAGAGGGAATGTAAAAATGGCTAGGTGTCTGACCACATTCTATCCAGATAATCTGGTGCATCTCAGTTGGGTCAGTACTCATGGGAGGGGTGTTGACTCATTTTTGGTTTTATAAATAAGAAAACAGATGCACAAAGGGAGCTTCATGTTCTGTAAAAGTCGAACTGAAAATTAATGAAAACAAACACTGAATTTAACTTTATTTCCTTAGTAAAAAGTACCTAACTCCAATCTACCTTCTGTCTAAATGACTGGAGAAATTGCAACTGTTTATAATGTACACAGTAAATTATGTGCAAGCAATAACTTATCCAGGCTGCTTTCAGCAATAGACCATACATACAAAGTGGGTTATTTTAGAAAATATATCACTTAGAGCAACCTTCCTGAAAATATCCTCAGACATCTCTGATTTGTCTGTTATGGCAACTCTGAGGATCCATGAGACTAAAATAAAAGTCAGGGCAGAAACAAAACACATCATGTTACGGGAAACCCCATGCCTGTTTGGACAGATATTCAACAAGTATATTTTTGTTCAACAGTGTCTGAAGCACTGCAAACATTTTAAACATATATATAAAATTTATGAAATTCGTGAAAATATTTCTGTTTTTGTATGTGGTCATTCCTGTGCTGGAAATACTGTAAAGGAAAGACTAAACTTCAGATTAAAAAGAAAACCTGAATTCTCTCACCTAATTAAGCAGTGGCTAGGATGGGTTCACAAGGGCACAGCGCCCTATGACACTCGTGGAGCTGTAAATCAGCAACGCGTGGAATCTGGCGACATGCACACCAAGTCATTATCACACGATATGTAATGCAATTCAGTCACAGGATAAGTATTAATAAACAATATTTAAACGTCAACATTCACTCATTAATTGATTACATGGAATAAATAAACTAAGTCAGTCACATATTTCTCTTCACTCTTAAGTCACGGTTTTATTTACGTATGCACACTGTATAATACTTTCCTAATGCTCTCAAAATGCTACAAATAAAAATGAAGGCTTGGCATTACAGCTGCTGGACAAAAAACGTCAACACTGTGGATGTGTGAAAACAGTTTCTTTGTTCTTTAGCATCAGTGCACAGGGTATGGCTCCAAGTGGTATGCAACTTAGGACAGGAAAAAAAGATGCGGTGGCTTGTGAAATAGATCCTCTGTTCATCATTGGCACAAAATCAAAGAAGGAATCTTCACTGTCCTTGGTACCTTTACTGGATCTCTACCCTGAAGACGGGCAACGTTATACATATATGCCTTCAGGATTAAAACCGGACGAGATAGGATTCTGTAGAATACGCAGGTTACTGGGGAGCTGCCGAGAGGAGCCAGGCCGCTTCAGAGACCCAGACTGGAATGGTGCCTCTAAACAAAAAACAGAGAAGTCGTTTGATGTTTGCACCAGTGACCTGGAGTACTCACTGATATGAGAAATTAGAACTTTCCCTGTTATCAAGAACCAAATGATACAGAGTAATGACTGCACCCCCATGGGTTCTGGGTGAGAGGACAGGCTGAGTCTGCTTGACCGTCTCAGTTGATAAAATAGCTTCCAGTCATCTGAGCAGTTCACGGTCTTTTAAAAAAGGTGAGTACTGTGCCTCTCTTTCTGGGTTGTTCATATCATATGCATCGGTGGATTTAGAGCTGTCTTTTAAATACCAGCACAAATTAATAACAAAGACTTTTAGGAGAGGAAGAAGGGCCTTAGGAACAGAGAAAAGGTAACACTCAATTTAATAGACCATGACTCACACATATTTCAGCAAAAGTTTGCAAGGAAACAGTTTAAAATGAATGATAGGATATCTGCCCATCTAAGTAAATAAATATCATAAATATTATTGATTCTTCCCAGAAAAAATTTCTTTAAGTGACCCAAGAATCAGCTTTGAGTAGTAGGAGAATGTTGCAACCAAATGTAAGCAGTTTATTCAAAGTTAACAGTGAAAATAAAATTTTTAAAAGATGGTTTCTCAGATCTTACCCCTTTCTATGTCTGCATGCAAGGCCTCCACTTCAATGGGTTCCGCGGGCAGAACGGTGACTTTCGTCCCTGTCTGCTGGATAAACTGCTGGAGGTTGACTTGCCGCAGCTCTTTGGTCAACTGCTCCAATTCTTGTTCTTTGTCCTAGATGGAAGTTAAATTTTTCCTAAAATTTGAGGATTCACTATTGGCCAGCTCCAGACATCCTGGTCACTGTCCACCTGCTATGGGGTTAAATGTGGGATGCTCACTTTCACAAGAGTGCTTGTAACAAACCCGGTTTATACTGACATACTGGGCTGAGGAGGTCAAGCTCACTCTGTGGCATGGGCCAAAAAAATAGGCAAATAAAAGACAACAGCTTCTTCAGTTTGTCCTTTTAAATGTCATGCCTTCCTCTGCTAGGAGTACACTACGTACCTGACGAAATAAATCTATGTCTACAGACTTTCATGAATAAAATACCGGATTCCATCTATCCTGGTGTTCACAGCAATCTTGCTAAGCTCTTCATAACCATACTTCCCCATTATCTACTTCATAATAAGTGTTAGTCAATCAGTCGTGTCCGACTCTTTGTGACCGCATGGTCTGTAGCCCATCAGGCTCCTCTGTCCGTGGAATTCTCCAGGCAAGAATATCAGAATGGGTTGCCATTTCCTTGTCCAGGGCATCTTCCTGACCCAGGGATTGAACCCGGGTCGCCTGCATTGCAGGCAGACTCTTTACCGACGGAGCCACCAGGGAAGCCCATCTACTTCATAATGTACAGCAAAATTACTAGTAACCAAAATTAATTTGGTTCATGAGACTTGGGCGCCTTGTTTTTTTTTTTTTTTTTTTTAACTTTTTAAGTTTTCATGAGATGCTTTACTGAGATTTATGTTAAGCATGAGGAAAGCAAAAGTCCCACTATGGGGTTTTTAAATCGTTGACAAGCAGGTCTGAGAACTGAAGAGCTCTAAAGTAAGGAGACCAAGTTTGGATGGACAGAAAGCTCCAAAAGCAAGGAGAAGACTTTCTTCTCCTTCTCTCTTAGGGCACTGTAAGAAAAGGCAGCAGGGCCTCATCCAAGCTGGGTGTGTCTGAAGGACCTGGTAAAGGTAGGGAAGAGAAAAAGAAAGGAGTGGTGGTTTTTTGCTCCTTTGATTGTAGCGGATACTTGGAGATATGGAAGTAATTTGATTATCAGATAGTTTTCACAGGTAGTGGGGTTTACTAATAACAATTTTTCACAAATTAGTGTGTAATATCAAGGCCATATCATTTCCAAATGTACCCTTAAGTGTCTAAATAAGGGGTTGACAGAGGATGAGAAGGTTGGATGGCATCACCGACTCCATGGACGTGAGTTTGAACAAGCTCCGGGAGATGGTGATGGACAGGGAAGCCTGGAGTGCCGCAGCCCATGGGCTTGCCAAAGAGGTGAACACGACTGAGCGACGGAACACAACAGTGTAATACTGACCGATCACAGGTTAACCACCTTCTATTACTGGGAAATTCCGGATTTTCCAAATTTTGGTGGTAGTTCTACCTCTCACTGTAATGAGTGGCAGAGACAGGAAATCCTATCAGTTCCTCCTGAAACCTCAGCTTTCTCTGCTTGGGGAACTGCTCCTCCTCTAAAGCATCTCTTTTCAAACTCGAATGTACACGGTGCTATTTGGAGATGCTGTTATTAAACACAGTATGAATTTCTAACCATTGTGCCCTCATGGTTCGCTCTCTGACCCATGATTATGGAGCTTCTAAACTAGTACTGTCCAATACAGTAGCCCCTGAACATATGTGCTACTTGAGTACTTGAAATTTGGCCAAATATGAGAAATTTAACTTAATATTAAAAATATTAATATCTTTAAACAGCTTTATTGAATATTATTTAACTTCAATTCAAATGTTAAGTAGCCAGGGACTTCCCTAGAGGTGCAGTGGTTAAGTGTGATTTCTATCCCTCATATGCCTCGAGACCAAAACACTAAAAATAAATAAATAAAACAGAAGCAATACTGTAACAAACTCAATAAGGACTTTAAAAATGGCCCACATCCAAAAATGAAACATCTTTAAAAAAATGTTAAGTAACCATTTTATAATCAGTTGTGTCTCCTTCTCATTTCAGCTGTTAGAAACTGATACTTCTTGGCAACTCCCATAACATTTACTACCGCACTGTCTTTCCAAGAATGGGCATCCAAGAAATATAGGCTGAGTGATCATCGTCTGAGTGTGAAATATAAATGTTCCTGTATGTGGGTTAGAGATGGGAAAAAGTCAAGAGAGGAACCTGTGCCTCTGGAGAGGAGAGAAGACGCGGTTAGCAGCACAGGAGAGGCGATCAGATGTGCAGCCAGCTAGCCACACAACCTTTGCGAATCACTCCTCAGTGATGTTCAGCTCTGGTTTCTCTACCGTTAAAGGAGGAGGTTAGATTCACCACCTCTTCATTAGTGCCCACTGCTGCTCTGAGATTCTCATCTCCTGTCTCCAATTACCTAGCGCTGCCACTGCCACAGTAAGAAAGCTGCTTTCATGGAAAAGGACCCTGGGTCCAGCTCTCATCTTTGTTTTAGTCTCCTATCTTAGTGTTGTCATAGGTCACAGAAATTCTAAGGAACTTATAAACCAAGGTAGGTTTCTAACTCTCAATGTAAAGGGAAATGAATAATCATTAAAGAAGATGCTGAAAGATATTCTTTTAAACAGATGAAACATTCTTTTTATAAAAATGTTCCTACCTGTAATCGTTTGGTGGCTTGGCCAAGAGATCTTTCCACAGCTTTAATACCATTTTCCAGCCTTAGACTCTGCTGGCCTTGAATGTCAATTTCCCCTCTGACCTTACCAATCTTGCCTTTAACCTCTTCTTCATTTACTTGTGCCTCTTGGACTTCCCGTTGCAATTTTTCAGCTTCAAGACCACTTTCCATAGTCTGAATTTGAGCCAAATAGTCCTTTAACTTGCTTTCACATTCTGTTATTTTCTGTCTTATTTCTTGAAGTTGATCTTTCAGCTGTTTTTCATTTTCCTGTTCAATCTGTAATTCATTTTCCCAAAACTCTTCCTCTTCAATTTCTACATCATTTCTTTTGATCTTTTGCTCCAGGCGGACAATTTCCTCTTCAAGGTTAGAATTATATTTTTGCTCCCAAAATCGTATTTCTATTTCATTTGATTCTAGCTCTTTCTCAATGGATTGGAGCTTCTCTGTCTGCAAACGGATCAGCTTCTTCAACTCATCTGCTGTTGTTTTGCAGTTATTCAGCACCTTTTGCTTAAATTCAGTTTCTTTACCTTTTCCAAAAATGTCCATTAATCCTTTGGCACCTCCTGTAAATGTTAATGATTTCCTTTTAGGTTCTCTCCTTTTGATTGTTTTGTCAGTCTGAGGCCTCAGTTTAGCTAAGGGGGGTAAACTCTGCCTGTACAAAGTTCTTTCAGGAATTCGAGCCACACTATCCGACGTGGGTCGCTCACTGAGAGATGGCCCCGTGCGACGTAAGATCAGCTGTACATCGCTAGCATACTGCCCCCACTTGTTTAAGGATATGATAGGATTTTCATGAGGTGCTAAGTGCCTTTCAGTATCTCTCCATTTTTCTATAAGAGTGTACCTTCCAGTTCGACCTAGATAAAAAAGACAAAAATAAACTTTCAAGGTGGGATATGTAACAGCTAAAATAATGCCTCCAAATAGAGGACCAATAGGATAATTGTGTCTTCTCACTAAGCATCACATTCCAGCCTAGGATGCCTTTAAAACTTTCACTTGAAGATACTCAACTCCTTAAGATATGTAACACATAAAATATGGAGTGTGCATTGCATATATCCTTCAGACTTGCTTTAGAAAATCATCTCCATACTTTAAACCTCAATGAGACTTTTAACTCGTCTTCCTGTCCAATGTCCAGACCTCACTTGGGGCAAGACCTCCCACTGAAACCAAGGAGGGCACTCGAGAGTCCTGCTGGAGGCCAGGAAGCAGGTGGGACTTCAGACCTCGAGCAAACGTCTACTTGTGAATCCCGCCGATTTCCCTGCACCTCAGGACTTGGGAAGTTGGAGCCCTTGTTTCTCCTCCTGAGGGAGACACGGAGCCAACGGAGGCCTGCTACTCAGCTAACAGACACCGGACAGGCCTTCCCTCTGCCTCCACCCTCCTGTACACCTGCGGCAAATTAAAGAGTCACCTCAACGAAAACAACCCTTCAAAAAATTTCATATAAAAAGTGGGACTTGAAGAGAAGTCCTATATTGAACTTATTTATGAAAAGAGATAATAAAGAATCTTTAAAAAAATTTAACAAGGCAAGAATGATACTGTTGAAGAACAAAAATAGAATAAAATTATATTTGTATTAATGTATACTGAATATAACAGTAATTATGGAAGATAAAGTTTCAGAAGAATGTATGTCATTAGTCTGAATACACTTCCTAAATATTTCCATTTAAGACGTGTGGGTCAGATGGATATTAATTTGTGAAAAGTGTCTATTAGACATCTGAAACTAGTGTTATATATCAATGAAAGTGAAAGTTGCACAGCCGTGTCTCTTTGTGACCCCATAAACTGTAGCCCCCCAGACTCCTCTGTCCATGGAATCCTCCAAGCCAGAATACTGGAGTGGGAAGCCATTCCCTTCTCCAGGGGAATCTTGGAGAGCCACCTGAGCCACCAGGGAAGAGACCATGTGTGTGTGTGTGTGTGTGTGTGTGTGTGTGTGTTTATATATGTGATACAGTGTAAGTTCTGTTACAGAGCAATGTTTATTGTAAGAATTCTAAGCCATTATGGAATGAATTAGGTTCACTAATTCCAAAATGTTTGTAACTCAAGGGGCAAAGTATTGTCAGAAAAACTGAGACAGGATAGATTTTTCACTACAGATAAAGAATAAGTCAGATGTTAACTGAAATTACTTATAATATGTCCAGAAACAGGAGGATATGTTAGCATTAAGTTCTTAAGAAATCAGTACCAGCTCTCCGTCATGTTCTTTTGAAGACCATACATTATTCATCTTTGGAGTAAGGAGAATTTGATACTGGAGAAAAAAATCAAATGTCAGTTAAAACTAAAATTTCTGCAGAGCATTCATAATCAGGGTGTTTAATTGAATATATTCTCATGGCCTGACACTATTTCTGATAAATGTTTGTTCAGTGTATATTTGTTGAATAAATAACAAGATGTGGCACTTTTAAATGATGATTTTACTTTTTGTCTCTAAGGAAAAATTTCCTAAAATTGTTTCTAAAATAATAGTTGCCACTCTTTTTAAATGGTTGAAGTAAGGGCATAATGCTTCTGGATGACTCATATTTGAATATTTGAGTATATATTTGGATATAGATTTCTAAAACTTCATATTACTTCATAGTCATGTATTCCACTTTAAATTAGGTGAAAGTCATCTGTTACCTCCTTTTAATGATGTCACTCATACAGTGAAATTCCACTAATGCACTAAAGTCTCTTTGTGATTTTCCTCATTATATGAAGTTAATGATTCTTCAGATTATACTCAGTTGCTTCAACTTTTCTAAAGTGTAGCCAGTATTTTATTTATCATTACAGATTATGGCATTCAGACCCAGGGAGCCGAAAGTTTTAAACTACAGATGCCACAGATAGATAGATATTCCTTTTCATTTGTCTTAGGCTACATCGAGATAGTGTACAAGGTAGAACTAAATGTATCTATTTAATAAACTGCACTAAAAGGAGTTCTACAGGAAGAAATGGAATCTGTCTAAATGAAGTATTCAGATTCTGTAAGACCTTGCCAAGTATAGGTAGTAAAAACAATGATTATGGGATTTAACTCTTATATAAATTATCTAAAACCCAATTTCTGTAATAAAATCAAAGTATTAATTCATTTACCTCTTAAAAAGCTTTTATATGTTGCTGGATTTTTTTTATTTTTGCCTAATTGCACTAAATATGCATTATTTAACAAAAAGGAAAATCTGGCAGTAAAAGCAATTCTAAATAATCTACCAAGGCATTCTCATGGAGTAGCAGTACCATTAAGCATTGGAAGAATCAGCTTTATATATAATTATGACTCAGTTACAGGGCTTAAAAATTTTTATTTTGTTCATGCAGTGTAATTACTCAGTTTTCTTTTTAAAGATGCTTCATGGCCTGGTAGGATTAGAGAACATTCTACTGGTCTTGTCTGCTAACCCTTCATGTAAACGGGGTCCAGGTGGCAGGAGAGAGATCCTAAAAGTCGCTGACAGACGCCAGAGCCAGGCACACGAAGTGCTGTGAGCTCTGAAGCAGCGTGTACATGTGGAACGAGTTTAACCTTGAAGATCGGTCATGTGGTTTTTCTGGGGGTAATTACAGTCATTTTTAACCTAAAATTCCTAAGAACATTTTTATTCCAGAAAGTCAAATCCAGGGTGCTAAGACATTTCAGTCTTCTTGTTTGCCCAGGTATTTCGATAAGAGTAACAACTAATGGCGCTAGTGATCAAGAATCTGCCTGCCAATGCAGGAGGCCCAGGAGACGAGGGTTTGATCCCTGGGTTGGGAAGGCGCCCTGGAGTAGGAAATGCAACCTGCTCCAGTATTCTTGCCTGGAAAATCTCATGGATAGAGGAACCTGGCAGGCTACAGTCCGTGGGGTTGGAAAGAGTCGGACACGACTGAGTGACTAACGCACTGACTCTCAGCTCCGGTGAGGTGCTGCTGCCCCCCCACCCTGCCCACTGCAGAAGTGAGGGCATGCTGCTCATCCGTTCAGTAATTTACCCAAAATTAAAACTCCAGTCTGTTTGCTTTCAAACCTTCCAAGTTTTCAGCTGCATCCAAAATTAAGGCTTCCTTAAAGAAGATCTTACACATATACCTAGAGCAATGTCATTTTCAGTTTTTGAATTGCATATGTGTATGTTCCTACGTACGTATCCAGATTTCCGTTTATTGGACCAGTAGTTGAGGAAATACTGCTACTGGTCCAGAAGTTCATGAAATTAAAAAAGACACAAAATAAATCTGTAGCTGTATATGCCAGTATTATAATTGCTAGATGGCAGGGTGAGGTTTTTTTTGTAATAATATTAACTATTAATGGATACTTTTTAAAATTGAGATATCATTGATATATAGGGACTTCCCTGGTGGCTCAGGTGGTACAGAATCTGTCTGCAATGCCGGAGACCTGGGTTCAATCCCTGGGTTGGGAAGATCCTCTGGAGAAGGGAATGGCAACCCCATGGGATTTCCCAGGCAAGAGAACTGGAGTGGGTTGCTTCTCAGGGGGATCTTCTTGACCCAGGAATCAAACCTGAGTCTCCTGCACTGGAAGGCGGATTATATATATGTATACATATATATAAGTTTCCTGGTGATATACAAGTATTCTGAAAATTTGCCAATGAATTTTCCTGCATGTAGCTATTAAGATAATTTACCATAGAGTATTTATCTTACGATGACAGTGACACAGGATAACCTCTCAGCTAGCTGTGCATCCAACACATTGTTAAATCATTCACAGTATATCTTCCCAGTGTGTTGATGAGACTATCACATAATCACAGAATTACTGTTTATTAATTTAGGACTTATTTTGGATTTTATTACAAATTTACTACCATTAACAACAATGAACATTTATTGATTTCATAATGATTAACATTGAGTATGTCCCCTATATGCAAGGCTTTGTGCTAGTTACTTTACATGAATAGTATTAACCAAAATAATAGCTAACACATCAATATAAACCACTAAGTTTTGGGGGATTGTTTATTAATGCAGAATAATTTTACCCATCCTGACTGATGCATGTTGTGACTCACACGTGTGCACATTCATTA
Source organism: Antilocapra americana (assembly GCA_007570785.1). Lineage (NCBI taxonomy): Eukaryota > Metazoa > Chordata > Mammalia > Artiodactyla > Antilocapridae > Antilocapra > Antilocapra americana. The sequence goes on along the minus strand of ML663562.1, from coordinate 15,106,482 downwards.
AAATCTTTTAGGGATGTGGAAAATATATAAGATACTTAGAATTATGGCTGATACACTATATTATTGCTATAAATATAAAAACTGTAAAGATGATCTTGGTTATAAAAAAGCCATAGATTTTACTACTAAGGATTTTGAGTTTTTGCTTCATTGTAATTCAGTCAGTAACTATATTTTCTAACAGTTGTCCACTGGGATTATGGAGGATATAAATAACACAGTATAACAGTAGTTAACAGCGGGGTTCTTGAACCAGACTTCTGGTTTGAATCCCAAGATGCTCCTTACCAGCTACAGGAGCTTGGGCAAGTCATTTAACATCTCTTTGCCTTGCACCATCACCTCCAAAATAAGGGTAATAACAGGGCTCTTCTCATAAGGCTGTTGTGAGGATTAAATGATGTGGAAAATTTAATTCCCAACTCAGTAGTGAGAAGTGAGACTTTTAACTATGAAGCTTTATGAAGAGTGAACTCTTTTTTTTTAAAAGCTCATCTGTAGGTACATTCAAAGCATTGCTTGTAATATTTGCTTCTAGGAAGCAAGGTCAAGAGTGATTTTTACCTTCCCTGTGTTTTGTTAAACTTCAGAACAGTCTACAATAGATACTGCCACCTTGTAAGCAGATAAAAAATTTACCAATTCATAATTTTCTAAAATTGATCATTTATATATAAAATTAAGACTTAAATGTGATGATATATTATTTTCTTTATCTTCTAAAGGATCATATAATCTTACAGATGAATAGGACATTAGATGGTTACCAAGTTCAGTCTGTACTGTACAGTTCAGCCTGCACCAATTCCAACCAAGTTCACAGAAACTTTAAAAATTTCATTCATTTATTCATAAGTATGTGTGAGTGTCTACTGCATGCTAGACATGGTTTCAAGCTATGGCAATAAGGAACAACCAAACAGTGGCAGGCAATACACAGCACACGGATGAATGAATGTAGGTCTACTGTCCATTATCCAACAGCTTTAAGGTCGATAGGCTAAAAATTAAGAAGTTTTTGGATGACAGAAAGGTAGCAAAGTGCTACCTGCAAGTCCACAGTCAAATATATTGAAAATTCTAAAGTAAAATATTTCAATTTCATGCCAAATTGAATAAATATAGATTAAAAACAGCCTCAGCTTATCAAATCAGACCAGTTTTTACTCCCAAATGAGTTCAAGGTATACAGGTATGGCTAACAAACTAACTCTGATTAAACTTTAGAGTTTCAGAATTTTTTAGGTTTCAAAAATGTGGATAATGGATTGTGGCCTATAGGTAATGTATCGGGGTACAATAGAGAAAAATGGAGTACGGCAGATGGGTAGTATGTGCGTGGGTGTGGACATGTGCGCACAGGTGTGCATGGATGGGCCGTCAGGGAGGGGTTCTGGGATAAGATGGCATTTAAGAGAGCTACTTAAAAGCTTTTGCACAGCAAATGAAACAGAAACAAAATGAAAAGCAGCCCAGAGATTGGGAGAATATACTTGCACATGATGTGACTAAGAAGGGATTAGTCTCCAAAATTTACACACAAACAACCCAGTCAACAAGTGGGCAGAAGACCGAAACAGACATTTCTCCAAAGAACACATACCGATGGCCAATAGGTACATGAAAGATGTTTGATATGGCTAATGATTAGAGAAATGCAAATCAAAACTACAAGGAGATATCACTTCACACCAGTCAGAATAACTATCATCAAAAAATGTACAAACAATAAATGATGGAGAGGGTGTAGAAAGAACGGAACCCTCCCACCTTGTTGGTGGGTATGTAAATTGGTACTGATACTATAGAGAACAGTATGAAGGTTCCTTAAAAAGCTAAACATAGAGCTACCATGTTTAGCTACCTTGCAATCCCACTCCTGGGCATATATCTGGAGAAAACATGATCTAAAAGGATACATGCACCTAGTGTTCACTGCAGCACTGTTATACTAGCCAAGACAAGGAAGCAACCTAAATGTCCACTGAGAGAGGAATGGATAAGGAAGCTCTGGCATGAATATATAATGGAATATTACTCAGCCATTAAAATGAAATAATGCCACTTGCAGCAACATGGATATACTAGGGATTGTCATACTGAAAGAAGTCAGTCAGAGAAGGAGAAATATCCTATGACAACCCTTATATGTAGAATCTAAAAAGAAATGAAACAATTTTACACAGTTATATTTAAAATGATAACCAACAAGAACCTACTGTATAGCACAGGGAACTCTGCTCAATGTCATGTGGCAGCCTGGATGGGAGCAGAGCTTGGGGGAGAATGGATACGTGTATATGTTTGGCTGAATCCCTTTGCTATTCACCTGAAACTATCACAACATTATTAATCAGCTGTGAAAGTGAAAGTTGCTCAGGTGTGTCCAACTCTTTGCGATCCCATGGACTATACAGTCCATGGAATTCTCTAGGCCAGAATACTGGAGTGGGTAGCCTTTCCCTTCTCCAGCGGATCTTCCCAACCCAGGGATCAAAACGGGGTCTCCTGAATTGCAGGTGGAGTCTTTACCAACTGAGCTATATTCCAATACAAAATAAAAAGTTAAAAGAAAAAGACCCAGTGCTAGCCAAAAATAAATAAGTAAATAAAATTATTAAAAAATATTTTAAAAAAGATGACATTTAAGCAGTGAGCCATGGAAGTGAACCTGGAAGATATCTGGGTGCACAGTATTCTCAGCAGAGAGAAGAACAAAGACTAAGGCAGAAATGTCTCTGATATGTTTAAGAGGAAAGCAACCAACAGTGAGTGAGATTGTGTGAAGAGCAGGGATTCATCTAGGGCCCCGAAGATCAGTGTCTGGATTTTAAAATTTTCTGAGTGAGTCTGGTGACTATTAGGGGTTTTGAGCAGAACACTGATGATAATGTGCATTTTCAAAGTATTGCTTTAAAATAAATCTGTTGAATAGGCTGGAGGGGATCAGAAAGATACAGGGAAATGAGCTGGAAGGCCACCGCACACATCTGAGTGAGTCATGATGGCGGCTTATACCCAGCGTTAGTGGCTGTGGGGAGGAGCAGCACGACTCTGGATACACACTGACAGTAGTATGGGCAGGGCTTGTTGATGGATTAGTTGTAGGTATTAGAGCAGGAAAAGAAGCAAAGATAATGCAAAGATTTTAGACCTAATCAATTAAAAGCAAGTGTTACTGGTCTGCAATTCTGGGCTCAGCCCCTCGTCTCTGAGGTGCGGGTGGGGTCATTTTGACCTCAGCAATACATGAACCATGAAATTCCAGATGTTCAAGCTGGTTTTACAAAAGGCAGAGGAGCCAGAGATCAAATTGCCAATATCTGCTGGATCATCGAGAAAACAAGAGAGTTCTAGAAAAACATCTATTTCTGCTTTATTGACCATGCCAAAGTCTTTGCCTGTGGATCACAATAAACTGTGGAAAACTCTGAAAGAAATGGGAATACCAGACCACCTGACCTGCCTCTTGAGAAACCTGTATGTAGGGCAGGAAGCAACAGTTAGAACGGGACATGGAACAACAGACTGGTTCCAAATAGGGAAAGGAGTACGTCAAGGCTGTATATTGTCACCCTGCTTATTTAACTTAGATGCAGAGTACATCATGAGAAACATGGGCTGGATGAAGCACAAGCTGGAATCAAGGTTGCTGGGAGAAATATCAATAACCTCATATGAATATCAATAACCTGCATATCAAGATATGCAGATGATACCACCCTTATGGCAGAATGTGAAGAAGAACTAAAGAGCCTCTTGATGAAAGTGAAAGAGGTGAGTGAAAAAGTTGGCATAAAGCTCAACATTCAGAAAGCTAAGATCATGGCATCCAGTCCCATTACTTCATGGCAAATAGATGGGGAAACAGTGGAAACAGTGGCTGACTTTATTTTGGGGGAGGCTCCAAAATCACTGCAGATGGTGATCGCAGCCATGAAATTAAAAGACACTTACTCCTTGGAAGGAAAGTTATGACAAACCTAGACAGCATATTAAAAGGAGAGACATTACCTTGCCAACAAAAGTCTGTCTAGTCAAGGTTATGGTTTTTCTGGTAGTCATGTATGGATATGAGAGTTGGACTATAAAGAAAGCTGAGCGCCAAAGAATTGATGCTTTTGAACTGTGGTGTTGAAGACTCTTGAGAGTCCCTTGGACTGCAAGGAGATCCAACCAGTCAGTCCTAAAGGAAATCAGTCCTAGGTGTTCATTGGAAGGACTGATGTTGAAACTGAAACTCCAACACTTTGGCCACCTGATGCAAAGAGCTGACTCATTAGAAAAAAGCCTGATGCTGGGAAAGACTGAGGGCAGGAGGAGAAGGGGACGACAGAGGATGAGACGGTTGGATGGTATCACCTACTGATTGGACATAAGTTTGGGTAAACTCCAGGACTTGGTGATGGACAGGGAGACATGGCATGCTGCGGTTCATGGGGTCGCAGAGTCGGACACACCTGAGCGACTGAACTGAACTGAGGAGACCCTTGGGCTCCTTTGGCCCCAGAACAGTGAAGGAAGGACCTGCAAGGCAGGGGAAGAAGTGAAGGTTGTGAGGCAGGTCTGTGAGACCTTGTCTGGGGTTCTGCAGAGAGCCCCTTGCTGGCCTTTGGGGCTGGGCCTGCAGTCTGAGGTGGGATGGGATGCAGGAGGGCCTGCCTGCTGATGCACATTTTATCTTTACTTCTTCCTGTTTTTCTTTCTTTCCTTTGCTCCTCCTTTAGCTCATGCTTTAATATTACAATTAAAATTTTTTCTTTGGAAAAAAAAAAGCAAGCATTCTCATTTGTGGAGATGAGAAGGAGGAAATCTAAGGATGGGCAATAGCTAGGACACAAAGCTTGGGTTTTGACATTTTAAGTCTAGATAGCAATTAGTCATATTACTGCAATTGCTAGTAGCCACTAGCCACATTTAAACTTTAGTTAAACATTCAATTCCTCAGCGAAACTAGCCACACTTCAAGTATGTAATAGCTACACGTGGCTCAAGGCTACCGCACTGGACACGGCGCAGGCACAGAACTTCACATCACAGGACATCCTTGCAGAAAGGTCTACGGGGCATCAGTGTTCTAGAAACTGTTTTATCCAGCACCTGCTTCAGGAAAAGCAATGGTATAAGAAAAACAAGCAGGACCTCCACACTTTGAAGGAACTTTCAGAGAAGAGAAAGAAATATTAACGAATAGTAAAACTAGAGTTCAGTTATAAAATGTGTTTGAGAACTGATTCTTTTGGGGCAAACTGTAAGAAACGTGGCTTCGTAGAACAGTCCATGCCACTTTGGGCCCCCAGCTCCAATCAATTTGTTTTTATTAAATGCTAGCTCTGGCCCATAAGCGCTTCCCTTGTGGCTCAGCTGGTAAAGAATGTGCCTGCAATACGGGAGACCTAGTTTCGATCCCTGTGTTGGGAACATCCCCTGGAGAAGGGAAAGGCTACCCACTCTAGTATTCTGGCCTGGAGGATCCCATGGAGTGTATAGTCCATGGGGTTGCAAAGAGTCAGACATGACTGAGTGACTTTCACGTTCACTGGCTCCAAATGAAAAAGATATGAAGACAGAAGAAGTGGGAACAGAGAAAAACCCTGAATCTTCAGTACTTTCACTGGCACCAGGCAACAAAGCAGTATGAATCAGAAAACCTTTTCCTTAGTCTGCTTGATTTCTTCCTCTTCTCTTCCTCTCTAATCTTTTGTAAGTTGTACTTTAAGTTCTAAGCTACTTGAGGGCAGAAGTATCTTCTTTTCATATTTTTTGTTTGTGATTTTTATAAAAGCAAATGCATTTTTTCAACTATAACTTGAGACAGATGAGTTGTCAAAAGTTTTCTGTTTCATGTAGTTTTGAGAAGCAGTTTGAACTCTGAAATAATGGCATTTCTGGGATAGTTAATGGGAAAACCAAGGTTTTTCAGAAAGCCCAGGGTGTACAATGACCAAACACAGTGTACTCCTGCTGGGCAGTTTAATCACTTCACGCCAATTAAGTGAGTCATCATGGTTGCACTTTTAGTTACTGTGTTATAATTTTAGAAAGTGTTTGATTTCAACCACCCAAATATAACCTGTCAAGTAGTCAAATATCAGAGCAGAAAGGATTTTCATCTATAATAGTAGATAACATTTAAAATCTTTTATCAAGGGACTTCTCTGGTGGTCCAGTAGTTGGGAGTTTGCCTTCCAATGCAGGGGCCATGAGTTCGATCCCTGGTCTGGGAACTAGAAGCCCACGTGCTGCAGGGCAACTAAGCCCATGCATCCCAACTACTGAAGCCTGGCACTTGGAGCCTGCGTGCTGCAAAGAAGGATCCTGGCTGCAGCAACCAAGACCAGACGCAGCCAAATAAATATTTAAAAAAATCTTTTATCAAATTATGGTTTGTCTTAAGCTCTTTTCTAACTTAATTTGATTGATCAGTATTAACAACATTGAGTCAGAAACCGCTGGCTGTCATATATTTTTGCAGACTGCCAATCTGTGTACGTTTTTATATCCTGATGGTTTCCTGAAAGCAATTTTAGCTATCCAGAAAAACTCAATAATCCCTAATCATATGTATAGTGCCCCTATATGAGGCAAATAAGTGGACTTAAACCCAAGAAGCTATTCTATAGGTTGCTTCACTATAAATTTTTTAGAAACATCTGCAGTTTGCTCAGTCCATATGGTGCTATTAGTGTAACTAAACTTTTACTATGTGAAGCCACAGAGAGCTCTCCAGGTGTTTGTTATAGCAGAAATTTCCCTAATTAGTAAGTCCTCTATTATTTTTTACAGTAGAAATAAGGTCAAAATACAGTAACATTTTCATTTAATGTTTAGACTTGAAGTATCAATAACTCTCATGACAAGGGAGATAAATGTATAAGTGTGTATCAGAAGCATACTGAACATAGGCTGAGAAAATCTCATGGCACAACAGAAGTGGGGATCAACCATTGAAGCATCTTTCAGGTGAATTCTAAATTCAATGAAGTATTTATGAATCAGATAAAGAGTTGCTTAGCCAGGTATGGAAAAATGTCATAAAGCATCTTGTACTCAAGTTGTCAACTTTTCAAAACAGTTCTGGACTGAGTTACTGAGAAAGCAAAATTGGGGGAGAGGTTCAATTAAAGCTTTTTTTAGCTTGTCCACAAACAAGTATCCTTTTTCGTCCAAACGGATAAACACACACCTGGTACATCTGGACAGTTTCCCCTTGAAATTCTGTGTAGAGAACATGGTTACCATTTGAACAAAGGCAGTTTATTATATTCTTCAACTACTCTGACTTTTCTAAACACTACTTGCTGTTTTTTAACCACTGTCCATGGCTTGATTTTCAAATATAACAAAAGAAAGTTAGATTTGATACTTGCTAATTCTAGTTTTCACTAAGAAAGATAATAAACCAACAGTACTAAACATTTAATCCAAATAAATTACGTGAGGCTTTTAAAGGGGGCGATGACTAAGTTGCAAAGAATGAGATAAAATTAAATGCCTTAACTTCCTCCTCTCTAATAACTAAATTTATGTCCACAAACATAACAATAGTGCCAAATGTAAGAAAGTCTCAAGGCATGTGAAAGCCTAGCAATCTCAGCACTGTTTTAATATGAGTGTGCTATACAGTGTTTCGGGAAAAATCAAAAGGACTCAGCATTAAAGGAAAGCCTCTGTCTTTGCACAGGGACACTGACGAACTTCTACCAGTGCATCTGCCACAGTGCTGGGCTCTAGCCACCTCTACCAGATGCAAAGGCGCCAAAGCAACAGTGACTTCGACGTGCTTCCAATAAAAACTAGCGTGACCCCTAGCATGGCAAACAATGCAGGGGTTGGGGCACCAACCCTTCATGCAGTTGAAAATCTGCAGTAACTTACAGTCAGCTGGCCCCCTCTATCTGCAGATCCTCCACATTCATGGATTCAACTAACCTTGAATTGTACAGTAGAGCAGGATTTACTATTGGGAAAAATACCACATGTAAGTGGACCTCACAGTTAAAACCTGTGCTGTTCAAGGGTCAACTCTACATGTTTGCTAAGTAATGGATTTAAGACTCAAATATAAACTTTAGTCCACATCACTGGCTTTACTGGTATAGGTGTTTATGCGCTTATCATGTTCCAAAAGGGATTGCGGCAACTAAAAAAATATGCATAAAATACGATAAAGATGGATTGAGAATAAATAAGAAGAAAAGCTGCAGCAGGGTTAGTGGATAAGATGGAGCCAGTAAGCATGGATTTGACAATTTCACCTTCACTGTGTAAAATTTAAAAAGTGCGTGTTATCTTCCTGTACTTTTTACAGGAAGAAATACGTCATTTAATTTGCTGTATTTTCTTTTCTAAAAGTATTCAGAATAATAAGTAAATTGGATTTTCCCTAATGAAGGGTCTGGGAACTTGAAATTCCATGTTTTGGCTCAAGAAAACATTTTAAGTTCCAGAAACTGTTGCTTAGGACAAACAGCAGGAGAAGAAAAGACAGTGCAGACTCTAGACTCAAGATCAGTAAAATCTAGGAGAGGCAAAGTGTCTTCACAGATTGACCTAAGCTGGGCGCGGGGGCAGCAATAAGTAAAAGAGCACCCGAGAGATGTATTATGGACAAAATGAACGAAGCCCACACGACTCCTATGCTTAAAGTAGACAAAGAGTAACAACAACAGAGAGCCCAGGTATAAACCGTCCATCTCAGACACCCCGAGAGTTCACTTACCTATTGCTTGAGCTAAAGCTATGACAACCTCCTGGCAAGTTGTCACCTCGGTGACCCCACAGACAATCCTCTGAACTCCGTCCACCCATACTTTAAGTTCCATGGTGCCCCAGCCAGTCACCCGAGGGCCCTGAGACTGGTCATCAAGGCATCAGGTCATGTCTCTGGCCACGAAAACACGGAAAAGGCAGAGACTGTGTAATCAGCTGAAAAGAGGAAAAAACAGTTAAGAAAACAAATCTTACCATTTCTTCTAATAAGTAAATGTTACCAAAACAGATTTTAATACAGCACAGTCCTACCACCATTAATGACCACGCTTATTTACAGAACTGAACTGAACTGAGCAGTGTAAATACAACCATGGCCACCTTTCGTAACATCTCATGGTACTACCATCTTCACAATTAGAATATTACTTATAACATCACTCTCCATTGACTATAAGAAATCGTATTTACTTGCCTAAGCCCTTTTGCTCAACTTACAAACTATTAATTTAAAAAAAAATATTTCATTAGGACAATTTCTGAGGTTAAAAAAAGAAAAAAAGTTTTTTCTGGTCATTTTAGAAATGATAAATAATTGAACCACCTTCTACAGCATTGCCAATATTTGTAAAGATATCTTCCTAAGGTTATGTAATCCTTCTTTGACTGAACTTTCCCGTGTATGAGCTACTTGTCCTCTTCCTATTTATTTAACAAGAGTTAGATAACTGCCTTAAATTAAAGAGTTATTCCAATAATGTAAACCTCAATCTTTTTCTTGTTTTACTTGCTGTGCTTCCCCAGTGTTTGATATTTTATTTAGCATAAATAAAGTGAAACAGAAAATTTTACATTCTTATATGGTCAAATCAAATGCTTTGATTTCTTTTATTGACTATAAAGTTATTACCACCCCACTAAAAATCAATTACATGCAATTCTTTTTCCTGTGTAAAACTCAACTGCTCCTGTGTTTAATAAAAAATCCTTAGTCAGTCTACAATTTGTCTGCCCATTGTCCTGTTATCCTCCTGTTTCTTTGCTGTTTTTAAATAAGAATGTTAAAGTTTATGAGATGTAATAAAGATTGATTTAATTAAAGAAAACATTTAAACTTGTTTAATGGTTTACAATGGCACTAGCATTTCAGGATTAATTACTTATCAAAAAACTTACTTAAAAAACAATAAAATTTCTCCTACAAAATATTAACTTAGTCCTTGCACATTCTGTTACAGGACCTAAGACAGTTCTAGGTCACCTGGTCACCTGGGTAGAGTCAGAACACATGTGAAATAAAGGAGAATAAACCTAATTACTTTTTCTAGAGAAGGTACAAAAATACTTTGTCGTCCTGAAAACAAGGGGAAGAAAGACCTGAGGTTCCCAGTGTGCTGCTTCAGCTCTCTGTCTCCACCGCAGCTAAAGTGGCTTCACAAATCCCCTTTCTGTCCAGAGAAAGGGTCATTTTCCCGCAACAAGCTGATTCCCATAACTGTGTTCCCTCACTTACAAAGTAATGTAAGATATTAAAATTTCTGGGGAAATAGGGTTTCAAAGCCAAGGAACTGTAAGAATTCCAGTAGATAAAGCCTGAAAAGTTCCTTTGCAGCTAGACTTCTTGAAGCATTATATAGGCTGGTGTACATACCAGATTTCAAACAAGAGGTTTATATGCTACTATTCCTAATCTATTTAGAGACCACTTATAGAAAGGAAACCTAACAGTTCTGACTTAAATAAGATTGATTTCCTTCTCTGGTAGGCACTCTATTTCCTAAAAATAGAATAGGCATTATTTGTTTTGGGGATAAATTAAGATGAAAAGTAGTCAAACACTAACATTGTATTACATCAATATGTTTAAATTATTTTATTAAAAATAAAGAACAGCTGAATTTTTAAAGCTGAAATAAAACGTATTTAATACCTAGTCCTTTATGTTTCATTTAAAGATTAAACTTGTACCTAATTAAAAGCTTTTGCCCAGCAAAGGAAACCATTAATAAAACAAAAAGGCAATTTACTGAATGGGAGAAAATATTTGCAAATAATATGGCTGGTAAAAGATTAATATTCAACATATATAAATAGTTCATACAACTCAACATCAAAAAAACAAACACTTCAATTTAGAAAATTAGGCAGAAGAACTGAATAGACATTTTTCCAAAGAGGAAATGCAGATGTCCAATAGGTACATGAAAAGATGCCCATCATCACTAATCATCAGGAAAATGCTAATCAAAAACCACAAGATATCAACTCACACCTGTCTGAATGGCTATCATTAAAAAGAACACAAATGACAAATGTTGGCCAGGATGCAGAGAAAAGGGAACCCTCATACACTGTTGGTGGGAATGTAAATTAGTGCCGCTACTGTGGAAAAACAGTATGGAGGTTTCTCAAAAAAACTAAACACAGAACTACTATATGACCCAGCAATTCCACTTCTGGGTATACATCTGGAAAAACCAAAAATGCTAATTTGAAAAGATACAAGCACCCCAATGTACACAGCAGCATTATTTATAATAGCCAAGCTATGGAAGCAACCTAAGTGTCCATCAACAGACAAATGGATAAAGAAGATGTGGTATATATATCCAATGGAAACTACTCAGCCATTAAAAATAATGAAATTCTGCCTTTTGCAGCAGCATGGACAGACTTGCTATGCGAAGTGAACTAAGTCAGAGAAAGACAAGTACTATATATCACATTGGAATCTAAAAAAAGATACAATAAACTAGTGAATATTAAAAACAGGAAGACACACAGAACAAACTAGTGGTTACTAGTTGTGGGGGACAATATAGGGTGGGGGAGTGGCTGGTACAAACGATCGGACGTAAGATAGGCTCAAGGATGTATTATACAACATTGGGAATATAGCCAATATTTTGCAATAACTGTAAATGGAAATAAACCTTTAAGGTATTAACATTTTAAACATTATAAAAGTAAACAATTATTTTAAGAAAGATTAAATTTGGGAAAACTAACAAGAAAGACAGCGGATCTCATTAAAAGTCCTCCTCTCCCACCTCAGGAAGCCTGTTGTTTAAAAGAAACCTCTGAGGTTCATTATTAAGTTCCATAAAGGTTTTGGTATACCATCACATATTTTCCTATCTGCATTATTACCCTTTCACCTTGAATTTTTAATCATTAACTGAATACAAATGAACATAAAACATATACATCTGTTAAATATCACAGAGTATAGTAATGTTGTGGGAAAACACAGAGCATAAATAATACTGTTTAGTTAATATAAACTTCAGGGTATTTATCCTCTTGATCAGAGATGTCCTACCACAGCTCATCATTGCGAAGATCAGCATCTGCGTTTTTTAACACCACTAGTAAATATCTTTCAGATTCTTAAGAAGGGTAGGAAACGCTCTTATGGATCAGATCAAAGAACCACATGGTCCAAAATTCTATGGCAGGAGGATTACTTTTTGTCAAGTTTGGAGCTATATTGACAATCATCCCTTCCTTTCCTTATGATCAGGGTTACTCATGAGAGTCATTTGAAAAATATCTTCCCAGCAGAAGCCCCAAGTACTCTCTTAAACACTGCAACCCTGTTCTTTCCTTTATACCCTCTGAGTCAAACTCTTAAGCTCTGCTCCCAGAACTAGACTAGAGGGGAAAATGGAAGTCCTACACTGTAGGTGCGTGTGGTGGACTGGTCATCATTGGAACTAAAAACTCAGGAAGCAGAACAACCATAGCATCTTAATTGGAATTTGGAATACATTTTTTCCATGGAAACAGTGATGTAGGTAGAAGTAAGGTTCTACTACAGAGTTGTTATTGTTTTCATTGTGAGGTTTCTATATTCAAACCACTATTATTTTAATAATTTTTATAGTGAAGAGCTAGGTTTATTCAGTAACTTGCAACTGGGGAGCAAGTATTCTTTTAGCTAAGAAGCTTTTATTATCTTAACAGTTGATTGGATCCATGCACTTACAGTCAACTAATCTATGACAAAGAAGGCAAGAATATACAATGGAGAAAAGACAGACTCTTCAACAAGTAGTATTGGGAAAGCCAGATAGCTACATGTAAGTCAAAGAAATTAGAACATTCCCTTACACCATATACAAAACTACACTCAAAATGGTTTAATTTTAAATTTAAGATATGACACCATTAAATTCCTAGGAAAGAACATAAGCAAAACATTCTCTGGGACAAATTGTAGCTATGTTTTCTTAGATAAGTCTGCCAAGGCAAAAGAAATGAAAGCAAAAATAAGTGGGACCTAATCAAACTTAACGGGCTAGGTTGGTGGCTCATTTGTAAAGAATTCGCCTGCCAATGCAGAAGCCGTGGGTTCGATCCCTGGTCTGGGAAGATACCTTTGGACAAGGAAATGGCATTGGCAACCCTACTCCAGTATTCTTGCCTGGAAAAACCCCATGGATAGAAGAACCTGGTAGGCTACAGTCCCCGGGGTGGCAAAGAGTAAGATGTGACTTAGTGACTGAACAACAATCAAACTTTAAAGGTTCTGCACAGCAAAGGAAACCATCAACAAAACAAAAAGACAACCTACAGACTGGTAGAAAATACTTGCAAGCGATGCAATAGATAAGGGGTTAACTTCCAAAATGTACAAGCAGCTTGTACAACTCAATATAAAAAACATCAACCCAATCAGAAAATGGGCAGAAGACCTAAACAGACATTTCTCCAAAGAAGACAAACAGCTGGCCAACAGGCAAGCAAAAAGATGGTCAACACTGCTGATTATTAGAGAAATGCAAATCAAAATCACAACAGGGTATCACCTCACACCAGTAAGAATAGCTATCATCAAAAATTCTATAAATGATAAATGCTGGAGAGTCTGTGCAAGAAAGGGAACCTTCATTCACTGTTGGTATAGTAGTTATAGTAGTGGTGTTAGTCGCTCAGTCATGTCCGACTCGTTTGCCACCCCATGGACTATAGCCTGCCAGGCTTCTCTGTCCACGGAACTCTCCAGGCAGGATTACTGGAGTGGGCAGCCATTCTCTTCCCCAGGGGATCTTCCTGACCCAGGGCTCGCACTGGGTCTCCAGCTCTGCAGGCAGATTCTTTACCATCTGAGCGACCAGGGAAGTCTAACACTGTTGGGAATGTAAATTGGTGCAGTTACTATGGAAAATAATAGAGACTCCATAAAAAACCAGAGCTACCACTCCACTCCTGGGTATATAACTAGAAAAAAATGAACTCTCTAATTCGAAGAGATACATATGCTTTCTTTGTATGTTCCTACACCCAAATGTTCATAGCAGCAGTATTTATAATAACCAACACAAATGCCCATCAACAGACAACTGGCTTAAGAAGATGTGGTATACATATATACAAAAACAGATTACTCAGCCATAAACAAAAGAATGAAATATTGACATTTGCAGCAATATAGATGGACCTAGAAAATATTATTCTTAGTGAAGTCAGACAAAGACAAGTTAATTGTATGGTGTCACTTATATGTGGAATCTAAAAAATAGTAGAAATAAATCTACGTACAAAATAGGAACTGACTTACAGACACAGAAAACAAACTTATGGTCACCAAGGAAGGGAGGGAGGCAGGGAGAAATTAAGAATAAGGGATTAACAGATACAAATTGCTATAAATAAAATAGATAAGCAACAAGAGTTTACTGTATAGAACAAGGAATTATATTCAGTACTTTGTAGTGACCTATGTGTGTGTGCTAAGTCATCTCAGTGCACCCTTATGCACTGTAGTCCACCAGGCTGTCCATGGGATTCTCCGGGCAAGAATACTGGAGTGGGTTGCCATGTCCTCCTCCAGGGGATCTTCCCGACCCAGGGATCTAACTTGTGTCTCTTATATGTCTCCTGCACTGGCAGGTAGGTTCTTTACCACTAGCACCACCTAGATCTATAGTGGAGTATCATCTGAAACAAAAAACGGAGTCACTTTGCTGTGCTCCTGAAACTAACACAGTATTGTGTATCAACTATACTTCAATTTTAGAAGTGTTTATTGGAATTAAGCACCTAAGTTTGTGGAGACATTTCCCCCAAGACCAGTGCTGTTAATAAAGCAATTACATTCAGTCCTCATTATTTGTGGGTTCCTTATTTGTGAATTCACCCACTCACTAAAATTTATTTGTAACCCCCAAATCCACACTTGTGGTACTCTCATGGTCACTCACAGACATGTATACAGAGGTGAAAAACTGGAGCTGCCTGGCCTATGCGTTCCCTGCTGAGGTTGGGCAAAATCAGTGCTGTCTTATTTCAGTTTCCATTCTGTCAACAAATGTCCTTTTCTCAGTCTATATAGGGTCTTATTTTGCATTTTTGTAGTTTCTGTTGGTGACTTCACTGTTTAAAAGAGTCCCCTCGCATGGTGCTTAAGTGCTGTCTAGGGCTCCTAAGGGCACAAAGGCTCTGATGTGATCTGGAGAAAAATACACATTGTTAGGTAAGCTTTGTTCAGGCATGCATTGTAGTGCGGTAGACCGTGAATTCAATGTCAGTGAATCAATGACATATATTAAATAAAATGTCTTTAAATGGAAAAACACATAAAACAAGGTGATATACGATCAGTTGATGAAACTGTTGTGACCAAAGGCTCTTGCAAATGACGAGAACTGATGGCGCATCTCTAAATGATATAACTTCCTTGTGATAGCAACCAGCAAACTGTTGAGCAAATCTCATCACTCCCTGGACACTGCACACAAGCATACACTAGTTTACTGTCAACTTTAACATTTCTATTGTTATTAGCTTTGTTCAAGATCTGACATATCAAAGAATTCTGCGTAAAAACAGCATACAGATAAACTGGGTTATAATAAAATTTTCATGATCAAACTAGTTACTTTAGTTAAGTCAAATACTGATGCTGGCCCCTAGATCTTTCTGCATCACCGAAAAAGAGATTCAGCATAATGAACACAATATATATTCTAAATAGTACTTGTGAGAACTACTAATAACCAGACACTAAAATTCTTCTTTGTGTAAAAAATTGGTAAAAAAAAAAATATAACTAAAAGGAGTTTACATTAGCTCATTCTAAAACTAATTTGATGTGAGAATTCAATGAAACTGTATAGAATAACTGCTACCAACTAAAAAGGTATTAACTTCTTAATGTTCAAATATTACTGATGTAAAAAAGGTCTGCAGAAATGGGAAAAGAATTGAAGAGAAACACAACCTGGAGAGCCTGACAGGATGAAGCATAACGTGAGAGGAGAAGAGAGACAGTGTAAACACATTAGAGAAAACGAAGGTGATGAGAGACCAGATTTGGCAGCTAGAGGTAACAGTCTGGCAAGCTGCCTCAGATGTCAGTCAAAGGTTACTTTAATCAAACCCATTATTTCACTATAACGAAGTTCTGTAAATGGTGTCACAGAAAGTGGGTTGTTACAAAAAGGTACACAAGGTCGAGAGTGGTGCAAAGGAAGATGATCTTAGCAACGTAAATAAGCATCTCCCCAAATGAATTCTGGATGAAGCACAAGCTGGAATCAAGATTGCCAAGAGAAATATCAATAACCTCAGATACAAAGATGACACCACTCTTATGGTAGAAAGCAAAGAAGAACTAAAGAGCCTCTTGATGAAAGTGGAAGAAGAGAGTGAAAAAGTTGGCTTAAAACTCAACATTCAGAAAACTAAGATCATGGCATCTGGTCCCATTACTTCATGTCAGATAGATGGAGAAACAATGGAAACAGTGGTAGATTTTATTTTTGGGGGGCTCCAAAATCATTGCAGATGGTGACTGCAGCCATGAAATTAAAAGATGCTTGCTCCTTGGAAGAAAAGCTATGACCAACCTAGACAGCATAATAAAAAGCAGAGTATGGCAAAACCACTACAATATTGTAAAGTAATTAGCCCCTGATTTTAAAAAAAAAGCAGCAGAGATATTACTTAACCAACAAAGGTCCGTCTAGTCAAGGCTATGGTTTTTTCCAGTAGTCATGTATGGATGTGAGAGTTGGACTACGAAGAAAGCTGAGTGCTGAAGAATTGATGCCTTTGAACTGTGGTGTTGGAGAAGACTCTTGAGAGTCCATGGACTGCAAGCAGATCCAACCAGTCAAACCCTAAAGGAAATTAGTCCTGAATATTCATTGGAAGGACTGATGTTGAAGCTGAAACTCCAATTCTTTGGCTACCTGATGCGAAGAACTTATTCACTGAAAAAGACCCTGATGCTGGGAAAGACTGAAGGCAGGAGGAGAAGGGAAAAACAGAGGATGAGATGGGTGGATGGCATCACCGATGCGATGGACATTTGAGTAGGAGTTTGAGTTTGAGTTTGAGTAGGCTCCAGGAGTTGGTGATGGACAGGGAAGCCTGGTGTGCTGCAGTCCATGGGGTCGCAACGAGTTGGATACGACGGAGCGACTGAGCTGAACTGAAAATGAATTCTTGAGAATGGCAGTCCTGAGAGACACACCATGGGAAATAAAGTCTTCCAGTTCAGTAATTTTGGGATATTTTTCATAACATGTTATCTCTGGTAGACAAAGGTTCTGATACCCCATGGTAGAGAAACTAGTCAAACTCTGTTACAAACTTACTCAGTGACTTAGCATGGGGGTGGGGGGAAGGTGAGCAGTGAAAATGGCCACAATACCTGTAAAAAGTCTCTATACTATAGGATGCAAACTACTAGCTTTTAAAAAATATTCCTATGTATAAGATTTCTGCCCACTCTTTAATGTATTTTGAGGCACTGAGAGGCACTTAGAAGTGGTGATGGATACACTGTTGGAAGTTTTACTTGTAGGAACAGTAAAGGACAGATGAGAAAATTTAATAGAACCCTTGTTTTCTCTTTTGCTTATAAAAAAAAATCTTCATTGCCACAACAAAGCCATCTCTTCTAAAGATGGGCTTTATATCGTTTCTTTTCAGACATCTGTCTAAATCACAGAATTTTTCTTTAATAGTATGTTTTTAAAAGTTCATAATGCTAAGTACTATGTGTGTACCAACTATTAAATCCAATAAACCCATACTCTTTCCTCCATACTCATCATCCTCAGGTCTCAGCATTCAAACACATGCAATGACCTAATACCTCCCAAACATGACATGTGCATGTGGCCGCTCTGCAACCATGGCAAGGAGTGGTGTGAGTATTAACCGTCTGCCAAGCTCAGTGTATCATGCCTCATTTATTCCTCACAGCACAGTTCCCTGAGTTTGGTACCACTCACCCTATTTTAAAAGTGAAGAAACTTGAGTCTCAGAAAGCTTAAGTAAGTAACTCTCTCTAGATCATGAACCTAGTAATTTGGGGGCATATATTCACAACTGGGGTGAATAAACAAACCAAGAAATGAATAAGGCTAGTCTCTTTAAAAGGACTCACTGTATCCAAATAAATGCTCTTAAAATGTCCTAAATTACACTAAGAAATCTCATCTGTCATCTTTTGGAAATTTACTTCTAGTAATAAACAACAGTAGGACAGTAGGTACAAATCTGCCATTCCAGGAGAAAGAGGAGGCAAATCAACTATTAATAAAACATGCTAAGAGACTACAGTTTTAGTTCAGAGAACTTATGATAAATAAATGTGCATTTCAGCAAAATAAGTGTTTCATCACATTTACTTTTCTGTGCCAACAAATTATTCCTCCAGTTTTAGAAAATTATGTTGACATTTATTTTACAGTCCCTAAATAAAATATGCTTGCCTGTTTGTGATGATTTTTAACTCTTGCTTTATAAAGCAAAGCTTCTTAGATATTTCTGGCATTTCCTTAAATTCACACTATTAAAAACTACTTCCTAGAATAAGCCACTTTTTTCAAGGGAGCATTGATCAGGGTGATAGCATACTGAGATTCAAATCCTGAGTATATCACTTCAACCAAGATGCATAATTTCTCAAGGGACATTTGTGAGAAACAGAATGCCTTAAAAAAAAATAAAGTCATTGATATGAAAATACTGATCCTTCTACTAAGAACTATTTATTTATTTATTTCTTTTTAGAACTATCTTTTAAAAAAATAAATTTTTAAAACAAACATATTTAGCAACTTCAGTTTTTTCTTTAGTATTAAATTTTGAGTTTCTTATTGCAATCTCATTTCCAGATACCTTATTGACAACTATATTTTTCTGGATCAAATATAAGGTTAAACTCACATCTATGACTTTGAAGTAGAGACTTCTCCCACGCCAAGAGGTATAAACCAATAGGTCATAGAGCAGTTATCAAAAATCTTTTAGGAATACAATATTTTGCCAGGACAGTACTTATATATATGAACTAACAATTTGGGTAGGTTTTGACCTGGGAATTGAAGCTCTGAATAAGTAATACAAGATTTCTATGTAATAATTATAATTTAAGAAAAAGCAAAATCTTTAATTATCCATTTTAGAGAACAGATGCTTTTCCAGTAACTAAAGTTCATCTCAAAAGCAAGCTCTTCTAAATAACTCCTTTTATCAGTCTAATATACTGACATCACCAAAAAGTAATTTACTCCCTAATCCTCTAGAAATGGTTACCATTTGTAAAACCATTCTAATACCCCATGGAAGCACAAAGACATGCCTTATTAGCTTGAATTCTTTGACTTCTGGCTAACAGAATACTCATAAGGGAAGTGTTCTGCTTTGGAATTCAACCTGGAAATTCGTATCTTGAAAAAGGTCACAGGAGAACAAGGCATGGAGAAGCCAGGGAGCTACGGGCGGCATGAGACAAGGCCACTTGGTCAGTCTGAAGGCACGTCTTCAAAGTGATGGAAATGAACCAAGACCAATGCACAAAAATGAACAGTTCAATCTAGGTCAGGGCCTCCAAGACCCTCTACAGCCCTGACTGTAAGCCAATTCCTGATGGCCGAAATCTTCCAAGTGGTAGTAACCCTGAGTCAACTTCATCTGGAATGCCACCATTCTGCACGAATGCTACTAACCTCAACACATGCATCTTTCTTCTTCTTTTCTATTGTTCCAGCCTTGCCGTATTTTCCCTTTTAAGTCACAAGCCTACCAATGTCACTCAAAAATAATCTGGCTCCGGAGGGTGAGGTCCCAAGGAAGCTGTGGGTTCCTTACACTTAGACATGCCAGGGAGGGATGGCCGCATGAAAGTGCTTTCTCCAGACATCTAAGGGCACTCACTTCAGAGTTCATTGAAACCAGACGCACAGACATCTTGCTTCTCAGAGCTGGCAATCTGCTGTCCAGCAGCTAGTATAATTAGCTTACTGAAGGCTGAGGTCTGGCCAGACTTTATCACTTGATCAAGGTCACGTGGATAGACATTAGCCAATCTCTGGAGTAGTGTCAATTTAGATTATTCTGAAAACTGAAATTAAATAAGTAAACTTAACACACATTGAGATAAATTAAGTGCTCAGTATAGAGGATGTTGAGGGAGTTGCTCCTGTTAAGAACTCTAATGAAAATAGTTGGACCATAAAATGGGCGTTGCCACTGACATAAGAAAATTAGCATGAAAAAACTGTATGTTGCTTGTTATTGCCGATTTTCTTAAATGTTCATGGAAGGTGGAATAGTGGGTGACCTTACAACTTGATTTCACTGGTTAAAAATTCTAAAAATACAAAAATAATACACCATTGGATTCCACTTTGTGCTGCCCTGCTATTGGAAAAAAGGAACATAAAGTCATCTGTTTTGAGATGGCTAATAAACACATGAAAAGATGCTGAACACCGCTCATTAGAGAAATGCAAATAAAAAATACAATGAGGTATCACCTCACACCGGTCAGAATGGCCAGCATCAAAAAGTCTACAAACAAATGCTGTAGAGAGTATAGAGAAAAGGGAACCCTCTTGCACTGTTGGTGGGAATTCAAGTTGATAACAGCCACTATGGAGAACAGTATGGAGGTTCCTTTAAAAAAACTAGGAATAAAACTACAATATGACCTAGCAATTCCACCACTGGGCATACACCCTCAGGAAACTATAATTGAAAAAGATGAATGTACCCACCCCAATATTCATTGCAGTGCTATTTACAATAGTTAGGACTGGTGGCTCAGACAGTAAAGAATCAATATATTGAAACATACGTATTGCCCTGTGTAAAAGAGACACACAGTGGGAATTTGCTGTATGATGCAGGGAACCCAGAGCCAATGCTCTCTGACAACCTAGAGGGGTGGGAGGGGGTGGCAGGTGGCAGGGGAGAGGTTTAAGAGGGAAGGGACAAGTGTATGCCTGTGGCTGTTTAATGTTGATGTATAGCAGAAACCATCACAATATGGTAATCATTCTCCAATTAAAAATAAAATAAAAATTTAAAAAGTCTATGTATTACAGTTATAGCTTCTGTAGATGTCCCTGTCTACCCTGTGACACTTTAGAGATAGCTTTAGGCGTGTGTGTAGAGCCACCTTCTGTGACGGTTTAATTTCTGTTGGAGCTCTCAGGACCAGGAAAGATATCACACTCTCCCAGTCTTAATATGAAAACCCTGAATTCTGGCATCAGTTAAATCATGCTTGTTATTTTCTATGCTATTTCATGGCTCTCCTTTAAGTTCATTAGAAAACCGGCAGTGAGCAGTAACGGTATGATGTATTTCTACTAAAACAGTCACTGAAAACTTGGTGATATTTTAAAAGACATTGTGAAGTACAACAGATTTGTGCTGTGTGCTGTGCTTAGTCTCTCAGCCGTGTCCGACTTTGTGTGACCCCATGGACTGTAGCCTGCCAGGCTCCTCTGACAGTGGGGATTCTCCAGGCAAGAATACTGGAGTGGGTTGCCATGCCCTTCCTCCAGGGAAACTTCCCAACCCAGGAATCAAACTGGGGTCTCCTGCATTGCAGGTGGATTCTTTACCAGCTGAGCTACTGGGGAAGCCTAGATTCATGCTATTTCTCTTTAAATAGATACCAAAGTGTATATATATCAAACTATCTCAATTGTAAACTAAACACTTCAAATGAAAGCATGTCTTTGTTACTTAATCTAGCAACAGCAATATAAACAGCTAACACTTACTGAACTCTTACTATGTGAGAGATGTAAAGTTAAGTGTGTATATATTTACATCATACATGTAATAAACATGTGTATATAAAATTTTATTTAATCCTTTTGATACTCATCTATGTGACATGAATTATTATGAAACAAATGAGGAAACTGAAGCATAGAGGAATCAGTAACTAGGCCAGAGTCACTAAACCAGCATGTGGCAGATCCTTATCTGATAATACTCTTAACTACTAGAAAAATTTATTTATACTGGAGCGCCCTCACCTGGGTGGTTAAAGGCATTGCCAATTACTGCCGCTGCTGGAGGGGTGCGAGCTCAGAGGTGACCAGGAGATCCATCTGAGGAGGCTGTCAGAGCCTGTGAGGCAGGGGGCTGTGTCTGTCACTGCGCCACGGATGGTGCCTGGGGACCACTGCCCCTATGTGGGCCTGAGAGCAGTGTGCGTGGAGACCCTGGATTCTGACCTCTCAGGATGCTGAACCCACCAGAACTAGAAGGGAGCCTGAGCCAGGGGGTGAACAACCAACTTTTGGGTTGAAGGGGCCTTGGGGTTTCAGCATCCTGTAAGTCTTCAGCTACCCATTTCTAAGTGTCAAGAGTATCTGCAGAGTCCCGGGGAGAAGGCGTTAGCCAGTTTCCCAGTGCGAGCCACCATTCACTTCTACAACGAGTAGCAGGAGGAAGACACTCAGCCCTCCCACTCCCAGTGCGAGGAGGCCCAGGAGGAAAGAGCAGAGACAGGTCGATGAACCCAGGATGGTGATTTGGAGGCTGCGGTGGCCTTAGTGGTGGGTCGACTCCCTGACTGTCCCTCTAGGGGGTGCTGTGTGCCCCTCAGCCAAATAAGTCAGTTTCTCCCGCACCCACCTCCCAGCAGACCCACCTCCCATGTGCCCTGGGGGACAGCTGTGGGGGACGGCCATGCCAGGACACGTTGTGTTCCCACTGGCTGTACAAGAACGTAACTATTTCTGGTCAGCACCCGATCCATGGCAAGGAGAGGGCCTTTATTCATCCCTCTCCTGGTGAGTCTTTGTGCTTCATGCACACCTTTGAGAAAGGATATTAGGACCAGGAGGTTTGCATCCCAAGGGTTGTTTACTGGGTGGGGCCAACTTTCAAAGCACCTTCATTAATGTCACTGTGCTGATCAAATGGCAAATCATTCCATGTCAATTAGTAACCCACCCACGCCTCTCGCTTAAACTGAGACTCCTTATTGGGCTATTTCTGCTTCTGTAAAAATGATTTAGATACTGTCTAAGGTTGATTGTGGTTGCTTC
This sequence comes from Antilocapra americana, assembly GCA_007570785.1. Lineage (NCBI taxonomy): Eukaryota > Metazoa > Chordata > Mammalia > Artiodactyla > Antilocapridae > Antilocapra > Antilocapra americana. The sequence goes on along the minus strand of ML663562.1, from coordinate 15,083,452 downwards.
TGAACAAAAATTTATTTATGGAAAACACATAAACACACAGAATAATTTCCATAAAAGTAACAAAATAAAAAGATAAGGATGGGGAGGCGAGACCATTCTGGATAAAAATGTGTATGATTCTTGTTTAAGGGCTGCTTGTATGAATAGAAGAGCTTTAACTCTTAGTTGGGATCTGCTTTGGGTTTGTCACTAGAATAGAATATTGCTGTTTTCAAAGTGTCAAATGCAATATTATTTTCAGCTTTTTATATTTTGATGAACAAATGAGTGTATTTGTCAAGGTTTTTTACGTAGCTATTTTACATGTGATTGTCTTCCCAGTTTCTACTGAAGTAAGCATTTTGAAAGACAAAAAAAGTTTATTCATACTGATGAAATAAAGTTACTAGTAAAGCTTGCCAGGACATTTGTAATCATTAGTCCTGGCTCAGAAGAGAAAGTAATCAGGTAGATAGGACTATGGGAGCTATTAATTCTAATACCACTAGGCTGAATGACTTGAATGTATGTGTCTTAAGGTGCTTCAGTCGTGTCCAACTATTTGCGACCTATGGACTGTAGCTTGGCAGGCTCTTCTGTCCATGGGATTCTCCAGGCAAGAAAACTAGAGTGGGTTGCCATTTTTTCCTCCAGGGGATCTTCCCAACCCAGAGATCAAACCTGCATCTCTAATGTCTCCTGCACTGGCAGGTAAGTTCTTTACCACTAGTGCCACTAATACCACTAGGGTGAATAACATACTTAGCCTAATTACTGCCACAGAACTGCTCAATGATCAGGGTTAGTAAGGAATATATGATCCCTGAGGTTCCTGCCAGTCACCCTCGTCTCAGTAAAGCAGGGACAGAATTTGTGTCTGAATCCAAATGCTTTCAGACTTCTGGAGTCTATGTTCTTTCCACTACAATAAGCCATGTGCAAGGCAGAATTATTTTTCTTCTCCATACCCAAATAGATATAGGCTACTTCATTGCTTGTTTTCATCCATGTCAGCTCAGTTCAGTTGCTCAGTCATGTCCGACTCTTTGCGACCTCATGAATCGCAGCATGCCAGGCCTCCCTGTCCATCACCAACTCCCAAAGTCTACACAAACCCATGTCCATCGAGTTGGTGATGCCATCCAGCCACCTCATCCTCTGTCGTCCCCTTCTCCTCCTGCCCCCAATCCTTCCCAGCATCAGGGTCTTTTCCAATGGGTCAACTCTTCTCATGAGATGGCCAAAATGCTGGAGTTTCAGTTTCAACATCAGTCCCTCCAATGAACACCCAGGACTGATTTCCTTTAGGATCGACTGGTTGGATCTCCTTGCAGTCCAAGGGACTCTCAAGAGTTTTCTCCAACACCACACTTCAAAAGCATCAGTTCTTCAGTGCTCAGCTTTCTTCACCGTCCAACTCTCACATTCATACATGACTACTGGAAAAACCATAGCCTTGACTAGACAGACCTTAGTTGGCAAAGTAATGTCTCTACTTTTCAATATGCTATCTAGGTTGGACATAACCTTCCTTCCAAGGAGTGTCTTTTAATTTCATGCTGCAATCACCATCTGCAGTGATTTTGGAGCCCAGAAAAATTAAGTCAGCCACTGTTTCCACTGTTTCCCCATCTATTTCCCATGAAGTGATGGGTCCAGAGGCCATGATCTTAGTTTTCTGAAAGCTGAGCTTTAAGCCAACTTTTTCACTCTCCTCTTTCACTTTCATCAAGAGGCTCTTTAGTTAATCTTCACTTTCTGCCATAAGGGTGGTGTCATCTGCATATTTGAGGTTATTGATATTTCTTTCGGCAATCTTGATTCCAGCTTTTGCTTCTTCTAGCCCAGTGTTTCTCATGATGTAAGTTAAATAAGCAGGGTGACAATATACAGCCTTGACATACTCCTTTCCCTATTTGGAACCAGTGTGTTGTTCCATGTCCAGTTCTAACTGTTGCTTCCTGACCTGCTTACAGGTTTCTTAAGAGGCAGGTCAGATGGTCTGGTATTCCCATCTCTTTAAGAATTTTCCAGAGTTTATTATGATCCACATAGTCAAAGGCTTTGGTGTAGTCAATAAAGCAGAAATAGATGTTTTTCTGGAACTCTTGCTTTTTTGATGATCCATCAGATGTTGGCAATTTGATCTCTGGTTCCTCTACCTTTTCTAAATCATGTTCAATACTTTATAGCCTCCATTCAGGTAAAGGGAATCTGTTTTCTGAATTTAGCATTAATGACATTCTGCAATGAAACCCATAGTTTTACTTACTATAACATAAAAGTAAATGTATTTTTCATCTATAGATTTCTCACTCTTAATATCATAAACATAAAGTCTATTAATTCTGACAAATAAACCCATTTTTACAGCTATGATGAATTAAGTGCATAAACTTTTTGACAAAACATTTTTTGACTAACAAAGTGAAGCCGCTCAGTTGTGTCCGACTCTTTGCGACTCCACGGACTGTAGCCCACCAGGCTTCTCAATCCATGAGGTTCTTCCAGGCAAGAATACAGGAATGGGTTGCCATTTCCTTCTCCAGTGGATCTTCCCCACCCAGGGATTGAACCCAGGTCTCCCTCATTGCAGGCAGATTCTTTACCCTCTGAGCCACCAGGGAAGTCCTACACATTTACAATGGAGAATTCAATAGCCAAATTTTATATACTGAACATAGGCTTCCCTTCTGGTTCAGTGGTAAAGAATCCACCTGCAATGCAGGAGATAGGGGTTGGATCCCTGGGTCAGGAAGATCCCCTCGAAGGAAATGGCAACTCACTTCAATATTCTTGCCTGGGAATTCCCATGGACAGAGGAACCTGGTGGGCTACAGTCCATGGGGTTGCTAGAATCAGACAATTTAGTGAATAAACTACCACCACGGGAGTTGGTGATGGACAGGGAGGCCTGGCATGCTGCGATTCATGGGGTTGCAAAGAGTAGACTGAGTGACTGAATTGAACTGAATTGAACTACCACTATATATCAAATATGCTCCTTTTCAGGCATGTATTTCTAAGTTAAATTAGTATATGAACATTTCAAGGCCAAAATAAGATAATCTGAGGAGGAAATAGTAATAAATAAGTATATATAATTAAGGAAAAGGTGAGCGCCTTTCCTTGCCTGACTGTCAAAGTGGTTATTAGATTGTAAAACTTTACAACTTCAATTTTAAGATTTAATTAACACAGTAGAGCAAGGGTAACAACTGTCTTTCTTAAATACAAATTTGACTTTACACTCCTGCTCAGATTCCTCCAGGGCTCTCCGCTGCCACCAGAAACTGGCTTACAAAGAGCATAGTGGTAGCAGCTGTCGGAGGCCCTGACCTACGCTGATCTGTTTGCTTCTGTGCGTTCGTCTTGGTGTCCGTCACTTTTAGGCCACCCCTTCACACCAAACAAGTGGTCACTGTCTCATGCTACCCACGGCTCCCTGGCCTTTCCAGGCCTTCTCCTGGGACCAGCTGATAAAAGTACGAAATGCTTTAAAAGTATGGAAGGCAGAAATTATATTTGGCAAAATTAAACAGGCGTGATCTCTAAGGATCTTTGAACTATATCAAACCACGGAAAGAAAATTTTAAAAGTATCCACTCAAACAATTTGAAAAGGTAGTTTAACCTTTAAGAGCTGAAAATTATTTTGCCTATTGTATGTATTTCCTGAAGAAAATATAAGTTGATTAAGTAATGAAATCCCTAGATGTTGTGCAAAAATACGTACATCTTTGGGTGATATTTTAAAGTACAGGCATAGTTTGGAGATATTGAAGGTTTGGTTCTAGACCATTGCAATAAAATCATTACAGCAATAAAGTGAGGCAACATCAAAAATCACTGACCACCATAACAAATACAATAATAGTATGAAAGTTTAAAATACTGTGAGAATTACCAAAATGTGACACAGATGCTGTTGGAAAAATAGTGCCAACAGACTTACTCAATGAACGGTTGCCATAAATATTCAATTTATAAGAAACACAAATTGAAGAATTCCTGGAGAATTCCATGGACAGAGGAGCTTGGTGGGCTATAACCCCATGGGGTCACAGAGGCAGACACAACTTGGTAACTAACATTTTCACTTTCACTAGATAGAAGGGGGTTCGGAAAGGTCCTGGGGTAATGTATGTGCCTAGCAGTTGAGAAAAGCTGATTTTTGAAGAAACATTTTAATTAAAGTTAAACATACTACAGAAAAATTCAGCAATTAAGTGTGATGAATTTTCACATGGCAAACACACTCATGTTTAATCACTTCCAAGACCAAGAAGGAGCCTCCTCCTAATCCTGACCCCTCCCTGAACGGGCCTCTCATCACAGACTAGTTTTGCCCGGTTTTGGATTCTGCATACATGGGGTCTATCTTAAGAAGTGCTGCCTGGTTTCTTTGGTAACGGTATGTTTGCTGGGCCTCATCCACACTGCTCTTCATAGCAGGTCCTTCATTCTTTGTCACTGCAGTAGGATTTCCCATTGTACAAATAAACCATGATCGATTCATCTACCTTCTGTTGATGGACAGAGTGGTTGTTTACAATTTTTGGTTATTACAAACGAGGCTACCTGGCTTGGAGTGGAGTTGCTCCAGTCTGTGATGGCCTGCCAACTGATTCCTCTGCCTTCCCTCCCATCGCTCTCTCTACACATTCGTTTTATACATTATTGCTACAGAAGATCTTTCTTAAACACAAATTTGATTATTCCTGCTCAGAGTCCTTTGATAGCTCTCCACTGCCCTTTGGTCACTGATGTACCACCACTTAACTATGTTGCCACTCTCCCAGCTCCAAGATATTTCAGTTCTTTGACTATATCATTCTCTCAAGCATCTTTACCCTGCATCCACTGCTCTCCTTCACTGGAAAACATTTCTGATTCCTGCACATCCTTCAAGCTCATTGCAACGTCCTTCCGGGCATTGTTCCCCAGTCTTTCGGGCCCTGTTCCGATCTGGAGGTGGTTACTCTCCCCCGTGCTTCCAAAGCGCTGTTTTGGCTTTACCATCGCAGCTCCCAAAGTGTTTATCTGCTGACTCCTCTGATTCTTGCTCTACCTCCCGAACACTCCAGCACAGTGGCTGACACACACAGACGGCAGCATGTGTTTGTTGAGTTACACGGGTGCTAACTGCATGTGAAAGAAATTAGTGTGCATTTAACTGAGGGGAAAAAAGCACAGCACTAGGGAGAAAGTGTCAGTGTGAACCTAGAGGTGACAAAATTGGCATTCAAGTATTTTAAGGTCAGTAAAACCTTGCATTATTGATTTAAACTCTGGAATAAATGTTAAATCTTACCATTAAAGATGCTGCTGTGAATATTACACCATATTGTAAAGTTCTTAAATACATCCCAAGTCAATACCTAGAGAAGGAATACTATTGTTTTAATCTACAATTTGTGGCTTCCATGTGCTCTCAAATAAAACATATATATATATATATATATATATATATATATATATATATATATTTTGGGGGGCAGGAGTGTGCCATGTGGCTTGCCGGATCTCAATTCCCTAACCATGGATTGAATCTGGTCCATGCAGGCAAAGCCCAGAGTCCTAACCACTAGGCCACCAGGAACTCCCAAATAAAACATTTCTTTCTTTTTTTTTTTTCTTTACTTTATTGTGTTGGTTTTGACATACAGTAACATGAAACCGCCATGGGTCTACACATGCTTCCCCTCCAGAACCCCCCTCCCTCCCCCCCTCCTGACTCCCTCCCCCTGGGTCATCCCGGTGCACCAGCCCCAAGTATCAACCCTGGGCTGGCGATTGATTTCACATGTGGTAATTAACATGTTTCAATGTCTTTCTCCCATATCATCCCACCCTTGCCCCTCTTCCACAAAATCCACGTGTCCGTTAAAGGCTGGAAAAAGATATTCCATGCAAATAAAGACCAAAAGAAAGCAGGAGTAGCAATACTCATATCAGATAAAGTCGACTTTAAAATAAAGGCTGTGAATAAATGCTGGAGAGGATGTGGAGAAAAGGGAACCCTCTTACACCGTTGGTGGGAATGCAAACTAGTACAGCCACTATGGAAAACAGTGTGGAGGTTCCTTAAAAAGCTGCAAATAGACCTGCCATATGACCCGGCAATCCCACTGCTGGGCATATACACCGAGGAAACCAGAATTGAAAGAGCCACGTGCACCCCAATGTTCATCGCTGCATTGTTTACAATAGCCAGGACATGGAAGCAACCTAGATGCCCATCAACTGACGAATGGATAAGAAAGCTGTGGTATATATACACAATGGAATATTACTCAGCATT
>ML663562.1:14984542-15076598 GCA_007570785.1 Antilocapra americana | reverse complement strand
AAAAACAATAATAAAAAAATAAATAAAAATAAAAAAAAATAAAAAATAAAATAAAATAAAGGCTGTGAAAAGAGATAGAGATGGACATTACATAATGATCAAAGGATCAATCCAAGAAGAAGAAATAACAATTATAAATATTTATGCACCTAACATAGGAGCACCACAATATGTAAGGCAAATGCTAACAAGTATGAAAGGGGAAATTAACAACAACACAATAATAGTGGGAGACTTTAATACACCACTCACACCAATGGATAGATCAACTAAACAGAAAAGTAACAAGGAAATTCAAACTTTAAATGATACAATAGACCAACTAGACCTAATTGATATCTATAGGTCATTCCACCCCAAAACAAGGAATTTCACCTTTTTCTCAAGCGCACACGGGACCTTCTCCAGGATAGATCACATCCTGGGCCATAAATCTAGCCTTGGTAAATTCAAAAATATTGAAATCATTCTAAGCATCTTTTCTGACCACAATGCAGTGAGATTAGATATCAATTACAGAAGAAAACAATTCAAAAATCCCAACATATGGAGGCTCAACAACACACTGCTGAATAACCAACAAATCACAGAAGAAATCAAAAAAGAAATCAAAATATGCATAGAAATGAATGAAAATGAAAACACAACAGCCCAAAACCTATGGGACACAGTAAAAGCAGTGCTAAGGGGGAAGATTATAGCAATACAAGCTCACCTCAGGAAACAAGGAAAAAGTCAAATAAATAACCTAACTTTACACCTAAAGCAACTAGAAAAGGAAGAAATGCAGAAGCCTAGGGCTAGTAGAAGGAAAGAAATCCTAAAGATCAGGACAAAAATAAATGCAAAGGAAACAAAAGAGACCATAGCAAAAATAAACAAAGCCAAGAGCTGGTTCTTTGAGAAGATAAATAAAATTGACAAACCATTAGCCAGACTCATCAAGAAACAAAGGGAGAAGAACCAAATCAACAGAATTAGAAATGAAAACGGAGAGATCACAACAGAAAACACAGAAATACAAAGAATCATGAGACTATTATCAGCAACTATATGCAAATAAAACATTTCACTTAAATAATTCTAGAAATATTCGTTTTAAAATAATTAGTGAAACAAAATGTGTAAGCAAAACACTTATGAAAGAGTAGGCAGAAAAATAATTGCAAAAAATGTCTAATGTTGTTCGGAAATGGCAAAAAAAAAATCATTGTAGTATAAAATTCTCCTGACACAGCTCTTTCTCAACACCTTATCACTTAAGCAAAGCTTCTCCCTCTCTAAAAACAAATTAATCAAAATAGGCCAAATGTCACCAGTCAAGAAGAAACACAAGCACCACCCTACAAACTAAGAGGGTTTTTAAGAAAAAGAATGTAAGGAATCTAATGAAATCAAAACAAGGGAATTGATAAAAGTAAACAGCACAGAGTTCTCAAGCCATTTTCAGATTCTGGTTTATGAACTATCTATCTGAATAACTTAAGATTATGGAGATAAATAAACCCATAGACAGGCTGTGGTTAATATCCTTTCCCATTTCATAGCCTGGAAATATACAGAGTGAATACAACACATGCTCTTTACCCAACTGTTCCTTCAAATACATTATTTGTTTTCTCAGTCAGCAAGTTCTTAAATTTCTATGTTTAGCTTCTTTAGGTAGGGAAAAGATAAACAGACTTTTTTGATTTATATTATTTCAGGATAGAATTAACATACACCTCATCTCATTTTTAAAACTAGACTCTAAAAATGCCAAAACATCCACAATAACTAGCAATTCATGATCTTAGCGTGATTCTGCCATAAGTGAAAAGTTAATTACGTTTTAGGTATTTTGAATTTGTAAGAGCAATAAATATTTCTGTAGAGCATCCAACGAAATTACAAATTTGTACCTCATGCTGAGAAGACAGATCCAACACATGGAAGTATCAGAGAGGAGACATAAAGCTCTGAAACTCACTCACGTGTATACTAATGATCCCTTAAACAGCTTCTCTTTAGAATTACTGTACAAATTTATATTGGGTTGTCCTATGCTTTCACTTTAAGACTGACCTAGACAATCAGTATTTTAGATCTAGCAATTTATATTTTGACACATGTATATGTGTATGAGCTTCCCTGGTGGCTCAGCTGGTAAAGAGTCTGCCTGCCATGCGGGAGACCTGGGATCAATCCCTGGGTCGGGAAGATCCCCTGGAGAAGGAAATGGCAACCCACTCCAGTATTCTTGCCTGGAGAATTCATACATGTGTATACATGCATGTATGTATGTGTATGTATTTATTTATATACACACGTATCTATATTATACATATGTACATACATTCACACAAGTGCCCATGTACACGTATACACACTCTCTTTGTTTATAGCTTAAAGTAGAAGTCAGGATACCTCCTTCTTCAAAACTATTAATCCTGTAAACACACTGAATGCTCATTAATTAATGAATTTCCCAGTAGGTAACTGTTCACATTATATAATCATCCAATGTCAAAGCCAGGAGATTTATGCATTTCTGACTGCCTAAATTTCCACAAATCCATAATATTAATCTGAATTCCCAAAGAAGCAACTGTATGAACCCCTAAGGAATAAATTAAACAATGAAATACTCTAAAAGCTGTATATATGAAAACTAATGTAAAAAAAACTCATGGCTTGTGTTCAATGTGATGGATAACAATATATTCAGGAGAGAAGATAGATTATTACATTTTAGACTATGAAAAAATCATACAGAATAAAACTATGCTAATCATGGTCTAAAAAATAAAATACACTTGTTAGTGCTATATATTTGGTGCTCAGAAAACAATAAAAAGTCAAAGTCCAATAAAGAGTCAGCAGTTACCTCATTAATAAAAGGGGAATTAAGGATTCATTCAAGACCTAAGGCGTTTACTCTGAGATGGTGGGGGTGGAGGGGTGGGGATGGGACTAAGGAGGTTTCTGCATTGTAATCAAGGTAGATGTCTTCACTGTCAAGAGGTGTCTATAGCCAGTCATCTGAAGCACTAGTAGAAGTCTAAATTTGGACTTTTGAAAATTTTCCCACTGTTCAAAATTTACCTAATAGTGGCAAAATGATTAAGAGAATGAAGCTGCTAATTTTTTTTTTATTCAAATACAATCATTTGTGCTTAGCTACTGAACCATGAATCTTACATAATGGAGAGAAACAATGTGCTAAATTCCTTTTTAAAACTAACAATACTATTCATAAATGGGGTTATTTGATATTAAAGAAAAGTACTGTCTTTAAATATTCCATCTTTGGCTTGAAAATATCCCTTACTTGCATAGACCCTAGGCTGGAGAGCTTTCCTTTCTGTCATTTCCCCTTTGCTTTCGTATGGCCACATGTTTTCTGTACCAATCACTTAGGAAAGAAGTGAGCTCTCTCTTCATTGTTTTAGAGTTTTGTTTGTCTATTTAGCATACTTTTTTGAGTCTCAAGATGTATGGAACAATAAATGTCATTTAATGCTGGGGAAAAAAACATAAGAATACTAATACGCTTAAAGTTATTATTCAAAATTAACTAAAAACACAAAAACAATGTGACTATTTCTAAAAACAAAACAAAAAGGCCATTGTTTAAATGAATCCGACACAAATTTGTGGAGAGAATAATCAAAGTAAAGGAAATAAAATTATTTTAAATGTACTATGTGATTCCCATGCTCTTTGTTAATCACGGTACCATTGGGATCAGACATTCAGTAATGTGATTATACAAAAAAGACACAAATAACAAATATTCTTTTTCTTTTTATCATTACTCATTAAATCTAGGCAAATAGTTGATTTCTCTAAATTAAGCCAGTAGTTATAATTTTTTCCCAGGTGGTTTAGTGGTAAGGAATCCACCTGCCAATGCAGGAGATGCAGGAGACATGGATTCGATCCCTGGGTCAGGAAGCTCCCCTGAAGGAAAGAAGGCAAATGGCAACCTACTCCAGTATTCTTGCCTGGAAAATCCCACTGACAGAGGAGCCTGGTGGGCTACAGTCCATAGGGGCGCAAACAGACACAACTGAGCACGTATCATCTTTATCTAAATAAATCCACTCAAGAACTAAACAGCAAGTAAAAGCAAAAGGTACCCTTTCAACTCTCAAGTCACAGGAAGATTCCTTTGAAGCTAACAGGCTAAGAGCACTGACATGAAATCATACTTATTAGAAAAATCGGGAGGAGATGACATGGAAATAATTAATTACTACTGTTGTTTACAGACTATGATGTTTTACACGATTGACCACAGTGTGGGAATCATTAAACCTCAAGATAATACTTTTTTTACCCTGAAAGATTCACATAGTGTTGATAGGTGTTAGATCATTTATAAAGTTAGGCAAGGCAGTTATGATGATTTTGTTAATACCCCTTCTACCACCAAAAACAACACAACACACCAAAACAGCTGGTTAACTAAACTGCTCAAGAGTTAAGTTAATAAGAACTCAGGTTTCTAATCTTCAGTTTTCTAATTGCCAGCCCTAATAGAATGTGCCATAAAACTTGCCATTCAGACCCCTATCATTTCCCCCAATTTATCACAAGGGAACTATAAGCAGATAAATCAAAAGGCCACTGTATACCTACCTACAAAGCCAAGGAATGGAGATTGACCTGTCTACTTAGCAAAGCTAATTCTTCTGGAAAATGCTGTGAAAGTCCCCTTCCTGACCTTTGGAGCCTGATCCTGAGCAACAGGCTCAATTTCACTGGCGGAGGAGCCTCACAGGTAACCCACAGCCTTGGATCCTGTTTCCAGCTCAGTCACGAGGAAATCCTATGATGTTCCTCCCAGTCCTGTGACTCCAATACCTCACACTGCAAGTGCCATATCATGTAGTTTTTAAAAGAAAAGACAACTCAAAACACATTTGAAGAATATAAATATTTTCTATGGAAAAAAAGAAGTCCTACAATCATATGGGAAGAATGAACATCTGTGAATGTTCATAACTCTCTAAGTAGAAAAAGCTAACAGAGACCTAAGTGATAGGAAAGGTTTGTCTCTGAAAACAAAGAAGTAATTTATCAGGCCAATAAATTCATTGTTAAGACACTAAAGTTATATAAAACCAACAAGAGACAAAGCAATGTCCTAGTTTTGTGTGCTGGGAGCTGAGGCTTCATCAAGCACTAATTGTATCTGCTTGGAAATGAAGCAAATTAAATATGTTCCCTTTTAAATGGGCTTAAAGAAAAAAAAAACCCAAAACTTTTGAAAAAGAAAGCATTTTGAATTATTTTCCCAAATTAATTTTGGGAATTAAAGAGTAGGTTATATAAGTAATTTTCTTTTTCTAACATGCCCTGGGTAAAATGATGAAAGTGTATGCTGAAGACATATTTAAAAACCAAGTATCTAGTTCTATAGTTTCGGGCTTTCCAACATGCCTCAGAAGCTGGAGTTCTAAACACAAAGTATAAAAAACACATAAGTAATTACGCAGGGTCTCGGGTGCTCGAAATTAACGGAGAATGTAAATGCTTTCAGGAAACTGTCAAAACCACATATTTTAGCTTATTTGTCTTTGTGGGCTTCATTGCCTTTTTTTTAAAATGGTCTTTTCCAAAAGGGCTTAGGAAGCTCTCCATTGAGACTTTGATCCTGAAACACAGCTTCACTCTAAAAGTATAACAGTAGAGAAGACATTATTAAGAGAGCAAACTTTTATTATGTGGCATGAGTTCATCTCAAGCCCATATATAATAATATGTATGGCTTGTTTACAGACAATCACAGACTTGGAATGTTAAGTGACAGTGGAGACATGTAGAGTAGAAAGACAATATCCCAAAGAGAAAGTGAGATCGTACGTATACACACATCACAGGCACTCAAGCTCAAGTCAAGACTGAGCTGGGCTTGGTTTAATTTACATTGAGGTTGGCTGGGGCATTGCTTTCCTTTACTCTCTGATTCTTGGGAAAGTGGTGACCTTTAGAGGTAGCTTTTGATTTTAGGATGCAACCACTCTTCTAAAGCTCTTTCCCTGCAACCAGTTTCCTTCTCTTGGTCCGTGTCCATGAACATGTACATGCACCTCCCCCCTCCGTCCCACCCCCGCCAACCACCGCAAATAGTCATGGAAGTCCACTGGCCATACAAAGGCTGTCGACGTTATGAAACAGATACGCTTTTGAAAATAATTACCTACATTTACTGTGCTAAACTTATCATTTTAATGCTAACCTGACTGCTGGTTGTCTAATAAAAAAATAAGACATTTGTATACCCATGGTGGATTCATGTCAATGTATGGCAAAACCAGGATGATATGGGAGAATGGCATTGAAACATGTTAATTATCATATGTCTAAGCAATCGCCAGCCCAGGATTGATGCTCGGGGCTGGTGCATCGAGATTTCCCCGGGGGGAGGGAGGGGGGGTTCTGGAGGGGGAGCATATGTAAACCCATGGTGATATCATGGCATTGTATGGCAAAAACCATAAAAAATAAAATAAAATAAACAAAATAAAATAAAAAGAAAATTAAAAAAAGAAAAAATTAAAAAAATAAAAAATAATAAAATAAAAATCTTCGTTAAAAAAATAAGACATTTATTAACCTTTGCTAAATAATTTTCTATTTATTCCCATTACAATTTTCCATTTCAGAAAAGAGAAGTCCTTGTCCAAAGGTTTGAGTCACAGATTTCCCCAACATGCGCTGCAATTACAGAGGTGTGATTTACAAAGAATATTCAGATGGTTTCTATCACCAATGAACTAAAAATTCATTAAGCCAGTTATTTCTAACTCTTATCAAAATGTGGGTACAGAAACAAGAAGGAAGAAATATCATGGAAACCACAGAAACCTTTGAAGATATCTGACACAACCCAAGTTAAATGTAGATATACAAAGCAGCACCAACTTTCTGAACGTTCTGGTCTTCTCCATATTAAACTGAGAGGCTGAAATGGTTTCTCGCCTTTGTTTGCTTCCTATTTTTCCTAGCTGCCAATTAAAAGAAGAGAATTTAACCAACTCTGAGCAAAACAGTGGCTTCCTACTGTTTTAGGAAGTGCTAGGCTACTGTTTTTCATTTCCTCCTAACTAGTCTGTTTTAATATGCTCTACTCCAGAGTGATATTCAGAATTCATTGAAACATACACGCTACACCACCAGGCACAATTGCTTCTCCACCTTTTGTTTTAGGGCAGTCTCCTCCCACCTACCTTGGGCTTCCCAGTTGGCTCTGTGGTAAAGAATCCACCTGCCGAGGCAGGGGCCACAGTTTTGATCCCTGGGTCGGGAAGATCCCTTGGAGAACAAAGTGGCTGCTCACTCCACTATTCTTGTCTTGGAAATTTCATGGACAGAGGAGCCTGGTGAGCTACAGTTCAAGGGGTCGCAAAGAGTCAGACAAAACTGAGCACGCATGCATACCCATCTCGCTTACTACGGTAGTTCTTTAGCAGCAGTTACACACACTTAAAAGGATGTGTACCTCTTGCACTCGAAAGGACCTGGAGATCATCTGGGTCAGGATTTCTCTGTTTTCCAGCTCCGACACCACAAGGACAGGATACTCGGCTTCCACAAATACAGTGGCCAAGGGCTGAGGCAGGGGGATGGGAGAAGTGTCCACTGAGGTGGGAAGGAATAGCCCTATGGTTACCTAGGATTTTCATCACTCTTACTACTTCAAAAAGTAAAACTTCTGAGTGGGAATGATCAAACAAATAATCTTAGAAGATTACTTATGATTTCCTTCTGATCGGTTAAGTAACTCCAGGTCCTCCAGCATTTACTGTCTGTACTTGAAATTCAGAAAACTTTGTAAAACTTCCTGCAACTTTGTTAAAAAGCAGAGGGGAACGGGAGGTGAAGTAAATAAGGGTGAGACATGGTCCAAATACAGAAAATTATTTATTACATCTTTTCTATGTAATATACCCATTAAAATTTGTGATACTGGATTAAGAACTATTTTGAAAGTCCATCTAACTAAATACCATACAACAGATTCAGCAAGAAGCTACAGAGTTGTTCTAACTAGTCTGTTATAGACTGTTCTTACCTTTTCAGGTACATTCTCTGCATTGAAAGAGTTTGGTTTTAATTTCTATGTGTATTAGTTGCTATGAACTTCATTCTATCTTTGAGATTCATGAAGATAACTCCAGTGTTTCTCTATAAACTTTAATGGGCATTTTTCCAATTGTTCAATACCACTGATAAAAATTATTAACTCCCAGAGGTAAGGTTAATGAACTTCTTTAGGCTGTATCAAAGCAATGACCCTTCTTGCGTGGGCATTACTGTCTGCCAGTTTTACTCTTGCTTAATAAGTTGTATGGTTTAACGACAGTCCACTCCTATTTTCACAGTTGGCTAAGAATAAATCACCTGGGTTGAAAACGAACTTTTTTCATACATTTAACATTTCTTTAACAACAACAACAAAAGAAATGTTCATTGAAGGGGGAAAAAAAGATAGAAAATACTGAAAAGATGAATATATAAAGCCATCTATGCCTCATTCCTCTAATCGTAAGTGTTCAAACTCAACCTAACTAGCAGACACTAGACTCCCCTGGTGGTCCAGGGATTAAGACTTTGTGCATACTACCCTGTTTGATCCCTGGTCAGGTAACTAAGACCCTGCAGCTGTGCAGTACAGCCAAAAAAAAAAAAAAAAAAAGCAGATAACATGACAATCTCTTTGTTTTAGCTTTTTCTCAGAAAAAATACATCCAAAAGCAACCTAGTTCATTTCCTCATTGATTCCTTCATTCATTCACTCTTAATATACATCTAGGCTTCTTATGCTCAAATCCATGAATGTTTCTCACTGACATTTAGGGTAAAGTCCACGTTCCTACCATTGCCCATGTCACTCCAGTCCCTTCCTCAACTACACTTTCCCTCTGTGAGGCAACTAAATCTCCCTGTCCCATCATGTATAATATTCTCTGCTTGGAACATCTTCTTCCTTCCTATCTACCTCACCAGGTGAGCCCCAGGTACCTTCTGGTTCTGCTTGATGAGGTGGTGGTAGTAAGGAGGCACCAGCAGATGCCAAGAGCATCCTCTATGCCAGGACACTTGTGAACTCAGAACCACTGAGGAAATGCTATTATCGTGCTCATTTTACAAGTGAGAATGTAGAAGCTTTGAAAGGTTAATTCAGTTCAGTTCAGTTGCTCAGTCGTGTCTGATGCTTTGCGACCCCATGAACTGCAGCACACCCGACCTCCCTGTCCATCACCAACTCCCGGAGCCTCCTCAAACGCATGTCCATTGAGTCAGTGATGCCATCCAACCATTTCATCCTCTGTCGTCCCCTTCTCCTCCTGCTCTCAATCTTTCCCAGCATCCGGGTCTTTTCCAATGAGTCAGCTCTTCACATCAGGTGGCCAAACTGTTGGAGTTTCAGCTTCAACATCAGTCCTTCCAATGAACACCCAGGACTGATCTCCTTTAGGATCGACTGGTTGGATCTCCTTGCAGTCCAAGGGACTCTCAAGAGTTTTCTCCAACACCACACTTCAAAAGCATTAATTCTTCGGTGCTCAGCTTTCATCACTGTCCAACTCTCACATCCATACATGACCACTGGAAAAACCATAGCCTTGACTAGACGGACCTTAGGTGGCAAAGTAATGTCTCTGCTTTTTAATATGCTGCCTAGGTTGGTCATAACTTTCCTTCCAAGGAGTAAGCGTCTTTTAATTTCATGGCTGCAATCACCATCTGCAGTGATTTTGGAGCCCCCCAAAATAAAGTCAGCCACTGTTTCCCCATCAATTTGCCATGAAGTGATGGGACTGGATGCCATGATCTTAGTTTCTGAATGTTGAGCTTTAAGCCAACTTTTTCACTCTCCTCTTTTACTTTCATCAAGAGGCTCTTTAGTTCTTCTTCACTTTCTGCCATAAGGGTGGTGTTATCTGCATATCTGAGATTATTGATATTTCTCCTGGCAATCTTGATTCCAGCTTGTGCTTCATCCAGTCCACGTTTCTCATGATGTACTCTGCATATAAGTTAAATAAGCAGGGTGACATTATACAGCCTGACATAATCCTTTCCCTATTTGGAACCAGTCTGTTATTCCATGCCCAGTTCTAACTGTTGCTTCCTGACCTGCATACAGGTTTCTTAAGAGGCAGGTCAGGTGGTCTGGTATTCCCATCTCTTTCAGAATTTTCAACAGTTTATTGTGATCCACACAGTCAAAGGCTTTGGCATAGTCAATAAAGCAGAAATAGATGTTTTTTCCTGGAATTCTCTTGCTTTTTCAATGATCCAGCGGACGTTGGCAATTTGATCTCTGGTTCCTTTGCCTTTTCTAAAACCAGTTTGAATATCTAGAACTTCACAGTTCATGTATTGCTGAAGCCTGGCTTGGAAAAATTTGATCACTACTTTACTAATGTGTGAGATGAGTGCAATAGTGTGGTAGTTCGAGCATTCTTTGGCATTGCCTTTCTTTGGGATTATAATGAAAACTGACCTTTTCCAATCCTGCGGCCACTCTTGAGTTTTCCAAATTTGCTGACATATTGAGTGCAGCACTTTCACAGCATCATTTTTTAGGATCTGAAATAGCTCAACTGGGATTCCATCACCTCTACTAGCTTTGTTTGTAGTGATGCTTCCTAAGGCCCACTTGACTTTACAATTCCAGGATGTCTGGCTCTAGGTGAGTGATCATAGCATTGTGATTAACTGGGTCGTGAAGATCTTTTTTGTACAGTTCTATGTATTCTTGCCACCTCTTCTTAATATCTTCTGATTCTTTCAGGTCCCTTCCATTTCTGTCCTTTATTGAGCCCATCTTTGCATGAAATGTTCCCTTGGTATCTCTAATTTTCTTGAAGAGATCTCTAGTCTTTCCCATTCTACTGTTTTCCTCTATTTCTTTGCACTGATTGCTGAAAAAGGCTTTCTTACCTGCCTTGCTATTCTTTGGAACTCTGCATTCCAAAAGGTTAATTAACTTGATACAATATAGCTAATACATGGAGCTAGGACTTGAACTGAGTCTGACTCTAGTCCTTGTGGTTAATCTTTACCTGGAGGGTTGCAAACACCTCATGGGCCAGGCAGGTTTGCATATTAAAGGCAAAGAAACAGTTTTCACCTGAACAAAGAAATATGCTTAAACAAAACAATACTTAATGACTCTTTAAGTTTATTTCTGTGAGGATGGGAATATTCACTTTCATATTATACCTATCATAAGAAAACCAACAACCCTTCATGCTATTCATTTTCCCTTTAAAATAAGAATCTGGATAATGTGATTTTTCTAGAGAAATCATTTCTATTCTGGAAAATTTTAATATGCTTTGGGATGAAAGAGTGAGATAATAACTTACTAAAAGCTTACCTTAGGAACATAGTGGATAAAATATGGGAAAGCTCACTATTCTTCTTGTTTTATGTTGTAAAACCAAAAAATGACACAAATAATTTGTGGTTTTTCTGTTGCAACCTGAAAGATCACAAGTTTTACTTACAGCTCCAGTATTTATGTGAGTAGGTGCCAAATTCTTTTGATCAAAGGAGTTCCAATAGATTCTGTAGCCGCCTGGGAACTGAGCCACACAGTTTTAGTAAGAATTTGATCTCCAACTGATCCCCTCTGTCTCATTATGGAACATTTGGGGTTGAACTGAACTCTTCAGCAACATTTAACCTGTCCTTATTTTTACCTTAAAGAAAAAGTCAAGTTTCAAGGGTGGCTGAAGCATCTGATATATTTAGTTCCTAACACATCTGCTTTAAAATAAGATCACACACAAAAATTGCTCTCTGTAGGACATCTGTAGGTAAGAAGCTCTTTTGACTGACTAGGTTTAATATTTTAGTTTTGGTAGTAAAAGATTCCAGATGTTTACCCTAACAGCTTTTGTAGACACATGGGATTAATGTAGGCATGTAATCCCTGGGTTTGGAATACAGCCAAAGTGTGTACATATGCCATTTAATTATGTGGACAATCTTGGCATTTCAAACATCATCAGAATCTCTCAGCTGATATTTCCATTACTAATCCTGTTTTAAATAATCAAAGAGGGGTAAAGAAACTGGGCTTGCACATACTAATGACATCTATGTAGCCCCTTTTAATAGATTTATAGATTTCTATGGATTAAAAATTCATGTGTTTTATGGATTAAAAACACAGGTAAATATAAAAACTGCCAGAAAATATTTTCTTCAAAATTCTTTGCTTCATACCAGTGTAGCAATTTCCAAATTCTTTTTTGTTATCATTTGTCTTTCTAAAAATTCATCTATCCCAAGGGAACCTTTGACTACGCCCTGATGATTTCCCATGAGTCCTCGAACTTGACTTTGGGATATACTTCTCTATACAAACAGTGCCAGAAGTTTGTTTTGAATAAACATTCCAAAGTTCCTTACCTAGATGATTTTGAACAACCTGCTGTGAATCTTAAAGCATAGACACAGTAGAATTGGAGCTAAAAGAAAGCGCTACAAACTATCTGAGAGGAAAGAGATATTTTCAGTGAAGCAAGCTCAGTGGAAAAACTCCTAATCCAAAAGTTTTCCAGATATAAAATTTTCAAGTTTCCCAAGGACATAATTTAGTTATTTGCTCTCCTGGGATACAGGAAGTTTCCTTTATGTGCTGTAGGCTGCTGTATCATGCATGTAAATTTAAACTAAACACACACAAATATATACTGCATTAAAATAGCATATGATGATGAGAAACAAGATATTTTGGTACATTTATCTGGAACATATTTATAAGTAAAATATAGGTCAGATCAAACCATTAAAGCATTTTTTTTCCTACTTGTTGGATATCTTTAAATGAGAAATATTTTTAATAATGATGGAGACAGCTGTAATTTTACATGTAAATCTTTACTGAAATCTCTATTAAACCCTCTTCTCTCAAGCTCTCCTACCCAAGCAGACATTTGTTTCCCAATATTTTGAAATTTCTCAATCAATTGACACTTTCACTGCCAATAGTTCAAAACCTTTATTATCTCGTGAATTCATAACTTTATAACTGCTATGCCTTTCTGCTGTCCACC
The DNA here is from genome assembly GCA_007570785.1 of Antilocapra americana. Classification (NCBI taxonomy): domain Eukaryota; kingdom Metazoa; phylum Chordata; class Mammalia; order Artiodactyla; family Antilocapridae; genus Antilocapra; species Antilocapra americana. The sequence goes on along the minus strand of ML663562.1, from coordinate 15,063,531 downwards.
TGGCCCACTGCTACCAAACTGTACCCTTCCCTTAGCCTGGCTCATATCTCGTCTGTATCTCTATTGAGGTTCCCTGATAGCTCAGTGGTAAAGAACCTGCCTGCCAATACAGGAGACAAGCGTTTGAGTCCTGAGTCGGGAAGATCCCCTGGAGAAGGAAATGGCCACCAACTCCAGTACTCTTGCCTGGAAAATCCCATGGACAGAGGAGCCTGGTGGGCTACAGTCCATGGGATCACAGAGTCAGACACGACTGAGCACACACGCACACCTCTGCTAAGCACATGACAGAGGTTTAAAAGGTGGGTAGTCCAGCTCAAGAACGCTATATTAACTTCATTGCATCCTGATGAGGAAGGATGGATCCCAAGTGTAACACAGAGCCAAAGCATACTCAGAAAACGCGAGAAAGTGATACAGCTGAAAAGGAAAAAAGCTAACCAAATCTAGCACCCTGTAGTGTTGACATTTTAAAGGTTTAGCAGTTGGCAAAATCAAAGTAACCCAGAAATCTAGCACAATGAAACTCCCCAAACCTACGCTTGAGGCAGGGAGATTATAATGCTGGCAAAATAACATGAAAGAGATCCTGCCATTGTAAAATGTTTCATTTATGGAGTGGCAAAATATCATAAACTTCCAAATCTCTCAAAAATAGAAAAAAAGTCTGCAAGTAAATCCACTGTTTGGGAAAGCCTACTGCATTGTTCTGTCAGGCAGTGTATCACTGTAAATAAAGACTCTTTACTGATGGTGAAAGCAGCCGCAGTCAAGCTGGTCAGAAGTCAGATATTTATACTGCTTCAACTTGCTGTCTCTGTGATTATACTGCAAGGGATTACTAGTAAGCTATGTATGGCCTGCTGCTTGTTTCTGTAAATAAAGTTTTTTTGAAAGAGTCATGTTCATTATTTATCTACTACTGTCTGTGACTGCCAGGTGCTACAACATGGGGACTGAGTGGTTTTACCACATGGCCAGGAAAGCCTAAAATATTTACTGCTTGGCCCTCTACAGAAACCTCTAGCCTAGACCCCTGAATAGATGATAAAAAGGAAGATAAATAACCTTGATGATATAAAGAACAGCCATAAGAGGTGTGGTAGCAAATAAACTACTTTTTCCCTCTCTTTACATTATATTTACATTATTATTTTCTAATACTGTTTCAACAGTGAATATTTTTGATAAGGATAGGGAACAATAGTGATTAAAATATTATCATGTTTCATTTTAAAATTGTGTAAACACAGTAATTGGATATACATTTCTATATATGTTACAGTATATTTATTTGTACTTTACAGATCATCTCTATGGTACGGATACTCTGTAAAACACATTGGCAGATATTAAGTAATTAGTACATTCTTTCTGTAACAATTACACAGTCTCTATATTGCTTTATTACTATATGACATTGAAATACTGTTTCTCTAGAAACTAATATATTAAAATAGTGTATCATATGTATCTGAGAGATTAAGATGTCTTAGATTATCAATAAAAGTTAAAGTGAAAGTTGCTCAGTTGTGTCGGACACTTCGCAATCCCATGGACTATACAGTCCATGGAATTTTCCAGGCCAGAATACTAGAGTAGGTAGCCTTTCCCTTCTCCAGGGATCTTCCCAACCCCTGGATTGAACCCAGGTCTCTTGCATTGTGGGAGGATTCTTTACCAGCTGAGCCACCAGAAAAACCCTAGAATGCTGGAGTGGGTAGCCTATCCCTTCTCCAGCAGATCTTCCCACCCCAGGAATCGAACCAGGGTCTCCTGCATTGCAGGCGGATTCTTTACCAACTGAGTTATCAAGGAAGCCAAGATTATCAACAAAATAGTGATTAATGGTTCAAGAAATGTAGTAATTAAGCATAGTCTGGCTTTTGACTTAATTACTTTCTTTGCACCATAGTTTTGATATTTGGTGACACACAATTGAAAACCAGTTGTTGGTATACTATATGTTAAAAAAAAACTTTGAGTCTTAACTGTTTTAGATATTACTTTGAAGTTGCTTATCTATGAAACTCTAATTCTGGGGAAAAAAGAGAAATTCAAAGATACCTACTTGATTTACAAAAGAGGTTAAATATTATCCATTAGAATACACTTTGCTACTACATTTAGAGTAACATGGGAATTACTGTATCATACAAAGTGTTAGTTGCTCATTTGTGTCCGACTCCTTGCAACCCCATGGACTGTAGCCTGCCAGGATCCTCTGTCCATGGAATTCTCCTTTTCCAGGAATCAAACCCAGGTCTCCCATATTGCAGTCAGGTTCTTCACTGTCTGAGCCACCAGGGAAGCCCCAAACACCTTGGCAAAAATGCCTACAGTGTAACAGTTCTGCTGAACATAACAGGCTGATAATTCTGCGTGTAATAGACAAAAAATCAATACTGGATTATAAGATCCATCTTCTCCAGACAAGAGGCTTTAAAAAATCATCTACAGAGCCTCGCCTCACAGAAATTTCTTTCAAAGCAAGCATAATTATGTCGAATGGATTCACTTCTGCTTCTTAAAATCCCACTATTCAGGATTATAAGGCAAGAGAAACAATGGAGGTCTAAATTCTGAAAACCATGGCTCCTGAATAAAATTGCCTTTTATTTTCTTGTGAATATAAAGCATTCTTTTGATCATGGGGAAAAACTATCGAGAATTATTTTATCATTAACTGTAACTATATTGATCACTATAACATTTATCAACTGCCTATTAAAAACAAATGAATTAAAATCAGTTTTGAGAAAATTTAGGGATGCAATGGTGCAATCTGTACTCTAAGAGAAAGATACCTTTACCTCTTTTGCCTCATTTTTATTTTAAAATAATTTTCATATTTTTTAGTAATATGCCTTTGTTGCTCTAAATCCTTTTTTTTTTTTTTTAAACAAAGTGAGACAAAATAACCAAACCAATGAAAACCACCTGAAAACAAAACTGACATTCTGGTTGCCATTTACCGATGGACTAAACAAGTTAAGGATAAGTATCTCTGAGGGAGCAACCCAATTAAATATTGGATAGAGAGTTGATTCAAAGATAAATAGAAGCTAGGAGTATAAATCAGACAGCATAATTTCAGGTGGATAGTTTCTTTAACCATTAGGTAAAACTGTTTTTCTATTAGGATGATCATTAACAATTAAGAACTTAAAACTAACAGAAAAGTTTTAGGTTTTAATTACATAAAAGAGTATCAAAGGAGACAGTCTTGTTAAGAAACATTCTGTTAAGGAAATATTTTGGATCTTGAATTAAGGCCAAGCATGAATGAAGAACATAGGTGATGAGTAACCAAAGAGGCAGCGTTTAAACATGGCGGCAAAGACACTGCTTTACTTGGACTGGGTACATGGGACGTTGCAAAAAAAAAAAAGACAAAACATGAACACATGCACACAATTTCAGCAGAAACGAGGTAACTTAAGCTTTGTATCTCTTGAATTGGGGCTTATTGTTTCAGCCACCAGATGTCACCCTTCCCCAGAGAAGAGTTTGTGAAGCACTTGTGTATTTGTTATAAGGATACAATAAAAAAAAAAATTATACATTTGCAACATTCTTCTCTCCCTAGCCAAACCCTATGAGGATGGACGCCCCTGCTCAATGCCACCACCTTGCTCCTTAATGCAGAAATGCAGGTACTGGAGAACAGAAGTGAAAACAGCCTGAGAGGCTGACATGATAAACAGAGTTGAGTTAAGCAGTGACGGATGCACACTGGATGCAGTTTCTTGGCAGAAGTAAGATTTGTCGAATGGCTACCATGCTGGTGAGGGAGAAGGAGAGAACTGGATGAAAGAGACTTCCAAGACTTTCTAGTCTGAATTATGAAAATAACCATTCCTGGACATTTTCAACTAAAGGCTGCCATAAAGATTTATACTACTTTTTAAATCTAGTTTTGCATGTCAAAGCTACATTTTATCTACCAAATCTAGCTTTCAGGAAAAAGGAAATTAGCCAGGACTCCTTCATATACATATATATATATATATACATATGTATATATATATATGTATGTATTTACAAACAAATTGGAGAGAAAAAGAACTTGACTTCATCACAGTGTCTTACACTAAACACGTGGTAGGTAAACACTTTCCCACTCACCACATCTCATATATAGTACAAGAAAGGAGGTGATGATCAAAAGTTTCAATCTCTTGTTTTCAATCCCATTAGGTAAGCGAGGGCCCTATTCTCTCTATTTGCTGTCACTCTACTACAGCTACAAGGAGAAATAAAATTCAAGGGTTAAAATAAATTAATAATTCCACATGTGTGGATTATAGTAGCCAAAAGATAATTCAGCAGAGACCTTATGATTACCCAAGGCTTCAGAACTTTCCAAAACACAATTTTTCTTATTCCATGTAAAATTACAGGAAATTCCAAAGAAAAGGTTCTTTTGTAGCCCAGAAATTTTTAGCAATTTGTGAAATACTTGTTTAGAAAACATGTTTTTGTATTCCAGCATCTTGATAGATATAAAGCTATTGCATGGCTGGATCTTTTGGATACATTCTAGATACACTGTATCTTTTAGACACATTTCTTTCTCAACTACAAAGGCAAAATATGTTCATTACAGAAAATTCCAAAAAAAGAAGGAAGGTTCCAGATAATAAAATCACCTATAATCCCACAGAATATGGGAAAAGAGATTGAAGTTATGAGTGAAACATTTTCAAATATGCAAAATATTAAATTTCTACATGGTTCAAGTTTTTACAATTATAACTCATTTCCATTCATCTCACAGAATTCACTATAGCCTGTCCTCCATTTACCAATGAAATAGTCCCAACGAGTTTCCCAAGAATCTCATGCTCGGTGGCCCATATCTTCACACTCAGGTTACTCTTGTATCTTCTTTGGTGCTTCTACAACATGGATGCTGCTGACCATTCCTTTGCAAACACTCTTCCCTGATTTCTTTATATCCTGCTTTTCATAGCTGCTCCTATCCATCTGGTCATTCTCCACTAGTCAGCATGGTGGGCTGTTCTTTTTCAGGCTGATGTTAAGTGAATTTCTGGCTCTATCCTCTATGCCACTCATTTATACCCTCTCCCTGAGTGACCGAAGTCACTGTCATGGTATCAATGACTAGCTACATATTGACAGGCCAAACACACAATAGATGCTTAATATGTTTAATTTTTATTAATGACTTAACAACTTTCAAAACCCAGTCTCCAGGAAGTTCTTAGCTCCAAGGCTAGCGCTTCATAGAAAGAAGTCTCTTATCTACTAGAATTGAGAATGGTAATTGGCTGGTTAATTGTAAACTGGGTCAGGCAGTAAATAATAAAACACGACAAGTATTTTACATATTTGACATTAATCAAATACATGTCCAATCATCTGCCAATATTTTTAGAGTCAGTGTCATGAGATAATGGTAATGGGTAAAATTCCCCAGGAAGACACAACAATTATTAATACACAGGCACTCAAAAATCACAACATCTAAATATATGAAGCAAACACTGACAGAACTGAAGGGAAACACAGACAGCAATACAATAATAATAGGGAACAGCCATATCCCACTTTAAACAATGGATGGATCACTCAGAGTAGACTGGGAAACAAAGGATTTGGACAACGTCACAGACCAAATGGATTTAAAGACATATATATGTATATACACACACAGAACATTCCACCCAACAGCAGGAGAATATATATTCTTCTCAAGTGTACATAAAACACTGTCCAGGATAGATCAAATATTAAGTAACCAAAACCTTTTTTTTATCAAATTTAAGGTTGAAAGCATAACATGTATCTTTTCTAACCACAATGCAATGAAATTAGAGATCGATGACAGGAGCAAAACAGGAAAATCCAGAAATATGCAGAAGTTAAACAGAATGTTCTTGAACAACCAGTGGGTCAAAAAGCAAAAGGGAAATTAGAAAATATCTTGAGACAAAATAGAAAACACAATAAATCAAAATTTATGGACCAACAAACTCAGTACTAAGGGAATAGTTTACAGCAATAAACATCTATATTAAAAGAAAAAAAAAAACTCAAACAACCTAACTCTATACCTTAAGAAACCAGAAAAAGAAAAATAAACTATGTGCAAATTTAGCAGAAGGAGGGAACTAATAAATATGAGAGCAGAAATTTTTAAAAACTGAATTAATGCCACTCCTTCTCAAACTCCTCAAAAACTGAAGAGGAGGGAACATAGGCAGGCTTATTTTGAGCCCAGAATTACTCTGATACCAAAGCCAGACAAGCATAGTATAAGAAAATTATAGGTCAATATCCTGAAGAATATCGATGCAAAAATCCTAAATAATATACAGGTAATCCAAATTCAAAAACATATAATATATGATCCAAGTTAAAAGGATCATATATTATGACCAAGTGCAATCTACTCCTGGGAAACAAGGATGATTCAAAATACAAAAACCAATTAATACGACATCCCACATATCCTAGTGAAGGATAAAAATCACATGATCTCATCAATGTAAAAAAGCATCTCACAAAATTCAATGCCTTTTCATAATAAATACTCTCAACTGACTAGGAGTAAAGAAAATTAACTCAACTTATAAAGACCACATAGGTAAAGCCACCATCTAGCATCATCCTCAAAAGGGAAAAGTTAAAAGCTTTTGTTCTAAGATTGAGGATAAGGCAAGGATTCTCACTCCTGCCACTTCTATTCAGTATAGCACTGGAACTCCTAGCCAGAGCAACTAGGCAAGAAAAAAGAAATAAAAGGCATCCAAATAGGGAAGGAAGAAGTAAAATTATCTGTTTGCAGATGTTACTATCTTGTATGTAGAAAATAAGCATCCACACACAGAAAAAATGTTACAACTAGTAAATTCAGTGAAGCAGGATACAAAAGCAAAACACAAAAATCAGATATCTATACACTAATGACAAACATCCATTAAAAGAAATTAAGAAAACCAATCCATTTACAATAGCATTAAAGAATGAAATACTTAGGAATTAGGTTAACCAAAACTTGTAAACTGAAAGCAAGACTTGGATGAAAGAAGTTAAACAGTACAACAAATAGAAAGACACCCCATGCTCGGGTACAGATAGTACTGTTAAAATGTCCAATCTATCAAAAGTAATCTGTAAGTTCAATGGAACCCCTATCAAAATCTCAATGACATTTTTTACAGAAATGGAGAAAACAATTTTAAAATTCATATGGATCTGCAAAGAACCACAAATAGTAGCCCCCCAAAAAAACTTCCTAGAAAGAATAATAAAGCTGGTGGCATCACACTTTGTGATTTAAAAACATATAATAATGTATCCACAAGCAAATAAATGAAATTGGACTCTCATCTCACAAAATACACTAAAATCAACTCAAAATGGATTAAAGACTTAAATGTAAGACCTGAAACTGTAAAATTCTCAGAGGGTAACATACTGGAAGCTTCATGACATTAGGCTTGGCAATAATTTCTTGGATATGGCACCAAAATCACAGCAACAAAAGCAAAAATAGACAAGTGGGAGGACATACAACTTGAAAAGCTCTGTACAATAAAGGAAGAAGTCAACAAAGTGAAAGGCAACCTACAAAATGGGAAAACATTTGCAATACATGCAAAACATATGTGACAAGATTTTAATGTCCATAATTTACAAGGAGCTCTTACAATTCAGCAAAAATGGGCAAACAAAAACAAAAACAACCAAATAACCGAAGTCAAAACTGGGCAAAAAATTTTGAATAGATAATATTTTTCCAAAGGTGACAAACATATGGTCCACAGATACTCATCACTAATCATCAAGAAAACAAATATCAAAAACACAGGAAAACATCAGCTCACTCCTGTTAGGACAGTGATTACTAAAACAGAAAGTGCTGGTGAGGATGTGGAGAAGCTGCAACCTTTATACACTGTTGGCAGGTGAACCATCATGAAATGGTGCAGGCTCTTTGAAACAGTATGGAACTTCCTTCAAAAATTAAAAATAGTGCTACCATATGAACCAGCAATCCCACTTCCGAGTGTTTATCCAAAATAACTGGAAATCAGGATCCCAAAGAGATATTTATACACCTATGTCCACTACAATATTATTCACAGTAGCTAAGAATTGGAAATAATCTAAATGTCTATCAATGGATGGATGCATAAAGAAAATGTAGTATATACATGCAACCAAATATTCTATCACAAAAAGAAAAGAAAGAACTCCTGTCATAGCTACAACGTAGATGAAGCTGGAGCACATTATAAAGTGAAATGAGGCAGTCACAGAAGGACGAATTCTGCAAGATCCTCCTTATATGAGGAATGCGAAGCAGTCAAATAGAAGCAGAAAGTAGAATGGTGGCTGCCAGGGGATGGGGTGCAGGGCAATGGGGAGTTGCTGTTTAATAGGTATAAAATTTCAGTCAAGCAAAATGAAAAAGATGGAGTGATGTAATATATAACAGTGTGTGTATAGCTAGCAATACTGTATTGTATACTTGTTTGTTGAGCATAAATCCCATGTTGTTACTATTTTTTTAAAAAAAGACCTTCCTTTAGGATTACTTGCAAGGTCAATCTGTAAGCAAAAATTCTCTTGAATTTTGTTAATCTGAAAATGTCATTTTGCCTTTATTTCTGAAAGACAGTTTTATAGGACAGAAGACTGTTAATTGACAATTTTTTCTTTATCATCCTTCTGACCCCTGTTGTTTCTGATGAAAAGTCAGCTATTAATTTTATTGAAATTCCATTCTAAGTGACTGATTGTTTTTTCTTTTTGCTGCTTTTATAATAGATTTTCTCTTTGTTTTTCTGCATTTTATAATGATGTGCCTGAGTATGAATCTCTTTTTGTTTATCCTTGTTGGAGCTCATCAAGCTCTTTGGATGTATGGATTGTTTCTCATCAAATCTGGGATATTTTCAGCTATTATTTATTCCATTTATTTCCTTGCTCTTTTCTCTTTCTTCTCTCCTCTACTACTCCCATTACACCTATGTCAGTAGCCCTAGTGGTACCATTCTCTGAGGTGCTGTCCATTTTTCTTCATTCTTTATCTTACCTTTATTTATTTATTATTATTTTTGGTATTGCATGGCCTCTTGTCAATCCATCTTTGAGTTCATTAGTTCCTTTAGCCAGTGCAAACCAACTGCTGAGCCCCCCCCTAGTGAATTTTTCATTTTGATTAATGTACTTTTTATTGTACTTTAGAATTTCTATTTGGCTCTCTTTTACAGTTTGCCTGTATTGATTATTTATTCTCTCAATGTGATGAGAAGCTGTCATCAAGGCTTCCTTTACTTCATAAAGCATAGTTTCCTTTCGTTATTTGAACATCTTTACAACAGCCGCTTTGAGGTCTTTTTCTGTTAAATTCAACACCTGAGTCCTCTCACAAGCAGCTTCTGTTACCAGTTACCTGCACCCCCACCCTACCCCCACTTAAGGTATCTACCTAGGTTTTGGGTTTAAGGAATTGCTGACTGATTGCTCTATTGTTGCAAACAATGCTATGGGGCATAAATTGTTTCATAGTCTGATGCAATTCAGTGTGGGCAGTGGCAGTTTTTTCAGCTAGTCTTTGAGGTTTGTTCCAACTTCAGGAAGGCTTTTCTTAGCTCTTTCCTAGGTTCTCTTTTGTCAAATTGGCCTATGGTTTAGCATTTTGCTTACTAAGAGGGTCTACCAGCCTTCTTTTATTTGCTTACTCTAGAGAGTTCCATTGTTTTTGAGAGTATCCTGAAACTTGAACTTCCCCATACTGTTTCAAATAAAATCAGTTCCTGGGGAAAGAGCTTTGAAGCTCTCTGTTCTTAAGGACTGTCTCTTCCTCTAGGCAAAATCTCTGAGCCACTGCTCCAAGGGCTGAGTGCAGGCCGTAGCTCTGGTCTCCTTGGGTTGCCTCTCCCAGTGTGGAACTTCTGACCTTCAAGCAAGATGGAGTGAGGGCACCTGGGGCCCTCGTATCCTAGGCCTGCACACCTGCAGTGGTAGGGGCCGGGTAAAGGAAGGGAGCTCCTGAGCTCTTGGCTGCACTTACCAGGAATCCAGCCTCTGTAACTCGACATTGGAGGGGGTGAGAAATGCTGGCAGCCTACCCTCCTGGTAAGACATGGTATCCTTTAAGGGGAGTTGAAAGGAGAGGAAGCCTGTCTTCTTAGCCACACCAGTTGAGAGTGGAGACACTGTAATGCTGAGTTGAGGGCAACAGGGTAGGAGTGGGTCATGATTCGGCTGCCATAGTGGTTGTTCTTACCAAGTGTGAGCAGATTTTCTTGAGTAAATCTTCCTTCATTTGGTACATACCTGTGGGGTAATACCCAGTGACTTTTTAATTTTTTTAATAGTTTCTATCAGTTGTGTTTGCATTCTGCTGTGGGGCAGGTCTGCTACTGTGGAAGTGAAGCCTTTCTTCAGTATCTGTGTTTCAAATGCAGGAAGAAGGAAATGAATTTTGAAGTAATCAGGTAAAGAACTCTCCTAGATTAAAAAACTTTTTATTCCAATCTGCATTATACACAAATGAAAACACTACATTGCACACTTAAGAGAACGCTAGTCATTGTTTTGAGCACTGAGAAAATACCACCACATTTAGTCCTCTGTAAGGTGCATAGGTTGTTTTATCATGCTTTTTGTAGATGGAAACAGAAGCCCAGGAATCTGCAGTACTTTGCCCAGACTGCACAGCTAAGGAGTGGAAAAGCAAGGATTAAATAAAGGCAGATTTGCCCCATAGGTTTTTACTTCACATTTCTTTTCCTATGGAATAGATTAACTAGATACTCAAAATTTGGTTCATAATGTTAAAAAAATAATAATAAAATTCTGTTTTTACTTAGGATTATGTGGTAGTCATATTTTGACCTTAAATACTCTAAAAACAGTTTCTAATAGCTCTATAATCTTGTACCATTTTGAAGTGTAGGAAAACGCTTGTCTTATTATCTCCTCATTATCACTAAATACAATACTCTTTTTAAAAAAGTAATTGTCATTCTCAAAAAAAATAGTTGTCATTCTCTTTGTAAAATATTTTCTTCTATGATTTACCTTATATGTACATTTTATTACTATATTTGTGTCATTACTGAGTATCTTGGTTCAGGCTGCTGGAACAAAATATATAGACGTGATAACTTAAACAACAGTTATCTCTCACAGATCTGGAGGCTGAGAGGTTCAAGATCAAGATGCCAGCAGATCTGATGTCTAATGAGAGCCCACTTTCTGGCTTTTAGACAGCCACGTTTTTGTCGTATCCTCATATGATGCAGAAGGCAATGGCAACCCAATCTAGTACTCTTGCTTAGAAAATCCCATGGACGGAGGAGCCTGGTAGACTGCAGTCCATGGGGTCACTGGGAGTCGGACACAACTGAGCAACTTCACTTTCACTTTTCATTTTCATGCACTGGAGAAGGAAATGGCAACCCACTCCAGTGTTCTTGCCTGGAGAATCCCAGGGATCGGGAGCCTGGTGGCCTGCCGTCTATGGGGTCACACAAAGTCGGACATGACTGAAGCGACTTAGCAGCAGCAGCAGCATATGATGGAGTGAAAGAGAACTAGCTTTCTAGTCTCTTCTTATATGAGCATGAAATCCATCATAAGAGCTCTATCCTCATGACCACATGACCTCATCTAAGCCTGATTACCTCCTGAAGGTCTCACCTCCAAATACCATCACAATGGGGTAGGACCACAACATATGCATTTTAGGGGAAAGCAAACATTCTCCATGCACAAAGTGATAAAGAATTTTCTCTCACAGTTCCAGGGATCAGAAGTCCAAAACCAGTTTTGATTTTGAACCAAAATCAAAGTATCAGCAGAACCAGGTCCCTCCCAAGGTACTGAGAGAAGTTCTAAGATTCCTTCTTCAAACCTCCAGTGGCTCAGGAATTCCTTGGCTTGTGACCACATCACTATTGTCTCTGCCTCCCACTGACTCATCATCTTTGGCCTCAAAAATTCCCTCTGCCTCTCTCTTGCAAGGATAGATATAACTGCATGAGGGCTTATCTAGATAATCCAGGATAAGGCTTTGAGATCCTTATCTCTTTTTCCATATAAAGTAATATTCAGTCTTTTACCACATGAATATACTTGTGATATATACCAAATGATATTTATTTTTATACTTTTCCTGTTACATCTTAGACAAATGCCATAAAGTTATAACTTTTAAACTATAACCCTTAGAGACACAATTTAAAAATCACTATCAAACAACAGATATTCAGAAAATTAAATTCCCTTTCATGAGAGAATTATCTAAAAGATCACAATTTAAAATGTGGTATTAAAATCTAAGTAGTGCATTTTAAAAACTAATCCAAACATTTCTTTAAAAGAATAATGACTCAGTGTCTTGCAAAATGATAAATTAAGAAAATAATTCAATTACAACTACATCAAAATAAAATAGAAATAGATTTTGCCAAGGCAGTAATATGACATTGGTGAAATATGAAGAAGACACACTAAATGAAAAGATATTCTGTGCTCCTGGATTGGAAGAATTAGTACTGTTAAAATTTCCACACTACTAGTGATTTATAGATTCAATGCAATCCTTATCAAAATCTCAATGGTATTTTTCATAGTAATAGAGTTACACAATCCTAAAATTTGTATGGAATCACAGAACACCTTAAATAGTCAAAGTGTTCTTGAGAAAGAACAAAGCTGGAGGTGTCACACTTTCTGATTTCAAACTATACTATAAAGCTATACTAATCAAAACAGTGTGTTACTGGACTAAAAACAGATACATAGGTCAATGAAACAGAAGGGAAAGCCCAGAAATAAACCCTTGCATATATGGTCAATCCACTGATGAGGAAGGAGCCAAGAAGATATAATGGAAATAGGACAGGTTCTTCAAACAATTTTGGGGAAACTGGACAGACACATGTAAAAGAACAAAACTAGGTCACTATTTTACAGTATACACAAAAATTAGCTAAAAGTGGACTAAAGACTTTGATGGAAGGCCTGAAGACAAACAGTTCCTAGAAGAAAAGACAGGCAGTAAATTCCCTGACAGTGGTTTTGATAGGATTTTTTGAATCTGACTCCAAAAACCAGAACCAACAGTACAGTAACAAAAACAAACAAGTTTGGGATTATATCAAACTAAAAAGTTCCTGCACAGCAAAAGAAACTCAAGAAAATTAAAAGGCAACATGTTCAATGTGAGAAAACATTTGCAAACTCTATGTTTGTTCAATTAGGTGTTGATACCCAAAACATATAAAGAACTCATACAACTCAATATCAAAAATAAACAAACAAAACCCCAAAGCCAAGCAACCAGATTAAAAAATGGGCAGAGGATCTGAATAGGCATTTTGCCAAAGAAAATATGCAGATGGTCAACAGGCATGTGAAAAGAGGCTCAACAGCACTGATCATTAGGAAAATACAAACAGAAATCACAATGGGGTATCACCTTACACTTGTCAGAATGAATACTATAAAAGGACAACAAATAACAAGTGTTGGAGAGGACATGGAGAGAAGGAACCCTGGTGCACTGCAGGTAGAAATGTGAACTTGGTGGAGAACAGAGGTCCCTTAGAAAACTAAAAATATAAGTATATACAATCCGGCAATCTCACTTCTGGATATTTATCCAAAAAAGAAAAAAACACACTAACTCAAAAATCTGTATCTTAGATAGTCAGTGGAAATTTGCTGTATGATGCAGGGACTCAAATCTGATGCTCTGAGACAACCTAGAGGGGTGGGATAGAGTGGGAGGGAGGTTCAAGAGGAGGGAACATATGTATACATATGGCTGATTCATGTTGATGTATGGCAAAAGACAATACAATATGGTAAAGCAATTATCCTTCAATAAAATAAATAAATTTTAAAAATTGTCAGTAATTAATTTCTGGCAATGAGAAAATTCCTTTGGGAGTAAAAACTCATGTATTTTTGTAAGTGTGTAACAAATGTGAAAATGGTAGTTTGTTAGATTAATGTGAAGCAATTTTATATATGCTGGAAAATATATCTGTTATAAATATATTAAGATAAACCTGGACAATCTAACAGTTTTTTTATTCCAGATATTTTTAATTTAGAAAATGCTTTAAAATAATTAAAGAGTTTATAAAACTGGTATATCAAGAGTATGCATTAAATAAACTCACCTGCTATCTTCTCTCATTCTCAAGACAGGTTCAACATCATATTGATTCATTACTTTAACAAAATAAACAAATACTCAAATTGATTTGTATGTATAATGCACATGTATTAAATACTATGATTCTCAAAAGAAAATCATACATGCACCCTTACGTTCATTGTTGCATTACTTAACAATAGCCAAAAAATGCAAACATCCTAAATGTCCGTTATGGATAAATAAAGAATATGTGGTATGTATATACACACACACACAAATATTATTCAAGGAAATCTTGCTATTTGCAACAACATGGAAGGACTCTGAAGCATTATACTAAGTGGAATAAGGGAGAGGAAGATATATCATGTGATCACTTGTAGGTGGAATCTAAAACAATAACAACAAAACCCCATGTTTACAGCTACAGAGCGGTGGTTGCCAGAGGCAGGAGGTGATGGAGGGGGTGGACAAATTGGGTTAAGGGAGTCAAAAGGTACAAGCTTCGAGTTATAAAATGAGTAAGCATGGGGATATAATTGGTAGCTCAGATGGTAAAGAATCTGCCTTCAATGCAGTAGACCTAGGTTCGATCCCTGGGTCGGGAAGATCCCCTGGAGAAGGTCATGGCCACCCACTCCAGTATTCTCGCCTGGAGAATCCCATGGACAGAGGAGCCTGGAGGGCTACAATTCATGGGGTCACGAAGAACCAGACACAACTGAGTGACTAATACACACACACGCACGCTGACTATAGTTAGTAATACTGTATTTGAAAGTTGCTAAGAGAAATCCTAAACACTCTCACTGCAAGGAAAAAAAAAACATACAAAAAGAAAAAGTCCTTATTTTAAGAAAAAACACATCTTGTAAGGGGATGGTGTTAACTTACTGCAGTGACTGTTTCACCATGTCAAATCCTTACGTTTTACCCCCAAAATGAATACGACATATGTCACGTCTACCTCGATGAACTATTAATACGTTAAAAGAGCCCCGAGCCGGCTGGTACGCCTGTGCTTGAACCGGTCCGCAGGTTCTACTCTGCAGCCTCTGGGCTCTGAAGACTGATGAGGGACATCTGCAATCCAGTCACGTAAGTGTAATAAAGAAGTATTGGTCCTGATGGAAGAAGAGCAAGATTTACCAGCGAAAATACCGAGATACAGGAATCAGGAGGGCAAACTTTAAGTCAAGCAGGCACCTCTGAAGGCAGTGATCAGAAACCCCAAACTACAAGCCTTGCTTCAAACCTGACCATGTCAGGAAAGGAGGTACCATTCTCAGTGCACCACGCAAGATAGGTGATGCCAATCTTTTGAAATTGGTTTTCACCGATTGCCTTGTTTGTCTCAGAATACACAGAATCCTTTCGTTGCCTTATGTATGTTCATCCCCGTGCTCCCCTGTAAGTCTTACTGACATACCAGCTAAGGAACAAAAATCACACAGAATCCACTCCCCAGGGTTTGGTGATTGCATTTTTGAGGTTGGATATTTTTCTAAAGGTAATACATAGTGCTTTACTCAAAAAAAAAAAAAAAAACCAAATAAAAAAAGCCCTTCTTCGTCTCTACCCACCCACACTGCGCCACCCATCAAGCTCCAAACTGTGATTGCAAAATAGGCAGCAAGAATATGCAGATTAATTAAAGTAACATTACATGAAAAATCCTGGACACACAAGCTATGGTCCAAGATTATTGAGAGATGTTAAAATTAGTGAGAAGTTAATTCTTCATCTAAAAGAACACTATAAATCAAGCAAGGAAAAAGCACTGGTTAGACATCAGAAAAAGGGTGTCACAGAATCCAAAAACAAAAAATACCAATCAAACAACCAACCAAATCCCCAAATGGCCCGTAATAACTTCCAGGCTTTTAAGAGTTTAAAACAAAAGAAAATGAATGAATTTCCCATGTGTTTCAAGGGTAAATAGGCTCTTCCTGTCTCTAGTTAAACAAACTCTTCAGTTGAAGGTTTTGACTCTACAATTTTAGACAGTATGACTGCCTGACAGGCAAAATACAGGATAAAAATAAAGATAATAGT
Source organism: Antilocapra americana (assembly GCA_007570785.1). Classification (NCBI taxonomy): domain Eukaryota; kingdom Metazoa; phylum Chordata; class Mammalia; order Artiodactyla; family Antilocapridae; genus Antilocapra; species Antilocapra americana. The sequence goes on along the minus strand of ML663562.1, from coordinate 15,047,321 downwards.
AATTTGGTAACAAATTATAAACTTCAACTGGCCACCAGCACTTCAAAGTAACCATTAGCTAGAGTTAGTGGGGTCTGTGGTCACAGTCTTACAGAGAAGTATTATCTTCTGTTTTAAAAGTATGAATAGCTAGAACCTTATCAATAAAGAAGAAATAGAAATGGTATTACTGAGAACAAGCAGAGTGACTGAAAAAATACTACTAACCAGTTATTTCATTTCTTTGCAAATTGAGATAAGTAACTTAAAGTACTTAAAGTTACTTAGGTTAAAAGGCACCCACAAAAGACAAGCAATTTTCCATGACCGTACACATTCTTCCACGGGAATCTTCTCAACCCAGGGATCAAACCCAGGTCTCTCCCATTGCAGGTGGATACTTTACCATCTGAGCCATCAGGTAAGCCCAAGAATACTGGAGTGGGTTGCCATGACCTTCTTCAGGGGAACTTTCTGACCAGGTAATCAAACTAGGGTCTCCTGCATTGCAGGCGGATTCTTTACCAGCTGAGCTATGGGAAGCCCCACATTACACATTAATTTAGATTAAATCTCACCCTCAATCTCTTTGTTGATTGAATTGCCTACCTATAAAAGCATATTTTGACATGTTTTCTATTTCTCAGTTTATATCTCAGATTTCAGAGAAGAAAAGAATGAATTTTCTAGAAATTTGAACACTAAGCAGCAGACACGAATGACAACTCAATATTGTAGGTGTTACTGATCTTTTGCTCAAGAATTCTGACACCGAATCCTATGCTGAGATGCTCTTCAATAATCTTGCAGTGGGAGCAGCCCTTTTGTATCAAGGAGTCAGAAGAAGGGCTTTCCAGGTGGTCCAGTGGTTAAGAATCCACCTGCCAATGCAGGAAACATGGGTTTGATCCCTGGATCAGGAAGATCCCACATGCCTTGGAGCAACTAAGCCCGTGAACCACGGCTACTGAGCCCACTGAGTCTGTGTCCTAGGGTCTGCGAGCTGCAACTACTGACGCCTGTGTGCCTAGAACCAGAGCTCTGCAACAAGAGAAGCCACAGCAATGAGAAGCCTGCCCACCACAACTAAGGAACAGCCACAGCTCGCTACAACTAGAAAAAGCCTGTGAGCAGCAATGAAGACCCCAGCAGCCAAAATACAAAAATTAATTAATTTTAAAAAACTTAAAAAGGGGAGAGGGACAGGAGAGACGCTGGAATGTCTATCTGACCATTTGTGGAATTAAAAAAAAAAACCACTATCTTCAGTTGAAGTAGTAGCTGTGGTCAACAGGAAAAAGGACTGACTAACTAAAAGCTGTAATCTTAATAATTTCCACATTTTAACTGTAACACAATTTTAAATTCAATTCTTAAAGGATTAGTATTTTGATCTATGATTAAAATTTGATAAGGATTCCACAGCCAGTTTCTGCTGATTGTAAAAAAATAAATCTAATTTCATTAAAAACTCCATGAACATTGTCGAAATTTGTTCTTTTATTTCAAATACCTATGAGAAAAATTTCAAATAAATATACATACATCAGTAATCAACTTGTCTTAAATTTTTTTTGACATGGAGATCATTTTATGTTATTGAAAGTGGAATTTAACCTGTATTAAATTTAATTGTTGAAGAGGAACAACAATTAAACAATCGCCTTTTGATGAAAGTGAAAGAGAAGAGTGAAAATGTTGGCTTGAAACTCAATATTCAAAAAACTAAGATCATGACATCCTGTCCCATCACTTGATGGCAAATAGATGGGGAAACAGTGAGAGACTTTATTTTTTGGGGCTCCAAAAATCACTGCAGATGGTGACTACCACCATGAAATTAAAAGACACTTGCTCCTTGGAAGAAACGCTATGACCAACCTAGACAGCCTATTAAAAAGCAGAGACATTATTTTATCAACAAAGGTCCATCTAGCCAAAGCTATGGCTTTTCCAGTAGTCATGTATGGATGTGAGAGTTGGACTATAAAGAAAGCTGAGAGCTGAAGAATTGATGCTTTTGAACTGTGGTGTTGGAGAAGACTCTTGAGAGTCCCTTGGACTGCAAGGAGATCCAACCAGTCAATTGTAAAGCAAATCAGTCCTGAATATTTATTGGAAAGACTGATGCTGAAGCTGAAGCTCCAATACTTTAGCCACCTGATGGGAAGAACTGACTCACTGGAAAAGACTCTGATGCTGGGAAAGACTGAAGGTGGAGGAGAAGGGGACGACAGAGGATGAGATGGTTGGATGACATCACTGCCTCAATGGACATGAGTGTGAGCAGGCTCCGGGAGTTGGTGATGGATAGGGAGGCCTGGTGTGCTGCAGTCCATGTGTCGCAAAGAGTTGGACATGATTGAGCAACTGAACTGAAATTTAATTGTCTACTTCAACCAAGACTTCTATAGAAAAATATTGCATGTTTGTTATTCTGATAAAATACAGCAATTATTTACTATATTACTTCCCCAAAGCAAATCAGCCCAATTTCAACACATCCACTGGTGTGTTGAATTCCATGGAGAGGAGCCTGGTGGATTACAGCCCATGGGCCCACAAAGAGTAGGACATGATTGAGCACACACATGGACAGGCGACATACACACGTGACATATTTCACCATCCCTCCTATGGAAGTTGCTAGTTAGGGACATGTTTTAATGCTCAGACAGCCCTAGGTTCAAATGCTGACCTCTCCACTCAGTAGGTATAGTACCTTAGACAAATTACTAGCTTCCTTGGCTCTAAAATGGGAATTGTTGTTGTTTCGTCACTAAGTCATGCCTGACTCTTTTGTGACCAAATGGACTGCAGCCCACCAGGTTCCTCTCTCCATGGGATTTTCCAGGCAAGAATACTGGAGTAGGTTGCCATTTCCTTCTCCAAAATGAGAATAATAATCCTTACATGTGTCTGAACTAAGTTAAAATAACTATGAAGACTTAAATACAACCTGGCATGTAGTAATGACTTTAAAAATAGCTGCTATTAGTATTACTGATGGAGTTTGAGTCTTTCAGAGCTCATTAGTGACTGATCAGTGAATGTGATGTTGGAATAGGCAGGCCTCTGCCCAAATCTGTGCAGTGGTGACTAAGCTCCCCTCAGCAAGCCACTGAACCTACGGCACTGGCAGCTGTGGCTGCATCTGCTGGGCAGAGGCACTGGCAGCTCATGCCAGGCACACAGACACAACTCCACGAAGCAGCAAACAGCCAGGGCCACCCTCTTATATACCTCAAACCAACACTACGGGTCTGTGGTTTGTCCACGCAATACAGAAATGTGCCTTTTACTCAGAATGAAGCTTAGGAAAATAAGGGTTACAAAAATAGAACCATTTTACCCTTCCTGGGACCACTCACCTACCTACCAGTATAGGATAAGGCCTGGTAATTACACTTCTCTAAGAATTTTAGAGTCTTAATCTAGGCCTGCTCAATACCAGCTACAGTGAAAGAGAACAAACTTCAGTCAACATGAAATCCACTTTAAAGACAAAGAGTACATCTCTACATACATAAAATGAAAAAAAGGACTTTTAAAATTTTAAAGCTGGTTAGAAAATTCTTATATGTGAATGAACAATATTGCTAAAAGGAAACTAGGTCTTTTTATTGTAACAAGCAGCTTTCAACAGTTAAAAACAGTATCAAATATAATAGCATTATTTGAAATTCTAACCCCATGATTATGATTTCTAATTAATAGGATTGGCTTTGACACCTGGTACTATTACATGATTTTACTGAGCCTGAGTGAATCTGACTGGACAGCAGGAGAATGAAAGGGCATAGGATTTAAAGAGTCAGCAGACCTGGGGGTTCACTGCTTATTTTACTGTCTAACTCTGAACACCCTTAAACCCATGGATTCTTATTTCTCCTTCTGTAGAATACTGATAAGACTATTTCTCTCCTTAGTTTGCGGTGAGTGTCAAACTAGACTCATCTACTTAGAAATGCTGTATGAACACTGAAGTGCTGTCGCACCAGGTTGCTATTGCTAGAGAAGCCACATCTTACCATGCATTTATAAAACAGACTTGGGTTGTTGGGAACAAATCTGGAAGCTGGGAGGGTGGTCCCTGGGCATATCACCCAAGTAGAACTCTGCCCTCATTACTGGGCAGAACTGCCAAGCTCCCTGAGGACGAGTCCATGCCAACACAGACCCAGTGGATAACAGGCTACTGACTGCATGGAAATCTCATCTTTTTTTAAATTCTGGAGACACAGTTTTCTTTATTTTAATTCCATAAATTTGGGTGGAGGGACAAAGCAGGAAGATGGACAAACTCACATGACATGAACGATCATGGATACTGAAGGCCTAAGAAAAAAATGAATCAAGACATTAATCACAATCTCCACCAGTTTTTAAAGATCCAACTCACTCTCATATGAGCACAGTTATGTTTAGGTGTCAAAGGTGATCTACAGACATGAGGCCAGATAGGAAGATGACTTCTATTCCTCCATCTTCAGAAATACAAGAAGCTGTTCACAGCCACTGAAAAAAGGCTAAATAACTGCAGTTCACACAGCCAACACTCAAGCATTCACTGCCAGTTATAATGTTATTTGGGGAAGAAGTGGAGATTTGGTTTTCTCACTTTAAAAATATTAAATGCCTGACAGCTTTTGTTAAAGTATTAACATTTATTAAATATTTGTCATATGCCAGGCACTATTTTAAGTGCTCTAAATGTAAAAATTTAATTCTCATAATAATCTTAAGAGACTAGTACTATTATCTTTCCTACTTTTTAGAAGAGGAAACTGTGGCACGGAGAAGTTATAAAACTTGCCCAAGATCACATACCTCATTAGGGGAAAAGCCAAGACCTGAATCCAGGCAGCCTGCAACCAGAGATCAAACCCAGAACTAATAAATTCTCTACTGCCTAATAAAATGATAAATAATTAACCAGAGTATATACTTTTTAAAAAAAGCATCTCCTAAAGGCCTACTATTGTTACACATATGAAAACAAAAGATTTAAAGATACTAGATTTAAATGGAAGTTCATGGGCCAATCCCCATTTATTAATTAATCATGTCATCACATTTATTTGACTCGGGTGCTTGAGGGATAGGAGGTTGAAGAGGAAGCAAGGGCTGAGAAAAGTAACTACCACTATTAAAAATAATATTGCTCATCTGCGAAACACCTGACTAATCTAGTCTTCATAAACAGGTTTGATTCTAATCAGTCTCCCTTCTACGCCCAGTTTCCCATACCCTCTCCTTGTAGGGATCCAACAGTTTCTCATGTTGCCCTTTGTTCATCCAAAAGCCCTGATCAACCATCTCCTGCTGTGCCATCACAAAAGAATTTTGCAGCCCCAAGCACTCTTCTTCATCAGGTCCTCTTCAGGTTGGCTCCAGTGGCTGAAGTCAACCAGATATGAAGGCAGATATATCAGACTAACTAAAGCACTAAAGCTTCCCAGGTGGCCCAGGGTAAAGAATCTGCCTGCTGATGCAGGTCTGATCCCTGGGTCAGGAAGATCTTCTGAAGCAGGAAATGGCAACCCACTCCAGTATTCTTGTCTGGAAAATTCCATGGACAGAGGAACCTGGTGGGCTACAGCCCATGGGGTCGCAAAGAGCACACACCTGAGCATGCACACAGAGAGAAAATAAGTACATTAAATTCACTGCCAGTCGGTAATATGACAAGAGATAAATAGGGCAGAGTCTTCCTGGCGGTGGTTGTTTAGTTGCTTTAAACAGAGCTTGTTTAGTCGCTCAGTGGTGTCCGACTCTTGTGACCCTACTGACTGTAGCCTTACAGGCTCCTGTGTCTGTGGGATCTCCAAAGCAACAATACTGGAGTGAGGTGACATTTCCTTCTCCAGGGGATCTTCCTGACCCAGAGAGTGAACCTGGGTCTCCTGCACTGCAGGCAGATTCTTTACTGCTGAGCCACCTGGGAAGTCCAAAGGGCTTTCCTACTGACCCTCAAACAAATCACAGCCCCTTTCCAGGTAGGTCGGGGGTGGCAAGCATAGCACAAAAGGTAAGGAAGCTTCTCTGTCAAGTGCCAACACCACCTGCGTGACTCTGAAGCCAGTGCCTCCTTACACGCACTCCCTGGCGTCTCACTTTCCCTATTCTAAAGGCCTCGCACCATTCTGCCTGCAAGTCAAAAGAGTTAAGACGGCTCTAGTGGACAGGAAGGAAAAACTTCACTTGCTCTCAAGTCATTGCCTAAGGGGAAGCAACTGGTTCTACCTTCCCTTCTAATTTTCCAGTGATTTCTAATTTAGTTTCTGGCCAAAATCTAAGCTCTTGGTTGGTGGCTGACCAACTTTCCTAAACAGAAATACCAGAGAATGAGAACGCCTCTGGCCTGAGGGCCTCAAAACCTACTAGGTATCGGTTAGCTCTTCCTGGGTACAGCACACCAGCTGCCTAAAGAAAAAGCACTGCCGCCTCAGGAGCCGGTGGAGAACCAGGATGCCAGCCCACGCACATCTGCCCCAATGTCACCACTCTGTCCACTGACTTTTATCCTGGATCAGGGAATAAAATAAGTCAGTAGCTGTCCTGGTCATCTTAAAAACAGCAAAAACAAAAAACATAAACAGGGACTCCCCTAGTGGTCCAGCGGTTAAGAATCTGCCTTCCACTGCAGGGGACATGGATTTGCTCCCTGGTTGGCAAAATAAGATCTCATATGCTGTAGGGTAACTAAGCTCGTGAGCCACAACTACTGAGCCTGCATGCTGCAGCCACACACACACACACACACACACACACACACACAACACACACACACACAACACACACACAAACAGCTTTCTTCCGATCCCACTTTCCCTACCAGCTATCCTTCATTTCTTCCCTTTTCATTTTCTTACCTCCCACTCTCTATTGAGCTCTTTCCTTACACCCATCACTCCACCAAATCCCCTTCATCAAGGCCACAAACCACCTTAATGTTGCTAAATATGGAGTCAACTTACCCTCTGTCTTTCTGATATACTTTCTCCTTTGGCTGCCAGGATGCTTTCCTAATGCCTGAGGGTCCCAGATCTACTCTGGGTCCTCAACTCTTTTCTCTCCATATTCATACCTTTGATGATATCATTCAACTTATAACTTGAAATGGCATATACTTGACAATTCCCACATTTGTATTTTTAGCTCAGACCTCTCTCTGACTTCAGCTTCAAATTCAGATGCCAACTCAACACTGGCACTTGGGTGTAGACAACTTGAACTCAAGCGCCCTCAAAAGGAACTCTTTTTCTCTCTTATTTATTTTTAATTGAAGGATAATCACAATACTGTGTTGGTTTCTGCCATACATCAACATGGACCAGTCACAGGTATACATATGTCCCCTCCCTCCTGAGCATCCCTCCCACCTCCCACCCCTCTAGGCTGTCACAGAACCCTGGTTTGAGTTCCCTGAATCATACAGCATATTCCCATTGGGCATCTATTTTACATATGTTAGGGTATATGCTTCCATGCTACTCTCCCCATTAATCCCACCCTCTCCTTCCTACCCCCACCTCATGTCCTTAAGTCTGTTCTCTATGTCTGTATCTCTACTGCTGCCCTGCTAATAGGCTCATCAGTACCATCTTTCTAGATTTCACATATATGCGTTAATATACAATGTTTGTTTTTCTCTTTCTGACTTACTTCACTCTGTATAACAGGTTCTAGATTCATCCACTTCATTAGTACGGACTCAAATGCGTTCCTTTTCATGGCTGAGTAATATTCCACTGTGTATGTGTGTGCACACACATATATGCCATAGCTTCTCTATCCATTCATCTGTCAATGCATACCGAGGTTGCTTCCATGTCCTAGCTATTATAAACAGTGCTGCAGTGAACACTCGGGGACACATGTTCAAAAAGAACTCTTGATCTTACCTCCCTAATCTGTTGCACCCACACTCTTTCACCTCAGTTCCAGTCATCCAGAATGCATCCTTTCAGGTGCTTAGGCCAAAACGCCTACAGTTAACACTGACTCCTCTCTCTCATTACCCATTACCCACCGTGTCAGAAGGTCCTGCTGGCTCTGAGTCTACCCACCCTCCCATCCTCTCCACCTGAATTACTCCAACTGCCTCCTAATGAGTCTCATTGCTTCTCTCTGCACTTCCTTCACCTTCAAACTGATAACCCTCAACACAGAAGCCAGAAAGAAGAGAAATAAAAGAAAAAAAATATGAGGCATGAACTTAAATTCAGAAACAACAAGACACATCAAGTACAGCTGACCCTTGAACAACCTGAGTTTGAACTGTGTGGGTCCGCTTACAGATGGATTTTTATTCAATAAATACTACAGTACTACATGATCCATGGCTGGTTGGATCTGTGGATGTGAAGACACAGCCATGGCACTTCAGCAACCTCAGATTTTGGTATCTGTGGTGGGTCCTGAAGGACGACTATGACTAACTGTAGCACTTACACCTATGTCATGACTACAGCGATGATGACGTACAGGCTGTAACAGGTGTGCTGAGAGGAAACTCAAATGCTGTAAAAGGCGCTGCTGTCTGTGACACAGGTGTTTTAACACTGGGACAATACTTTTTCAAGTTCTAATTTAATATGTTTTCCCTTAATTGGAGCTTCTCTAGTGGCTCAGATGTTAATGAAATACGACTACTAGGTTAATAGTAAAAGTCACTATTTATATTTCTACCTCCCTGCAAGCACACATTCAAATGAACCTTGGAAGCAAAATGGAGTAGAAATGGCAGTTAATATCAGCCTATTTTTCTGAAAAGCATTATTTGTTGCCTTTTAAAAAAATGCAATCTTTAATGATTTCATCCCTCACACAGTCCCCATTCTGACAAGGCAAAATTTGCAAAGAATCTGCTTAGTAACATTGACCAGTGGCTGGAGCAGCTCACAGGAGAAAAGTATTACAGTGAATGGAACATTAAATCAACTGGCTAGAAACAGTATAGCTTTCAGTGTTATCTGTTTATATCTGTTTTTTAAAGTGAGAACATTTAAAAGTAGCAATCTCCCTCTGAAGAACAAACATATGTTAAATATTTAATTTCTTGAGACTGTAATGAAATTATCAAGAATGAAAAGCGTGAACAAATTTTTTCCTTACAGAGATATCTGAAGTTTAGGTTACTCCAAACCATCAATATTTCTATTGATCCCCCAACTAGAACTTTATTTACTTATATAGCATTTTGATTCCTTCAATTACCATAAAGCCCAGAGCCCCTAAAAGGAAAGCTTATTTCTATCAAACTAGAAAAAGAATACTGCTTTTAAAAATCAATCATCTGCTTCTCATCCATATGCATCTTCACACCAAGATGTACTTGTTTATCCCCAAACACACCATGCTCCTCATGTGCGTTTCTAGGTTCTGTACATGCTGTTTCCCAGGCTACTCGAGAAGGCCTTCGCAGGCCTCGCTGCAGACCGGCTCGCCTTCACACCGCCGGCTCAGACGACCTCCCCAGGCAGTCCCCCCAACCCCTGCAGCTGCGGGGCTCCCCCCTGGGCTTCCGCAGCACGGCGTTCACTCCACTATTTTTCTGTTTTAACTTTTTTGTATTAGGGTATGGTCAGGGGCTCAGATGGTAAAGAATTTGCCTGCAATGCAGGAGACCTCGGTTTGATCCATGGGTTGGGAAGATCCCTTGGAGAAGGAAATGGCCACCCACTCCTGTATTCTTGCCTGGAGAATTCCACAGACAGAGAAGCCTGTCTAGTACCTAAGAATGGTACCTAAGCTGATGGTACCGAGACTGATGGGTCCAGATGATACATGGCTATTTCTGAAACTAGACACAGCTCTTTGGGACATCCTGAAAGGAAGAGATAAGGATGAAGTGAGAGGCCAGGAAGACCATCAAGGGTGTTTCTCACCATTCCTGTAATGTGATCTGCTTCCTTTAACTCCTAGCTCGTTGGTGGGACAGAACCCGAATTCAGTGGAGAGAGAGAGAGAGAGAGAGAGAGAGAGAGAGAGAGAGAGAGAGTGTTTGGAATAGAAACCACTAAAAGAGGGATGTTAAACACTCAGAAAAACTGAAAACCATACAAGGAAGCAGGTCAGACAGATGGAAGGATGCTCATGTGAGGCAGGACTCTAGACTGAGCAAGATTACAGGGAGATTTTCCTAAGTTTTGAAACTGGAGGTTCAGGATAAGTTTCCCTACATTTCTAGAAGCAAGTACACCCTAGCTGAAATGTGGAAGAGAGGAGGAGTGAAACAGAGGGAGTGTACAAGTTCAACTGTTGATAATATATGGTATTACTTGGCAGTGAAAACTATGTTCTTCCCATCTGATGTGCTTTTTAACTTGGTGAGACTATATATTCCTTAAAAGAAACTATGCATGCCACCCTATTCTATAACTTCTGTAACAAGTTCCATAAAAGAAACTGCCTTTGCAAAATTGGAAAGAGGGTTATGACACTACTATTACCTTAGTAAATCTTAAAAACAAAAAATGATTTTGTGTATTCTCTCTACTGCATTCAGGTAAATGGAGGCACTGTCTCAATTCACTGGGATAGAAACCAGGTCATAGACAACGACTCTAAGATGAAAGTCACTGGTGCAACCAGGAGGAGATGTGGTCAGTCTCACATAATTACACACTAATCTCATTTTCACAAACTCAGCCAAATGGAAGAATGCAAACCAGCAATAAATATTCACTGTAATATTCAATGTGTAATCTGATAATCATATTTGCCTTTAATATTATTCTGGTGATAAAAGGAGTCAACTTGTAAAGAATCTTGCGTAATACACACACACACACGTGTGCGCACGTGTGCAGACACAGCAACTGTTATATAATTTTAAAAAAGATACAAATACATGTTCCTTGCATACAAAGATACCCAAGAAACTGTTAACAGTGGTTACTTTTAGTTAAAAGATGAAAAATGAAGGGAGGTGATCTTATTTTGCATTTTATCCATTTCTATACATTTTGTACTTACTGAATTACTTTAAGTTAGCAAGTTCTTTCAATATAGAAGTTAATCCTTAGTCACAAAGGGGCTGTGGTGCCCTCAAATCTACAAGCATTACTGGAAAATGTTAGGTCATCGTTAAGGGTCGTATTCAGGAAAAATAGCACAAGCAAATTAACAAGGTAATACTTCAGCATTGAGAGGTACAGTATCTCTGTGAAAAGAAGGAACTGGGGACAGAAGGGAGACTGGTTAGGACAATCTTGTTTATGAAGACTAGATTAGAATAGGTATATTTCCCAAAAATTCCTTAAATTTCTTGCTAAGGTATAATCACTGTAAACAGAGTGGAGTCAATGGGGAAGTGGGGCAGAAATAAATCATAAATCAAAGTATCTATGAAGTTAAAATAAACATCCTAATTCTCTCATTCAATCTATAAAGATTTTATTAAGTTTGATTCAATGTCATTGGCAATCAATCCTGGAATATTTAGACTGCCATGACACTTGATATCACAGGCATGGGGAAACGGAGAAGATTTAAACCTAGGGACCCACCGTTCTGTATCGTTCCCAGGGATGCTGGGTCCCACTTTGGGGGAGCACAATCCCAGATACACAGGTACATGCACAGTTTAATATGAATGGCAGCCTGGGAATGCAGACTGTTCAGCCCTGCACAGAGACTGATGATCCCTTCAATACTTGATTCTGTGTATAATCCAACTCAAGAAATATGTCTTTATGGTAAAATTTTCTTTTCAATAAGGCATAGGATGAATCTCAGACATGCTCACAGTCATGGTCAAATTTAAAAAAAAATCTATTTTCAAATTTCTGAATACAAATATATCTGTTTTAGAGAACCTCTAATAAACTATTTATAGATAAACAGGTAGGTAGGTAGACAAAGAGATTCGAGCACTGACCACAGAGTAGTCTATCTTCTAGCTGCATTACATGAGCATTTTGATCATTCTTATTTCTCCCAATGCCAACATTAGGAATTATATATATCTGCTTATGTTACATTTTGCATACAGGTCACTCATACCACATGATATTAAAGTTGAACAAACCTTTAGGTCTACACCTGTTTGTATTCTTGTTTAAACTGTCCACTAGCAACTATTTAATACAATCTAGGTTTTCTTTAGGTTGTTATAGAATATTGAGCATAATTATACAAGAGGTTCTTATTGGTTATCTATTTTAAATATAGTAATGTGTGCACGTCAATCTCAAACTCCAAAGACATACAGAGGGCCAAGAGGCACAAGAAAAGATGCTCAACATTGCTAATTATTAGAGAAATGCAAATTAAAATGACAATGAGATATTACCTCACAGCAGTCTGAATGGCCATCATCAGAAAGTCTATAGTAAATGCTTGAGAGGATGTGGAGAAAAGGGAATCCTCCTACACTCTTTGTGGGAATGTAAACTGTATAGTGACTATGGAGAACAGTATGGAGGTTCCTTAAAAAACTAAAAAAGAGCTACAATTAATTTTTTCAAAAATATTTACTTATTTACTTCTGGCTGCGCTGGGTCCTCGCTTTGGTGCCCGAGCTCTTGGCTGCAATACTGGGCTCAGTAGCTGTGGTGCACAGCCATAGTTGCCCAGCAGAATGTGGGATCTTAGTTCCCAGATCAGGGATCGAACCCAAACACATGTCCCCTGCACTGGCAGGTGAATTCCTAACTACTGGACCACCAGGGAAGTTCCTACGAACTAATTTTTAACTGGGCAATTATTTTCTTACTGACTTAAAGGTGTTCTTTACATATGGGTATTAACTCTAAAAATATGTATGTAGTAATATTCACCCACACACACATAGAGAATACTTTTCATGAGTTGACATATTCAAATTTTAATTATCTTTAACGTAACTACATATATAAATGATTGTCTTTTTAAATCTTTACATCTGTATTTTAGTTTATCTTTCCCTAAACCCCAAGTCAGTTATTTATGAACATTCTCTTCTAATGTATTTATTACTACATTTTTATATTTGTTAGTTGTCACTTTTAATCAATATAACATTCTTCTGGGCTGTCTATTCTGTCTCAAGTATTATTCTACTTTATGCTATTTTTGACTTCATCCTATTTTTGAATCACTATTTATTAAAAAGCAGAAACATTACTTTGTCCACAAAGGTCTGTCTAGTCAAGGCTATGGTCTTTCCAGTAGTCATGTATAGATGGGAGAGTTGGATGGTGAAGAAAGCTGAGTGCCAAAGAATTGATGCTTTTGAACTACAGTGTTGGAGAAAATTCTTGAGAGTCCCTTGGACTGCAAGGAGATCCAATCCTAAAGGAGATCAGTCCTGGGTGTTCATTGGAAGGACTGATGTTGAAGCTGAAACTCCAATACTTTGGCCACCTCATGACTCAGTGGAAAAGACCCTGATGCTGGGAAGGATTGGGGGCAGGAGGAGAAGGGGATGACAGAGGATGAGATGGCTGGATGGTATCATCGACTCAATGGACATGGGTTTGGGTGGGCTCCGGGAGTTGGTTAATGGACAAGGAGGCCTGGCGTGCTGCGGTTCATGGTGTTGCAGAATCAGACACAACTGAGTGACTGAACTGAACTGAGTTCACCTTTATTATTCTTTATATAAATATTTCTTGGCTCTTATTTATTTTATAAATATGAAATTCAGAATCACTGACCTGTAACAAATTCCTGCTGCTATTTTGATTAAATTGTATTAAACTTACAAATTGATATAAACAGATAGGAAACAATTAATGAATTTTCTTCCATAGGGAGTCTCTGCATCCTGAAAGGTTAATGGTTTCCTTCCTACATGCCACTTGCAATTCTCAGAAAGTTTAATCCTCAGCACAATTTTTGTTGTTACTATGAATGGGTTCCTTTTTTCTCACATTTTGGAACAGGTTATTATTACTATATAGATCATGATATTTCCATTATTTGCATTGGAACTTTACTACAGTCTGTCGGTTTTAGTTGATTATCTTTGTGATTTTTTTCATTATCTACAAATAATTTTATCCTCCTTTCCAATTGTCTTTTTTCTTAATATACTGATTAGGTATTTCAAAGATATTTTAGGCAGTAGTGTTGACAGCTAGTTTGCTGCCTATTCTAACAGGAGAAAAAAATCCTGTGTTTTACCATTATTGGTATTCTGGCTATTAACAGCTTGATTCCAATTTTGTTTATAAAATTATAACTACTTCCCAGACAACAGTAAGAGCTGAAATATCTCTCAACAGTGAGATAGGGGGCGATTTTATTTTGCTTCACATGTTCCCAGTGAATTATTGACTAGGTGTTCTCAATCTACCTTTCAATATTTTAAAATTCCAATTTATAAATCCAATTGACTTCTGTGTTTTAAAAAATCATCCATTTGATTAAGATTCTCAAACATATGTGGAGAAGTATATACAAAAGCATTACCACTTTTCATTTAGGTAACTACAGTTACATCCCATAAATGCTCAGAGTGTATATATTTGTGAAATGAGACTAGCCATAAATGCTTCCAATTTATTTTCCATGTTTCCTCAATTGAATGGACACACACACCCTTACCTCACTATTTCTGAGATTTTTTGCTTCAGGAGAACACGTCTAACTCCAAATAATCTTGGTCAGAGATCAGTATCTTGCAGGAGGCAAGAAAGAAGCAAACCCCCCAAAAAACTTCTTAGAAATATCATATTATTCCTTGTAAAAGATAACAGATCTAAACATAATATCTAGATACAAATTTATCAAAGTAAACGTATTCTGCTAATAAAAATGAACTTCATCCTCTTTATTAAAAATATATTCATGCTTAAAACCACACTTCAAGATGCTATAAAATATTAACAACCTGATATTAGGAAATTCATAACATTCCCAAATCACAGCTTCATGAAAACCAGATTCTAATACTGTTTAAGACTTGCATGTTAACAAATGTGTGTGGCAATCTCTTCAAATTCTCAGCAAATCCTGTTTCTTTCATATTTCATTAAGTAACCATTATACTGAATCTGTCTTGCCATCTCAAATAGCTTGAGATATATTATCAGAAAAATATAAACTTCCAATACAAACAGCTACATTTTTCATTTTTACCCTACCAGGGAAGTTTCAAAGTATTAAAAAATGCAAACTGCTAACCGTTTTCTAAAAACAGAAATGAAATAATTAGGTCACAATAGACGGCTCCTTTCTCTTAGAGAAAAAAGATGATGATGAATGCAACTGGAATGTTTATTGTCACTGAAATTCTTCAGGCCTGGATTCTAGGCCTTGATGCAGGTTACTATGACAACTTAAACTACAGAAAATATTCCCCCTTCTTCTATCAAGTTACTTTCTCCACAAGACCATTTCAAGCCTCCTGATGCCTGTATGGATCAATCTATAACAACAAAAAACATCTCTTTACAAGTTTTAACAAAAATGCCCCCATCTAAACCCTTAAAACTAAGAACAAGCATATAAAAATATATTCCATTAACTCTACAGGGGATAGAACACCTAACCTGAAAATGTACATACAAAGCTTCAAATATAAAATGCTGAGAGTACTCTGAAACTGCTCTCCATTACCAGAGGCACAGGGTGTATTACCACCATATGCTTCATTACAGAAACTATGGGAAATTACTTGCAAGGCAGTTTTGAAAGAAGATTATAGAGCTAAGCCATGTTTACCATTATTTTCCCCTCGCTAATGCTTTTTACAGGAAAGCACCAGAAAAGGAGGGTGGGGGAATAATACAGTGCTATTTAGAACAGAAAAAGAACATAAATAAGCAATCTGTAAAATCTAAACTTGGTTTTACCTAATCGTTTACACAAAACATGGACTTTATAGTTAGCTCTCACAAAGCCTCAACTTTATAAAACTAACAAAGATGGCTTTCGATAAATAACCCTGTGAATTATTCTCTATTCTTATTCTCTAAGAGAATAATGGCTTGGGAGGAATTGCATTGTGATGGAGAAATGTGATTTAGTAGAGTTATTCTGATTTTTAAGTCAGTAAAAATTTAAAGTAGCTGCATTAAAAAAAAAAGTGGTAGTTTTATAATGTTGCAATACAAAGAATTTCAGAGTTGGTTTTGCTGTCCATCAAAGTTAACATGACTAAAATAACATGCTTCATTTGAGAAGGCTAGGGAACTCACATATCCTGTTTGTGTGAGTAAGCTGGCTCAGTATTCCGCATGGGTAAAAAAGTTTTGTTATTTCAAACAAAGCTTTATTTAAAAAAGAAAAACAGAGCAGTATGCTAAATGCTGAAGGGGTCTCTTTGCTCATGAAGTCAAGAATCAAAGAGTGTTACTGAGCATTAAACTACCACACAATTGCACTCATCTCACATGCTGGTAAAGTAATGCTTAGAATTCTCCAAGCCAGGCTTCAGCAATACGTGAACCGTGAACTTCCAGATGTTCAAGCTGGTTTCAGAAAAGGCAGAGGAACCAGAGATCAAACTGCCAACATCCGCTGGATCATTGAAAAAGCAAGGGAGTTCCAGAAAAACACCTATTTCTACTTTATTGACTATGCCAAAACCTCTGACTGTGTGGATCACAATAAACTATGGAAAATTATGAAAGATGGGAATACCAGACCACCTGACTTGCCTCTTAAGAAACCTGTATGCAGGTTAGGAAGCAACAGTTAGAACTGGACATGGAACAACAGACTGGTTCCAAATAGGAAAAGGAGTTCATCAAGGCTGTATATTGTCACCCTGCTTATTTAACTTTTTTGCAGAGTACATCATGAGAAATGTTGGGCTGGAGGAAGCACAAGCTGGAATCAAGACTGCCAGGAGAAATATCAATAACCTCAGCTATGCAGGTGACACCACCCTTATGGCAGAAAGTGAAGAAGAACTAAAGAGCATCTTGATGAAAGTGAAAGAGGAGAGTGAAAAAGTTGGCTTAAAGCTCAACATTCAGAAAACTAGGATCATGGCATCTGGTCCCATCACTTCATGGCAGATAGATGGGGAAACAGTGGAAACAGTGGCTGACTTTATTTTGGGGGGCTCCAAAATCACTGCAGATGGTGACTGTAGCAATGAAATTAAAAGACGCTTACTCCTGAGAAGGAAAGTTATGACCTACCTAGATAGCATATTAAAAAGCAGAGACATTACTTTGCCAACAAAGGTCTTTCTAGTCAAGGCTATGGTTTTTCCAGTGGTCCGTATGGATGTGAGAGCTGGACTATGAAGAAAGCTGAGCGCCAAAGAATCGATGATTTTGAACTGTGGTGTTAGAGAATACTCTTGAGAGTCTCTTGGACTGCAAGGAGATCCAATCATTCCATTCTAAAGGAGATCAGTCCTGGGTGTTCATTGGAAGGACTGATGTTGAAGCTGAAACTCCACAGTTTGGCCACCTGATGCGAAGAGCTGACTCACTGGAAAACACCCGGATGCTGGGAAAGATTGAGGGCAGGAGGAGAAGGGGATGACAGAGGATGAGATGGTTGGATGGCATCACTGACTCAATGGACATGCATTTGAAGAGGCTCTGGGAGTTGGTGATGGACAGGGAGGCCTGGCATGCTGTGGTTTGTGGGGTCGTGAAGAGTTGGACACAACTGAGCAACTGAACTGGCTGATTGATCATTTGAGAAAAAACAGTAGAAAATGAAAACTCTTCAGCAGTAAATTCCAAGCAACTCAGATATTGCTGTTCTATTTGTATTAATAAAAAAGTACTAGTGTTCCAAGAGAAACAAAATAACTGAAGCATTCAAATCCAAATGTATACAATCCTTAAATGTTCAACCTGAAGCACAGTTCCTTCATGGTGTAACTTAAACATCCATCCTTCTGTATAGAAAATAATGAATGCATAAGGGAAAGACCAGGAGAACAGCTCCATCAGTAATAGGAGCTAAAACTAAAATTTAAGTGATTATACAATCATGGAGAGAACTTTAGTCAATGGAGCTACAGAATACAATACAATTTTTCCTTATGCTTCTTAAATTTATTTTTCTTTTTTTGATCATGCCCACTGCATATGCTTTATTTTTATTTCTTTTAATTTTAATTGGAGGCTAATGACTTTATAATATTGTGGTGGTTTTGCCATACATTGACATGAATCAGCCATGGGTGTATATGTGTTCCCCATCCTGAACCCCCCTCCCAGCTTCCTCCCCATCCCATCCCTCAGGGTCATCCCAGTGTACCAGCCCTGAGCACCCTGTCTCATGCATCAAACCTGGACTGGTGATGTATTTCACATTTGATAATATACATGTTTCAATGCTATTCTCTCATATCATCCCACCCTTGCCTTCTCCCACAGAGTCCAAAAGTCTATTCTTTACATCTGTGTCTCTTGGTTTTTTTCTTTAGACTGTATTACAAATTGCAGGGCTCAACTAGGATTTTTCAGTGCTCACATGAATACAATGAATTTACCTCATTATAACTAGACTATCCTTCATTCTCCACACTTGGAGCCTTCTAGTCATGGTTTTTGCTAATGCCAGAGCAATGCAGTAGAGTCCACAAGAGAACTGAACCGGTGCAGATGTGAACTTGTGGGTTTAGAAATCCACCCCTTCCACAGCCTAGCAATTACTAGAAGGCTCTAAGGGGAAATTAATTTATAGGAGACCTTCAAAACTCATTATCTAGGCAAAAATGCAAGCACATAACTTTTGTAAATGAGGGACTAAGGAATTAATATGACAGCATGCTGGTTGGTGCCCTTAAAGAGTTTATTCACCTGTAAAATGTGAACAGTTTATTCGTAAGTGATTCACTGACTACAAACAAGGTCAAATTATTTCCCCTCTTGAGACCAATAAGTCACCTTATGTTCAAGAGACAAGAGACCATACATATTGAGCATACAAAAAACAAGTGGAAATAGTTGTATATTCCCACCTCAGAGGCTTTTGTGCCCGTTATTTAATGAAGCCAATTACTGACACTATTACATTCAGATGGACACTCAAACTATAGGATATTTCAGACTTATCAAGATCTTCTAATCTTCAACTGTTAGAAATTACTTCTCTGTTTTAAAAGAAGTTGCTAAGTTTAAAGCATTAATAGAATAGTGCTCAAGAAGCCCAAGAATGGTGATACACCAGTGTGCAAAATTTTGCCTCAGACTCCAAGTTTGAATCTAGAATTTATAATGCAGTGAGACAAAGGATACTATTGCTAACCACGCTTCATATTTATTTATTTATTTTTTATATTTCGTTTGCCTTTTTATTTAGTTTTGTTGAAAATTACAAACTTGCTTTATAGCCCAGAAAGAGGAGACAAAAGTACAGAAAGCTAGAAGAGCAGGCTTTGGGGTCATCAGGATTCAGGTATCAGAGGACAGGGACCAAAAAGGCAATTTCATAACAAGAACAACTCAACTAATATACTGCTGCTCAGAGGAAATGGAAACCAAGTGGTTTTCCACTGAATCGTCCAGAAAAGGGCCAGTAATTGGTCTAATTGGTCTGCAAGTCTTTTTTTTTTTAATTTATTTATTTCCTTTACATTATCATGCTGGTCCCGCCATACACTGACATGAATCCGCCATGGGCACACATGTGCTCCCCCTCCAGAACCCCACCCCACCCCCCCTCCCGTACTTCTTTAAATAAAGGGTTTACAAATGACGATCTGCTAGTGAACACAAGCTCTGAAAGTCTCTCAAAACTTCAGTTATTCTTTACAAAGCCACTGGAAGTGGTAGTCTTCTAGGGTGTAGGAAAGGAGTACAAATTTGCTGACTCACCTTCTCGAGCTGGCGTCCCCGGCTGGGAGCAGTGCGAGGTAGTCTTGAGGGAGGGTGGAGCACCAGGCAGGTATTCCAGGAGGAGCCACACAGGCACCTGCAAAGGTACACAGTGCTCTTACAATCCCAGCTAGCTTTTACCTTGACCTGCTAAATCATTCCCATTTTAACATTCAAAGAAAGAGAAAAATACACAAGCTTTTAGCTTCCCATGGGTTTTCCAAAAAGAAGTTTTCCGCCCCCGCGGGCCCTCCCCTCTGGTCATTTGACGGCAGTGCTTGTGGGGAAGATTGGTTTGGTTTCAACTGGTGTGCCTGGTGTGCCTTTGAAAGAGGAATTTTCGTTGTTTCTCTAAAAGGTCATTTGATGGCCCATGGTGTTCTAGGAAAGACGTCGTGCCTTCTTTTTCTCCTGACCAAAGTTCTCTGAAATACCACAATCATTTCTTGAAAGCAGTTTAGTAGTTAGACATTTGGAAAACTGCCTAAAGCCAGGTTCTAAAAATGAAGCTGAAGGGGAGAACTTGGGGTTTTCAGTCTTTAAAAAATAAAAACAAAAACACGCTGCATTCTTCCTTGGTGAGTACAAACGACAACCACTGGCTAACCTAAGAAACAGGGTATCTTGGCACCGGTTCTTTTGACCATTCACTTGCGTGAGAATGTGAAACTCTGCCATGACATTAGTTATAAAGAAAGCTGAAGAAAGAAATCTTGGCCACAAGACGGTAATTGACGCAATTCTTATGTCTGCCACATTCAGACTATGCTCTTTGCAGATGTTTCTGCATTTATTTATAGAAAGGTTGACTTCAGTAACAAGACCATGTTCCATTAAGGATACTTTTTAAAAATATACCAAAACACCCAACTACTTTTATTATGAATAGGAAATACCACCCCCAAAAGTTGATAGTCCTTAAAGTCTTAGTTATGACATAAAACAAAGTATCATACTAGAAACAGTATAGAACTATCTGGTGGACCCCAAGTCTGAGGCAAGCTATCAGAAAACATATACATTCCAAACACAACTGAGGAAGGGAAAATTAGTCCAAACTTCCCTCTTCCAGAGAGCACTGGGTTCTCCCTGTTCAGCTTCTATACCCCTGCGTGGAGACATTGCTTCCAAATCTGGTTACTAGTCAAGTACTTCATATAAGTCAACAGCTGTTGTAAAAGTGCCCTTCATTTTCAGGTTACTTTTTCCATGGTGCAATAGCTCTGAGTGCAGAGATGCATTAGTGCATGCTTCTAAGTTTTAAAGGAAAGAGTAGCACTCACATTAAAATATTTTCTAATGAAAATAAACAGATCTTCGCAACTAGATACCATAGAACTCCTGTTTCATCATCTTCTATCATGTGGGTTAGAGCCTTCTGGCTTCAGCAAGACCTACTACCTATCTGCTCAAGAAGCTACAAGACAGACACAGATTTGAAGCTAACACCCCTTTGGTAAAAAGAGCCTGTCCACGGAGTGTGACATTGTCCAAAAAGCAAGGGAGGGTCTACCCTGCTGGGAGAGAGGGCTGGCAGAGAACTGGGTAGCAAATTCAGAGCCACATTAGAAGAGATGAAATAGACTAATCACCCTGATTTCCACCTTGGACCTAAAAGCTATCTATATGTAGTTTGGCTGGCAAAGGGATTCTTATTTATCTGATTCAGAATTTCTTTCCCCAACAATCATCTTTTCTTTAAAGCCTCATCACTCTTTTTAGCTTTGCTTTTAAGCAAGTCTTTTGGAATTGCGAAGTGGATACTTGAAAAGTAGTTTCTAAAATTGACATTTGTTGTTATTTAGTCGCTAAGTAGTGTCCAACTCTGTGACCCCATGGACTGTAGCACACCAGGCTTCCCTGTCCTTACTGTCTCCCAGAGTTTGCTCAGAGTCATGTCCATTGAGTCCATGATGCATCTAACCATCTCACCCTCTGCTGCTCCCTTCTCCTTTTGCCTTCTAACTCTCCCAGCATGAGGGTCTTTTTCAATGAGTCAGCTCTTCACATCAGGTGGCTAAAGTATAGAAGCTTCAGTTTCTGTATCAGTCCTTCCAATGAACATTCAGGGTTGATTTCCTTTAGGATTGACTGGTTTGATCTCCTTGAAGTCCAAGGGACTCTCAAGAGTTTTCTTCAGCATCAGAGTTCAAAAGTATCAGTTCTTCTGTGCTCAGCCTTCCTTATGGTCCAACTCTCACATCTATACATGACTAGCTTCCTGCCAAAAACCAAATCAAGTTTGCCAGGCTTGTGAGGAAACCACCTTGGCAGAAGATCTAGTTCCAGTCAAGTCTTCCTGGGGACCACTTACAGCACAGGAAGAAATCTGGGCTGCAACCTCATGAAACATCCTGAGCCAGAGCTGCCCACCTAGGACTTTTCCTGACTTCCTAATACAAAGAAACTAGGTGAGATAAAATGCTTTAGTCTAAGTTTCTGGCAACTTGTTATGCAGCAATAGATATGTCGCCCAAATGGCTTTTATTTAAATTAGCTCTTAAGAATGCAAACAGAAGTTGTTGATGTAAATGAACACAGTATCAGGATATGGGCTTTCCAGGTGGCTCAGGGTACAGAATCTGCCTGTCTATGTAGAAGTCACACAAGATGCAACCCCTGGATCAGGAAGATTGCCTGGAGTAGTAAATGGCAAGCCAGTTCAGTATTCTTGCCAGGATAATGCCACGGACAGAGGAGACTGGTTGGCTACAGCCCATGGGGTTGCAAAGAGTCAGACACGATTGAGTGCCTCTGCATGCATGCATCAGGATATTGCAATTCCTATATACTGAGTCCAAGCAAAACAGGATGATTAAGGATAACTCAAGAGCAAAGTAAATTCCAGTTTCTAAGAGGTGTTGCCTTTTTTTTCCCATTAGAATGCAGAAAATGCAAAAAAAAAAAAAAAATTTTTTTTTTTGCTTTTCAAGAAGGCAGGCCCTTCATTTACTTGTATTAATAGATGTCTCTGTACAACTGCTGATTAATTGTTGGATATATTCTCTTCCACCAAACTAGGTCCATTAGGATGGATAATAGATGGACAGTAGGGGCATTTTTTATTACTGTAGAAATCAGAAAAGAGCTTATCCCTCTGCCTATTCAAGCCTCACAGGTGATATAAGAAAAAGCCTAAAGGAAGCTACTCCCTACTCTCCAAGATGCCAGAAAGTTCAAAAAGCACATTCCTTCTTATTGAAAAGAGAAAGCTATCTAAACATTCAAATGTAAATATTCAACTGTAAATAAAATGTGATAGCACATTTCCATAAGTGCTATCCCTTTGTTTTCACAAAATAAAACCACAAATACCAAAATCAGAAATTCTCCTAATTAATTTTTTCTAATAAAAGAAAGGTAGGAACATTCAGTTTTTTTTTTTTTCCTTTTTTGATACCAAAACTCACAGGTGTTCCACACCTCTGAATCATCAGCTCTGCTAAGAGCATCATGCAAAGGTAGTAAGAAATGTATTTTGGTTTCTACATATTCCATATGAAATATTAAAACAATAACATGACTACAGAAATAGTAACAGATTTTCTATGGAAATGAATCCATTATGAGGCTATCAGCTATATTAGTTTGTAAAGCAGAGGGCAATGGTAGCAACAATAAAAATAATTATTCAATTTTAATAAACATTTACTAACTCCTTACTATATTTAAAATACAGTAGAAATATAAGGGGCTTTTCTGGTAGCTCAGTAAAGAATCTGCCTGTAATGCAGGAGACCTGGGTTCAGTCCTTAGGTCAGGAAGATCCCCTGGAGAAGGGAATAGCAACCCACTCCAGTATTCTTGGAGCTTCCCTGATGGCTCAGATAGTAAAAAAAAAAAAACAAAAAAACAGACAGTAAAGAAATTATGAAGGTAAATTAACAAATGAATTTCATTCTATCAACCGTGAAGTTTTGTGAGATGTAACTAATATTGGGTTGGTCAACCCAATATGTAGTGATAATACCACCAAATAAATGTTTTAGAAGCATTAAAAAGACTTGTAAAAAAGCCTACAGTAGAGTTCATATCCTGGGAGATAATCAGGGAGTTTTTGTGAAATAAGTTTTTCTACTTGTACTATGGCTGTAAATTTTCTTAGCTTTTTGATATTAACATATTTGAAGTCCCTAGACGACAACGCTAAGGTTCACAAAGATTAGACAACTTGATTTGAACCCAGTTAATGCCTTTTACATGGTTGAACCCATGTATCCTGTGGGTCCTGCATTGGTAGGTGGATTCTTTACCACTTGAGCCACTTGGAAGCCCGAGTAATAGTTCAGTTTGCTCAGTTGTGTCTGACTCTTTGTGACCCCTTGGGCTGTAGCCAGGCTTCCCTGTCCATCACCAACTCCCGAAGCTTGCTCAAATTCATGTCCATAGAGTCTTTGATGCCATCCAACCATCTTATCCTCTGTTGTCCCCTTCTCCTCCTGCCCTCAATCTTTCTCAGCATCAGGGTCTTTTCCAGTGAGTCAGTTCTTCGCATCAGGTGGCCAAAGGGTTGAAGCGTCAACTTCAGCATCAGTCCTTCCAATGAATATTCAGGACTGATCTCCTTTATGATTGACTGGTTTGATATCCTTGCAGTCCAAGGGACACTCAAGAGTCTTCTCCAACACCACAGCTCAAAAGCATCAATTTTTCAATTCTTGGGCACTTAGCTTTGTTTACCGTCTAACTCTCACATCCATACATGACCACTGGAAAAACCACAGCATTGACTAGATGGACTTCTGTTGCCAAAGTAACATCTCTGCTTTTTAATATGCTGTCTAGGTTGGTCATAACTTTCCTTCCAAGGAGCAAGCATCTTTTAATTTCATGGTTGCAGTCACCATCTGCAGTGATTTTGGAGCCCCCCAAAATAAAGTCTGTTACTATTTCCATTGTTTCCCCATCTATTTGCCATGAAGTGATGAGACCGGACGCCATGAGCTTAGGTTTTTGAATGTTGAGTTTTAAGCCAACTTTTTCACTCTCTTCTTTCACTTTCATCAAGTGGCTCTTTAGTTTTTCTTCACTTTCTGTCATGAGGGTGGTGTCATCTGCGTGTCTGAAGTTATTGATATTTCTCCTGGCAATCTTGATTCCAGTTTGTGCTTCATCCAGCCCAGCATTTCTCATGATGTACTCTGCATATAAATTAAATAAGCAGGGTGATAATATATAGCCTTGATATACTCATTCCCCAATATGGAAGCAGTCCATTGTTTCATGTCCAGTTCTAACTGTGCTTCTTGACCTGTATACAGATTTCTCAGGAGGCAGGTCAGGTGGTCTGATATTCCCATCTTTCAGAATTTTCCACAGTTTGTTGTGATCCACACAAAGGCTTTGGCGAAGTCAATAAAGCAGACGTAGATGTTCTTCTGGAACTCTCTTGCTTTTTCGATGATCCATGGGGTCGCAAAGAGTCAGACAGGACTGAGTGACTAAGGCACACCCACAAGGGATGTTGGCAATTTAATCTCTGGTTCCTCTGCCTTTTCTAAATTCAGGTTGAACATCTGGAAGTTCACAGCTCATGTACTGCTGAAGAGTTATTTTCAGAAGATCAACTGCAGAGTTTGTAGAACATAGTCTCAAATTATCTAGGTGTCTTTACTGAAGATTCTTTACTCCAGCTTGAGTTGGCCTGAAACCAAGAACACTGTTAAATGCATCCAGATGAAAGGACAAACATAACCACGCTAATAGAAGCTGTGTTTCCCTATAGAACACTTACCAGAAAAGTGTGACACTGAGACACATGAAAGAACTATATCAAGCGAGCACTGAGAAAAGAACAGGAGGATGATGGGTGTGGCCCAGTGATTACGGCAGAACACATGGCTGGACTAACGTTTAAGAGGAAACAAATGGGAGAGAAATGTTAGGAAGGAAAAAGACCCGAAGAATAAAAAAGGAAGAATTGAAGAGGCTCCTTTGGCAAAGGACATATCATAAAGCTGTCTTTGCTGCTGCTCAGAAAGTGCAAGGCTCTGGGAAGGCACAGTGATTTTCAGAAGAATTTAGGTGGAATTGCTATACCCCTCTGAACCCCTATACTCCTCCAAGACTGGGACAAACTCAAACAAATTAACTGGCCTTTAATTTAAATGAAGTAAACTACAAAGTTTAGGGGGGAAAAAAACACCTGATAAAGTTGTGAATTGTTATCAGCAGATAACAATTTCTCTGACACAATGAAAAGATTCTCTGGCAGCTTCCACAGTCTGTTGTGTTATTTGTCAGACCCACGCCCCTCCTGCATCATGGAATTCTGTCTCCTTTTTTCTTTATAGTCCCAGCACCTAGCACCAAATCTAGCACACCCAATAAACGAGGATGAAGGGCAGGCCAGGAGGAGGGTCTAGATAAAGCAGGAATTTGACATGTTATTTCCTGAGGTGGCAATGCAGGCAGCCAGCTGACAAATTTCTCCTTTCCTTTTCTCCCTACAAGGAAGGACTGGTGGGGGAGACTGGAGGAGGGTAAATTTTTTAACTGAAAGAAAACAATTTTTAACTAACAACCTTGTGGTTTTAGCTCAAATAGTGATTTCAACTGCCACTCCCCAATCACCCTGGAAACTTACCTAAATACTACAGATTGATCTAGTTAACCTCTTCCTAGCTTATCAGAATTCATTATTAAGCTGGATTGCTATCAATTAACCATCTGTTCAATACTGCTACCAGACAACAGGAAAAATCCCAAGGTTGTTTTTAAAGACCTGAAAGTTCTGACTAGAAGGCTGTTTGCATGGATGTTTTAAACTTTCTCCCATTTTTTTCCCTAATTGTCTCAAGAGAACTAATTTTAAAAAGCCCTTACCTAGGTGGTTCAGTGGTAAAGAATTTGCCTGCTAATGCAGGAGCCACAGGAGATGTGAGTTTGGTAAGATCTCCTGGAGTAGAAAATGGCAATTCCATACCAGTATTCTTGCCTGGAGAATCCCATGGACAGAGGAGCCTGGCGGGTTACAGTCTATGGGGTTGCAAAGAGTCAGACATGACTTAGTGACTAAATATGAGGAATTTCTTTTTTAAATAATGTGAATTAATTTCAAGTGACAATGATTTTCTTTCTTCATTTAAAATAAGGGACGGCAGAAAAGTTTTAGCCTGTGTTTTAAAAAAAAAAAAAAATAATAAAGAGAAAAGAATATTCTACTACTAAAATTGAAAATTACTATAGTATGTTGGCATGTTCAAGTATACTTTAAACAATTACCTAATTTCCCAAGTTGCACTGTTTCAAAATTACGTTAATCTTGAATAAATGTCATTTCAATACAAAGAAAAGTATAAGCAATAAGATTGCCTTAAGTTGAAGAAAATAGTAGCTTTATGTTCAAACACTATTTATGCCAGGCACTTGTGTGGATTACACTTTCCCTATTTCTGAAACCTTATCATTTCTTGCCTGAATATCTTAAAGAATGAACATCCTTAGATCGTTTTTGGAATTACCATCTCCCACAGTTTGTGGTCCACTTCTGATGTACTCTTTCCCCTTCCTGAGAGCACATGGTATTGACTATAATGCTGTGTTAATAATGTCCACTTTGGCTCCAGGCTAATTAAAAGAAAGCTGAGAAGGGAGACTGCACAGATCATAGCACCTAAGATGGATTCAACTCAGACCTTGCTCCAGTTCATACCAGCTCGCTGTGTAGTGATGGATTCCCAGGTGTGGGAAAATAGCAGAAACACACAAGGGCTACAAGCGGAGAAAAAGGATAAAGAAGGGGAAATTAGTAAAGCCAACAGAAGCAGCAGCAAGTCGCAGAGAACTTCATCAGAGTTGTGAGAAGCCAATGACCACAGGTCAGACACGAGGGGAACTCAGAGAATAAGCCAATGGATATCTCATCTCCATACACTTTAGAAAGAAATTGGGTTAGGAGGGCAGAGGGGCTCCCCTAAAAGGCAAGCTGCCCTGGCAAGCTGTGCACAGTCTTCATCTCAAAAGGCCCCAAATGGCACATGGAATCCAGGAGTCCCGATGGCCCTGCTGACCCAAGAAGCACAAGGTCATGTATGCACTGTATGAAGTCAGGGCTCCAAAGAGGAAACTGGCCTTGCCCTCTGCATGTCCTAGAAGCAGCACAGCCCACAGCCTCCCCCAGCTCTGCTGAAGTGACTTTGGAACAGTCAGAACCTCCCTGGGCCTCAGGGTCTCATCTGCAGGGCCAACTCTGGGGAATGAGTGCAGCTGAGTGTCTGTTCACTGGCTACATCCCGCTGGCACAGGAAGACCACAGGATCCTGGAGGAGGAGGACTTGATGTATGTCAATCATCAAAGCCAAGCCCACCTTCCTGGTGCAGGGAGAACCCAGACTGGGATGCTAGGGAAACCAGACTAGATGCAAGTTATCTCAGCCCTGTCAGACTGAGGGCAGGCTCGCTACAGGCCAGAGACCAGGGGAACTATCTGCTTCTTCTGGTGTTTCTCTCAACACTGCAGTTTATAGCCTTTTCTGTGTCAAGCCACTGTTCTAAGTACTTTATGCATATTATTTCATTTACTTCCATTAATTCATAAGAATCTCTCATTTTCTTTTATTTTCCTTTAGCCACAGATTTTATTGTTTGAATATTTGCAACTATTATTCTATACACAAATTTTAATTTCTTACAAAACTCTATATTCCTTATTGCTAGGTCACTTCGCTCTCCATTTTATGCCACATTTCCATCCAGAACTATTTCCCCAGATCGCAATCTGCCTGATTGTATGCTGTTGTTCAGCTGCTAAGTTGTGTCCAACTCTTTGCAATGCCATGGACTGTAGCCCACTGGGCTCCTCTGTCCATGGGATTCTCCAGACAAGAATACTGGAGTGGGTTGCCATTTCCTTTCCTAATCCCTGATTTTCTGATGAGGTAAGAGACATGGGGTGGTTAGACAGCTTACAACCCAGCCCCCTGCCGCTGTGCACAGCACCCCCACCCCCCGATAGCAAACAGCAGTCAGCACATGTGCCCAGTCCTGCTACTGCAGTCTGTGCTCTGAAGCTCCCCCAAATACAGCCTCTGGCAGGGAACCTGGCAGCTGGCTCTCCTGACCAGAAGGCCTTCTCTCCCCCAAATGACTGATTTCAGCCATCCCTCCCTAACTTCCACATCAGAAAGATGGGATAAGACCACCACTTTCTCCCCACTGAAACAAAATATTTTTATGTGAAAATGACTAACCAATATATGAAAAGATGCTATACACTAGGGGTCCCCAACCCTTAGACTGGTACCAGTTCATCATCTGTTAGGAACTGGGTCGCACAGCAGGAGTGGTGGGTAGAAAGTGAAGAAGAATCAAAGAGCCTCTTTATGAAGGTGAAAGAGGAGAGTGAAAAACTTGGCTTAAAACTCAACATTCAGAAGATTAAGATCATGGCATCTGGTCTCATCACTTCATGGCAAGTAGATGGGGAAACAATGGAAACAGTGAGAGACTTTATTTTTGGGGGCTCCAAAATCACTGCAGATGGTGATTGTAGCCATGAAATTAAAAGACGCTTGCTCCTTGGAAGAAAAGTTATATGCTTCACAGCATATTAAGAAGCAGAGACATTATTTTGCCAACAAAGGTCCATCGAGTCAAGGCTATGGTTTTTCCAGTAGTCATGTATGGATGTGAGAGTTGGACTATAAAGAAAGCTGAGCGCCAAAGAATTGATGCCTTTGAAGTGTGGTGTTGGAGAAGACTCTTGAGAGTCCCTTAGACTGCAAGGAGATGCAACCAGTCCATCCTAAAGGAGATCAATCCTGAGTATTCACTAGAAGGACTGGTGCTGAAGCTGAAACTCCAATACTTTGGCCACCTGATGCAAAGAACTGACTCACTGGAAAAGACCCTGATGCTGGGAAAGATTGAAAGTGGGAGGAGAAGGAGACAACAGAGGATGAGATGGTTCAGTGGCATCACTGACTCTAAGGACGTGAGTCTGAGTACGCTCCAGGAGCTGGTGATGGACAGGGAAGCCTGGTGTGCTGCAGTCCATGGGGTCGCAAAGAGTCGGACATGACTGAGTGACTGAACTGAACTAAGCAAGCAAAGCTTCATCTCTATTTATAGCCAGTCCCCATCACATGCGTTGCCACCTAAGCTCTGCCTCCTATGGTTCTGCATGGCATTACATTCTCATAGGTGCTCGAGTCTTACTGTGAACTCTGCGTGTGAGGGACCTAGGTTGCCTGCTCCTTATGAGAATCATCCAGAAACCATTCCCCCACACCTGTCCCAGTCTGTGGAAAAACTATCTTCCATAAAACCAGTCCCTGGTGCCAAAAAGGTTGGAGACTTCTGCTCTACACTGTATGTCATCAGGGAAACACAGATGGACACAACGAGATCCATTATACGCCTATTAGAATGGCCCAAATCTGGAGCAGACACCACGGTCACTTTGGAAGGAGGTTCAGTGGTTTTCTTATAAAACTAAACGGACTCATACCATACAATCCTGCAACTGTTCTCCTTGGTACTGACCCAAAGGAGTTAAAAACTATGTGCCTACAACACCTGCACATGGGTATTTGCAGCAGCTTTATTCACAACTGCCAAAACTTGACAGTACCCAAGATGTCTTCCACAGATGAATGGATAAGTAAACTGTGCCACATCCAGACAATGGAATATTACTTAGCATTCAAAAGAAATGAGCTAACAAGCCCTGAAAAGACATAGAGGAAACATAAACACCTGTTACTAAGTGAAAGAGCCAATCTGAAGAGGCTGCACACGATAATACCAATGATATGACATTTAGGAATAGGCAAAACCATGGAGACAGTAAAAAGACTAGGGGCTGCCAGTGGTTAGGAGAGAGGGTGAGATGAGTGGGCAGAGCACACAGGAGTTTCAGGGCAGTGAAAATACTCAGCATGAGGTTATAACGGTGGATACATATCAATATTTGTATGTCATTAGTATACATTTGTCCAAACACACAGAAGGTACAATACCAAAAGCAAACTGTAATGTAATCTATGGGCTTTCGACCACAAAGACTTGTTACTGTAGGCCAGTCAGCTGTAACAAATGTGCCACTCTGGTAGAGGCACGTTGATGATGGGGTAAGCTGTGTGTATGAGGGGGTAGAGGTAAACAGGAAATCTCTGTACTTCCCCCTTGATCTTACTGTAAATCTAAAACTGCTTTAAAGAAATGAAGTCTTCAAAGTCATGCCCAACAACAGCTGGCACACTGCAGATACCCAATAATCGCTAATTCACTTCTTAACCTGATGTAATCACTACCTAGACGGAGGCCACCCTCTGCCCGGCCCTCCATGTTTACATCTAGCTGAGGCCCTGGTCATACTGGCTCCTTGCACAGCCAAAGAGCAATCACAGGACAGAGACTGCCTTTCCCCCTAAAAGCATCAGATGAAATTACCCAGTGTGTGTGCCCCTGTGAAAGACACAGCCTGAATCTAGAGATGCTCCAGGAGCTATGGACAGCAGAGGGCTTGTCTGAAGCCAGCAACAAAAGATCCCCCATCTCTGAGCTGTTGGCTGGTATACTATTACAACACGCCACAGGCCCACAGTTATAGCATTTGACAGAGAAAAAAAAAAACCTTTAGCAAACCACAGAACGACTGTGGGATGTTTTTTAGAACATCTTCCTGTACACTGCAGCAAAGGCACGTTAGCCTCAGAGTTTACCTGAGAGTTCTACCAGCCAACAGACTGGGGGAAATCAAAACCCCACACTCAGAATCCATGTGACCTGCATCTGAAAAATGAAAGGCTCACAAGCAGGTCTGTATCACCACTCTGGATGTTTTCCTCTGGACACATTCCAGCTTGTTAATGTTCAGAAAACTTGGCTCCCAAATGGCTTGAGCAGCACGGAAGATTTATTACCTGTGCTGATCCCTCCTTGGCTTTTTCGAGTTAAATTGTTTTCATTAAATGTTAAATAAGTACAAAATATAAAGAATGAGATGGTTAGATAGCATCACTGACTCAATGGACATGAATCTGCGCAAACTTCAGGAGAGAGTGAAGGACAGGGAAGCCTGGCATGCTGTAGTCCATGGGGTCAGAGTCAGACATGACTCAGCAACTGAACAACAACAAAGAATTTCAAGGGAGCAAACGTTTGTGTACCCATAACCAATTTTACAAAGAAAAAGTAAATTACTAAAACCTCTGAAGCTCCTTTTGACTCTTCCTTATACACTCCCTTTATCCTCCACTAGCAGGCAATAACTCTTCTAAATTCTGTGTTTATTCTTGCCCTTTAAAAATAGTCAAATCACACCTCTGTATCCCTAAACTACTGCATCCCTAAAATCTACTGTTCAGTGGGCTCAAAGCACATTAGAAAGGATAACAGCAAAGAACACTACCCTTAGGAGGATATGATCAGTTTCTCAAAACATTGGCTTAAATTATACACATGTATCTGTACGTCTACACGTGTCCGTGAGTGAGTGCCTTACTCAGAACTGCCTTCTAGCTGATTAACTCTCTTTGCCTATGTCAAATTTACCATTAAGCCTATTTGATTTTTAAATTCCAATTATATACTTAATTTCTCAAATCTCGTTTTTAGACCTCCTCTGTCATGTTTACATTCATTAGCTATTTACTCACAGTTTCAACCTTCTAATTTCTTCAGGACAAAGCTATTTTATGTTCTCTGTCTGACAGCTATATCTGGACTCACGGCATGTCTAAGTCTGTTCTCACTATTTTGGCTGGTTCTATTCGTGACACTTTGCTTTACTTGTCTGTTTTATAGTTTTTGACTGTGAGTTAAATTTTCTTGTGGTTACATTTTTTTGAACTCTTTGAAGCCTAGGTCTGAAGAAAGATTCCTCCAGAAAGACCCTGTGCCTGCTTCTGCCTTGAGCTACTATGCTGGAACCACTGTTTACAACTGTATATATTTTCCCCTTCGGGGGCTCGCCTGGATAGATCCAAATTAGGACTGTAAACCTGCACAGATACTGGTTACTGGTTATAAAATATTAGATAGGCAGTTTTCCTTCGAGCTGCTAAGGGGCCGGGAGGAGGTCGGGGGCAAGTTGTGTTTCTTGTTCAACACTGCACTATGGGAGTAGCCTTCAGGGAGGTGGTCCCAGATTTCTGTAGAGACATCTTCTATCAAACATTTTCCCCTAGCACAGACTCTGGACTCTGTCTCCTGTCTCAAAGCAACAGGAGACCAAGGAAATGAAAGCATACATTCGCTGCATTTGGCAAGCACTCACACTGGGTGCCCACTCACCTCCCTGGGTTCTCACTTTCACTTTCAGTCCAATGTTTCTTTCTCAACAATTTTATAAATTATCTAGCATTTTTATTTTTAGTTTGTGGTGGAAGAGTATACAGTCTCAAATACCACCAGAAATCAAAGTTTGGTCTAACTTTTTAAACAACTGGTATTTCCTATTAGCTTGTACCAAACTTGTTCAGCTAAAACCATTAGGTCTTTTTCATATGAGCTGTGTTAAGTTTCCTCATTCCTGTACTTGCGTAACTGTTATTATTTTGCGTCTAACTGCAGAAATTCATAATCTGAGCCATTACATTTAGTCTTCTAGTGTTTCATTGCTTTAAGTCATTAAAATCATTCTGAATTCTCAATCTGTCATTTTCAGATTTTTATCTACATCTTCAGACTTTTCCATTCACAAACTTGATTAACATACCCCTATAGATTAATCCCAAATTGAAAAAGATGTGGACTATCATATTATTCAGCATATAATTCACTATAAAAAGAATTTTTGAAAACAACTGATATATCCAGAAAGTAGCACCCAAAATCTCCAATTTTATACAAGATGTTTGCCTAGAAATGTGCTTTCCTAGCAATAAAAATCAATGATTTCTTTCTCTTTACCTCAGTGCCATTTAAGGATGATTATAAAGAAGTTTTAATGTAGATCCTTGACATGGGGATTGCTATGCTTCCATCACACACCACAAGTTAAATTTGATACAGACGTGAAAGTAGGAGAGTAGGTTAAAGTTAACAAGAAGGATGCCTTTGAAAACTATAAGGTAGAAATCATCAATCACCCTTTAAGTGGTGCAGACAAGTAGGAAAACCCTGACAGTAACAGCAAGATCCTTCAGGAAAGGCTGAGAGTCACTCTGAGGTGAAGACGCCTTTGTTTCAATGATTAATTTTACAAGAAGCAGCACGGCCATCCAGCACGCCTGCCTCATTGCACCTCTATGGGAAAGAGACCAGCAACTAAAAAACACATTAATGTTATGTAGGGTGACCATATAATTTATCATTCAGGACAGAAGTTCATCTTCTATGCCAAAATAAGACAAGTGAAGCAGGCCTGATCCAGCAGATCAGGAGGGAATTCACCCTAACAATATATGTCTTTCCTTTTTAATAAAACAGTTGCCTCAGTATTTCCTTATACTGCCTATAAACCCATAAAAAGTACTCATCCATTGCTTATTTTCTACTGGACAAAATCTAAATTTACAGGATAATATGTTAACAATGTCCTTTAACACTACCCAATATTATATTTAATGTACTGTTTGTTAAGGCTGACAGTCTGATATCCTTCATTCTTAAGATGAAAGTTTTAAAGGAATTTATCTTTAAAAAAAAATCACTGAATTAAAATCTCATTCCATGAATTTAAAAAAAAAATTAGCTTGATTTTAATTATTCTTGAAATGAGACTATCCCCACAGTCCAACATATCCATTCCCCAGCAGAGGCTCCTCAGGTAGCCAGGAAGTGCTCTCCCACAAGCCTAGGACCTTAGCACTGCCCCGACCCCACTCCCACCAGCTAACAGGGACACTGTTAAAGTTTTCAAAGCACAAACTCACCTTCTGTTATCTGGGATTTTGTTCTGTTTGACGAAAGTATGTGGTTTTCTTTTTTTTTAAGGATGGAAGTTACCCCAAAATTCCAAACATATGACTTCTTAAAAAAAAAAAAAAAAACGTGAAGATTTGTCAAACCCTGGTCCACGCATGTGTCCTAAGAACAGTGATCAGCTGGAGCTGAGCAGGGACTGCCCCCCTAGGTAATTCCGTGCTCTCTAATTTGCCACAGTCCTCACCACTCATCTTTACACCAAAGCCATTTTTCCCTTCATGCCATCTCCCTGCCTGCTGCAATGAGTGCAAACTCTGCCATGAAGGGCTTGTAAATAAACACACACACCCACAGAAGAGAAGGCTCCCTCATGCAAGACCAGGGTACTGTGTGCCCACAGCCCCCAGCCACCCCAGGCAGCATTCTTTGCTCAGGGCAGGCTCCTCCTCAGCTCTGCTGCTTCTCCATATGCCAACCTCACTAGAGCAGACCAGCTTCCCCAGTGGTCACTTAACTTTCTGTCGTTTAAGAAATCTCTCCAAGGCTATTTTCTCATTTGTTAAATGAATAAATTTACCTCGCAGAATTGTGAAGATAAACGAAAATGTGAGTGAAGAGTTTACCACAGCCCTGAACATATGATAACCACTTGGTTCATGGTTCTTACTATTATTTAGATCAATAAACCCTCAAGCAAAACCAAGAGTGAGCCACTGGAATAAAACAACTTCTGGATAAGTCAACTATACTTTGGTTAAAAAAAAAAAAAACACAAAAAAACCCCCAACTGTTTTATGGAATTTATTGGGTTTCAAAAAGTTATAATTTGCTTGCTTTTAAAGACTAGATAACAAAACTATTACATAAATAAGAAACAATAAATTCAGCTGCTTCACAAAACCACATAGTGGAGAGCAGGCACCTGTAGCCCAGAGGGACATTCACTCAGAAGGGCTGGAGAGATTTCCAGAACTGTTCTGTGCTAATTTCCCTGTTCTCATTTAGGCAACAATTTTATTTCTTGTAAGGTGCTTTTAGGGAAAGCACAGAAACGATTACAGAAGAAGAGTAAAGACTCCACAGAAAGCATAATGGTTACTCCATCTTTTTAACCAAAACCACTGACCACTTTACTGTATATATATGTATGTGTTGTTTTCTTAAAATAGAACATGCGAGGGAAGTCTTTGGTTTTTCTTTCTCTAGAGAGAAAGTCACATGTAATTATGAGTAATAGAGCACACCAAAGCACCTAGCCAAAACAAATAACAACAAAATGTTCACATCTGTGGGTTCAAAACCTCATTAGGACAAACTCACTGCAGGCTTTCAAAGACATGGAATGCTTGCTTGAATCAGTTTTTAACCATGAGAGAAGGGTACTTAGAAAATTTGATAAAAACATAAAGAAGTAGACCTAAGGATGAAATCCAGTTTCTCATATGTGAGGTTTTAAACCTACACTCTGAACCTCAGTCTAAGGGTCTTCTCCAAGAGGCCTTTCCTGATTCTCCTCTACCACAACAAAAACTGGCCCCCGCCTCCCTGAGTCCTGACTCCACCTCAGCAAACTACCTGTGCTGTTGAACCATCCTCAAGCCTTGTGAGATTCCCTCAAGGCGCTGCCTCTGCATCACCATCACTCAACTCAGGACAAAGAATACGTGAGCACCAGCCTCTCTCACCCAGTGAAGCTTCAGGATGAAATGGCAGCTGATGTCCAGGGCGGTGGAGCCGTGCCTGGGTTAGAACCCGAGTTCTTCTGCCCTGCCCTTTCACCCCTGAGAGTTTGGGCAAATTATTCTGTGCCTCAATTTTTGCATAGATTAACAAGGTGAGGAAAAAAGCAGAGACTCTCTGAGGTGGCTGTGAGATTTAAATGAATTAATGCCTATAAAGTGCTTAGGACCTGGCACATTACAAGTGATCAGATACATTACACATCAAATGAATCTCATCATTTAAAAATTGGCCTACATTTCCTCAGACTCCAGTCAGTGCTACCTCATTCTTCTGGAGACAATCACAAAGGCTCTCCTCATCGCCAGAAGTCAAGTCCTTACCCTACTTGGCTTCCATCTTCAGCCTCAACACCGCTGGCTAGCTCTTTGCTCGTGAGGCCGTCCTCTTCGCGTTTGGGAGGGCACTTCCCTCAGTCTTTCTCTCTAATTTACCTTCCTGCCTGGGCCAGTGTGAGTGCTCCCCGCAGCTGACTCTCTTCTTCACCAGCTTCCAGAACAAGCTTATCTAGTCATTGCTCTTCACCTACTACCAACTGTGGTAACTACTGCCACATGCTGGTAAGTAGAGTGGAAAATCCAATATATTTTTTCATTGGGGGATAGCAATAGAATATAGTGACATATAGGTTAAATTTAAATTAAGACTTAGAAAGAAAAATAGATGCATGCCATTGCCTCACATCTATTCTACGGATAATGCATCCAACCTCTCTTCCCAAATTATGGATATCAAGTTTAACTACCAAACTGCATCTACCACATACTCAAATATGTAAATATTTACACATAGCATTCACCAGACTGTAGCTTGTTTAAAGTATTTGTACGTATGAGTGGGTGTCAAAACCTTAGCTTTACTGCAGCTAGAAACGTTTAAATCTTTAGCCCATATTTTTCCTTAGAAAATTACCCCTGAGACTCACTCAGTCTTTAGGCTGTCTAAAGTTGGTATAATGCAAACAGACATTAAGCAGACAATACACACATGTCCTACCCATGCTACCTTAGTTTGGGCAAAACTCATTTTCCACATTTTTTGAGACTATTCTTTAATCAAACTCATGTGACCGCTAATCAGCACACCTTTCTTTTTTATAAAATAGAGTACACAAATAATAATGTAACCTTCCAAGATACTGCAACAGCCAAGATGAGTTTCAACATCTGTAATATACTTCTGGAAGCATCTCAGCAGAAACGGCCTGTGCCAGTCTGTGCCAGTGCTGAGGCCGATGGGAGAAGGAGTGCATTGTCCACGGTGGGGGCGGCTCACACTCGAGAGGGCTTACAAGAGACAAATGCTTTGGGGACACTTAGCTCCTCACCTACTGGGTGGATTTTCTTTGGTGGAATCAGCAGCTAGCTAATTAGCATGATGAGTGTTAGAAACAGGATCACATCGGTAAAATTAGATAATTCTAGTAAGTGAGCTTGCTAAAGTGTTTCAGAGACACTTCTACCCTTGAATGAACAGGGTAAGATCGTCTAGTAAAGCCTAAATCTCTGATGGTAACTAAAAGACCAAGAACCTTCTCTGCCATGCTGCTGTCTGTTTTGAGTAAGCATTTCTTGAAAGGCGTACCAGAACACCTAAAGACGCAAAGCTCAAAGCTTCAAAGTCAACTGTGTGTGTAGTAGTTGAGTTGAAACTTGCTTTTAACCTGATTGTTAGGTTGTAAGAGAACAGAGAAGCCCTGCTGCTTCAGGCTTCTTTCGTAGACACCCTCATGTACTGACCCTCTCAAAAAAGACACCTACAGGTTGGCCAAGACCAATGTGACTGTGGAAGAATGTTCTGGATACCTGTTATATTCGACGATGTAGTCTTTCTACGATTAAATGTAACATGGAGGATGTGAATGATATTTAAGCCTACCATCAAATAATCAAAATAATTTGTGATTTGCTGTGATAATCAAATAATTTAAAAGATGTGAGATCGACCTGAAAACCGTAAGGCACCAGCATCACGTGCTATACTTTTAACTTTAATGACTATAATTTGAAACTGAAGGACGCTGGCCTAGTTGTTGCCCTGCCTCTTTCCTGGATATGAATTTTATCCATGTGCCTGTTTTTTAAGGCTCTCGTCCCCTGGCTTTCAAATTGGCTTCCCACCAAAATACATGTACACATGCAAGTTTCTGTCTAAAACCTAAAACATTCTGGACTGCAAGTGAAACAACAGTATCTAGTAACACAATTAATATCATTATTAATAGATTATATACATAGTAGTGTATAATTAATGTAACATTAAATAAAGAAAGAAAGGAATGAGGGAGCTTGGAAGTTTTATGACCGCCACTGCAGGTATTCTTACTAAACAGGACAGGCTGGCCGGTCTGGCTTCCAGATATATATATATATATATATATATATATATTTAGGCATTGCCCCAGTCATTTAGGAGCTTAAGAATAACTTGATTTGACCTTAGAATTTTACAGTGTTCCAGATCAGCTCTCTCTATTGGAAGCCCAGAAGCCTCTGCATACGTGATTAGAGTCTATTTTATTTTTTAAAATGGTATGTTAGACGAGTTCCATCTTCATTTCCGAGACAGGCCTAAAACTTATTGTCATTAATATAATGCCATCAAATTGCATTCACTCAGCGCTGATAAACAAGTAGTAACTTTTATCTATTCTCTCTTCGGTGCCTTTGTTCTCAGACAAGGAAACGCCTCCATCTCCCACACTTCCTTCAGAGACAAGAAGAGCCAGGTCGGGGAGTGAGGCCTGGCCCTACTGGTAGCAGAGAGCACTCGAGGATTTGAACAGGGGAGGGTGGCAAATTCGAGTCCCTCATCAACCACTATGTGACCTCTCACTTCTGCTTTCCAGGGGCTGCTCTTCTCAGAGAGCATACGGTGAAACAATCTCCCAAGCCTCTCCCACTCTATAGGAATCCTACAGATTAGTACTCGATGTCAGTGGTTCTCAATTATAAAAACCAGTATCTTCTTTATTTATAGCTGCCTCACAACCTAGCCGTTCTCAATAGTGACTTTCAAAGGGCCAACTCTGTTGCGCTGGACAAAATCAAAGAGCATATTTATAGAGCAAGTTTCTCAGTTTTTATTCCTTACAAGTATTTTAAGTTGTGTACTTAACTTGGCAAGTCCTATTGCTGAAAAATGATTCACTAAAGTAGTACGCACTTAACTGTCTTAGCTTGCTAAATATCTGTATGAGGTAAGAATAAAAATTCCAATGATAAGAGTGGATGATTTCCAGAAAAAAAAAAATCAGTTGAATGATAAATAAGAAGTTAGGCTGTTCCATAGAGAAAAAATAATAAGATAGCTATGGGCAAACTCCCATATAAGCCAGTCAATTTCTATCTGTGTAATGATTATGGATGTAACCCATAATCTCAGCCATTTCAAAATACTTAAGTCACACCCAATGGGGATGAACCCATGTAAACATCTTATCGATGTCACAATAGGGCAGGCATGCATTTATCAGCAGTCATAATCAGTGGAATGAAAGGCTATGGCATAAGGACTTCATGGAAGGAACCCTGGGCCAAAGAGGGTCCTGACGTTGCTATTTCTAATCCGTCTTCAAATTCTCCTAGCTGAACCATCTTGGGCTACTCATTTAGGCTTTTGGAAGTGATTTCTCTGACTGTAAATTATCTGATCTATTTCCAGTAACTGTTAATAGTCAAATTATATAATGAACACAAAAACGGTTGAAAAACTAAATCTTGGGACGTGCGTGCTGGTACCGTGGATCACACTGGATAAGAATCCGCCTGCCAATGCAGGAGACACGGGATCAATCCCTGGTCTGGGAAGAGTCCACATGCCATGGAACAACGAAGCCTGTGCGCCACAACTACTGAGCCCTCTTGCCTAGTGCCTGAGGTCAGCCACTGCAATGAGAAGCCCACCACAGCGAAGAGTGGCCTCTGCTTGCAACAACTGGAGAAAGCCTGCGCCGAAATGAAGACCCAGTGCAGCCAAGAATAAATAATTGTTTATTTAAAAAAGAGAAAAACAGGCCATACTCACAGGGGAGACACAGATCACATCCTCCATGAGACATATGACTGCCAGAACCAAGACCCTTAAAGGGACTGACAAGTGTGTCACGGGTGAAAAAAACCGAAAAAGAAACACTGAACTGTGTTCTGAAAAAAAATCTAAGGTGAGGAGAATCAACACTGAGGGATTAAGCTTCGACCAGGGAAACATCCTTAAGATTCTAAACCAAAAATCACAACTTTCCTGGTAATCTGTGCAAAACCAGGAGAGTCTCTGTCATGTGGTGTCAGGATAAGGTGTACTGGCTTTTCTTTTTTTTTTCTCTTTTGGCCACAGCCTGCAGCATGTGGGATCTTAGTTCCCTAACCAGTGACTGAACCCATGTTCCTTGTAGTGGGGGGCTTCCCTGGTGGCTCAGACAGTAAAGAATCTGCCTATGATGCGGGAGACCTGGGTTCGATCCCTGGATTGGGAAGATCCCTTGGAGGAGAGTATGGCAACCCACTCCAGTATTCTTGCCTGAAAAGTCCCATGGACAGAGGAGCCTGGCGGCTATCGTCCGTTGGGTAGCAGAAAGTCGGGACACAGCTTAGCGACTAACACTTTCACTTCTCTTTCCTCTGTAGTGGAAGTCTTGGGAGTCTTAACCACTGAACCATCAGGGAAGTCCCAGGGTGTACTGTTTTCAACACAGCAGATAGGAAACTAGACAGTGATGGCCTGGGATGGAGAAAAGACCCATAGAAAACTTGTTCATAAAAGCTTGG
The DNA here is from genome assembly GCA_007570785.1 of Antilocapra americana. Lineage (NCBI taxonomy): Eukaryota > Metazoa > Chordata > Mammalia > Artiodactyla > Antilocapridae > Antilocapra > Antilocapra americana. The sequence goes on along the minus strand of ML663562.1, from coordinate 15,006,295 downwards.
AATAAAGCCCAAATTCCTCAGAGCAGCAGGTAAGATACTCACTGTCAGGGCTCAGCCACATTTTCAGCCCTATTTCTCTTTACTCCCAACAACACCCCCAGACTGAGAGACTCCAGACACTATGCTACGTCCCAGGGGTACTCTCCATACCTACGATCCCGGGCTGGCCTCCCCCGAGCTGCTCTTTGCAGCCCTGGGCCCACCTTCACACCACTGTCCACCTGTCACATTTCTTTGGTCCTTCAGTCCTTGATCAGAGTAAACTGTCTTCTAAATAGATTTCTCTGCTTTCCATGGTTCTAAGGAGCAAGCCCTTCCTCTTTGCTTTTGCTATTATCTTTATTTCCATAAGGAGGCTTTTGAAAGTTCAAGTTTGCTTTGTTAACTGTAAGCTTCCTGAAAGGCCATTTCCTGCCTCTGTATTACCATCCACAGCAAAGAGAATTCCTTGGACTTCACGAGTGCTTCATGAGTGTTTGTGGGCTGAATAAAAGGTGACCTCAGTACACTGAACTGGAAGGCACAGAATCCTGGCTAATTCTGAAACAATCTCAACATTTCACAATGTAAAATCTGAAGAGGTAGAACTCTTAGTTTAGGACAGAGTTGGAAAAATTGTTTTTCTCATAACCAAAATTGTCATCAACAAAAAACTAAACAAACTTCAGGACAGGGTGATATCCTTTCCCCCAGGGAGGATCAATGACTCCTAGGCTGAGCTCCTGCCATTCCCCACCCCACGATGCCCATCTAACCTTAGTGACTCCAAGACTAGCTGCAGTTCTAAAACAGGACACGTTCTCCCTCCCACACTGTACTTTTGTACCTACTATTTTAACTGTATGGAATACACACGGGAGAAAAAGCCTTTTCATCCTCAAGTCTCAGTTCACTCAGAGTGAACTTTCCTTTTCAACCTCCCCCTGGTTTCCTCAGACAGACTGAGGACCACCTTTCCAGCAGTACTCACTTCCAACCCCTCCTCCAGGATCCTACATCTCCACTTGATCATTATCACATTCCAAACATGACTTCTTCAAAGGCCTAGCCCAGATAAAAAGCAGCTCAAAGATAAGACTGCTTCTTTTTCACTTTTGCATACCCAGCCCACAGGCCCTCAACAGATGCAGTCTGAAGGGATCAACAATGGGTAAAGGTGCTTTACAAACTACCAACCTCGTTTATATTGATTGTAAGGACTGATGCTGCAGCTGAAACTCCAATACTTCAGCCACCTGATTCATTTGAAAAGACCCTGACGCTGGGAAAGATTGAAAGCGGATGGAGAAGGGGATGACAGAGGATGAGATTCTTGGATGGCATCACCAGCTTAACAGACATGAGTTTGAGTAGACTCTGGGAGTTGGTGATGGACAAGGAGGCCTGGTGTGCTGGAGTCCATGGGGTCGCAAAGAATCGGATACGACTGAGCAACTGAACTAAACGTTTATCTACAAATAGCTAATCTTCCATGTTTACAAGGAGGGGCAGTGGCAAAGAATCCGCCTGCCAAAATGGGAGACCAGGCTTTGATCCCTGGGTAGGGAAGAAAACTTCCTAGAGAAGGAAATGGCAGCCCACTCAATTATTCTTGCCTGGGAAATCCCATGGACAGAGGAGCCTGGCAGACTACAGTCGCAAACAGTCAGACAGGACTGAGTGACTGAGTGTGTGTGTGCTCATCATGCGCGCACACACACACACACACACACACACACACACAGAGCTAAGCTCTACAACGGATTCAGGATGAGCTACTCAGCCACTGCTTTCCTTGCAAGAGGCTGATAAGCTAGACTGCATCCCCAGCAGTTTTCACCAGACCTGAGTACCACTCCCATAGAAATCCCAGGTGGTGCTAATGGTAAAGAACCCGCCTGACAATGCAGGAGATGTCAGAGATGCAGGTTACATCCCTGGGTCATAAGATCCTCTAGAGGAGGGCATGGCAACCCACTTCAGTATTCTTGCCTGGAGAATCCCATGGACAGAGGCGCCTGGCGAGTGACTGTCCATAGCATTGCACAGAATCAGATATGACTGAAGTGACTTAGCACGCACCCATAGAAACAATACTACCCATGAATAGGGTTCCAGGCTGTCCCTTGAAGCCCTATTCTATTTGAAAAGATCTCAAATAATTTAAACTGCTAGTGATTTGAGGACTCTCAGAGCTAGAAAACATAATATGGGCACACTTCATCTTATTGCCCTTCACTTCACTAAGCTACAGAGATAGTACATTTTTTACAAATTGAAGGCATGGGGCAATCCTGTGTTGAGTAAGCCTATGGGCACCATTTTTCCAATAGCATTTTCCACAGCATTGTTTCTATGTCATTTTTTATTTCAAACATTTTCACCATTATACTTGCCACAGTGCTCTGTGACTAGTGATCGCTGATATTACTACTGTAATTACTTTGTGGCACCATGAACCCTACTCTTAGGAGAACATAATCGATAAATGTGTGTGTTCTGACTGCTCCGCCCACTGGCATTTTTCCTGTTTTTATCTTTCTCCTTCAGTGTGTGCTAAGTTGCTCAGTCGTGTCTGACTTTGTGCGACCCTATGGACTGTAGCCCTCTAGGCTCCTCTGTCAATGGAGATTCTCCAGGCAAGAATACTGGGGTGGGTTGCCACGCCCTCCTCCTCTCTCTCCTTGGCCCTCCCTATTTCCTGAGACACGAAAATATTAAAATTAAGCCAGTTAATAACTATACAGTGGCCCCGAAGTGTTTATAAGAAAGGAAGAACTGCATGTCTCTCACTTTAAATCCAAAGCTAGAAATGATTACGTTCAGTAAAGAAGGCATGTTGAAAGCAGAAGCAGGTCAAAAACTAGGCCTCTTGGGCCAAAAAGTAAGCCAAATTGTGAATGCTAAGGAAAAGCTCTGGAATGAAATTAAAAGTGCTACTCCAGTGAACAGAGTAATAAGAAAGGGAAACAGCCTTATTGCTGATATGAAGTTTTAACAGTCCGCTTAGAAGATCAAGCCAGCCACAACATCTCCTTAAGCCAAAGCCTATTCCAGGTCAAGGCCCTCACTCTCTCCAATTCAGTAAAGGCTGAGAGAGGTTAGGAATCTGTAGAAGGAAAGTTTGAAGCTAGCAGAGGTTGGTTCATGAGGCTTAAGGGAAGAAGGTGTCTCTGTTACATGAAAGAGGAAAGTGAAGCAGCAAGTGCTAATACAGAAGCTGCAGCAAGTAATCCAGAAGATCTAGCTCAGATAATTCATGCACGTGAGTACACTAAATAAGAGATTTTAGTGTGGATGAAGCAGCCTTCTGTTAGAAAAAGACGCCACTTAGGACTTTTATAGCTAGAGAGGAGAAGTCATTGACTGGCTTCAAAGCTTTGAAGGACAAGCTGACAATTTTGTTACGGGCTAATGCAGCTGGTGACTTTATACTGAAGCCAGTGCTCCTTTAATGTTGTGAAAATCCTAGGACCCTTCAGAATTAATACTAAACCCACTCTGCCTGTGCTCTATAAAGGGAACAACAAAGCTTGGATGATAGCACATCTGTTTACAACATGGTCTGCTAAATATTTTCAGCCTATTCTTGAGCTCAAGGGGAAAAAAAAGATTACTTTAAAAAAAAACCTAGATGTCCATCAGCAGACGAATGGTAAGAAAGCTGTGGTTCATATACACAATGGAATATTACTCAGCCATTGAAAAGAATACATTTGAATCAGTTCTACTGAGGTGGACAAAACAGGAGCCTATTATACAGAGTGAAGTAAGCCAGAAGGAAAAACAATACAGCATACTAACGCATATATATGGAATTTAGAAAGATCGTAATGAGAACCCTGTATGTGAGGCAGCAAAAGAGATGCAGATGTATAGAACAGTCTTTTGGACTCTGTGGGAGAGGGCGAGGGTGGGATGATATGGGAGAATGGCATTGAAACATGTAAATTATCATATGTGAAATGAATCGCCAGCTCAGGTTTGATGCATGATACAGGGTGCTCAGGGCTGGTGCACCGGGATGACCCAGAGGGATGGAATCGGGAGGGAGGTGGGAGGGGGGTTCTGGAAGGGGACCACATAGTATACCCATGGTGGATTCATGTCGATGTATGGTAAAATCAACACAATAATGTAAAGAAAATAAATAAATAAATGAAAAGAAAATATTATTATTCACTGACAATGCACATGGTCACCCAGGACCTCTGATGACGATGTAGAATGAGATTAATGTTGTTTTCAAGACTGCTAACACAACATCCATTCTGCAGTCCATGGATCAAGGACTACTTTTGGTTTTCAAGTCCTGTGATTTAAGAAATACATTTCATATGGCTATGGCACCCACAGGTAGTGATTCCTCTGATGAACCTGGGAAAAATAAAACTGACAAATTTCTGGAAAGGAATCACAATTCTGGATGCCATTATGAACATTCATGATTCATGGGAAGAGGTCAAAACATCCATTCGAAACAGGAGCCTGGAAGCAGTTGATTCCAATCCTAATAAATGACTTTGAGGGGTTAAAAACTCCAGTGGAGGAAATAACTGCAGATGTGGTAGAAACAGCAAGAGAACTAAAATTAGAAGTGGAGCCCAAAGATGTAACTGAATTGTTGCAATCTCATGACCAAACTTGAATGGGAGAAGAGTTCCTTCTTTAAGGACAAGCAAAGAAAGTGGCTTCTTGAAATTAAATCTCAGTCTACTCCTGGTGAAGACTGTTGAAATGACAACAAAGGATTTAGATTAGTATATCAACTTAGTTGACAAAGCAGTGTCAGGGTTTGAGGGGAATGACCCCAGTTTTGAAAGAAGCTCTGCTGTGGGTAAAATGCTAACAAACAGCACTGCATGTTACAGAAAACTCATTTGTGAAAGGAACAGTCAATGAAGGAAGCAAACTCTACTGTTGTCTTATTTTAAGAAATTGCCACATCTACCTTAACTTCAATAATCATCACACTGATCAGTCAGCAGCCATCAACAATGAAGTAAGACCCTCCACGAGCAAAAAGATATGACTTGTTGAGAGTGCATATGATACTTAACATTTTTAAGCAATAAAGTATTTTAAAATTGTGTACATTTGTCACTTTAGACATATGCTATTGAATACTTAATAGACTACAGTATAGTGTAAACACAACCTTAAACGCACTGGAAAACCAAAAACTTCATATGACTGCTTTACTGCAGTGGTCTGGAACTAAACCCACAATATTTCTGAGGCACATCCATATTAATAGAAGTTTCCTGCCTGTGTTGCGGGCGAGACTAAAATCTTAGCCTTCCCTTTTAATGTAAATACCATGGAGAAAGAGAACCTGAAGTCCAAATGACCACGGACTTTACGGGATTCACATTATAGTCAGAATGTGCTCTCTTTGTGGAGTGGTCATGGCTGCTCTTATGTGTCAGCTGGGCTTTCTCCCTCCTTCCCTTTTCTACCTCCTCCACTTGTATGCTCAGGAAGAACTGGTTGAATATTAACTCAAGTAAAACTTACAAAGACAGCTTCTAGAAGAAAAACTCATACACTGCCTGCATATTTATGCTCCCACCATAGCTGGGCCCTCAACAGGGCTGAACTCAACCTCTATTTTCCCTGGAATCCCCAGCTCACTGAGGACTTGTTCCACCTACCCCAAGCTTCTCTGCTGTGCTCAGGCCCCCAGCTTAAAACTATGTACTTTCACTTGCGAATAACCCCCATCTCACTTCATAGAGAAAACGAATGGCAACTGGACAGGAGTTTCCTCCCTGAACATCTGCCCTTTTTAACTCCAAATTTTATCCATTTATTTTTAATGTTTATTCATTTATTGGGCTGCACTTAGTCCTAGTTGTGGCATGCAGAATCTTTATTGTGGCAGTTCAGTTTAGTTCAGTCATTCAGTTGTGTCCGACTCTTTGCGACCCCATGAACTGTAGCACGCCAAGCCTCCCTGTCAATCACCAATACCCGGAGTCCACCTAAACCCATGTTCACTGAGTTGGTGATGCTATCCAACCATCTCATCCTCTGTCATCCCCTTCTTCTCCTGCCCTCAATCTTTCCCAGCATTAGGGTCGTTTCCAATGAGTCAGCTCCTCTTATCAGGTGGCCAAAGTATTGAAATTTTAGCTTCAACATTAGCCCTTCCAATGAACACCCAGGACTGATCTCCTTTAGGATGGACTGGATGGATCTCCTTGCAGTCCAAGGGAGATCAGAAGATCTCCTGCTTGCAGGAGAATATCTTCCGCTTTCAGTTCAATGGATCTCCTTGCAGTACAAGACTCAAGAGTCTTCTCCAACACCACAGTTCAAAAGCATCAATACTTCTGCACTCAGCTTTCTTTACAGTCCAACTCTCACATCCATAATGACCACTGGAAAAAACATAGCCTTAACTAGACAGACCTTTATTGGTAAAGTAACGTCTCTGCTTTTTAATATGCTGTCTAGGTTGGTCATAACTTTCCTTCCAAGGAGTAAGCGTCTTTTCATTTCATGGCTGCAATAAACATCTGCAATGATTTTGGAGCCCCCCAAAATAGCTACTGTTTCCACTGTCTCCCCATCTATTTGCCATAAAGTGATGGGACTAGATGCCATGATCTTAGCTTTCTGAATGTTGAGCTTTAAGCCAACTTTTTCACTCTCCTGTTTCACTTTCATCAAGAAGCTCTTTAGTTCTTCTTCACTTTCTGCCATAAGGGTGTTGTCATCTGCATATCTGAGGTTATTGATATTTCTCCCAGCAATCTTGATTCCAGCTTGTGCTTCTTCCAGCCCAGTGTTTCTCATGATGTACTCTGCATGTAAGTTAAATAAGCAGGGTGACAATATACAGCCTTGACATACTCCTTTCCCAATTTGGAACCAGTCTGTTATTCCATGTCCAGTTCTAACTGTTGCTTCTGGACCTGCATACAGGTTTCTCAAGAGGCAGGTCAGGTGGTCTGGTATTCCCATCTCTTTCAGAATTTTCCACCGTTTATTGTGATCCACACAGTCAAAGGCTTTGGCATAGTCAATGAAGCAGAAATAGATGTTTTTCTGGAACTCTCTTGCTTTTTTGATGATCCAGTGGATGTTGGCAATTTGATCTCTGGTTCCTCTGCCTTTTCTAAAACCAGTTTGAATATCTGGAAGTTCACGGTTCATGTACTCCTGAAGCTTGGCTTGGAGAATTTTAAGCATTACTTTACTAGCGTGTGAGATGAGTGCAATTGTGCAGTTTTTGAGCATTCTTTGACATTGCCTTTCTTTGGGATTGGAATGAAAACTGACCTTTTCCAGTCCTGTGGCCACTGCTGAGTTTTTCAAATTTGCTGGCATATTGAGTGTAGCACTTTACCAGCGTCATCTTTTAGGATTTGAAATAACTCAACTGGAATTCCATCACCTTCACTAGCTTTGTTCATAGTGATGTTTCCTAAGGCCCACTTGCCTTCACATTCCAGGATGTCTGGCTCTAGGTGGGTGATCACACCATCGTGATTATCTGGGTCATGAAGACCTTTTTTGTACAGTTCTTCTGTGTATTCTTGATACCTCTTCTTATTATCTTCTGCTTCAGATAGGTCTCTACCATTTCTGTCCTTTATTAAGCCCATCTTTGTATGAAATGTTCCCTTGGTATCTCTAATTTTCTTGAAGAGATCTCTAGTCTTTCCCATTCTATTGTTTTCCTCTGTTTCTTTGCATTGATCAAAGAAAGCTTTCTTATCTCACCTTGCTATTCTTTGGAACTCTGCATTCAAATGGGTGTATCTTTCCTTTTTTCCTTTGCTTTTCACTTCCCTTCTTTTCACAGCTATTTGTAAGGCCCCCTCAGACAGCCATTTTACTTTTTTGCATTTCTTTTTCTTGGGGATGGTCTTGATTCCTGTCTCCTACTGTACAATGTCACACACCTCCATTCATAGTTCAACAGGCACTCTGTCTATCAGATCTTCGTAGTCACTTAAATCTATTTCTCATCTCCAATGTTTAGTCATAAGAGATTTGTTTTAGGTCATACCTGAATGGTCTAGTGGTTTTCTCCACTTTCTTCAATTCTAGTCTGAATTTGGCAATAAGGAGTTCATGATCTGAGCCACAGTCAGCTCCCAGTCTTGTTTTTCCTGACTGTATAGAGCTTCTCCATCTTTGGCTGCAAAGAAAATAATCAATCTGATTTCGGTGTTGACCATCTGGTGATGTCCATGTGTAGAGTCTTCTCTCGTGTTGTTGGAAGAGGGTGTTTGCTATGACCAGTGCATTCTCTTGGCAGAACTGTATTAGTCTTTGCCCTGCTTCATTCTGGACTCCAAGGCCAAATCTGCCTGTTACTCCAGCTGTTCCTACTTTTGCATTCCAGTCTCCTATAATGAAAAGGACATCTTTTTTGGGTTTTGGTTCTAGAAGGTTTGTAGGTCTTCATAAAACTGTTCAACTTCAGCTTCCTCAGCATTACTGGTTGGGGCTTAGAGTTGTATTACTGTGATATTGAATGGTTTGCCGTGGAAACGAACAGAGATCATTCTGTCGTTTTGGGGATTGCATCCAAGTACTGCATTTTGGACTCTTTTGTTGACTCTGAGGGCTACTCCATTTCTTCTAAGGGCTTCCTGTCCACAGTAGTAGATATAATGGTCATCTGAGCTAAATTCACCCATTCCAGTCCATCTGAGTTCACTGATTCCTTGAATGTCGACATTCACTCTTGCTATCTCCTGTTTGACCACTTCCAATCTGCCTTGATTCGTGGACCTAACTTTCCAGGTTCCTATGCAATATTGCTCTTTACAGCATCGGGCCTTGCTTCTATCACCAGTCCCATCCACAACTGGCTGTTGTTTTTGCTTTGGCTCCATCCCTTCATTCTTTCTGGAGTTATTTCTCCACTGATCTCCAGTAGCATATTGGGCACCTACTGACCTGGGGAGTTCATCTTTCAGTGTCCTATCTTTTTGCCTTTTCAAACTGTTCATGGGGTTCTGGAGGCAAGAACACTAAAGTGGTTTGCCATCCCCTTCTCCAGTGGACCACATACTGTCAGACCTCTCCACCATGACCCGTCCATCTTGGGTGGCCCCACACTGCATGGCTTAGTTTCACTGAGGTAGACAAGGCCGTGGTCCATGTGATCAGATTGGCTAGCTGTCTGTGATTGTGGTTTCAGTCTGTCTGCCCTCTGACACCCTCTCTCAGTGCCTACCATCTTACTTGGTTTTCTTTTACCTTGGATGTGGGGTATCTCTTCACGGCTGTACCAGCAAAGCACAGCCATGTGGCATGGCTGTGGCATGTGGGATCCAATTCCCTGACCAGGGATTGAACCTGGCCCCCTGAACTGGATGCAGAAAGTCTGTGGCTCCAACTCCACATTTTAAATGAAGGACCTCACCATCTGGCAGACTATTTCACAGACTCATCATGTTATCTCAATTAATCCTCATGTCAGGTTTCTAAGGAAGATATCATCACACCCAGATGACTGATAGATGCACAAACTGAGGGTTAAAGGAATTAAGGAATTCAAGGATGTGTCCACAGTCCCACGATCACTAAGGAACAAAACAGAATCTGGGTCTGCTAATGCTGAGTTCACATTGTGTTGTACCACATGTTTCAGGACAGCCTCGACCTACATTCTCAACTCTCCTTCACGTGTCCTGTGGTTTAATCTAATTGACCAACTGAGTCTACACAAGCACTTTACATATAAATTGCCTTTGCTCTTTAAAAAAAAAAAATGCTTTTTCTGATTGTAAGATACATGCTCATTATAGAAAATTCTGGAAAACACAGAAAAAAGATGAAAGCGTACGATTAAAAGTCATCCATAAAGGACCTCCCTGGTGGTACCGTGGCTAAGAATCTGCTTGTTAATGCAGGGGACACAGTTTCGGTCCCTGAGCTGGGAAGATCCCCCATGCTGTGGAGCAACTACTGAGCCTGAGCTCTAGAGCCTGCAAGCGGGAGCTACTGAGGCACTGGAGCCCGTGCTCTGCAGCGAGAGAAGCAGCCCCTGTTCTCTGCAGCTACTGAAAGCCCACAGGCAACAGTGAAGACCAGCAAAACCAAAAATAGATAAATAATTTTAAAAAGTCATCCCTAATAATAAGAATAAACAATCTTCAGTCATACACAATGTGGATGAATCACACAATGTTGAGTGTTGAGAAACCAGATATTAAAGAGTACATGTTGTCTGATTCCATTCATATAAGGAACAAAAAATACTCAGAACTACAGAATGCCATTAGAAGTCAGGCACACGCGGGGGTTTGTGGGAATGAGGGTAACATCCTATTTCTTAATCTGGGCACTTGCTGCACGAGTATGATCATGTGTGAACGTTCAATGAAGCTTAATTTATGATATGTATGCATATGTATACACAACTGTACATGGACAAACATACATACATACATATAATATACTTGAAGTCAGATAAAATGTTTATATTTTGGTGTTTTCTTCCTGGTGCTTTTTTCCCCATTGTTAAATTATGATCACACTGTATATAAAACTTTATATTCTGTCATTTCAGTAACAAAAAGCATATGCACTTACCCCAATTACTATAAATGCTTCATAAATACTTTTAATGGTGGTGTGACAATCTCTCAGGTGTCTATCAGTGCCCTGCTATCAACCATTTAGATGTTTCCAATGTTTATCATTGCAGATTCTGCTGTAGTGAATACCTTTACCCTTTAAGTCATTTAGGTACTCTCTTGCTCTCCTTTATACATGTATAGTATTTATCTTACAGCATATTCTGCCACATGTAATCACTTATCATACCCTCATTGTTCGTAATAAGCTTCTCCAAACTACAGACCCATATTACCCTTCCTTGCAACCTCCACAGAACCTTCCTTCTGAACACAGTAAGTGCTTACTATTTGTTGAAGTGTTTCCAGAAGCCAAAGAAAACCTTCATTCCTACAAACCTAGATTTCAGTTATCATCTCAGTTATCCATGTAAAATGAATGATTCAGTCAGCTATATTCCAACTCTTCGTTTAGTCCACACAGCTAAACACTTAAAGAGGCAGTTTAGCACGGTTCCTCTTGAGGGGATAAATGTTAGCCAGAGTTCATCCAACAACTAACACTGTTGTTGTTAGTTGTTAGTGTGTTGATCCAAGTCCTAAGGATCTAATGAGAATCAAACAAGTTCCTCCCATCAAAGAGTTTACAGTTGGTGGAGCATTCATTATAGATCTTGCATTCAGGAAACCATAGTCTGGTAGGAAAGGTAACATGAAACAAACCCCAAGTTCTCCGGAGCTGTCAAATCACAACTGTACAGATGGGAACAAATACCGGCCCCAGAGCCAAGCTCTGAAGACTCGGCCTTGGTGGGTGCCTTCATGTCTGTTGTCTGTGAACAAAGATGTTTGCCGTCTGTAAAATACACTTAAAATAATTTTACAAATACTATTAATCCCGTCATATCTGATAATGTAAAAAGTACATCACGTTTAAAGTGCTAATAAAAAATAGATGCAATTAGGACAAACACAAAAGGAGAGCTAATAAAAATAGCTGAGTAGGGTAAAAAATATTTTTTCCCCTTCTGCATATGGAATGAAGATTGGGAAGAAGCCTGAAGACCAAAGGATGAATGGGGCAAGGGTGAAAAATAGTTAACTTACAACTATAACCTAGCAGTCATAATCAACCAAAGAACTTCAGAAGCTTCTCCATCCAGAACACAACAGGATGATCAGAACCAAAGGTAGAAACTTGGCCCAATGTAAGTTCAGGAGGCCAGAAAACTGCTCTAGAACAAAAAGGCTGAGCACACAGGGCTGAGCCCATTGAGGCTCCTGCAAATCAGGAGGTGATGAGTGACCCTGGACACCAAGGGCTACTAAAGGGCTCCCCAGGGCTCCAAAGAGACCATGGAGGAGCCACCTGCCTCAAGAGATTTTTAATATGGACAAAGCCACTCCACTTTAGAAAGAGATGCCACACAGAACATCCAGCAGCAAGGGCAGAGTGGGCTATAAAGCTTCAAAGAGCCAACTTACACTCCTTGACCCAGATCAGGAGACTGCAAGCTTAGAGTCTTTTCAGTCACTTTGAATCTGTGAACAAATGAGCTTAAGAAGAGCCCCTCAGAAGCTCAGCTGTTTGAAGTAGAGAGCCTCTGAAATTACAATGCAAAGGAAGGAGAGAAATATACACGCATGTGGTAGAGAAGGAAGGCAAGATGGACTCTTGAGGGAGTGAGCACCTCCTTCAGGAACAGAGGTTAGACAGGTTGAAGGGTATTTTCATAGGGAAGGGAAAGGTTGAACCATTTTTTTCATGTGATCAAATAGCACGTTTAGATGTTTTAGCATCAGTGCATGAAACAGTGGGTTAATTCAGTTCTGCTAGAGCCTGGCTTGTCCAGATGACGGGAAAGCTGGAGGGCAGCCAAGCCAGGAGGCAGGGCAGCCACAGGGTGGAAGGCCGGTGGCGGATTTCACAGGTCCTGTGGGCTGCAAAAAAGTCCAAACTCAAGCCTGCAGGCAATGACGGAGTGGAGTTTTTAGCAAGTCAGTGAGATTCATGTATCCAAAAGCTCTGGTGATATGCAGAAAATGGGTCTCAGGCAGGGAGACCAGTGACGTGGTAGCAGTCCAAATGAGAGATGCTAAATTAGGGTAGTGAATGATGGAGAAATGGAAATGATTTCCTGAGCTATCCAGAAGGGCGCATCAGGACTAGATGAATTAGTCAAGGTGAGGCGGTACAGGAAAGGCAAGATTAGGAACAAAGTGGATGATGGTGCCATAAACCCAGGTCAAGCATCAAGGAAGAAGTCAAGCGGCTTGCTGATCCCAAGGGACTGCTGTGTGTTTTGTGGAGAGGGGTCTGCTAGTCACAGTACAGAAACAAAGAGCATATTCCAGGTGGCTCAGAGGCTCCCTGTTGTCCACATAAAACTGGAGTTTAAGAAATCATGGGTGTTGGGGGCAGGGAGGGAAGGTAAGAAGGAGGTCTCAAGCAGTCTTTTTCAACCAGGAGGCTAGTAACGAAATACAAGGGACATGTCTTCACCACCTGGCCCAGGTTCTGCCCACTACACATCGGTAATACCTGTAAGCTGGACTCGGTGACAACCAAAAGATGCCCCATGTATCTCCAAATGGTACCCGTGTTTGGGAGCTTCTGGTCAAAAAGGAGAGGAAAAGCAAAGAACATTTAGTCTGAAAGATCAGAGATGAAAGGAAAAGCAGATCTCATCCTCCCCTCCAGCCAACAGGTCATCCCTATTTCCAAACACACCACTGTGTGACCCTTCTCTCCATTTACACCACCAGCACCTTATCTACTCCATCCCTTGCATGAACTACTGCAGTCATGTCCTCACTGCTCTTCCTGATTCCATTCTTTCTTCCTCCTTTTTATTAAGTCACCATGCTGTATATGACTTCCCTTGGGACTTATAACTGTAAGTTTGCACCGTGTGACCCCCTTCACCCATTTCATGCCCCCCCATCCCCACCTCTTATTTGTGCAATTGTAAAAGACCGCACATATAACTGAGGTTGAGATCATATAGTATTTGTCTCACTCTAATGTATTTCACTTAGCATAATGCCCTTAAGGTCCATACATGTTGTGGCAAATGACGGAATCTCCTTTTTCCTGGCAGAATAATATTTCACTGTATATAGACACCACACTTCCTTTATCCATTTATCCACTGATGAGCACTTAGGCTGTTTCCACATTTTGGCTTCCCGCTTCTATTCTTTTTTAAAGAATATTTATCTACTCATTTATTTGGCTGTGTGGGATCTTTTGTTGCAGTGTACAGACTCTTTAGTTGTGTCCTGCTTCTGTTCTTAATTTCCCTTGACAAGCCCTTTTCACAAGACAGCAAAGTGAACCTTTTCAATATTACTGTTCTATTTAACAAGTACTTTGGTAATGTTTGGGGCTTCCCTGGTGACTCAGATGGTAAAGAATCGACCTGCAATGCAAGAGACCTGGGGGTTCAATCCTTGGGTTGGGAAGACGCCTGGGAGAAGGGAATGGCAACCCACTCCAGTATTCTTGTCTGGAGAAATCCATGGACAGAAGATACAATCCACAGGGTCACAAAGAGTCGGACACGACTGAGCAACTAACACTTTACAATGTTTACGATCTGCCATGCTCTGTTCTTTACAAGCATTAACTCACTGAATACTCAGAACACTGGGAGAAAGGTATCATTCCTAATCCAACTCTACCAATGAGGTGGAGAAGTTACCGGACTACTCCAAGGTCACAGAGCCAGTACGTGCCAGGCTGGGATTTCAACCCAGACAGCCACGCCCAGAGTTCATGCTCTTGCCAACTACTCCATGTTACTCTCCAATTCATTCATTCCTCTGTTTAAGACCTTCAGCTGTCTTCTCACTCAAGAGTAAAAACCAAAATTCATGTTCCAGCCGGTAAAGCCCTAGTACAGGGGTCCTCATTACCTCTTTTCCTTCTCTCCTACAACTGGTCTGGCTACTCTCATGGGCACACCCCATATGTGCCTGCTCCAGGGTCTCTGCCCTCACTGTTCCCTCAACCTGGACAGTGTCTTCCTCAAGACAGCTGTCTCTACTCAAATGTGCTCTCCTCAGTGAGGACTTCCTGCCCAATACCAGATTACATCTCCACTCCCACCCTAGTATTCTCAATTCCTCCACCCTCCTATATTTTTTCCTCCAAAACATTAATCATTATAAAATGAGTGTACAATTACTCATTCATTTATTATCTAACTCCCCCTAGTAGAGTACACTTTTCATAAGAACAGGAGTCCGTATGTTTTGTGTTCTGTTACAGCCCCACACATGGAAGGGCATGCAGTTTATTTTTGAATGAGTGAATAAATGAATGAACAAAGAAAGAGCAATGACAAGGAAGTCAAGGAGAAGTTCTGAAGCAAAGAGAGATAGTTCAATAATGTAAACATGCTACAGAGAGCTTTGGTCATATTGCGGTTTTAATATTAAAAAGCTCCCACTGATTCTGGCAACTAGGATATTGGCGCCCATGGCAAAAAATGATTCTAAGAAATGGCACCTTTGGAGAGTGAGTTGGCAGGTAATGTAGCAAAAGTAGTAAGCACAGACAATTCCTATAAGAAGTAGGCTGTGAAAGGAGACAGAAGGAGCAAGAAAGTCAAGAGAGACTTGGGCATGTTCTTTCCAGGCTGAGGGTAAGGAGCCGAGGAAAAGTGAAATAGAAATTTAATGAGGGACTTCCCTGGCAGTCCAGTGGCTAAGACTCTGCATTCCCAATACAGGAGCCGGGGTTCAATCCCAGGTTAGGGAACAAGATCCCACATGCCACAACTAAGACTTGGCACAGCCAAATAAATAAATATTTTTTAAAAAAATAAAGAAAAGAAAATGAAATTCAATGAGAGGAAGGGTTACCAATGGAGAAAGGCCATGGGGATGGCTGCCTCCAGACTGTGGGGGTGGGGAGGGCCGCCCATGCCAACTAGCAAACCTCTCTACTCCCACCGGGGATGACTGACACCGACTGTGCTCTCTCTTACTCAGACAGGCTGCAGAGGACTTAGTACTAGTCCTCTTCAAAGAGCCCTGAGGCCTGGCCAGACCTCCAGTTCAGATGGAGCTCGGTAGAGCTGGGTGAGGGGAAAGGCGCCAACTCCTCACTGAGACACTTCACATACTTTCATTTCCACATACACAGACATCTCTTTTATTCCAAACCAGCCCTGCCTGACAAATCAGTAGCCCCATTTAAAGACTGGGAGACATGAGGCTGGGCTAGTGTCATAACTTTTCTAAGGCTACTCAGGTGCAGCCTGGCTTTTAACTGAAGTGGTACTCTTTCCAATATGTATTGTATGTCATTACTCAGTAGAATGTAACACGAGTTGCCCCATGGCATCTAACTTAGTTCCCCGACCATGGATCCAACCCTTATGTATTGGAAGGTGCATTCTTAACCACTGGCCCATCAGGGAAGTCCCCCTAACTTTTTCAATGTATAAACTTATATCTAGAAGAATAACGTAATCTTAAGTTGTTTTTTATTTTCCAATATGAAAATTACTATTATTAAAAGATGGACATGATTTAGCACTCAGAAGCCAATGCTAGTAAACAAGAGTGACAAAATATATTGCCCACAGGACTAAAACCTCGTGGAAAACTATCACAACTCTCCTCTTGTTAAAACCTGTATTGTTATCTGATTTCTTATCAAAACAAAGAATAAAACATATACTTCTGAGTGAGAAAATGCCTTTCTTCATGCATAAAACTTGGACAGCACTGGAGTTAAATGTAGTTAGATCTGTGATATATCTGAATGTCACCAAAAAAACTAAAATTGCCAAAAATAAGTCTTCTAAATCCTATAGCAAGGCTGTGAAATAAATAGGTAATAAATGCTATTGGTGCTAAAATGCTTTTGGCAACTTCAAGGTCATGCAGAGTAGCCAGTAAACATGTACACACAAGGACTTCAGCAGTAACTTTCTTCTCCAGCACAGGGTGGCTGGAGGTCAGGTGGTGCGAATGGTAAAGAATTCTCTGCTAATGCAGGATTTGCAGGTTCGATCCCTGGGTCAGGAAAATCCCCTAAGGAAGGGAATGGCAACCCACTTCAGTATTCTTGCCTGAAAAATCTCATGGACAGAGAAGCCTGGCAGGCAACCAATCCATGGGGATGCAAAGAGTCAGACACGACTGTGTGCACACTCAACACACACACACACGGTGCGAGTATCCTGGGGCACAGAGCCTTCCCACAAAGGCAAGTCACACCGTGCACCCTTCTTCAGTCCCACTCCCAGTATTTTTATCCAAGGAAAAGCAGGTCTAGATAAGGACCAAGGTGAGGAAGAGCGTCTGGCTAGAGAAGGCATTTCTACTTGTCATGCCTTCCTGACTAGAAAATAAAAGATAGGAAAATGAGGGAACGACAGGAACAATCTCCTTAAGTGAAACCCATGTATAAAAAGTTGAAGATTTCTTTTCATGATGTTGACCAGGCAAACTACCCACTCTGCTTCCATAAGAGCCCCTAGCCCAGAGCTTGGCACAGAACAGGAGGCTCAAAATGTTTGAATCTCCCTTGTTCTACTCTCCCAACCTGAGTGCATCCAGCTTTTAGGTGGCAAAAACTCAGGGTCCAAACCACAAGGACACAAAACATTTGGGGGAAAAGGAGAGGTTGAGTGCAAAGAAATAAATCCTACAATCAACTCCTAAGTCCCCTGTACACTTAGTGACCTACCAGATACAAAATTGGGAAAGACCTGGAATTACTACACGCTGAGGGTGTGAGGGGTAAGTTCTAAAAGGAGATCAAAGTCCTAAAAAAACTAAAGTCAAAAGAACATGTGGGTGATTATGCAAGAAGTAGAGGCCAGAAACATTAATAATGACATAAATACTTCACAGGCATAGTGCATCCAGTGAATATTTTGTAAAGACCAGCCACATGACAAAAACACTCAAAGCTTTAAGCCTCCCTTAGCCTTAGAAAGTCACGAGACTTTTTTGGCTAGAATAAGGAATGCTTTAGAGAGAGGGGAAAAAGAACTTCCACACCTTTAGGTGCTCCCATTTTAAAGCAACTACCTCTCTACCTTAACTAAACGGCCAAGCTATACCTAGTTATTTATACAAGTTACACCAACAGCTGGACAGTATTGGCCATCTTCAGGTCTATAACTCTCCTTTTTCTACCAATTTGTCCTTCCTTCCTTTGAATTCGATCACTCTACAATCCACAGCTGCTGACTAACATGTTATCACATGACATGCAAAGTAATATGGCAAAGTAAGGCTTTTTTCATCAGCACAGGATTACTGAAAGAAAAAAATAAACCTAATCCCTTTAATGATGTACTTAGAAAAAAGGATTATCTACAGAAAATCACAAGAGTAACACTAATTAAGAGGTGTCTCAGTTTATTTATGAATTTTCCAGAGCCTCAATGTATTCATTTCACCTGATATGTGCAAAGGTTATTTCATGGTATATATAAAACCAGCAAAGAAGGAATGTAGGAGATAACCAAGCCTGGGTTTTGTGTTAGGAGAAGTAGGTTTAACAGTAATAAAGAAGGCAATCAATATATAAATCACAACCTGTATTACTATCTTATTCATTACAATAATATTTATTAAGAGAAGGCAATGGCACCCCACTCCAGTACTCTTGCCTGGAGAATCCCATGGACGGAGGAGCCTGGTAGGCTGCAGTCCATGGGGTCGCTAAGAGTTGGACACGACTGAGCGACTTCATTTTCACTTTTCATTTTCATGCATTGGAGAAGGAAATGGCAGCCCACTCCAGTGTTCTTGCCTGGAGGATCCCAGGGACGGGGGCGCCTGGTGGGCTGCTGTCTATGGGGTCACACAGAGTCGGACACAACTGAAGCGATTTAGCAGCAGAAGCAGCAGCAGCATACACACAAGAAGCACTGGTATCTATAGACTAGCGAAAAACCAGGCACTATTTCTGCTCTCAAAGGCATGAGACAAACATGAGACAAATAATAATTAAAAATTGTGGTAAGCATTAAGAAGGAAAAGATAACTCTATGAGGGAGACAATAAAGGGGTTCTAAGTTGCATGACCTTAAGAGTGGCTTTCTCAGAGAAGACCTTTACAAAGGATATCAGAACCAGCACAGAGGATGAGGAATTCCCTAAGGTGGTGATCCTGAAACAGACCACCAGCAGTAGCCCTAGCTGAGTCGGCTGTAGAGTTGGATCCTGTGGCTGACCAGAGATGACCTTGTCGATTTTATATTTTACCCCAAGAACAAGAGCTCTGAAGACTTTAAACAGCAAGTGACTTCTTTTTTCCCTTTCTGGCGGCTGGTGGGAAGAAGGGCTGGAAGCGGGGCATAGCGTGAGCGGCAGGTCTCTGCAGTGAGGAATGAGAATGGTGGCTTGAACTAAGATGGGAGCCCAATGGAGACTGAAAATCAGGTTTCAAAGAGATTATGCCAGAAAAAGTAGACAGGACTTTGTGACAAACGGGCTAGGTGGGGGTGACAGAAAAGAGGACCTAGTGGAAGATGACTCCAGCCTGAGCCACTCATTAGGTAGATGAGATGAAAAACAGAGGAGGAACAGTCTGAAAAGTGGAGTAATCGTGAGCTTGGTTTTTGAGAAGTTGCAGATGCTGCCATTTATTGGCTAAGATGTGTCGGGCATCACTTTTACTAATAGTATCCCCATTTTACAGAAAGCAAACTGTAGCTCACAGATGTAGAAGAAGCTCGGCCAAGCTCACTCAGCTGGGAGTAACAAAGTCACCCTTACCACCTGAGTCTGGCTGGCTGGCTGTGGGATAAGCATTCTTTCCACTACAGGGAGCTCTTGGAAACTACCTCTGCACTCTGAATTTTGAAATCTATGTAGGGTTGGAGCAAGCTAGTATTCAAGGAGAGTAAACAGGTGATACATTAGTTTTAAAATCCATATCCTCAGAGTTATGCTGTACAGTGCTTTCCTGTCTCATTCTCATCCCTGCTCCATTTCTACCTGCAAAGATTTTTGTAATGTTTTAAAAACTAGCAAGATATCTGGGACCTTAATGCCGTACAATAAACAAGCAAAGTCATTATTCCAGGAATCAACCATAATGAAAAGAGCAGCAATATTCAATAACCAACAATATTTTTATTCTCAAGTCATTATCTATATCAACATAAGATAGAACAATTAATAAGAAAGAAAATCTCAAACCCTTATCACAGCTCAAAATGGCCAAGACATTGAAGTAAAAAATTAACACAAGCCACCCAGTTACAGAGGCTACAAAGGCCAAGCATTGAGATTCACATTAAAAAATTTAAACCTTAATAAAGATAAAATTTTAGGCAAAAAGAAATGATACCACAACCTTATAGTCTAAAATCTGCAATTTCCAAATATCTCAACCAAATGCCAAATTCAGGAAACATGCAGCCTAAAAGCAATCTAAACATTTTCCCTTCTTTTTAACTGCTTTTCCCTGCAGCATGCTAACACTTCAGCAAACTGAAATGCCTTTCCTCTCTGCACAGTCTCATGATTTCCTCCCTCTTGGATGTCCCCCTTAGCTACTGAAGCCCCCAAATTAGGCATCAGCAACGAACCTGGAAAGAATTCAGAGCATTACTGCCAACTGTGTCTCTTATTGAGAGCACCAGTTTGAGACTCTTAAAAGGAGATAAAATGAGGAAGGGGAGATTTTTGTAAGGTTTTTACCATCTATATTACAAATTTTATTTTTGTTGGATCTGATCCTTCAAAAGAAGGATCATCAAATCACATTTGGTCTTCTTTAAGTGGGGGATGGTCACATGTAATGTTTATGATTTGGGGACAGTTCCCCAGGGGGATACACAGGATTAAAAGTCCAATTAATATGCTGGAGAGAACATAACATCTCACATAAACCACCCTCCAAAACTACAGAGCTCTGCTCTGTCCTGCTTCCTGATTCCCGGGTCCATTCAGTACTTCCCCGCAGAGGGCTAGCTAGCATTCACTGCTGCCTCGCCCAGGCAAAGGATGGGATGCTGAAAATCCATCAAGAAAGCTTCCCATTTTTCTGTTCCTTCACAACATGACTGCCAACTCCTGGCAGCCCAGACACGAAAGACTTGAGAAAAAAGAAAATAAAAAGCAAAAATAAAAGACTACCTGGGGCCTTCTACCAGAATGGGTAGTTAATCCAATCGACGTAAAATTAGAGATCTATACATATTTAAATTTAAAGGGTCTTCCTGGGGACAAAACAGATCTAACGAAAAACTGCTGAGCCACATTATACTGAAAAATCCATAAATGTTCGTCCTCGCTGTCACCAGGCTGGGGGATTAAAAAAAAAAAAAAAACCAAAAAACTAAAATGCAATGCTTCCATGTATTGACTGCGCTAACCTGACGGGTTTAAGTCAGCTATGAAACGTGCCCTGCATCTACTTCCCGTCTGAATGCCTAAAGATCAGTGGACAATTACATCCGACGCTTGCACTGCTCAAGATGCCGTTTGATGCTAAGAAAGTAGTGGTCTAGCAACCCCAGGCGGCTCTAGGATGCTAAAATAACAACGCAATACTCGATTAGGAGTCCAGGTACTGAGCTTGTAAGACACTGTGCCACCCGTGGACCTCACATTCAAAGCTCACGTCCCTTCAGGTTCAATCTTACTACGCTTTCCGCGACGAATCCTCTCAAAGTTTCTAGCTTGAAAAACGGAATTACTTTGAAAGTCCCCTCATCTGGACTCCCCTCCCCAGACGGGTTGGCGGCAAGCGGGAATAGGCACAGAGGATGGGTTAATCGTTCAAACAACATTTAAAAACCTGTAAACCAATCATCGTTTCAGAGGAAAGAAATAAGCGTTCACCAAGCCGACGCTGGGCAGGCGAGCATCCGATTTCCATTCAGAGAGGAAAATATTAAAGAAGCCAGACATACGTTTCCCTTTCCAACAAAAGTGGCCTCTAAACTCCCCGGCCAAGGACGCTGGGAGGAAACAGAGAGGCTGGGAACAAGCTCGTTGTCTTGGTCAAGGCGCGGGGCTGCGGCGGGGAGAACGCGCACAGGGGGAGACAGCAGGCAAAAGGCGAACCGGAGGAAGCCGGAGCCCGCGGCGGCGGCGGGGCTGGAGCTGATCGGGCGAGGAACCCCGCGGTGCAGAGAGAGGGGCGGGGAAGGGAGAGCCCGGAGGCTCCGGGAGGAGGCGGGAGGGTCCCCGAACGCTGCCCGGACGTCGCGGCCGCCCAGTAAAGTTCATACTTACTCAGTTC
>ML663562.1:14941603-14984142 GCA_007570785.1 Antilocapra americana | reverse complement strand
GGGCCGGGCCGGGCGGCCGGCGGCTCCGCCCCTGCGCCGGGCCGCGGGCTGAGCGCGCGAGAGCGGCGGCGCGGGGGCGCCCCCCTCGGCCCGGCGCTCGGGTTACAGCCGCCGCGGCCCTGCGCCCCCGCCCGCGCCTCGCCGGTTCGCCGGCGCCCGGAGCGACGGGGTAACGGAACCGGGACGCCAGCGCTGCATTGTGGGAGCTCTTAAAGCGGCGGGGAGCGCGGCCGGCCGCCCGGGCCCCCGCGCGCCGCCCGGCCCGCGACGCACCCCCGCCCACCGGGGCCCGCGGGACGCGAGAGCGGGACACGGTGCCTCGCCGACTCTCACGGAGCCAAACCTTCCATCGCCCGGGGGCGAGACTTGTAAAACTGCCCTCCTCGGTCACCCCGGAAAGTAGGAGGCTTTTTCTGCAGACTCTGTTAACAAAAAAAAGGGTGGGGCCCGTCCATCCCCCCCAGGACTGACGGTCTGAATTGCTTTTCATCTGGAGTGGCGGTGATTCAGCGACCCCCTTCTCAGCAGCAGGCAAGGACAGAGACAGGAGACGAAAAACACAGCGAATGAATCAGACGTGAGTAACCAAGTTTAGAAAGAGCTGGGCTCAGACTCAGAAAACCGCTCCCCCAGCCCAGCCCAGCCCCTGCACACATCTACCTTTGAATAGAGCACATCGTCGAGGAAGGAGAGCGGTGCTTTTAGTTGGAAACGCACTTGTGTGTTTTCACTGTTCCACCTCTTTTCTATGGCATGCGGTTCCTCTAGTCACCGGACAAAATTCGGTGTTTGGTTCAGACGTGTAGTCGCACAAGCCCACAACTCAGGAAGCGCTTTCAGTTTGGAGGGAGATGGTATGAGGATAGATGATGAACGAGACGCAAGGCAGCGTTCCGAAGATAAAGTGTCTTTTTTTTTTTTTTTAATAACTGAAACCGGGATAATTACATTTGAAGGACAGCTTGTGGCCGCTCACCTTGCTCAGGGCGTGACTTATTTGGAGTTTCGGTTGGTAGACTTTTTGTTTCTTCCTCCTGTTTTTTTGACCTTTAGCTCTTGCACAGCTCATTAGTTCCTCTGCCTTGGAGGTGAACTGAGAAGAGAGATGGTAAGACTCAAATTTGGCTAATCAACAGTTGAAGGATTTGGGGACAAGAAGAGTTCTCTATGATTCAAGTGTAAAACCCAGGGAACGTTTTAAAAGATGGAGGGCATTGGATCCTCTTCTCAGAGTATTCCAGCCTTAATGTTAACATTTCTTAAGCTTTCATTCGTTTGTCAACCTTTCACGCCGCTGAATAACATCAGTCACCTCCTGATTGTCAAATGTGATGGAAAAATTCAGCCACCATGTGGCATTTGCCAGTGTTGACCCCTCCTTCTTTTGTAGAACCTGCCTCCCTTGTTTTGCTCCAATAGTCATCCTTCTTTTATGGAAGCCCTGAAACAGGGATGAGAGATAACAATATGGGGTTATTGTTGAACCTGGGCTCCAGATCTTACCAAGTAGAAGAACCTTAATCTTATTTCTGCTGGTCACCAGGAGGGCGCTGACCTCGATTTTATCATTCTTCCAGAGGTGAACAAGTTGACTGACTCATGACAACTACCTTTCATACAACCAGCATGTAAATCAAGATGAAATTTATTATGATTGAGTAACTGTGTCCACAATTTAAGAGAAGCACTTACTAGGATTCAGGAGCCTGGTGAGGTGTCCTCATGCCCATATGTGCCCTCTTGCTGGCTACAGATGCCAGCGAACTTACCACTGTCCAGCCTGGATAAACCCAGACAAGTCTCTTCCCTACCTTAGCCCCATGTGGTTAATTCATTCTTTGTTCAGCCTATAGTATAATTTGTTTTGAGCTTTCTTAGCTGTAAATCACATCCCTGTTAAGCCTTTCTGAGATCACACCAAATGCCCTTGGCAGGATTTGTAAACAACCCTTACTTCTGGTCTCTAATTATATTCCCTGAAAGCAACCTAACTGGAGTAAGTGAGTATTCATGCACTTAAAGCCCTGTGACACAGTCAGATTTTATTTCCAAGAGAAGAATATGAGAGGGTAGATTCAGAAAAGAGGAGAATCCCAAGGGAGAGAGACATATGTCTCCTCTTTCCTGAGTCAGTGAGAATAAACTAGTTGACAGCACCTAGAGATATGTTGTATGTATTATTAGTTTCCTGCTGCTAACTGTAAACAAGTTACTGCAAACTTAGAGGCTATAAGAATGTATTACCTCTCCAGAGATCAGAAATCCCAAAATCAAAACGTGAGCTGTTGGATGTCCTGGAGGCTCTAGGGGAGAATCCGCTTACTTGCCTCTTCTAGTTTATCCATCTCTGGGCTTATGGTCTCTTTCTCCATCTTCAAGGCCACAGAATAGAATCTTCAAACCTCTCTCTTGTGATTTCTGCTTCATGATTAGGAAGACATATGTTTCTGTGGGCTAGGCAAAGTAGAAATTGACATAGATACATTTCTAGCCATATATGTCATGAACTGAATTGAGTTATTTGAAGAAAAAGATACTGTCTTCATTACTAGTGAAATTGTCATCTGAATAACTTTTTTGATTGTGTGATTGCTAAAATGGTGCCTTATTAGTCCAATGAAACCTCTTTCCTTCTAGTGACCCATGTAACTGAAACCCAAGGTGTTAACACAGTAAGTTCACATGTGCAGTTCATGGAAATAAATTCCTTTCTCTGGAAATCCCTGGCAACTCTTTTTATTGTATCTATGGAATCATATGGCTAAGCTAGAGAAATATGTATCTAGACCAGCATTTCCCAAGCTGGTCCACCAGGGCATACCACCTTGTAAGATGGGATGCTGGGAAGACAGTTGTACTGTGCTCAGATAAAACCTGTGAAACACAGTCGTGTCTATAGCTTAGGCCAGAAGAAGCTTGTCAGTGGGTCAGATCCATTAAGAGCCACATATTGGGAAGATGTCCCAAGGGAGAAACAAAGAAGGTATGTGTGCTGAAAGAAGTAAATTGTGGACTTAGGAATATAACTTAGACATTCCATTATTCCATTGTTAGCTAACTCCACTGTTTTTCCTTCGTTTCCCATCCTTTGTTCCAAACTCTGTTTTCCCCAGAGAACTTTACAGCTCCCTAATCTCAACCAGTGGCTCAGGACTACTCCTAGGTTCTCTTACCAGGTGACCCCGAAATCGCTTGTTTACCAGTGGAATCTCCCTCTATTCCCCAGCCTCGCTCCCCCACCCCTTTCTTAAAGCCAGGGGCTATCTTGTATTTGTCCATGTATACCCCGTGCATGATCAGGCCTGGCTCAGACTGGGAGCTCAATTAATATGAGTTGAAATAACAGTGAAATGAATGAATGACAGTATAAGTATAGTAACCTCATGTAAACTCATGTCACCTGCTCATGTTATATTTGCCTTGGATCAGCTTTCTAATGCATAACAAGCAGAGAGTTCCATTTCCTTAGTTAATACACATAACAAAAGCATAATAAATATGGTATTGTGCTAGGTTCTGAGCTTACACAAATTGACATGACATAATCTCAGCCTTCTGTGAGCTCACAGTCCATCTGAGAAAAGCGGTGCTAAAAGAGGAAAAGAGGCAAATAATGCTAGTTGCCTATCCCATTCTCTTTCTCCACTTCTTTCTTAGAAATAGAAACCAGATTTTCTGCTCTCACAGCCTTCCTTGCAGATAGGGGTTACTAAGTTTTGGCCCTGTGGACGGAAGTTGTTGTATGGGCCTTCCAGGAAAACTCATTTGTGTGTCCTCATTTATGAGCAGGGCTGACTCAAGCACTATTCTTGCCTAAAACACAGATGTAATAGCTGGAGTTACAACTCCAGTCTTGTGACATCAAGGCTACCTAGAAGCCTGAGGTCATCTACCAAAATTTGTACAAATGGTATCATTTAGAGTTTTTCAGACACTTACCAAGCCTGCATTTAGTCACTGTTACTGACAAGTTTAGAAGGAAAAAAAAATCTCTCCTCTTCAGTATGTGTATAGAAAGCAGTTAAATGTGGTTTTCTTTACCATTCCTAATGAAAATCTTGTGCACATACTGAAACACAGCAAAGATCTATAATTATTGTGATTTATTTGACCAACATAAAGGGCCTTTTTAGAAATAACTAACAATTCTCAGATCTATAAGGATTTTTAACTTAATGATAGTTTCTTGTTTAATAATAAAACGTTTAGATACCAAATCATAAACAGCTCCTTAAAAGACCCTCTAATGATGTGATGGGGCAGGAGGATGACAATCAATGTATTTTATTAAACAGTGAAAAGCAGTATGAAAAGAAAAAGCATAAACTATAAAAGGAAATTAGGGTATATCAAAAGGAATAAATGCAAATATATTTAGAAACAGGATTTAAAATGTGATTGGCTTCATATTTAGGTAGAAATTTTTGAGAGGATAATCCCATGAAAGTTTTCTTGTTTTTTTAATTATAGGCTAGCAGAGTAGATTTAGTCAGCTGAGAATAAATAGCTCAACAAGAGCCTACACTGGGATTAGAATATTGGGGAAAAACAGTGAATGCGGTGCCTGATGTTATGAAGTTGTACCTTTGTAAATATGTGCAGTAAAATCTGAACTATCTGGCATTCTTTCAGCCTGAATGCCACTCACCAACTCCCTCCATGTCTCCAGTGCTATAATTGGGGTTTATAATGATGATCCCATATGACTCTGAATTATAGCAGAAAGATTAAATTATCTTCTGCTTTGCCTTCATGTATTCAATTATATATTTTTATTAATTGCAAACTGGAAATCTGATCTGTTTATAACCCTGCTGGTTTAACCAGAGCCTCCTTATCAAGGACCCAGTTATGGACAGTAATAGAGTTTATAGTTCCTGGAAAGGAAACAACCCAACAACGAATTTAAAATGTGAGATTTATATGATCATAGTAAGAATAATTATTATAAAATAATTTAGAATCATTCAGCAACATTTGAAAGAACTGTAACATGTATTGATTAATAATAAATGCTGCACATCCAATTCTTTTAACAAGTATAATAATTCATATTCTATAAGAAGAGAAAAATTAGAGTATGAAGAAAATAACTCTTCATTTCAAATTTGGTAGAAGGTGGACTGTTAATGTTAGCAGAAGGGCAGATATTAGGTGTAAGCCCAGGAATAGGGAGCAGCAGAGGATGAGATAGTTGGATGGCATCACCGACTCACTGGCCATGAATGTGAGCAAACTCTAGGAGATAATGGAGGACAGAGGAGCCTGGCATGCTGCAGTCCATGGGTTGGCAAAGAGTCAGACACGACTTAGTAACTGACCAGCAACAACTGGAATAGTATACACTGAGTTGGATTATATGTTCCAATTTGGTTAGGGTCCTGTCAAGCTGTTCCTCTTCTCACCCTTGGTTTCCCCAGAGATATATTGCTATGGTGACAATAAAGAACCTCTAGTAAACACGGGATGAGCATGTATCTTAGATCAGGTTCTCTGGAAGTGGAGCCTAAGGCAGGGATTCTATCCTTCAGAAAAAGGGGGAGGAGGGATGTAGCACAGGGCCAAGGGGGAAAAAGCAGAGTAAGGGGCCTCAGCTGGAGCCCAGCTCCGCATGATCCTATGGGGAAGTCTAGAGCCGGAACTGGGTTGCCGAGTTGGTCCCTTGGGGCAAAGAGACTGGCTTTGTACACCCCTATTATCAGTCACTCATTGACTGTGGGTTGGTGGTAACGCCTAAGGCATGACACCTCCTATTCCCCGAGGACAAAAAGGATTCTCTCAGTGGGAGGCACCTGCATTTAGTAACTGACACAGCCTGAGAAGGGCATCTGGGAAGGGTACCAGCAGTACCCACTAACAAATCAGAGCCCCATACCAACCCTTACTGATCCTGTAACAACTGAAGCATACTACTAAAAAGTTCCTCAGAGGCCAAGTACCACGTGTGACCATGTTTCTGGAGTTGTGAGCAGCCAGCCCCTCTTCCACCACAGGCTTGGAAAACTCCCTGCCTCCTCGCCTGCACGTTGTGCTAAGCAGGGGTGAATGGTGGTGGCTGCAGGGACTGAGGTTAAGTGCCCAGCAAGGAAGGAGCAAAGGGTGTTAGGAAAATGTAGGATAGCTCCAGACAGGCTGGGATGGGGCAAGGGCACCTTGAGTTAAGGCTTCTGTCTGAGGCCCACTTGCCAAGCTCCCCCTTTCTTCCACTGCCCCTAGAAATGTCACTTGCCTATTTATCTTCCTTCCATCAATCCCTGAGCTGCACACCAGGGTTTCTATCTTCCCTGGCCACTGGAGCTGTATTTGCCTTTCTTAAACAGCTTTTCTACTGCTCTTTTTTTTTTTTTATAGTTTATTTGCAGTCTTGTGTTAGTTTTGGGTATACAGCCAAGTGATTCAGTTATATGTTCCTTTTCAGATTCTTATTCCTTTTCTCCACCACTCTTGATATAATAAACATTCAACTTCAGCTTCTCTGGCATCCTATAATACTTTGACAGCTAAATATGATGGTGGACATGGGGAGGTTTTTAATTTGTCAGTCACTAAGTCCTGTCCCCCTCTTTGTGACCCCATGGACTGCAGCATGGCAGGCTCCTCTGTCCTTCCCTGTCCCCCAGAGTTTGCTCAAATTTATGTCCATGGAGTCGGTGATGCCATCCAACCATCTCATCCTCTGTCCTCTCCTTCTCCTCCTGCCCTCAGTCTTTCCCAGCATCAGGGTCTTTTCCAATGAGTCAGCTCTTCACATCAGGTGACCAGAGTATTGGAGCTTCAGCTTCAGCATCAGTCTTTTCAGTGAGTATTCAGGATTGATTTCCTTTAGGACTGACTGTTTTGATTTCCACACAGTCCAAGTGACTCTGAAGAGTCTTCTCAGCACCACAGTTTGAAAGCATCCATTCTTCAGCATTAAGCCTTCTTTATGGTCCAGCTCTCAGACCTGTACATGACTACTGAAAAAAGCTATAGCTTTGACTAGATGGACTTTCGTTGGCAAAGAGACATCTCTACTTTTTAATACACTGTCTAGATTTGTCATAACTTTTCTTCCAAGGAGGAAGTGTTTTAATTTCAGGGCTGCAGTCACCGTCAACAGTGATTTTGGAGCCCAAGAAAATAGTCTCTCACTGTTTCCATTTTTTCCCCCATCTATTTGCCATGAAATGATGGTACTGGATGCCATGATCTTCGTTTTTTGAATGTTGAGTTTGAAGCCAGCTTTTTCACTCTCATTTCACCCTTATAAAAAAACTCTTTAGTTCCTCTTCTGCCACTGGGGTGGTATCATCTGAATATCTGAGGTTGTTGATATTTCTACTTGCACTCTTGATTCAGCTTGTGCTTCATCCAGCCCAGCATTTCTTATGATGTACTCTGCATAGAAGTTAAATAAGCAGGTGACAATATACAGCCTTGACACACTCCTTCCCAATTTGGAGCCAGTCTGTTGTTCAATGTCCATTTCTAACTGTTGCTTCTTGACCTGCATACAGACTTCTCAGGAGGCAGATAAGGTGGCCTGGTATTCCCATCTCTTGAAGAATCTTCCACAGTCTGTTATGATCCACACAGTCAAAGGCTTTAGCATAGTCAATGAAGCAGAAGTAGATATTTTTATGAAATTCTTTTGCTTTTTCTATGATTCAACGGATGTTGCCAGTTTGATCTCTGGTTCCTCTGTCTTTTCTAAATCCAGCTTGTACATCTGGAAGTTCTCTGTTCACGTACTGTTGAAGCCTAACTTGAAAGATTTTGAGCGTTACCTCGCTAGCATGTGAAATGAGCGCAGTTGTACAATAGTTTGAATATTTATCCATGCCAGACTGTTCCCCTTTTTAAGTCTAGCTCCATGAGCCAAGCCCAGTGTGGGTACTACAGTTGGTGTTTGAGAAAAACAGAGGCTGTGCTGTAAGGCTGCATTTCAGGGGAGTACCCCAAGGCTATCCTGAGAGGTGCTGAGGAAAGGCTCTGTGGTCCTGAGGCAGCTGGAGAGCCCCCTGGGAGACACAGGTGTGGGCAGGTGTACAGGAGCGGTTACAAGGCAGTTCACGATGTTCCTCTAGCAAACTCAGAAACTTCCCTTCTCTTCTTCCGCTGGCCCTTCAGCCCCAAGCCTTCCACTGAAGGCACCATTTTAGACTAATGGAAGGTACATTTTTGACACGGATGAAGATGAATATGGGGCAAGGGTATAAAATACTGGCTATTATAGGCTCTGAAGGAAGGGATGAAAACCATAATTTTTTCCCTAATCAGGGAATGAAAGAGATGTTCCCTTTACCCTCCAGGCTGGGATAGAAATAAATCACTCCAAGAACTACTGACGTTGAGATTACGAATAGTACCACCCTGGCTGGAACCAGAATATTTCCCGATATGGTTCTCAAATAAGGAGTTGGGGTGCCCTTAGCAGTACAGCCCATGTAGGTGCCGTGTGACACAACGGGGTGGCTGGTTAAGACAGTAATGGTGTCATCATCTTATTCCTCACACTTTCCAGGAGAGATCCTTCCCTTCCTGCTGCTGCTCATCACCCTGGGTGGGGATCCCAGTCTTTCTGACCTGCATGGGAGGTAAGGCAGTCCGTTGAAATAAAAGAACTTTAAGAGAACTCTAAAGCTCTTTTCTCAGAAAGATTGGGAGGATATCAAGATAGATCTTGGTTCAATTCCTGACTCTGCTGCTTACTGCTTGAGACCTTAGCTTTTTTATCTGCAAAAAAAAATAATAATAATAATAAGGGGTAGGGAAGAAGAGGATAATATTGGTAGCATGTAAATAGTTACTGTGATTAACTGGAATAATGTTTGTAAAGCATTTAGTACACTGCTTGATAAGTAAGTGCTGTTGTTGCTATTATTATTATCTGCAGGCTTATAGGTGAGAATATACTTTCAGTTCAGTTCAGTCGCTCAGTTGTGTTCGACTCTTTGCGACCCCATGGACTGCAGCACGCCAGGCCTCCCTGTCCATTGCCAACTCCTGGAGTTTGCTCAGACTCATGTCCGTTGAGTGGGTGTGCCATCCAGGCATCTCATCCTCTGTTGTCCCCTTCTCCTCCTGCTCTCCATCTTTCCCAGCATCAGGTTCTTTTCAAATGAGTCAGTTCTTTGCATCAGGTGGCCAAAGTATTGAAGCTTCAGCTTTAGCATCAGTCCTTCCAATGAATATTCAGGGTTTATTTCCTTTAGGATTGACTGGTTTGATCTCTTTGCAGTCCAAGGGACTCTCAAGAGTCTTCTCAACACCACACTTCAAAATCATCAGTTCTTCAGCACTCAGTCTTCTTTTATGGTCCAGCTTTCACATTCATGCATGAGTACTGGAAAAGCCATTGCTTTGACTAGATGGAACTTTGTCAACAAAGTGATGTCTTGGCTTTTTAATACTGTTCTAAATACCTCTAACATAATACATTTAAAAATATAACAACCCGTATCATATATACTATTATACCAATTTTATAGATTAGGAAGCCAAATCATAGTCCGTCATTAAATGTGGCACAGCTGAGATTCAGATCCAGGAAGTCTGGTTTCAAAATCTATACTTTTTCCCAGTATGATATGTGGTTAATGAGTGAGGCAAGACTTAAAAAGAGCTGAGAGAATGAAGCATACAGTTGACATGGGTTCAGGGTGCAGAGATTAGACTGGTGTTGTAAATTGAGGCCTGGGTTAGGCAGATCCCTTTCACCTAGTCCCCCAAGTGTGCTGAGCCTGAGGGGTAGAGAGTGAGGATTGGGCAGTTCCAGCAGCATCAAAGCTTTCTTACCTTGGACTGCTCACCCAGCAAAATAAATTAACCTACTATTTTAGAATGATAAGTTTCCAAGTCAGTTTACAAGCAAATCAGGCATATAACCCACAAGTGGATTATGGCTAAGACAATAATGTGCATTTTCAAGGACATTTCTGATCTTACATGTCTTTACGAGATAAGAGACCATCCTAGTTCTTCTGCTTAATTAGCTTTGTGACCCTGGGCATGTCCATTTGCCTTCCTGCACCTCTGTGTGGTGGAAGCGTGGCCTGACAGAGGTTTTTTGACCTCAGCATTGACTGATAGAGCTGGCTGCCTGATGGGAATCCCCTTTTCTCTTCCACTGTTCCCTGACTACCTTCCATTTGTGTTTATTCCAAGTGGACCAAATATACAGATGGGTCTGCATTCTTTTCATAGCAAGGGCTTATAGAATTACCTTAAATGTCACACCTAGCTCTAACATTCTGAGCATATGAACCAGAAATTAAAATAATCAGTGCCATTAATAGAGAAGAGACATTGAAGGCTTGCTTCAGCTTCTAATAATGACCCAAAGAGGAATTCAGAAATCCAATTAAGAAATCCAGAAAAAAAAAAATGAGTTAGGCTTCATTTGCACCAGGAACATAATACTCAGTGAATATAACTCTTTATTTATTTATTTATTTTTACCTTCTTCTGTGACTTCATACCTAGTATTCAACTTGTATATTGATTTCTGAGCATTGGTTTCCAAAACAGTCATCATCCTGTAAGGAATATGGGCCACCAGAGCTTTATGACAAATAAGTGGACAAAGACTGGATACCTTATGAAGAAATAGCCTCGTGTTTCTTGCTGCCCTCAAAACTGGGACTTCCATATACTAATAGGGGTCGTGACAGCATGTCAAGCTGCAGGAAAAACTGCATAATACTCTAGTGATTCTAGACAGAAGTAGATAATCAATTCAGCCCTGGACAGCTTCAGAGAGTAAGTCAAAAAGAGATCTTTTTATTTCCCTCAGGGCAGAGATGTTTTTTGGTTCTGTGTTTTAGTTTTAGCACCTGCTGTTTCCCAGGGAAGTGTTAAAACAAAAACTCTGTTTATTAGAACCAAGTGTCAGGAATTAACCAGAGATAAATAGCATGCTAATTTCCCATCTCCTGTAATATAATAAAAGAATAATCATGACTGTAACTCTGGGGGTCTGTGTGGGTAAGGAGTCTAGTCCTCTCTGGCCATTTTATGTAGCCACAAATAGAGGGATGTAAAGGAGTGATTAGGAACACGTTAAGTTTAAAAAGGCAAGACAAGCAAGACAGAATGAAACACGGGAGCTAAAATTCCAGTCCTTGGCAATCAATCCCTAGACCTGGGTGCTCCGCAGATAAAGGAAACTGATGGAGACCCCATGGCAGGTCATTTTAACCTCTGCCTTTCCAGTAGTCTGGAGTCAGGAAAGGGAGGTAGTCATCTGGGGTAGGAACTGCTTTACGTGTAACAAATAGTTTACTGTGAGCGCTCAGAGGACATCCTTAGGATATGCTTTAGAGATAGGGAAGCATTCACATGAATAAATAAAATTCAAGTTTCTAAAACTGAGAGAAGGTACACTGTGGTGATACCCTAATTTCTTAGTATGGGCAGAAGAGAAGACGCATTGGGAAGTAACACAGGTTTAAAGGAGGTTTGAAAGGTTTCTAGGGCCGGAGTATAATTCTCCCAAGGTGTGGACAGCATCTTGGAGTGTTCTCTTCTTTCAGACCTGCTCTCCAGCAACCAGTTCAGTAGTCACTGTGCACAGAAGAGGTGCTTGTATGAGTCTTTTTGTTAGATAAATGAAAAGCAAATTAATGCATTTTTCAGAACTCCCCTCAGAATCCTGAGCCTGAGCAAGGACAATTAGCAAAAGCCATAGACTATTTAAGAATGAAGTATATTGAAGTCTTCTAATGCTGGTTGTCAATTTTTAACCCTTCTTCATCCTCCTGGCTACTCTTGCCCCACTCTTGAGAACAGAGCCCTGTAGATGCCTCCAGGCAGCCCTGAAGTGAATGGATTAGCATCTAGAATAGGGCTGATTTCAGGCTTTTTATCTGTCTGGGCCTCCATTTCTGCATGTATAAAAAGAGATGATGATAATGAATATTTATCAAATAATGTGATCTGACCTAGAGTGGGCCCCAGTTCAAGGTAGCCTTTATCCTTACTCTTACTATAGACATCAGAAGTTTTAGGTCGAAGGCCTGATGTTTTAGTGAAATGCTTTCCCTTCTATCTCATGCTGGGACAGTGAGTCAAGTGTGAGACCAGAAACCCAGCCTCTTAGTTAGGAACAGGGAGAGGAACACCCTGGTGATGATTCACAAACGAGCACCAGTATCAGGTGGGCAAATATGAGACAGAACAGTTTTGTTCACACGGTTGTTTGTTTTGGGGGGTCCATTCTGCTGATAAACATCCTCACTCAGAAGTTATTACTTCAAATGAAAAATACTGGAAAGCCAGGTGATTTGGCTGAACTGGTTGCGGAATCTCTCTGTAAACCAGTCAAGTCCCCTGTCATGGCCAAACTGAAGCTGAGAAAACTTGAATTACTGCCTGTCAGTTGAGCTGGATGGGGTCTTAGGCTCATCTCATCCAATGTCTTCAATTACTGGTTGAGGAGTCAGAGCCAGAAATGTCTGGGGACTGTTCTACATAATGCAGCAAATTAAGACTCCAGATGGGATGCAGACAAACATTTGTATTTATTAAGCTACACACCATTTCTATTCCTTGTGTCATAAACTTATATCTCTCTGCAAAACAGTGAGTGCAGCAATAAAACGGGATAAGAGAAATTTGTGAGTGAAATTGTGCTAATAGGTTTGGGGTTGTCTTAATAGTCTCTGAAACCACAAAGAGCATTTGATTCAATAGTTTGCAGCCAATTTGAGAATTTATGTTTATTTTCTAAAGGTGCTTTCATTTTCAGAAGTTAAAGAAATCTCTGTCTCATGTTCAGTCTTCAAAAAGGCTGGGTGGGCTGGTGATACCCGTGGTGATGGTTCTTTGTGACCAGTGCCACTGTTAGACCAAGTACTGCACAGAAAGCAATTTGAGGCAATTTTGGAGGAACCCAATGTCATGTCGTTCTGATTATAGTACGTGCGGTTGTCAAGTGAGAGAAACCACATCCCTTGGTGAATTCTGCAATCAATGGGCTGTGAGCAGTAAGCCGTGCTCGTGGGGAACAGCTTTCCACTGTATTTAAGACACAAGAACTTAACCCTGGATCAAGCTGCTCAAAATTGCCATTTTACTCAAGATCAAGCATCTTCAGAAGTCCCATTGTATTAAGGAACTATTAAGTTGTACTGAAATAAAACAGCTAGAAAGAAAAAAAAAATATGTGTACTTGAAAGATACAGAGAATTACCTTCATAGGGACCCCGTTCAGGTGTATCTTTTCTGCCATCCAGATTCTTCTAGTTGATTTTTTTTTGGCCATGCTGTGTCTTCATTGGAGCTCGAGGACCTCTTCCATCTGGCACACAGGCTTAGTTGCGACATGCGAACTCTTTGTTGTAGCATGTAGGATTTTAGTTCCCTGACCAGGGATTGAACCCACATCCCCTGCACTGGAAGGCAGATTCTCAACCACTGAACCACCAGGGGAGTCCTCTAATTTGCATTTCGATATGTTTTCCTTTTCTTAATTTTAAACCACAAATTTTCCTTGTGCCAATTAGAGTGAAATGAAATAGAAGTCAGTCCCTAAATTCCTCTTAGATCGTGAACATTCTTTCTCTCCCTGTGGTCGTGAGCATGCTGCCTCTACCAGTCTGAGACCCTCATGGCAGGTAGTAATCAACGTCCTGGAGATGGGATCAGGGAAAACTCAGTCCTCATCATTTCCCATCCTTCGCCCTAGATGGATGCCTGTGTCCACTTGGTGCCTTTCCTCCACACTCAGCTGTGTCTTTCCTGCTGCTCATCTCTTTATTCACGCCTTGTACACAAGAGGCTTAAGCACAGGAGATTTTTTCCTCCCTTCCGTTCTCTTTACTGATTACCTTATAGACTCCTCTCCTCATACACCCCTGTTCATTATATTCTCCCTCCCATGTTCCAAAAATCTACCTGTAATGCATGGCTGGTAAGCATATTTGTTTTGCTTATGATTAACTTCGAAAAAGGACTGCACATTTTGATGTGTTTTTAAATTAAAGAACCACCACCAGAATACTTGTGAGAGTTCACTTTGACTTTATATTCAAAGTATTAATATTCATTTCCCACTCCCTGCACTGCATCCTTCTTTAATTAAACTTAATTTCCTTACTGAAAATATTTTAAAAAATTATTTCTGGCTCAGATCTTGAGTGCTGCAGTACAGTATTGTGTTCCAGTACTTTTCGTTGCAGATGTACCACAGGAGGTAAATGAGCCCTTTTGAAATAATTTTGGACCCTGGCCATTTTTAGAACATTGTTTCTATGAGAAAACAAATTCCCAGCTTTTAGAACACGATTTATTTTAAGTGGGGTATTTCCTTTATGTGTTTGGTATATTAAAAAAAAAGTCTTTTTGATGTGGTGACATAAAATCAAAGAGACCTGCTTTGGTTTTTACCTTGTTGAATATTTTCATAGTAGAAAAAACTGAACCTGTTGATTTCTTACATTTTATTGTTTTAGGTAGCTTTCTAGAGACTTTTGCAATACATGTGGTTGGTGATTTGTGAATTTTTCATAATTAGAGTATGTGGAGACTGCAGTTGTCCACTATTTCTGTTTTTCCCCTTTTCCTTCTGGACCACATAGAGAGACTGCCATGATTTTCCAGTCTGCCATGGAGCCAGGTGTGGCCGTGGGACTGGATGCTTGCCAATGGAATGTGAGTACAAGCAGTTTGAAAAACTTTTGCCTTATCTGCTTAAGTGGATCTCCCTGGCCGAAGACTCCCTCTCTTTCCCCTGCTTGACCAGCTAGACCTGAACAGCCCCGCACACCAGCTGTTGAGGGCAGAACTGTTGCCAGCCTGGGTCTCCAGTGACTGATGCAGAGCTGCCCACCAAGCTGGGGCACTTATCTTGCCCTGCTAGCTGGGAGACAAATAAACTTCATAGTTCTTGAAGCCACTGTACTTTGGGGCTCTTTTCTTAATAGCAATTTAGTCTACTCCATAAAATTACTAAAAAATTATTTTATAAGATGTCCTGTTGTAAAGTATATTTAACCTCAGTATACTGAATAATCAAACTGTATAAACACAGAGTCATTTTCCTCAGAAAACAAAACTCTATAGATATTCGTCTTTGTTTCTCCTAGGAGTTTTCTCTATACATTAAGAAATGTATAAGGCTAATTTAATCTTCCATTCAAACATAAAAATCTGTTTGCCAAAGCCAGACATATTTTCCAAAGAGTAAGGCTCATTTAATCTTCCATTTGAACATAAAAATCTGTTTACCAAGGCCAGACATATTTTCCAAAGAGTTGTTATTTGAAAGGGGTAATATGTTCTGGCCTTCATTATATCTATTAAAGGAAAATAGGTAAAAGAATACTCACCTCAGAAGCACATTTCTTTGATATAGTATCCCATGATAATCCTATTTTAATTACAGCCAATTCTGCTTATGATCAAATGCAGTCTCAAGAAACAAAATTCTTCAGGGGTCACTTTACAATACAATAATGAAAGAAGCATAGAGCAAGGTTAACATCATTGAATTTCGAAAAAGAAAAATTATAAATTGAAATGAGGGCAGAATCACACACATATTCATGGTTTGTTTTTATACCACAGTTGGTGTCGTATCTAATGGTACTTCTTCACTGAATATTTTTGTTTCTATAATTTGTTGATTTGCTTTGTTTTCCTCACATAGTAAAATAACATTATAATTAAGGCTTTTTGTATGCTTCTTCCATTAGTATCCATTAGAATAGATACTAACAAAATAATATAAAATATGAAAGTTAAAATAAATAGTGCCAAATTGGCCCATGGCTAAAGAGCAAACATGTAGGCTTTGAATGAAATAGGGATGAATTCATTCCTCAAAATCTTAAAATTGGAGAAGTAGGAAATGGAGTTACAGAAGTATCTATGAGATTAATGTTGCTGTTGTTTAGTCGCTAAGTCACCTCCAACTCTTTTGCAACCCCATGGACTGTATGGCTCACCAGGCTCCTCTGTCCGTGGAATTCTCCAGGCAAGAGTACTGGAATGGGTTACAATTTCCTTCTCCAGGGGATCTTCCCAATCCCGGTATCAAATCCATGTCTCCTGCATCGTTGGGCAGATTCTTTATCACCAAGCCATGAGGGAAGCACTAGTGAATATTACTGTATTTTTCATGGAACTCAGAACTCTGGATAAATTCTGAGACAGAACTTTTAAGAGGATGAAAAAGGCATTCAGTTCAGTTCAGTCACTCAGTTGTGTCTGACTCTTAGTGATCTCATGGAATGCAGCCTCCAGACTTCCCTGTCCATCACCAACTCCTGGAGCCTGCTCAAACTCATGTTCATCGAGTTTGTGATGCCATCCAATTATCTCATCCTCTGTCATCCCCTTTTCCTCCTGTCTTCAATCTTTACCAGCATCAGGGTCTTTTCCAGTGAGTCAGTTCTTTGCATCAGGTGGTCAAAGTACTGGAGCTTCAGCTTCAGTGTCAGTCCTTCCAATGAATATTCAGGGTTGACTTCCTTGAGAATTGACTGATTTGATCTCCTTGCAGTCCAAGGGACTCTCAAGAGTCTTCTCCAACACCACAGTTCAAAAGCATCAATATTTCAGTGCTCAACTTTTTTATGGTCCAACTCTCACATCCACACATGACTACTGGAAAAACCATAGCTTTGACTGGACGGACCTTTGTTGGCAAAGTAATGTCTCTGCTTTTGAATATGCTGTTTAGGTTTGTCATAACTTTCTTCCAAGGAGCAAGTGTCTTTTAATTTCATGACTGCAGTCACCATTTGCAGTGATTTTGGAGCCCAAGAAAATTAAGTCTGTCACTTTTTCCATTGTTTCCCCATTTGTCTGCCATGAAGTCATGGGACTGGATGCCTAGATCTTTGATTTTTGAATGTTGAGTTTTAAGCCAACTTTTCACTCTCCTCTTTAGCTTTCATCAAAAACTCTTTAGTTCCTTTTTTGCTTTCTGCCATAAGAGTGGTGTCATCTGCATGTCTGAGATCATTGATATTTCTCCCGGCAATCTTGATTCCAGCTTGTGCTTCATCCAGCCCAGCATTTTGCGTTATGTACTCTGCATATAAGTTAAATAATCAGAGTGACCATATATAGCCTTGACTTACACTTTTTCCAATCTGGAACCAGTCCATCGTTCCATGTCTGGTTCTAACTGTTGCTTCTTGACCTGCATACGGGTTTCTCAGGAGGCAGGCAGGGTGCTTCAGGAAAATATTTAGTTCTCTCCTGACATATTTTAACCAGTAGTAAATTCATCTTACTTAAAAAAAATACAATCCATTAAGTACCCTACATACAACTGAATTTCATTCTGAGAGTATGTTCGTAAGGCCATTTGTAAGTCTAGCAAAATTAGCCTAGTACCCAACTAATACAATTAGCTACTCAGTATTGTACTGTAATAGGTTTATAATACTTTTCACACAAATAAGCAAAAAGAAGCACAAAAAAATCAAACATTTTTAGTCCTACAGTACAATATCTTGAAAAGTGCAGTAGTCCAGTACAACAGCTGGCATTCGAGAGTTGGCATCAAGTGAAAAGGCAAGAAGAGTTACTGACTGGAGGAGAGAGAGGAAGTGGGAGATGGTAGAACTGAAGGATCATCAGCAATAGGAGATGGAGGGCCAGCTGCAACTTTCCTCATCCCTAATGTTAATGGCACAGGTTTTGGTTTCTTACTGGAACCAGAGGTATGTTCTCATCTTGAAAATTTGCAACTTAAAAGTTCTCATGTCGGGGACTTACTATACTCGACTCTAACTCTGTCTGCCAGTAAAAGATTATGATAGCTATTATCTAGATCTTCTTTACACAAATGAAGATTTTTATTTCAACCTATATCAACATCTGTAGATCTTTGCTATAGTAAACATTGCTTCCCTTCTTCCACCAATCCCTGGCTGCCTGACTAAGCTAAGTGGAAGCATCGTAACTGGCCATAAGTCCAATAAGACAACATGCTTATATCAGGGGGAGGCAGTATAATATAGATCATAGGTCTGAAAAGAACCTTGATTAAATTTTGTGTCTTGGTTTCTGTGCTTAAAAATATAATATATATATTATAAGCCACATTATAGTAATTGACTGCTGTGTGACAGTTCTTCTAGAATCTTAGTGCAAAGAATCTTCAAATGCTGGCTTTAGCACTACTCAACTCTTTGATAGATCCAAACTGGGCCTCAACTTCCTTATCTGCAAATGGGAATACTGTATTAATATATTTTTTTTCCTAAGCCCCATCTAGAGGAAGTCTCTACCTGCAGGAAATAATGTGGCACACAACTCTTCGTTTAAAACAAACATAAAGACAGCTTTTAAGAGGAACAGTATCACCATGGGGAGGGAGGAATAAAGAAACACGTGACTGTGGTGATGGCCCTGGGATGGGTCAGCTACCCTGAGGATCAAGTCCAGCCTGCTGCTTGTTTTGTTAAGAGCTAAGAATGACTTTTCCATTTTTAATTTTTTTTAAATAATGCTAATATTAACATTAATATTCTTCAAGGTGGATAATTTATTTATTGTTTTTTATTTTGGACCATATTTGAAATGGTTTTGGAGTCTTTCCCAAAAGTTTGGTAGCTTAGTGTACAGATGGAGTTGAAAGGATCAGAGACTGAAATTAACATGGACAATTCAAGAAAAGGAATGGAATGAGTGTTCAAGAAGGCAGTGTTGAAGTCAATTGTCTGGAGTCCAGATTGGTAAAGCGAGGGAAACCAGAAAGAACTTGATCAGCTAGGATTAGAAAGAAGACTTAAGAAATAAATGAGACCATTTCTATAGGATAAAGCAAGGACAAAAGATAGAAATCAACAAAGATGAAATCAGAAAGAAGGACTTCTCTCATTCACCATAACCAAATTAAAGATCTTGTAATATTGAGACTAAGGTGTAAGATTTGGCTGTTATGGGGACTGTGGGAATCTTAGAAGAAATCTGAAGATGCAACTCTAGGAATGTCTGCTTTATCCTAGAAGGCATTTGTTCCACAGGAAGTTTTTCTGTCCATTGATAAATGATGTCTGAGCTGTTGCTCATGGGACGAGATCACAGAGAATAGCCTTAGCCAGAGAACCTTAACTTGAACCTCAGAGGTTTGGTTGAAACTGAGTAGTCCTTTGGAATGGAGCCGAACAATGACTCAACTCATGGACTTTGGCTCACTGGGCACCCTTTCCCTCCCTCCTAGGGAAACTGAGATTGAATGAATAATAGCTGTGAAATACTCCTTTGAGAACAAGACTCCTACACACTAATAAATACTAAATGCTTTTTCATTACAATTTAAGTGAATGACTTGCTTCCCTTTGAAATGCCTCGTAAATGAATGGCGTGAAAAAGAATGATATTTCCCCAAAATGTTGCTCATTAACACTAATTTATTATAGACTCATGAATGTCTACAGATTTTGTTGATTGAAAATTAATTTGCATAAATATTTGAGGAATGGTAAAAAGGAACTTAATAAATATCTGAACCATTTAATTATTTGAAGTACCTAGACTTAACTAAAATTTACTAAAGGATAATTTTAAAGCTTATTCA
The DNA here is from genome assembly GCA_007570785.1 of Antilocapra americana. Lineage (NCBI taxonomy): Eukaryota > Metazoa > Chordata > Mammalia > Artiodactyla > Antilocapridae > Antilocapra > Antilocapra americana. Next base: position 14,964,626 of record ML663562.1, on the reverse strand, counting down.
TTAAGTAGTGATATTTGGGCCTCATTTGAAATTTTAAAAAATCTTTTTTTTTTCTTCAGCTCTTGTTTTATCTCTTCTCGCCTTACCCCTGGTCCCAATCCCCATCCCATCCCTCTTGCCCCCAGATATTCTTTAAGAAATTCAGCAGTAATAGGAAGGAAAATATTCACATATTCCAGAAAGCAAATAATTTCTTGGTCTTCATGATGTAAGAATACCAGCTCTCCCACAGAGAAGCAAATTGGATGACAATTTTAGGATAATTGAGTTGCTTGGTGCTTTTCAGGTTGTTGGGAAACTGGTGCTGTGAAAACCAGTTTATTTTTCAGTGCTACCTGTAGTTTCCTCTAGCAGGAGATTTTCTATTTACCCATTAAAAACAAAACACAGAGCAAAGACTTGCAGACTTGTGAGTAGGTTTATGTTATCCAGTGGCTTTGAAAATGGATACGTGGTAAACTAAATTAAAACAAACTGAGTTGCCCAAATTTTCAGTGAGTTACATGTAATAATTCAGAGTGGGAAAAAAAAAAAAAAAACCTGTAAAAGAGACCTGTAGAGAGTAATTTTAAACCATCTGAGGGCCAAATAGTTACTCTTTTTCACCCCTTTTGGGATGGAGATGAAGGGTTGGTAATTAGGGCTTTCAGGTATGAAACAATTAATAATGATACCAAACAAAATGGTTGGTAATCACAAAGAGACTAAGGTACAAAAAGAAAAATATATGAGCAGAGACAAATCATGGAACTGAACAGAAACTGAATGACTTAGGCCTTTGTTTCTCAACATTGACCATGCATCAGAATTACCTGGAGGGCTTATAAAAACACAAATCTCTAGGCCCCACCCCAGGAGTTTCTGACTCAGTTGATCTGGGATGAGGCCTGAGAGTTTCCTTTCTACCAGATTCTCCAAAGATGTAGATGCTGCTTGTTCACTTTAAGAACCAAATTTAGGTTGGTTTAGGGCAGAGTCTAGAGACAGAAAGGTTTAATAAAACATTGAAGGACTTCACTGGTGGTCAAGTGGTCACGAATCTGCCCACCAGTATAGGGTGGTAGTGGTTTAGTTGCTAAGTCATGTCCAACTCTTATGACTCCATGGACTGTAGCCTGCCAGGCTCCTCTGTCCATGGGATTCTCCAGTCAAGAATACAGAAATGGGTTGCTATTTCTTTCTCCAGGGGGATCTTCATGACCCAGGGATCGAACCTGAGTCTCCTGCATTGCAGGCAGATTCTTTACCGACTGAGCTGATGTATGGGTTCTGTCCCTAGTCTGGGAAGATCCCACATGCCACAGGGCAACTGGGCCTGCACACCTAGAGCCTGTATTCCACAAGAGATACCGTGGCAATGAGAAGCCCATGTTCTGCGACTAGATTAGCCCCCACTTGCCTCGCTCGAACTAGAGAAAGCTCACGTGCAGCAAAGAAGACTCTTTGCAGCCAAACATTAATTAAAAAGTGTTGATGACTATGATGAGAGATAAGAAGAAGCCAATTTATTAAAGGAAATTAAAGGGAAGACGGAATTAAGACAATGGGGTGATGACTAAAATAAAATTAAAATGAAAGCAAAGCAAACTTTAGTTGAATGACACGCTCTGTGCTAGATTCTTTATCTTCACATTTCTGCCAGGTAGTCAAAATAATAACATTCAGAAGAGACACCAGATGTTCACATGAGTGGATAAGAATGACTATAGTAGAAGAACTTTGCAAGGTCTACACAGTTAAAAAGTGGTCCTGAGTTCTAAGCCACTTAAGAGATAGACAGAAGAAAGACAGATGGAGATCAGAATACCATACTTATAACTGATTAAGACTGGGAGGGATAATGTGGGGTTAGAAGTGCAGCAACTGTGGGCTTCTTAATGCTAGAGCTCAGAAATAGGCAGACCAATCTACCGGGCCAGGCCAGATGGACACGTCTCCTCCCGTGGGGGCCTCCCCTTGTAAAACTTCCAACATGGAGGGCAAGATGTGCATATATGTGTGTTACTGGAGCCATTCCCCCAAGGAAGGAGAGCTTGACAGTGGCTGAGCTTTTGCAGGCCCTATTTACTTTTCTCAAATTTATCTTTCAATAATTTGCTGTTCATTCTCTGAGACAGATTGGTAAAAGAGGCAGGAGGCTAGAAATGTTACATGAACTGAGGTCTCTCTAGATGCAAGGAAAAACATGACGAGCCTGGAATAAGAATCCTCTCCCTATAGGTAGGAGAATCTAGGACAAAAGCAGAGTCTTTCCCTCTAAAGCCTGCTCTGTTTCAATGATTCTGTTGGCTTGTAGAAAGAAAGCACAGCAAAGACTGGGGAGTCAGGAATGATATTTCAAAAGCTAGGATCCTCGGGACTTCTCTGGCAGTCCACTGATTAAGACTTTGCCTTCCAGTGCAGGGGGTGCAGGTTTGATTCCTGGTCGGGAAGCTAAGATCCCACATGCTTTATGGCCCCCAAAAAGCAAAATATTAAACAGAAGCAATATTCTAACATATTTAATAAGGACTTTGCATGATACAGGGTGCTCAGGGCTGGTGCACCAGGATGACCCAGAGGGATGGAATCTGGAGGGAGGTGGGAGGGGGTTCTGGAAGGGGAACACATGTATACCTGTGGTGGATTCATGTCAATGTATGGCAAAATCAATACAATAATGTAAGGAAAATAAATAAATATATTTTTAAAAAATAAAATAAAGTAAAAATGGTCTACATAAAAAAATAAAACTTGAAGGAAAATAAAAGCTAGAATTCCTAATAAAGAATCCTAGGAAGATGCAAGGTGAAGGAACCAATTTTGTATTTTGGTAGCATGATAACCTAAATTACTGCTGATCAAACATTGATGATTGCCTGCAAGGCTTAATGCTGGAAATATGCCTGACTGGTGGCTGAGTCAGTATCCTGAGGCTGGTTGATCTAAATTTCATGCACATCTTCTTAATCTGCTCCTCTCTGATTGTGGCCATTTTGACTAGTTTTTGTTTTTAGTATACCGATTGCTGTTAGTTTGCTCCTTAGGAAAATGGCTCAAATTGACATTTGGACACATTTGGGAAGGAAAAAAGAAACTAAAGAGCAGATCTATTCTACTCAAACAATGTGCAATCAGGCTAATATTTCCAGTAGTACAATCTGCCACAAGTCCCAGCTCATCACATCTTCAGAGGTGTGTTCTCTGTTGCCTGGAGAAGTGGAGTACCTCTTCTGTTCTCCTTCTGGCCCTTTCTGTCCCCTCACTACAGTGTCAACTTGCTCTCTGGAATTCCCTGCAGTGGTGTACATGTCCACATCCAATGGATGAGGGCAGGCTGACCCTCAGGGCTCTCACCACCTGACTTTTCCTGCTCAGTAGAGCACTTCCTGGGCACAGTGAAAGTTAAGTTGGACTTTGTTGAAATGTGCCCCTGGAGGCACATTTTAAAGCTGATATATTAATTGTATGCCAATAACTACCACTGCTTCTGTGTACCTAATTGAGTACCTTATGTAGTTCTAAGACCCTTAAGGATTTTACCCCAGTGGGTGAAGTTTTATGTATTCAGTGGGTTTTTGTTGTTGCTGTTTCAGGGTAAATGTCAGAAGCTGCGCAAGAGCTCAGTAATTGAATGGCTGAAGATGGATGCAGGTAAAAACAGTGGGAAAATGGTATCTGAACTGACTGAAGTACAGAAAGTCCTAGAACCTGCACACATTTTTTTTAAAGTTCTCTAAGATGTCTAGATTTATTTGACAAGCCAGAAGATTTGTATTAGTTTATTATCTTATAGTGGGGATAAGAGAATTTAAACCTGAACTTGAAGTTAGACCTAGAGTTTTATCAGAATTTTAGCTAAAAACAAAAGAAAACTTTTAATATCTTTTCTAGAAGTTTCAAGCTACTGCTGCTGCTGCTGCTACTAAGTCGCTTCAGTCGTGTCAGACTCTGTGTGACCTCATAGACGGCAGCCCACGAGGCTTCCCCATCCCTGGGATTCCCCAGGCAAGAACACTGGAGTGGGTTGCCATTTCCTTCTCTAATGCGTGAAAGTTTCAAGGACCTATATAAAAATTCTCAACACTTGGAAAAATTGTAAATTTGCAAGTATTGTTGTTGTTCAGTTGCTAAGTTGTGTCTGACTCTTTGCGACTTCATGGACTGTAGCACTCCTGGTTTTCCTGTCCTTCACCATCTCCCAGAGTTTGCTCAAACTCATGTCCATTGAGTTGATGATTCCATGCAACCATCTCATCCTCTGTTGCCCCCTTCTCTTCCAGCCCTCAATTTCTCCCAGCATCAGGGTCTTTTCCAATGAGTTGGCTCCTCACATCAGGTGGCCAAAGTAGTGGAGCTTCAGCTTCAGCATTTGTCCTTCTAATGAATATTCAGGTTGATTTTCTTTAGGATTGACTGGTTTGATCTCTCCACAGAGCTCTCAAGAGTCTTCTCCAGGACCACAGTTTGAAAGCATTAATTCTTTAGTGCTTAGCCTTCTTTATAGCTCACATCCATACATGACTACTGAAAAAACCATTAATTACCATAAATGTGTGTTCCTGATTATTTTTTTAATACTAGTAAAATGACTTCAAAATTTCCTTCTCCTAAATATTCACTGAGGTTAGTGCAAGTGTTCACTGTAGTTTATAAATACTCATTTAAAAACAAAGATAGGAAGAAAATGAAGAGAGCAAGCTTCTAGTCTACATTCTGCCATAAAGCAGTGGTATGGTCTAGGGGCTGGTTAGTTTTCTCGTGATTAAAATACCTTTTGTAGTGTTCAGAGATATATCATAAAGATAAAATGAGAACATGTATACAAAGCACTGAAAAAAATTTGAAGTGTTACATGACTTTTAAAGTAATTTTAGGGACTTCCTTGGCGATCCCTATAAGAGTGACTAAGGGTCTGTGTTTTCACTGAATAGGGTCCCAGATTCGATCCCTAGTCACGGAACTAAGATCCTGAATGCCACTCATGGTGTGGCCAAAAAAAGGGGGGGAAAATAATTTTATTATCCTAATCATCATTTTAAATAGATGAATAGCATAAACTGAAGATGTTTGGCTTAGGGAAGTTAAGACTGAAGTGGTAAAGCGAAGTGTCTTCTGATATTTGAGGGCTGCTCAGTTGATCTGAAGGACAGACTTTAAAAGCTGGTGGGAATACAGTCCAGTAGTTTTCAGCATAACATAATAAAACAGCTGTCTGCAACCATGAGCAGATGGCCTTATGAGAGAGTGACCCAACTGTCCATAATGGTGTGCATGCCAAGTTCCTATACCAATTGTCAGGGACGCCTTTTGTGACATTTGCTGCTGTAATTTATCATTGGACCAAGAGTCCTCTAAAATCCTTGACAACTTTCAGAGCCTTTGTTCCTGTGTCCATCCAGATAACGAATCAATGGATTTTGTGGTCATTGGATTCCGTTGAATATGTTTATATGACAGGCTAGAATCAGATGGGAAAATATATTCACTTAGGCGTACTGTAATGATCATGTGTTCTCCAGAGAACGGTGGTATTCGCAGAGCATGGGAGGGCAGTGTGCTTAGTAGGGAGGCCTTCACCCTTCCAGAAGTGCCTTCATGAAGCAGCAGTGTTGAGACCACCAGTCCCAACCTTTTTGGTACCAGGGACCAGTTTTGTGGGAGGCAATTTTTCCATGGATGTGGGGGTGTGGGAGGAGACCGATGGTTTTGGGATGACTCAAGTGCATTACATTTATTGTGTACTTTATTTCTATTATTATTACATTGTGATATATAATGAACTCAGGCAATAATGTGAGTGATGAGGAGCAGCTGGAAATATAGGTGACACTTCTCTCGCTCACCTCCTGCTGTGCAGATAGGTACCAGTCTGTGGCCTGGGGCTTGGGGACCCCTTCTTCAGACAGTGATTTGATGTTAGCAATAAAAATCCAGTTGAAGATAGTTTATACTATATTACATTATATAGCATCATTTGCTCCATATGAGGGCTGTCTTTCCGATTTAAAATCAAGGAAAACCTTCCCTTTTTTGAGGAATTAGAATATTTCCTTATTCCAGGAACAGCTTTATAATTTAGTGTGCCCATTGTCCTTGCTTTGAGGAAACACATCACAGATTTGAAACAATCATGACAACTCTGATGGTTCTCAGAGTTGGCTTGTTTGCATTATCTTTTCCCCACTTGGTCTGAATTTCCTTTCACTTTTACAGTGTTTTAAACTGTTAAAAACAATTTTTAAAAGGATGATCATATTTTTAAAGTAGTCACTTAGATGCCTTCAGTTGATTTTGCTAAAAAGTCTTTTATGCTTTCTTTAGCAAACAACCTTTGCTGTTTTCCACAAAGACACAGATGTGAGTGTTTGAGTGCACACATAAACACACACACACAAAGTATACTATTCTCTTCTTTTCAAAATATGCAGGAGATAAATTTAATAAAGCAAAGTAAATTATTTGCAGCTCTGAAGGATTTGACAACCAAATAAATCTGATTATGTCCTTCTTTCAGATGATGCCATATTTGCCTAAAGAGCAGGATGATCTGTTGTTTCTTTGTCTTCTCCGGCTTGCAGAATCTGTGACGTATATTACTTCACAGTCCCCATGAGGTGTTTTAGTGACGGCCAAGAGGTTTTGGACAGTGAAGAATTTGGGACTCTTTTGATGCTTATAGCAGATGTTAATTTGAAGTTCAGAGATGCATAGTCTCTGGCAGTTTTTCTTGCCATTTATTTATTCAAATTGTATTCCTGTAGCCTGACCCTCATTCCTGATGATAGCACTTAACCCTTTCATAAAGAAGCTTCCTTTTGTCTTCGTAAGCTCCCTTGAAGTCAACTATTACAGTGGATACTTGGCTTTCAGTTCCATGGACATTCTTTTGCTTTTTCAGAAAACTCTGGAAAGCAGACACCTTTATCTTCATGTCTGAACCTGCCACAGATCTAACATGGAAAGTTTTTGAGTTTCATTTTGAACACAGATTCTGTATGGCTTCTATTGTAAGCAGCTAAATTTTTTTGAAAGGAAGTTATCTTTTTAAAAATATTGAATTATAGTTGATTTAAGATGTTGTGTTAGTTTCAGGTATATTATCTTGTTACTTGGCATTTTCATGTATATTTCAAAGTAAACTCCACAATAAGCCTAGTAACCTTGTGTCCCAATTCAGAGTTACTACAATATTGTTGATCATAATACTTATGTTGTATGTTAATATCCCTGTGGGTTATAAATTTCATAACTAGAGGTCTGTGCCTTTTAATTTCCTTTACCTATTTCTCCCAGCCTTCTACGCACCTCTGTTCTAGCAACCATCCATTTGGTCTCAGCATCTATGAGCCTGTTTTCATTTCATTTTGTTCGCTTTGTTTTTTAGAATCTACATATAAATGAGGTCGTACAGTATTTGTCTTTGCCTATCTGATTGATTTCAATTAGCTAAATGCCCTCTAGATTTGTTTATGATCATTTATTCATTTATGTTGTACATGACAAGATTTCATTTTTAATGGATGAGTAATATTCTGGTATGCATATGTCTGTGTGTGTGTGTGTGTGTGTGTATCTTTGTACATGTAAATCACATCTTTATTCATTCATTCATCCATCAACGAAAACTTAGGTTGCTTCCATATTTTGGCTATTTTAAATAATTCTGCCGTGAACATTGGGGTGCATATATCTTTTGGAATAAATGTTTTTGTTTTGTAAAAAATACCCAGAAGTGAAATTACTTGATCAAATGGTAGTTCTCTTTTCAATTTTTTGAAGAAGCACCGTACTGTTTTCATAGTGTCTGAGTCAATTTACAGTCCCACTGACAATGCACAGCGTTCCTTCTTCACCGTGTCCTCACCAACACTTACTTGTTATCTTTTTGATGATAGCCATCCTTACAGGTGTAAGGTGATATCTCACTGTGGTTTTCATCTGCATTCCCCTGATAATTTGAGATGCTGACTATCTTTTCATGTGTTTGTTGGCCATCTGCATGTACTTTTTGGGAAAATGTTTATTCAGGTCCTCTGCCTGTTTTTGAATCAAGTTGTAGGTTTGTTTGATGTTGAGTTGTGTAAGTTTTTGTATATTCCAGATATTACCCATCATCACATATGTCAGTTGCAAATACCTTCTTCTACTCAATAGGCTGCATTTTCATTTTATTGACAGTTTCTTTCACTATGCGAAAGGTTTTAGTTTGATGTTATCTCATGTGTTTATTTTTGCTTTTACTTTGCTTGCCTGAGCAGAAAAATCAGTGTATCATCAAGGATTGTGATGCCTCCAGCATCGTTCTTGATCTCAAGGTTGCTTTGGCCATTAGAGATCTTTTGTGTTTCCACACAAAGTTTAGAATTATTCATCCTAGTTCTGTGCAAAATGCCATTGGGATTACATTGACCCTGTAGGTTACCTTGGGTAGTATAGTAATTTTAACAATATTAATTCCTCCCATCCATGAACACAGTGTATCTTTCCATTTGTATTTTTATCACTTTCATCAGTGTCTTGATGAAAAATCGATAGTTTTCAGAGTACAAGTCTTTTACCTCCTTGGTTAGGTTTATCGCCAGGTATATTTATTCCTAGGTATATTTCTTTTCAATGAAGTTGTAAATAAACGAGACTGCTTTCTTTTTTTATAATTTTATTTATTTTTGTATGTGCTGGGTTTTCACTGCTTTGTGGGCTTTTCTCTAGTTGTGACGAGTGGGGGCTACTCTCTAGTTGTGGTGTGTGGGCTTCCCATTATGGTGGCTTCTCCACAGGGGGAAGGAAATGGCAGCCCACTCCAGTGTTCTTGCCTGGAGAATTCCACAGACGCAGGAGCTTGGCGGGGTCACAGAGAGTTGGACACGACTGAGTGACTAACACACATGGGCCCTAGGGCATACAGACTTCAGTAGTTGCAGCTTGTGGGCTCAGTAATTGCAGCTCCCAGGCTATAGAGCGCAGACTCAATAGTTGTGGCGAACGGGTTACTTCGTGGCACGTGGAATCTTCCCAGATCAGGGATTGAACCTGTGTCCCCTATATTGGCAGGTGGATTCTTTACCACTGAGCCACAATGGAAGCTAAGATTGATTTCTTAATTTCTCTTTTGAATAGTTCATTATCATTGTGTAGAAACACTGAATATTGATTTTATATCCTGTAACTTTACTGAATTCATTGATAAATTCTAGTTTTTTTGGTGGCATCTTGAGAATTTTCTGTATATAGTATCATGTCATCTGTAAACAATGACAGTTTTACTTCTTCCTTTCCAATTTGGATTCCCTTTATATCTTTTTCTTGTATAATTGCTTTGGCTAGGACTTCCAATGTTATATTGAATAAACTTGGTGAGAGTGGACATCTCTGTCTTATTCTTGATCTTAGAGGAAATGCTTTCAACTTCTTGATCTTAGAGGAAATGCTTTCAGCTTTTCATCTTTGAATGTGGTAGTAGGTTTGTCATAGATGACCTATATTATGTTGAGGTGTGTTCCTTTTGTGTCCATGTTGTTGAGAGTTTTTAATCATAAAATGGTTATTAAATCTTCTCTAAAGCCTTTTCTTCATCTGTTGAGATAATCATGGGCATCCCTGATGGCTCTGTGGTAGAGAATCTGCCTGCAATGCAAGAGACACAGGTTTGATCCATGGGTCAGGAAGATCTCCTGGAGAAGAAAATGGTAACCCACTCCAGGATTCTTACTAAGAAAACCCCATAGATGGGGGAGCCTGGCAGGCTACAGTCCATGGGGTTGCAAAGAGTCGGACATAACTGAAGTGACTGAGCATGCGTACATTTTGATAGCCATATTATTTTATAGATTGATTTGTGGAATATTGTATGTCCTAGTACCCCTGGGATAAATCCCACTTGATCATAGTGTATGATCATTTTAATGTATTGCTGAATTCTCTTTGCTAGTATTTTGTTGAGGATTTTTGCTTCTATGATCATCAGTGATACTGGCTTGTAGTTTTCTTTCTTTCTTTCCTTCTTTCCTTTCTGTGGTGTCTTTGTCTTGTTTTGGTCTCAGGGTAACACTGGCCTCACAGAATGAGTTGGGAAATAATCCTTTCTCTTCAGTTCCTTTTGGAATAGTTGAGAAGGAAAGGTATGAACTCATCTTTAAATGCTTGGTAAACCCATCTGGCCCTGAACTTTATGTTTTAGGGGTAGTTTTATATATATATATATATATATATATATATATATATATTAATCACTGATTCAGTTTTGTTGCTGGTAATTGGTCTTTTCATATTTTGTATTTTTTTCCTAAGTCCGTCTTGAGAGATTGTATGTTTGTAGGAATTTTCCCATTTCTTCTAGGTTGTCCAGTATATTGTGTGTAATTGTTTATAACAATCTCTTATGAGTCTTTGTATTTCTCTGGTGTCAGCTGTAAGTTCTCTTTCATTTCTGATTTAATCTATTCGGGCCCTCTGACTTTTTTTCTAATTGAGTCTCACTGAAATTTTATTAATTTTGGTAAATTTTCAAAGAACCAGGTCTTAGTTTCATTGATTTTTTTATATTGTTTTTTCAGTCTCTTATTTCATTTATTTATGCTCTGATCTTTATAATTTCTTTCCTTCTGCTAAATTTGGGGTTTGTTTGTTGTTCTTTTTGTAATTCCTTTAGGTCTAAGGTTAGATTGTCTATATGAGATTTTTTCTTGTTTCCTGAAGTAGGCTTGTATCATTGTAAACTTTCCTCTTAAAACTGTTTTTGCCCCATCCCATAGTGGCTTGTATGGTTACAAATCTGCCTGCAGTGCAGGAGATCTGGGTTCGAGTCCTGGATCAGGAAGATCCCCTGGAGAAGGAATTGGCTACCTACTCCAGTATTCTTGCCTGGAGAATTCCATGGACAGAGGAGCCTGGTGGGCCACAGTCCATGGGGTTGCAAAGAGTTGGACATGACTAAGCAACTAACACACACACATAGATTTTGGATCAGTGTGTATCCATTTTCATTTTTCTCCGAGTATTTTTTGTTTCCTCTTGATTTTGTCAGTTACCTATTGGCTATTTGGTAAGCATATTGTTTATACTCCATGTGTTTATGTTTTTTGCAGCTTTTTTCCTTATAGTTGATTTTTAGGTTCATGCCTTTATGGTGGAAAATATGCTTGATATGACTGCAGTCTTATAGTTCTTGAAACTTTTTTTGTAGCTACCATGTCATCTATTCTGAGGAATGTTCAATGTACTCTAAAAAATGTGTATTCTGCTGTTTTGGGTGGAATATTCTGTATATATTAATTTTATCCCAGTTTAAAATGTCATTTAAGGCACATTTTTGTTTTTGAACCTTCATGCTAGCTCTATGCATGGCTGACTTGCTATCTTTACTATGTATTTACTTTTACTGGTGAGATTTTGCCTTTAATAATTTCCATATTTCTAGTTGTAACCTTTTCTTTTCTGCTTAGAAAAGTCCTTTTAAACATTTCATGTAAGAACAGTTTAGTGATGAACTCTTTTATCTTTTGCTTGTCTATAAAATTCTTTATCTCTCCTTTACATCTGAATAATAACCTTGCCAGGTAAAATATTCTTGGTTTTAGGTTTTTCCTTTCATTGCTTTGAAGCTATCCTGCCACTCTCTCTGGCTTGCAGTTTCTGTTGAAAAATCAGCGGATAGCCTTATGGGAATTTCCTTGTATATAACTGATTTCTTTTCTCTTGCTACTTTTAAGATTCTCTATATTTAATTTTTGTCATTTTAATTTTAATGATCTAATCCAAGATCTCTTTGGATCTTGTTGGGGACTCTCTCCTTGAACCTGAATATCTGTTTCCAAGTTAAAGAAGTTTTCATCTATTATTTATTCAGGTATGTTTTCTCCCTCATTTGTGCTTAGTCACTCAGCCGTGTCTGATTGTTTCCGACCATGCATGGACTGTAGCCTCTCATGTTCTGTCTGTGAAATTTCCAGATAAGAATACCGGAGTGAGTTGCCATTTCCTTCTCTAGGGTATCTTCCCAGCCCAGGGATTGAACCCATGTCTTTTGCATCTCCTGCATTGGCAGACAGATTCTTTACCACCGCACCACCTTCTGGGACCCCTATAATGTGAATGTTAGTATGCTTGAGGTTGTTCCAGAGGTCTCTTAAACAGGGCTCACCTGAGTGGTTTCCACTATTCTGTGTGTTTGTTGACCCATTCTTCTGTAACATGTATCTACTGTTGCTGCCTTCTAGTGTATTTTTTTATTTCAGTTATTGTAATCTTTAGCTCTGTTTGGTGCTACTTTATGTTTCCTAACTCTTTGTTTAAATTCTCACAGTATGTTCATCCATTCTTCTCCTGACTTTGGTGAGTACCTTTAATCACAACCATCGTTAATCAAGCAGATAGATTTCTCATCTCCACTTCATTTAGTTCTTTTTCTGATGTTTTTGTCTTATTCCTTCATTTGGAACATCTTCTTCTGTCTCCTCATTTTGTCTAATCCTTTATGTTTATTTTTTTGTATGTTTATTTCTAGGTGGGTGGTTATGTCTCCTGATACTGGAGGAGTGGCCTTATGTAGGAGGTGTCCTGTGGGCCCATTTGCATGCTTCCCTGTGGTCACCATAATGATAAGTTTTCAGGAGTGTCCTTTATGGGAGCTTCAGGGGCTTATCTGTTGTGTGGGGGTCAATTTCTGTGAGCATGCTGGTCAATGGGTTTGCCTTTGGCTCAGTTAGATATGAGGTTCTGTCTCTTGCTGTGGCTGTGGGCTCACTGGTGGACAGAGCTGGGTCCCCAGGCTGCTGGCTGCTTGGCTTCTGTGGGCCGACTGGTTGGCAGGGTAAGCTCCAACACTAATTAGATCAGAGGGAGAATTCCAGAATGGTGCCTGTCAGTGCAGGTGTCACCAAAGTAGATCAAACTCCAGAATTGGGTGCCATCAGAATTTCTGTCCTCAGCAGGCATCCCAGTTGCCTTCTCCCTCTCTGGCAGGCTCTCCAAGATCAGCAAGTGGGTCTAACCCCAGCTAGTTTCAAACTACTGCCTTTTTGCTTGTACTTGGAGCATGTGAAACTTTTGGGTCTTTTAAAAGTGGAGCCTGTTTCCTAAAGGCCCCACTGACCTTCGCAGCCAGTTGTTCTGGAGGCTCATCTTCCTGATGCAAGACCCCTGGGCCTGGGAGCCCGACCTGGGGCTCAGACTCTTCACTCTTTGGGGGAGACCTTTGCAGTTGTAGTATTCTTTCATTTAGGGTCACTGGGGGTGTTTGTTGTTCCTGAGCGTGTCACACCTTGGCCATGCCTGTCTGTCTCATTGTAGCTCCTTTTTGTCTTCAGTTGTGGAAAGTCTTCCGCTAGTCTCAGGTCATTCTCATAGACTGTTTCTCTGTGAGTAGTTGTGATTTTGGTGTGCCAGGGGAGGAGGTGGGCTCAAGGGTCTTCCTACTCTGCCATCTTGGCCACACCCCAAAGATGTTATCTAATAATCAAACAACTAATAAATCAGCTTATCTTCTGTTTATACAGCTGTTGACATATGATTGAATTTTTAATTTTGAGGCTAGATATCCTGGTTTGTGGACTTCCCCGATGTCTCAGTGGTAACGAATCTGCTTGCTATGCAAAAGCTGCTTGCAGGGGTTTAATCCCTAGGTAGGAAGGATCCTCTGGAGGAGAGCATGGCAACCCACTCCAGTATTCTTGCCTGGAGAATCTCATGAACAGAGGAGCCTGGCAGACTACAGTTGAACATGACTGAAGCAACTTAGCACAGCACAGCATCATGGGTTTATGCCTACTTACTGCTTGATTTCAATTATTCTGACTATAAAACATGTGCAATTAAGGTATTGTTATTTTTTAACAGTGAAAATTATTTAGCTGGGCAATAAACTTGGCTTTTTTGTTATACAGTCTGTTTAAGAATAGAATATCTAGGGGAATTCCCTGGCTGCCCAGTGGTTAGGACTTGGTGCTTTCACTGCTGGCACCCAGGTTGAAGTTCTGGCTTGGGAACTAATATCCCACAAGCTGCAGTACATAGCCAAAACAAACAAACAAACAAAAACCCAAAATATCTAATGTTATAGGTAATTTCCTAGTTTTTGACCTGTCACTATGAAGTTTTTCACCATGGTGATTATTTTTGTTTTTAAAATAATGCCAAGTATTTTAAAAGTGTGAGTGCAAGGTTTGTAAAAGATATCTGATACTACTTAAAATCATATTATTTTAAAGAACGACAATAACAAATATAACTATAAAGATGACTGTAATTTCATATATTCTTTCTCTCACTTATATCCTTATTAAATTTGCTAATTAGTTTTGTAAATAATAGTTGCTCCTGTTGTTGTCATCTTCCTCGGGATGTGAAGGCTTTCTGCCTCTTATACCTTATAAAGATTCTGTAAAAAGAATTCAGATGACACTGATAGTGATTTGTAAGCCATGCTTAGACAAGGTTAATTATCCTTCATCAGATTTGGGGTAGAGGGGTAGTTTTAATCTCTTGCTGATATTTAAAAACTCAAAGGCAGCAAGACTGCATGATTACTTCTGGTTTACCTTGGTAATTTTTTCAGTTGTAAGTTTAAAAAAGATCCTTCTAAACTAGATATCTATATAGTTTTTATAATTTATATATGGGGATACACTTTGAAAAGAGGTAAATAGTGCCATTTCTCATAAAACTTTTACCCAACTAGCTTTAGTATCCATTGATGATCTTTTGTCTCCATTATTGTTTTCCTTTATTAGTTGATATTCTACTATAAGGAAGCAAGATCCTTTCTTATTTATTTCATTGGATATGGATTCATAGATTCTTATTTTATTAAATAGGTTATAATCTATTACTATCATCATGCATTCTGATGCTCAGATTATCCTAGATTGGGCTGGGGAAACCTCCAGTAATTCTTTAGTGTCACTTTTATGTGCCCCATTATTTTTTATTTATTTATTTATTTGTGGTTGTGCTGGGTCTTCATTACTGTGCACGGGCTCTCTCTAGTTGCGGAGGGCAGGGGCCACTTCCCAGCTGTGGTACACAGGTTTCTCATTGTGGTTGCTTCTCTTGTTGCCGAGCATGGGCTCTAGGTACATGGGCTTTAGTAATTGCGGTACACAGTAGTTGTAGCTCTGGGGTCCTAGAGTGTGGGCTCGGTCGTTACGGTACACAGGCTTAGTTGCAGCACAGCATGTGGCATCTTCATGGACCAGAGATTGAACTGTTGTCCACTGCATTGCAAGGCAGATTCTTATCCACTGTACCACCAGGGAGGTTCTGTAACCCATTATTTTTTGAACAATCCTTTACTTTTTTGTGAAATAAGATGTTCTGAGCTCCTCTTACACTTACTCTGTCTCAGCTGTGAAATCAACCATTTCTTCAGGCAGCTATATTTCCTTTTAATAGAGAATGACACTAAGATCTGAGTGTTAAATGTGCTTATTGCTACTGGTATGCTGTTATTTCCAGGCCATTTCAGAGGGAAAAAGATAGGTAGATATGTAATTTTAAACTTTCTAGTTGCCATGTTTAAAAAAGTAAAAGAAACAATTGAAATCTATTTTAATAATATATCTATTTAACACAATGTATCCATTTCAACATGCAATCAGTATAAAAAGTTATTAGTGAGATATTGTATTTTTTCCCTCTTGTAGTAAGTCTTCCTAAACTAGTGTGTATTTGATACTTACAACATGTCCTCAATTTGGTCTGGCCACATGTCAGGGGTTCAAAAGCCATATGTGGGTAATTCCTGCTCTGTTACACAGCTGAGTTCTAATTTTCTTACTTTCTGTATTGGTTATCCCATTCCTTGATAATCAGAAACCTGGCTCCCATTATTTCCAAAAGCCTAGCATTTTGCTCAAGCCAAGAATATGCAGGAACAAGTCTCAGAATGGCTAATTTATACCACTGGAGAAAAAGCAAAACTACTAATTAATGTTTGTTTTAAGTTTTTAGATCAGAAGCATACAGTGAAAGCCATAAACCTTATATGTGCAATTCAACGAGTCTTAACCAGTGTCTGCACCTGTGTAACCTACGTCTCTAGCTTTTCCATCACCTGAGAAATGACCCCTGCACTCCTTCCTAGTCCGTCGTCTGCCCCTTCCAGAGGCAACAGTTTTAATGACCTTTTCCATAATGGAATAGATTTTCCTCTTCTAGGAATTACATAACTATAATCACATTGTTGTTTTTAGTGTGTGTGTCTGGCTTCTTTCTCTTAGAATAATGTTTATGAAATTCACCTGGTAGTTGCATGTATCAGTAGTTATTTTTTTAGCCACTGAAACTTATTGAATTGTATAAAGATATAGACTCTGTTTCTATATACAATGTATACACTCTGTTTTGGGGACTTCCCAGGTGGCTCAGTGGGTAAAGAGTCTGCCTGCTATGCAAGAGACACAAGAGCAGTGGTTTCAGTCCCTGGGCCAGTAAGAACCCCTGGAGAAGGGCATGACAGCCCACTCCGGTATTCTTATTCTTGCCTGGAGAATCCCGTGGACAGAGGAGTCTGGCAGGCTACAGTCCACGGGATTGCAAAGAGTCGAACACGCCGGAGACAACTGAGCATGCGTGCATACACTCTGTTTATTTATTGTACTGTTAGTAGACGTTTCTGTTATTTCCAATTTGGGCTAATATGAATAAATCTGCTAAGAGCATCTTTATTTTTAATCTGAGGACCTGCATTTTCATTCGTCTTGGGTAAATATCCAGCAGTGGAATTACTAGGTCATGGAGGTTCGATTCCTGGGTCAGGAAGAGCCCCTGAAGAAGGGAATGACTACCCACTCCAGTATTCTTGAGGTTTCCCTGATGGCTCAGACGGTAAAGAATTTGCCTGCAGTGTGGGAGACCCAGGTTCGATGCTTGGGTCAGGAAGATCACCCGGAGAAAGGAATGGCTACCCACTCCAGTGTTCCTGCCAGGAGAATTCCATGGACAGAGGAGCCTGGTGGGCTCCAGTCCATGGGGTCACATGTCTGAGTGACTAATACACCCAGGGTAGATGTAATAATTGTCTTTTATTTGGCTAGATAGTGCTAGTAGTTAAATGTTATTAACTATTTTGTGTTGAAATCATTGACAATACTTTTATCTACAGTTTGGCTTTAAAAGCTAACTAATGGCATTTATATTATTATGACAGTTTTTCATGCTGAGTCAAGTAGGCTGCCAAGATAACCTTTTCTTCTTTTCAAGTCCATTATCATATCACCCTCTCCTCTGTTTGTACCCTCCTCTCCCCTCCTTCTCCCTTGGACTGGACATCTTCCACTCATCCTGCAGGCCTCACTTCCAATTTGACTCCTCTTGGAAGCCCTCTCTGACCTTCCTTCTCCTTTGTTTCTTCTTCTTCACCCAGCGTTGTGAACATTGTCAGCTGTGTCCGTCTCCTCTTTTCCATTGTGAACTTCTTGAGAACAAGAATTGTTTCCCCTTTTTCTCTGCATGGCTGTTGCCTAAGCATGTTGGGTACAGTAGACTCCTCAGCAAATGCTGGTTGAATGAATAATGAAAAGTCAGGTAACTGCTTAAGGTCTGTAGTGTGTTAAAGGTAAAACAAGAATTTGAATTTTGGTTTTGAATTCATTGTTTTCCTCTTAATTTTATGGATTGTACATTTTATTTCAGCTAAAACAAGCATAAGAGATTTTGCACACTTGGTTGAGATAAAGGCTGCATGTGAGCATGCTCACGCACTCAGTCATGTCCAGCTATTTGGGACCACATGAACTATAGCCCACTAGGCTCCTCTGTCCATGGAATTTTCCAGACAAGAATACTTGAGTGGATTGCTATTCCCTTCTCCAGTTCATCTTTCCAACCCAGGGATTAAACCTGTGTCTCCTGCTTTGGCAGGCGGATTCACCTGGGAATCAGAGAAACTAGTAAATCTCCAGAGGCCATATGTAAGCATCCCAGAGGCAAATAGCTGGTGCTGTTGGTGGTACCATTGAATTCCTGGGTGGGTGAACAGAGCCTATGGGTTCAAGACCTCAGGAGAGCCTGAGGAGCCAAGGTAGGTCAAGGGTGAGAGTGGGACCCACAGGCATGGGGGTCTCCAGTAGCACTGCGCACCTTCCCTGGGATGCTCTTCCTAACGAGAAAGACAGAGCTCTTCAGCCACAGCAAGAGATACCAACACAATCTTACAATCTACAGTTTAGGTCCGTTGGCCAGATTTTTCAGTATCCATGGTGACACATCGATCTGTTGTTTCCAGGGCTGGATTATACTCCAGGGGAAAGAGATGCACAACAGTATTTACAGACATACATGTGTAGACAATGATATCATTGTCAGTCACTGTCAAACAAAATAAACCTTATGGTTGTTTTCTTCCCCAGTCATTTGTTCTAAGTGATACTTCAGGTTTCACTTTAAAATCTGGGATTGCGTAGTGTTCAGAATTATTTAATTGCTATTGAGATTGAAATGGAGTTCTGGCTTTTAAGAGTTGCAGAATGGGACCAAACCAAACAAAGCAACAACAATAATAATAAAACCAAATGCTAGACATGAGATCAAAGCTCCTGGTCAATTCACAATCCATCATCAAATTTTTGTTTATTTTTAGGCTACAGAAGGGTTGATTAAGGCACATTAGTGAGAATGTTACTAACAGTGAGCCCATTATGCTTGGGATCAACTCAGAATGTATGTATTTTTCCTCAGAGCAGCAGCAGCACACAGAGTGGGGACAGATGGCAAGATTTTTTTTTTAATTTAATCTCTCTGCCATGTTGATAATAAGTAACTACAAGTTTTGATTATAGGACTGTCTTTTTTATCTTTTTTTCCTATCCTTCCTGCGAGATAAAACCTCAGTCTTTATCCTTCCATTTGTTTTCTTTTTTCCTTTTGCTTTGCCTCATGCTTTTTCTGGTTGTGACTAAGTTTCCCAAGTCATTTTGATTATGGAATTTGATTTTATCTCTCAGTCATATTTTGTGATTATGAAACATTAAAAAAGTCTTATATCCCAAAACTTTTAGCATTAATGTAATCAATCCTCTTTCCATTACTGAGACCAGATAGTGTCACAGCACTAATCCAAAAAGGCAAATTATATTGGTGACCTGTAGCAGCCTCACAGATTAATTTGCCTATTTAAAAAAACAATTACCATGAAAGTATTGATGGAAGCATGACATCTTTGTAGTTCTTTTCAATAAATTTTGCAGATAGTGAACTATGCTAGTTTAACCTCCATAAATACAGTTGGAGATGTGTTCATGTTAATAAATATACAGTAATATATATCATTTTTATAAATGAATAAAGTTCTGTGCTTTCTGAGTGGAGAGAGAAAAAAATTCGGCTCAGAAGTTACCCTTTCCATTTGTGCTTACAGAAGCAACTTATTAATCAGCGCTGGTCTAGTTTTCCTTCTTTCAGGCTGTCTTAGAAGGGAGATTACAAGTTAGGAAACACTGAGGGGACCACCCTACGGATTACAGGCCCCAGCTTTGTGTATAATCGGATGAAGGACATCCTCAAGGTTTTTAAATTTCCTGTTTAAATATTTCCCTTGTTTGTTGGTGATTTGCTCCAGATGCCATAAAAAGGTCATATTTTATAGGACCTGGCTTCCACGAAGATCAATCATGACTTTCCTCAAATTCCAAGGAGTTTTTATGAATTTGTTTGTTCATCATTGTCTGAGATGTCTGTCTGGAGACTTTATACAAAGAGGATATAGAGATGAGATCCTATGTGTTTAAACTGTTTTTCCACATGTACAGATATATTAACAAATACTATCACATAACCTTCATAGTCAACAAAAGAGTAAAAATGCAATACTTGGGTGCAGTCTCAAAATTGATAGAATGATCTGAGTTCATTTCCAAGGCAAACAATTCAGTATCACAGTAATCCAAGTCTATGCCCCAACCACTAATGCTGAAGAAGCTGAAGTTGAATGCTTCAGTGAACATCTACAAGACCTTCTAGAACTCACACCAGAAAAGATGTCCTTTTCATCATAGGGAACTGGAATACACAAGTAGTAAGTCAAGAGATACCTGGAATAACAGGCACTGGGCTACAAAATGAAGCAGGAGGCTAAAACAGAGTTTTGCGAAGAGAATGGGCTGGTCATAGCAAACAGCTTCTTCCAACAACACAAAAGACTGTATACATGGACATCACCAGATGGTCAGTACAGAAATAAGATTGATTATATTCTTTGCAGCCAAAGATGGAGAAGCAAGATGGTGGAAAAGGAGAGTGAAAAAGCCGACTTCAAACTCAACATTCAAAAAATGAAGATCATGGCATCCAGTCCCATCACTTCATGGCAAATAAATGGGGAAACAATGGAAAAAGTGACAGACTTTATTTTCTTGAGCTCCAAAAGCACTGTGGACAGTGACTGAAGCCATGAAATTAAAATACGCTTGCTCCTTGAAAGAAAAGCAATGACAAACCTAGACAGTGTATTAAAAAGCAGAGACATTACTTTGCCTACAAAGGTCCATCTAGTCAAAGCTGTAGTTTTTCCAGTAGTCATGTATGGATGTGAGAGCTGGGCAATCAAAAAAAGTGAACACTGAGGAATTGATGACTTCAAACTATGGTGCTGGAGAACACTCTTAAGGAGTCCCTTGGACAGCAAGGAGACCAAACCAGTCAATTGTAAAGGAAATCAGTCCTGAATATTCATTGGGAGGGCAGATGCTAAAGCTGAAGCTCCACTACTTTGGCCACCGGCTGTGAAGTGCCAACTCATTGGGAAAGACCCTGATGCTGGGAAAGATTGAAGGCAGAAGAAGAAGGTGATGACAGAGGGTGAGATGGTTGGATGGCGTCACCAACTTGATGGACATGAGTTTGAGTAAGCTCTGGGAGATGGTGAAGGACAGGGTAGCCTGGCATGCTGCAGTCCATGGGGTTGTGCAAAGAGTCAGACTCGACTGATTGACTGCAAAACAACTCTTCATTTGAGATTAATTGAAATTTTTTTCCAGTATATTCAGTATATTTTCTTTTATAAAGAAGTAGCTAAATTTATGTTTTTATAAAGATATTTTATGGAGAGATATTCCAGTATGTATCTGTAAACATAATAAGTTTTTTAAATTAAAAAAAAACACTCTCCTTGCTATAATTCTCACATCTGTAACATGAATGTAAGTTTTGAAAAGTTGAGAAATAGTTTGGGTTGTACTGGTTATAATTGTAAATAATACATTGATATTATCTGGAAGTTAGGGGAATTGCCAGTCACAGGTGTGAGTATAATCATTGATGAAGAATGACAGTATTCTCTGTTGTGACTCTGAGCACTGACCTTAGTCACAGCAATGGAAACCAACACAGTCTTATAATCTATAGTTTAGGTCCCTTGGCCAGATTTTTCAGTATGCATGGTGAGACACTGATCTAATATTTCCAGGGCTGGATTATACAGGTGTAAGAGATTCCCAACAGTATTTACAGACTGATAATGTTCTCTGTTGTGACTCTGGTATCAAATAGAATATATAATTCACATGAATCATTTGATACCTGGACTAAGAAATGAAAGGAAAAAAATGGGAAGATAATTTTGGAAGAATTTAGAATTATGGAATTATGTCCAAGGAGGGTCTCATTAACTATTGACAGTCCTGTTTACTTTGATCTTATCAACCCTGTTAATTCTCAAGCTTGAGTAAAACCCCATTATACATTTTTAGTGCCCTATTTTCTCAGTTAATGAATATTTCGTGAGAAATTCATTCTGTGCATTATTTAACCTTTTCCAACCCTTAATGCACTTTGGTAGTCTTTTAACTGATCCACATTTGATTTCCTATGACATTTATGTAGATGATAAGAAGTCAGACACATCTAGATGAGCCCCATGGAGACTAGAGAAAGGCAAGAGGGAGGGGCATAAAGCTGGTTATGGGGGGCACATTTCAGGGATCAAATGGTACTAGGAAGTCATCAACATAGACTAGAGAGTGAGGTAGGTCATGCCTTCAAACTCAGGACCAGAGAGCAAGCAGGAAATGCACAATGCATCAGTTACAAAGTTATCTGGAAAATCTCCAAATACCCTCAAACAACACATTCTCAATCTGTGGGTAAAAGAAGAAATCACAAGAAAGTTTAGAAAATATTTTTAACAGATAAAATGAACATACAACATATAAAAACTTGTGGGATGCAGTCAAGGTAGTTTTAGAAGCAAATTTATAACATTAAATGCTTAGACATGAAGAAAGGTCTCAAAAGAAGGATCTCAGAAGGAAAAAAAAAGAACTAGAAAAAGAGAAATTTAACTCAAAATTAGCAGAAGGATGGGAATAATGGAGATCAGTAGAAATCATTGAAAAAGTAAACAGACAATAGAGAAAATCAATTAAATTAAAAACTCGTTATTTGAAAAGATTAATAAACCTGAAAAAACTATATCTAGATTTGAGAAAGTCTAGATAAAGTTTTTTCAGACTTTCTCAAGTCTAGATAAAGTTTTTTCAAGTTTATACAATAGATTGGGAAAGACTAGAGATCTCTTCAAGAAAATTAGAGCAACAAGGGAACATTTCTTGCAAAGACAGACACAGTAAAGGACAGAAAATGGTATGGACCTAACAGAAGCAGAAGATATTAAGAAGACTTGGCAGCCACACATAGAAGAACTATACAAAAAAAATCTGCATGCCCCAGATAACCAGGATGGTGTGATCAGTCACCTGGAACCAGACATCCTGGAATGCAAAGTCAAGTGGGCCTTGGGAAGCATCATTACAAGCAAAGCTAGTGGAGGTGATGGAATTCCAGTTGAGCTATTTTAAAACTTAAAAGATGATGCTTGGTGTGTATGCCCAGCAGTAGGATTGCTGGGTCATATGGCAGGTCTATTTGCAGTTTTTTAAGGAATCTCCACACTGTTTTCCATAGTGGCTGTACTAGTTTGCATTCCCACCAACAGTGTAAAAGGGTTCCTTTTTCTCCACATCCTCTCCAGCATTTATTGCTTGTAGATTTTTGGATGGCAGCCATTCTGACTGGTGTAAAGTGGTACCTCATTGTGGTTTTGATTTGCATT